>OY735234.1:23781845-23814345 GCA_963457665.1 Thysanoteuthis rhombus | reverse complement strand
GTCGCTGTGTACTAAGCGATGCACCTTATCTCCTAAACCTAACCTAGTCCAGCCTAAAGTCACAAGGGCTGGGCCCTCAGTGAGTATTGGACTTAGCAAAGTAGTAATGATATACAAGACTATCTTGCTATCTATTTGGGGTCACGCACGAAAATATCATAAAAGATTGTCGTGCCTGCACACGTTCGATTAAAGAAAATGGGGTCTGTGTGTTTAATCGTGTATGTAGACCTGTGTCTACGTCTCGAATAGTTATATATATATATATATATATATATATATATATATATATATATATATATATATATATATATATATATATAGTGGAGGTCAAGGAAAATAGTAGTATTTGAATTAAATTTATTATTTTAACAAGTTTCGCCGTTCGACTTTGTCCAAGAAGTTATTTGGAATGAAACAATATTGAAAAGTTCCTTTTCGTGAGCACAAATGCGGTTGTGTGCTATTATTTATAAAAAAAAAAAAACTTTTCAATATTGTTTCATTAACATATACATACATACATACTTACGTACATACATACAGCCAGACAGTCAGCAAAACCGGCTAAAAAAAATTTAAACCGAAGTTGACAGTTTTGATTGACAGTTTCTAAAAATACGACGGAAAAGCAAAGAAATAAACGAAATAAATGGATTGTTTCTATTTTTGAACGTGTCCATTATCACATGGACTTCTTGAAAAATTCATAATTGCGACAGGACATAGAGGGCCGCCGCCGCCGCCGCCGCCGCCGCCGCCGCCGCCGCCGCCGCTGCCGCCGCGACTGCCATCGTCACCGCCCAGACCCTCATCAACCGCAACTGCTATCATCAGCACCCAGGCCCTACTCCTCTGTCCCCAGTATGCCAATAAAAAAGATTATTAAAAAAAAACAAATAACAAAAAAGCCAAGCGCACGTCCGCCAGAGCAAGTTGGTAGAGTCTTTAAGGCCCGGCCGAACCCGCTACCATCCCGTCCACCATCATCCCTCTGCCCGTAGGCCCTACTCCATCCTAATCATAGTTATAGGACCATTGTTAGCCGTTGCTAAAAACCAACAGCAAAACCATAACGTTATGACGTCTTGACAATTAGGGGATTAGTCAAACTGGTTTGTCTAAGAATGGACAGATTAGCACGAAGTAAGTCAAGTCTTGCCATGGGATATTTAGAATGATAATGATAAGGACCAGAAAAAACCCAATAATAATAGCAACAATAAATGTAACGAATTAGCTCAGAAAGAGTATAGAAATAGATGTGATTGGGTGAGAACGGTTATCCTTCGGGAAGTGTGCAACCAGGGATATGACCTTGCAGGCAAATAGTATAAGTAGGAGGAATTACCTAAGGGGAGGAATTTCAACCAGGGGATAAATCAGATGTAATATGGGCAGCAGCTACCATTATAAGTCCACTGTTGGACAAACGCCTTTCCCATCTCCACGCTTGACAAGCGAGATAGCATTTATCTCTGCCATGTCTCACTGGCAAACTTGTCTATCTTGTCTTTCAGTCTTGTATCTGATCTTTTCCTACTGCGTTTACTGTCCCACGGGCACCAATCGGTAAGCCCTTTTCTCTATTTCTATCGCTAATTGTTCTTAGCATTGCCCTTTCCATTGCCGTTGGTGCTCTTCTGAGTTTCTTCTCGAGCGGTTTTGTGAGTTTCCAGGTTTCGCACCCATACATCGTAGTTGGTATTATGCATTGGTTGAATACTCAATCTTTCAAGCATATTGACAATTTGCTTTTCAGAATGTCTCTATTTATACCAAATGATTTCCAGTTAATTGTTATTTCATTTCCGTGGTCTTTCTCAAGCTTTATCTCCTGATCTTGGTGAATGCATTCCTGAACTTCTTCTGAGGCTTCAACGTCTATATTTATGGTCTTTTTCGGGACTCATCGTTAAACATTACTTTTGTCTTTGTTTTGTTCATCGTTACCCCAATTTTTGGCTTTCTTTATTCAGATCACTCAACATGCTTTTCAGATTCTCTGCAGTTTCTGGTATTAATGCATTATCATCACCATACCTTGAATTATTCACCAAACAAAATCTTTTCATTATGTGAACAGCAAAGAGGTTTCATGGATAAATAGCATAGTACCCGTAAAAATGATGATATTTTAGAAATATTTTCTATAGATAGATTAATATTTAGAGCATAAGTCATTAATATTTAGTCACATAAGCCTCGCTTTCTCCTTCTGCAATCAGCTTTAAAGAGAGGAAGAAAGTAAAACTTACACACAAATGCACCAAACTGTGAGGAAGAGAGTAAAACTTATGGCTTCACCGTGGCGTGAACAGATAAACACACAAACAAACAAATTTGATGACTACGGTCTTTATATGTATAGGTTCTCTAACTGACGACCATTTCTAATTCGAACATAAAAGAAACGACAAGACCCTCCAAGCTATCTATTGATTTTTTCCCTTAAGCCAACATTTTCACACGTGCAAATGTTGTTAGTTCTTTTAATTCAAACTTGAATTAAGAGGGAATAATTTTTATTTTATGGCTTCAGAGAAAAATGAAACACTTTTGTTTCTATAGAATCTGTTTATTTGACGCTTCAGCAACCAACCATAAAGAGGTGGATTCTCTGGCGAAAGGGTGTTATCAGAGGAGACATTTTGTATATGAGTGACTGTTTGAGCATACGTGACTCTGTGATGATGATGATGATGACTGCCACTTGATATGAGTATAGCGGCTCCTGGGGGGTTGGGGGGCACACTGTCATGTGTCCCCCATGGCGCAGCGTGTGCGTGAGAAAAGACCGGGTGCACAGTCCGGTCCCAATTTGGTTAGATGTTTTATTAATTGGTGACACCCGCCTACAGATTGCAGAACAATCGTGTCGCTGCATACGGCACATGGTATTCCCAGACGGTCACCCATCTGAATAATGACCGGGCTCGACGTCACTCAACTTCGATGCTCACTGTATAGAACGCGATTTGGCCGTATGATACGTGATTGTGCATGTACATCTGTCTTACCGTAAACGTTTGCGCATGAATACTTTAATATGTTCGCTATTTCCCCGCATACGTGTATATGTGTTTGATGTTGACACCCCAGCGTGGTATTATGGTTAACGAGCTGGTCTCGCTTATCACTACCGAATGAGTAGAGAGTTCGATCCTTACTTGGTGGTTCATGCTTGTGTCCTTGAGCTTAGTTAAACTTAGTTGATAACAATGCATTTAATTATACATGCGTTCTTTTACACTTTTTTTACAGATTCAATGGTGACGAACATATTTGTAATTATTGGAGATTTTTTAGCCCTCAACAATAATGAGTTAGACTCTCTCAAATATGATTTCAAATTTGGACATGACGCTGCTCAAGATGCTGATAACGCGAACAAAACATCTCAAGGCATTAGGAAAGATTAAAAAGTCGTAAAATTGGGTTTAACATGAACTGAATAAGATGCTTGATAACATTTAAAGACTCCACAACTCGTAGCTGACTGTGTTTAAGCTTAGAGAATTTGGATATGAAGCCTTGCAGCACCATCGATATTTACCTGAAATTTTCCCTACAGATCATCATCTTGCTTTCTGAATTTAATATCTGAAATTGAAGTTTCGATAACAGGGAAACCACAGTTCATGCTTTTACTAAATTAATGAAACTAAATCTATATAATTCTATACAGACAGAATATTATCATAGAAGGGTCGTGTGAAAAAGTTATTGCTTCAAATCATATTCAGATTAAATGTTTACCGAATTTCAGTTGTTTATAACGTCCTTCTTCGCACTATTCAGAAAACATTTAGTATTAGACGACCCCCGACGAACTCACACGCACACACACACACACACATATATATAAATATATATATATATATAGTCTAGAAAGATTCACAGCTTTAATAACTAGATATAAAACTACTTTTTTCAAAACATTTATGTCATCTCAGTCAACTAGTTCCCAATATCTGTTAAAGTGATTTATATGAGTTTTCCAGTGGGTTTTATGCCTTACGCAAAATTAGATATTATGGTACTATGTGTGATTTGTTCTTATTTGGATCATCAGTTGTTTACATATATATATATATATATATATATATATATATATATATATATATATATATATATATATATATATATATATCAGCAAATAAACGAGCAGGGAAACCAGCCAACAATACAGTCCTTATTTTCTATCGTTAACCACTTCTAATAGAACGTCGCCACATTCTTCTGCAGGTGGCCTGTTCACCTGATAGCCATTGTAACGACACTCCGGGAACTGTGTTAACCATTGTGCTAATTCTCCCTACTAATAAACTTCCTTTGCATTGGCTACATATATTTTTTCTTTGGCTGACGGCACCATTCACACACACACACACACACACACACCTCTAAACAAACGCACGCAAACAAATAATAGCTATGACGATTCTGACAGCGAAAACGCCAGCGGCAAGCCGCAAAATTAATAAGCGTAGCAAGGGCTTGCCAGAAATGTTCTCTCTTTATACGCTTCGTTGAACGCTCAACGAAATCTTGGTCTCCCAACTGTCTCATCTTGCATCCTTACCTTCAATCTTAAACTCTCTGTCTCTCTGTCTCTCTGTCTCTCTCTCTCTCTCTCTCTGTAGTTGTAGTAAACCGTCCGTCTCTAAAGAGACAACTTCCTCCGGAGTATTCGACCGCTAACGAAGTCCCAGTTTTCACTGCATGTATCAACTTAGCGATCCTTGCAAATTTCAAATCTAGTCTAGAACTTTATTCCTACAGGTTTCACTGATCACCCACTTGGTAGGATACAAATCCTCCTCCATCATATTCACACAGTTTATAGTTTTCTCAATTATCCACAGAGCACACTTGGAAAATTGTCCAAATGAAGAGTTTTCCACACACTTCGCTCATACCAGCAATCGAACCCAGTACCTGATGAGCTAACCATTACACAACTGAGAAAGTTTTTGTTCACTTTTGACTAATACCACTTAGGTAAAGGCATGAATCCGCCTCTCTTCCCAGCTATGGATAAAATAATACAAGATGAAGTGAGTGAAGCTACTTCAGGTGCTTTTCAACCCTAGATATATTTCACATATCACAAAATAGGACCCCAAGCAGTGACAACTAAAGCTGTAGCAAGTGTAAGTCATTTACCACTGCCAACAGAGTTTGAAGAGGTATATGTGCTCACTCTTGTTTGTCTGTCTGTCTGTCTGTCCTCATAATATCTCCGAAAGTTCTCAATGAATTTCATTGGCATTTTTGGGAAGGATGTACTATGGGTTAAAGAAAAATCGAATAACTTTTGAGGTGGATTCAAGGATTTTTCATTGTTACCCTCCATATGTTTACACAACATCTCCAAAGGTTCTCAATGAATTCTTCTTGAATTATAGGCCATGGAGCAAGGAAGAATTTTTTGGCGGATCCAGGAAAATCTTTCGATTGAGACATTTTTTTTTTTCACTTTTTTTTTATATATCTAGGTCTTCACGCAAGTTTGCCAACAGAAAAGTCCTCAAAGAATTTCAATTACAATTCTAGGAAAGGATTATTGGATTTAGGGATATATCCTGGAACTTATACAGATACCTCACCTACATTGTAGCTCTATATGAACAGATTTTCATTCAGTTCTTAGTGACAATGGCGGTCTCCGAGTACTTTCTTACTTTTCTTTCAGTCTTGGCTTTCCGATTTTTATTGGAAACTGTCAACCAAAACTGTCAATGCAGGTTTCTTCAGTTTCACTGGCTAGCTGGTTGGCTGGCTGGCTCACTATGTATATATCAAAAGCACAGGCCGCACCAATCGGGCTTGAAGACTGAAAATTCAAACATTTACTTTTTTTTTTAATTCCACCCTTCCTACTGAAATATTTTTTAGTGGGGGGTCAATTTACAATCAAAGTTTATGCTGAATGTACCCCTTAGTTTTTTTCCGCTTGTTTTTTTGAAAGGTCAGACTTTTTAGGGATTAATGCCGAGCAAAATGTGAACGAACTAACTTATTCATCGATCACCTCTTTTTCCAAATTTTTTAATTGATCACCCCAACACAGCATGCTGCCAAAAGACATTGGTCATGTGACGGTTTCTACTGAGTGAATATCCAGACCTGTTCAGCTATTTATCTATTGCCTTATTCCATAGAATTTCGTCTTATCCTCTGGTTTTACCTTCTAGCTTCACAGGACGATTCCTCACTTCTCTCCTGGTTACGTCTTTCCTTATCAATAAGTCGTCTGCTTTGTCCAATTTGTATGCGTCGGATTTTCTTCTTAGCTATGGCGTTATGAATCTGTCTTTTCTCTCGTTTCAGTCACCCGCCACAGTTATTATATTGTCAACAATTTCATATCTTCTCATCTGCAATTATTTTATCTGTGCTTTCATTCATTGTTTCCATACTCATTGGTTAATCCCCGTAAAAACTTCATGTATCTATATGATTTCTAAGGAATGATTTTTTTGAAGAGAAACAACACATACACACATAAACACTAGCACACACACATACTTGTATATATATATATATATATATATATATATATATATATATATATATATATATATATATATATATATATATATATATATATATATTGTCTACAAAGCTTTACAGGCCTTAATACATGTGGTAAAATGTCTATCAGTGTTTCAGTGAAATTCAAGCGGTTGTTTTTTTCATTTCTCTAAGGCTTAATATTCACTGTTTCAAATCTGTCTATAGTGTAAATCAATGTTCACTTTCAATCGATTTCATCTGAGGTTTTATTTAAAAGTGGATGAGTCCATTATTTCAAACAGTGAATAAGAGATATTTCTATCAGCAAAATTGTAACCTTTAAGAGTCGATTGTTAATCTTATATCATGTCAGCTTGTTGCAAACCGAATACTTTATTTTTAAAGATGAATTATGATTATGCTCGAAAGTTAATAAGAGCGGCCTAATGAACTATTTTTTAAAGGTTGATATTTTCGTTATTTTTCGGAGTTGCAGTGTAATAATGGAGTCAGCAACAAAATGAAATTACAGAAACCCCACACGTTACCTCAATCTGAACAACATTTTTACATGTAGTTAAAAAGAATATTTGGTGAAAGAAAGTAAAGATAATATTTCAAAGGGAACACGGTTGTGTGTTTATAATAGCTTGTATTATTTTGGTTTTAAAATATCCAAACTATTTTAACTTTTTTCATTGTGTATTTTCTGTTTTTTATCTCTTCATTTATTCACACTTTCTTTCAGATAACTATGCCACCTTTGCCCTGCCCAACATTAAGATTTATAAAATATTTTTCTAACTTGAGAGATTTTCAAATTACATGGAAAGAAATTTACTGCTTTTAATCTAATTTCCCAATATCTGTTAAAGTGATTTATATGAGTTTTCCAGTGGGTTTTATGCCTTACACAGAATTAGATATTATGGTACTATGTCTGATTTTCTCTTGTTGGGATCATCAGTTGTTTATATATATATATATATATATATATATATATATATATATATATATATATATATATATATATATATATATATATATATATATACATATATATATATATATTATATATGTATGTATGTATATATATATATGTGTGTGTGTGTGTGTGTATGTTTGTATATAGGTGTGTGTGTGTGTGTGTGTATAAATATATCAACGAGCAAGGAAACCAGCCAACAATACAGTCCCTATTTTCTATCGTTAACCACTTCTAATAGAACGTCGCCACATTCTTCTGCAGGTGGCCTGTTCACCTGATAGCCACCGTAACGATACTCCAGGAACTGTGTTAACCATTGTGCTAATTCTCCCTACTAATAAACTTTTTTTTTTCGAATTACGTAGATAGTAAAATATTTTTAAAAAATTTTTTCATCTTTTATTTCTCTGTATTTCAGTTCTGACATGGCAGACGAGAACTTGAAGCAGAACATGTCCGTGATGTGTGGATCCCACCAGAATATGATGCACCACAATTTCGTCCGAGACCTGGGCATTCCGTCCAAGACTTTGGACGACATGCGGGCAAACTTAACTTTACCCCTCATCAAAAACGAACCCCTTCACCACCATCAGTTCCCGCTGTGTGCGCCTCCGCCACCCCCGATCGAGACCCACCACCTACACCATCCAGTGCCACCGGTCTAACGAGGAGCACATTACCACAATGAGAAAAATAGCGAAAAGTCACACTACTTAAAACATCACAACCTATCAAAGAAGAACTTATCAATTCTACAACGGAGAAATTGAGATTTTTCAATCTTTAATTTCCTGCAAGAAAAACATTTGCAAATAAGTTTGGTTTGTTTTTTTTTTTTTTGACAAAATCAAAAGATTCAGTGTATTTTTTTATAGTATATTTCCAAACTACTTTTTTTTCCAACCACCACGTTCCTAGAATATTGTTATCATTTCTTTCTCTGTCTCTTCTTTTTGAAAATAATATTTTCTAAGATAATTCACGTACACTATATTATTATTGTTATAATTATTATTACTATTATTTGCAGGTTCTTACCTGCAGAATCCGGAGGCTACAATTAGGAATCGAATGTCTGCAAGCCTCCTCAAAAGCCTTCAGTTTTATATCTCAAGCAAGGTCAAAATAGTTATCTAGAGTTTCACTTTCTTTCAGTTTAAGCAGCCACAGCCAAAGTTCGAACTTCGTTTAGCTGATTCTTACGTTTTCTGCACCGAAAACCGTCACCCCTATCCGCACCTCTAGGAAACGTCATTAAAAAAAGAAGAATGATTCGACTCACAATTGCTACAACGTCAAAACTATGTGCTCGTAAAATGCGCAGAGTTTAAAATAATATTTATGTCGACAGACGAAAGGAAGCTGAACAAAAACGAGAGAAGGGAAAACTATCTTATTCTTTTGATAAAACATATTTATTGAAAACTTTGGCGCAACTTGTAATGGCATAATACCGCCTCATTTGTTCTGCTTTCTTGAAAGTTTGTTCGTTAGAGAACATCAATTAAAACTGTCACCAAAATTGTCACCACAGGTTTCTTTAGTTTTTAACTTGGTCTGGCTGGCTATGTGGGTGTGTATGTATGTATGTATGTATGTATGTACGTATGTATGTATGTATGGATGGATGGATGGATGTATGTATCAAACCTATCTATCTATCTCGCTTTCAAGCCGTACCAAAGGAGCTTCAAAACTGAATTTTTCAACATCTACTCCTTATTATGTCCACAAAAACTTTTTTTTATCCCCCCCCCAGGATTTCTGTAACGGTTCAATTTTCAGTGTAAGTTTATGCTAAATTGACCTCCCCATATTGTGCCAGCATTCACACTTGTTAGTTAGTTGGTTTTTTTTTCAATTCGAAAACATTTTTAGGGATCACTGCCCAACGAGAGGCGAGAGAAGTAACTCATCCATCGATCACCTCTTATTCAATTTTTTAAATTGATCACCCTCAACATAGCATGCTGCCAAAAGTCGTTAGTCACACGGCGGTTTCAATTGAGTGGCTAACCAGATCTGTTTTGATTATTGTCGAAATTGACGAAAGATCAATTTTTAATGGCCAAGAAAGGTCATGCCAATTACGAAGTGGTCATCCAGCTATTAGGTTATAATTTTTGTGCGATATGCCGTACGGAATTCGTTGAATGATTCTGAGGATGTTGAAAACCGTCAACCAGAACAGTCGCCTAAAATATCAAAATAGGTATCCCCGGTTTCTAAGCATGTCTGGCTGGCTGGCCATGTAGGTATGTATCTTGCATAAAGTCCCCACCAATAGAGTTTAAGAGCTGAAAATTTAAATATCTATGCCTTATTAGGACCAGGAATTTTTTTTCTCTTTTTCAAAATTCCTCCCCCTATAGATTTTCAGTGGTGGGGTGAGGGGGTAGAGAATGTTATTCACAATGTAAGTTTATGTTAAACCGGTCACTACTTTGCGCTTGCCTATTTTTTTTTGTTTTTGTTTTTTGTTTTGTTTTTTTGAGAATTATAACTTTTTAGTGATCCAACAAAGGGTGAGAAAAGTAACTTATTCATTGATCACCCCTTATTCCCATTGTTTTTATTGATCACTCCCAACACAACATGCTGCTAAAAGACGTTGGTCACGTGACGATTTCAATTGCATGACTGACCAGGCCCCGTTTTGCTATTACGAGTAAATGCATTCAGTGCAGCATTAGATCACGCAACGTACACCTATTTATCTTACCTCAAATAAAACCGTGGAACGAATGCAGATGTGCCTCAGAGGCAGAGCCGGATTAACTACGTAGCAAGAATACCATTTGGTACCGGCCCCACAATCTCAAGGGCCCTGCACCAAATGTTTACAAGCTATCAATTCCGACTCAGCGATTTCGAACTTGCTCTATTCCTTCGAGACTTGATAAGTTCATTACTTCAAATTTGTTAAGGGCGTAAATAAATGTTTCATCCGGGGTTCGATTTTTTAAAAAAGTGACTAAACCTGCTTAAATGGAAGAGACCATTGTTTCAAATGATGAGAAGGAGATATTTCTATAATCAAAATTTTTACCTCTAAGTGTCAATAGTTACGGAAGAATAACAAACAGAAAAATGCACATCCTCATCTCCCCTCACTTTTATGTGAATTTAAGTTTATCAGTTTTAGCTAATTATAACCTTTAAGTGAGGTTATTGTTTCAATACCGTAATTCATGGGAGAGCGGTATCTACGTGATACATGTTCGACGCATGAATACGAAAGTATTTGAAACTGAAGTCATAGCCGCCGCCCAAAGATCAAGACGAAAACGAAATACTGCTATTACTACGATAACTGACGTATTTGGCGTATCCTATGGCTGTATAACGCGTGGAAGAATTTAATTACTTGATTGCTATGCAAGTAAAATAAACGTGTGTTAATATTCATAAGTATATCTTATATTCTACGTCCCTTTGTAACATATGCTCCAGGGTCCGTACTACCTTAATTCGATCCTGATCAGAAACAATACGCAACTTACCACAAGACGCACGTGTGCTTCGTGTGGCAGTGAATTGTGCTAAAGTCGAAGGGGCCGAAAAAAAAAAAATCCAGGAAGAATTAAAGGCAGGAAGGTCAAAAAATTTGTATTAGATATTTTGTATCTTTGTAGCATACATTACATATTTCACCCGCTATTCGAAAGTAATGCATTTCTATATTTAAAAAACAAAGAAAGAAGCCAACTTTTGTAAGCTGAAATGGCATAAAGCAAATAAGCAATAACCATTAACTTGTAAAAGGAAAAATTTTTGAGCGTTCCTAGATCCCCCAAAATGGTGATGATGGTATGTTAGGCTGAGTGATTGGCGATTAGGGTGCTAGGATGTACAGGAGACTGGGGGGGGGGAGAAAGAGAGAGAGAGAGAAGAAGAAGTGAGTGGACGCTGGATAAATAAACATTGGACGCCATTTTCGCTTTTTTTTTTTGTCGTATAAGTGAAAAAGTGGCGCCAGCAAGCTTTCAATAAAAGGGGTTTTTAGGTAACTGTATAACGTCAGAATTTGGCACAGCTTTTAAATTCCAACCATTCCATTGCATTGTTGTCTTCGTTGAATTCGAAAGAATTATGAACTAATGAGTTTTATTGAGATGGGGCTTTCAAAAATAAAATGTTATTCTCGGAAGCGAAACAGTCGACTATTCTTCTGGCCCAAAGACGAGAAGAGGAAAAAACATTGAACTTTTAATGGATTTGATTTTTTTTTCGTCTTTTCTACAATGGCCACCGACGGATTATCTAGCAATCAGGTGTCCAGGCTGAGTTTTAATAAGGTCTCCTGGCGTTGCCCCTTCCTGTTGAATAGAACAAAGTGACTTCAAGTTGCGTTAAATAACTTATATCGTTGTACTATGTATAATTTACTTATGTAATATTATAAATTATAAGTCATATATATATATATATATATATATATATATATATATATATATATATATATATATATTTCTATATATATATATATATATATATATATATATATATATATATATATATATATATATATATACATATATATAAATATATATAAGTACTGAAACGTCATCCAAAATACTCACATTTCAACTTGAACTATTTTTTGTACACTCAAATCATTTTGATTTGTTTTTGCTTTTTGTTTGTTTTTGTTTTTTTTTGTTTTGTTTTTCTCCACTCAGGCTTCCCTCTCTTACGGGCCTCTAGACTTAAGCCTACTCAGCCTATTGGTTAATCCGCCTCTGGTAGTGACAATACACGCGAATACTCCTTTTAAAAATAATAACCAGGCGATGTAAATATCAAGTACAGTATCTATGATGTCTTTGAGTGTGACGATGATGACATGGTAACGGCGAAATTCGAAGTGACAATCTATTAGATGAAAAAAAAAATGTAAAAATAAAAGTATTTAGCCTTTAAGGTTTTCGGGACACAGGCCTCTCTGTAAGTAAATAAGTACAAGGGGTCTAGTGGTTCGTGACACGGAGAGAGAAATCTGCAACGCGATTTCAATTTCCGGCTGTCGTGAGCCAGTATGTGCTGTGTACTGCCAAATGAGCCCTATATGACTTATACTTACCAGGAGATGGTCTATGTCCATAAGCGGGCTACAAAAGTTGATATTGAAAAAATAATTTTTAAAAAAAGTGTTCATGATTTTTCCCCTAAACTGGAGAAAGATTTATTTTGATTTGAATCATGGTGATATATAAAACACTATGATATCAACCACTGGTGATTTCGCATCGTTGGCATACGGTAATGAAGTTCCATTCCATTTTGATTTCTTTTCTTGTGCCCCTTCGAAGATTGAGCCCTGTCATCTGATATCCTTTTTCATCCACCTAATGAATATATTAGTAAATAAAGGAATAGTTTTTTTTTTAATTATACGACTAATGAGGTACACATACTTCATTTAGATGTGGCATATTTGAAATCTTATACCACGCACATCCATATACATCGGAAACATTCATATACTTGCAAATACATAAGACACCACTCCCGTCCCTATACAAATACACTCACGCATACACACACGTATATACATAGATTATCTGAATATCCTTTTCAAAGAAATTACATGAACCCAGTTAATATAAATCTTGGCTTTGTGCGTTCTCCAGTGGCTACGTATTACGTATAGATACGTATTTCTCACGGTTGCCAGTGGTTGGTGTTCGAGCTCAGGTAAAAGTCAGGATTTCGAATGCAGATTTTCCAGATTGTCATTATCTGTGCCGCTTTATATTCTTGTAAATGATCAACTTTTCATCGCGTCCCTAATCTGGCGAGATGTGTCCACGAAAGTGCAGAGAGGAGTGCCAATGTCCATTTTTGCTTCAAGCTCAAACACTTTTCCGAGGTTTTGCAGACGGTGGTAGTTTCAGATGACAGTGAACCGTTGAATGGCTTGGATTCAGATTTTGAGCTGATTCTTTCTCACCCGTTACAGTACTATTTGAATCGAGTTAAGACAAAAGTAGTTCATTGTCAATCTTTCAAGTTGAAGTCATCTTTTCTAAATATTTCAAACCATCTTTGGCAATTTCTTTCATTTAAAGAATCTATCCCATGAACACCTTGGCTATTTCGAGCTGCTTCTAAACCCATAGAGCATCTATAACTTTACAAACACGCACGCACTAGCATATATTTTTATGATTAGCTATTTTATAGTAGCGAAATTATCATTCAATTTATCGCTATTAGATTTCGGATATTACTTATGAGATAACCAAATATATATATATATATGTGTGTTAGATGTATACATATATATGTATGTTAGATGTATGCACACACACACACACACACACACACATACACACACACACACACACACACATATATAAAACGAGTAGAGATTTTTTTTCCATTGGTTCATTACCGATTGTACATTCTGTTTAACTTGAAGAAGATTTTCAAATGAACCTTTTTATCTATCTCCTCTAAGTGGAACAGAACGTACAGTGAAAAAAATCTTTACTCATTTTATAACTGCTCTACTGAGGATATTGAGCACTTTTTTGAACTAAGATCTGCTCAATACATTAATACTTATACACACATTTGTTGCATATTTTATCATTGTTCTCTCTAATATATATATATATATATATATATATATATATATATATATATATATATATATATATATATATTAAGGAAACTAAATCTGAACGCCGAGACCCTATTTTTTCGTATTTTATTTTTTAAGACTCTCTTTGACAACGCACCATAATTCATGGCGTCGCTTTGCTTTACTTCGTAAATTACACAAATACTTTCACTGCCCCATCGAATTCCGCTCAACGGTTAGAGCAAAGGATCGGTGACTGTAAGGTTATAAGTCCCATCACAAGTGCCGTTAACCGTTAAGCCACCCGTACCTAAGTACAAAGAAGCAACCATTAATTCTTTGAATCAGTTTTCATTACCAATGCTTCTTAATCTCGGTTCATTGAAATACCTGTAAAATCATCGATTATCAAAACCAGTAGTCATGTATCACGATGAATAGTAATGACTTAGCAAAATCATTCACTGAAAAATATATTATGGTAATCTATTAAGGAGCAACCAGCGAGACAGTGTTCTAGTCCTTTGAGTTTTTGGCAGTAAGTACATCATCGTACTTGTAAAATCGGCTACATTGAAGTAGTATCAATACACCTTGTCGAACTCCAATCGCTAGGGTAGGTGTCGTAGCTCATCATGTACATACATTTTTTTTTTTTTTCCAATTTCACTTGCTGGCTCTGGTTCGAGTCTGTTGATAGGCAACTTCCACACACACACAAAAAGAGGAAAAAAAAGGAAGAAAACGTAAAAAAAAAAAAAAATGAAAACAGCCTGCCCATTGTGGTCAGTCTAGTGTCCAAGCAGTAGGAAAAAATTTATTGGATTACACTGTTTCATTTTTTAAAATTTTTATCTTATCTTATTTTTTGTAATTATAAGGTGTTCACGTATTGTTGGAGTATTCACTTATTATTTTTATTTTTATTTTTATTATTATTATTATTATTATAATTATTATTATTATTATTATTATTATAATTATTATTATTATTATTATTTGTTTTTTTTGTTTTTTTTCCAAAAAAAAAAGCAGAAAAATGTGAAAAAGACACAGATCCTTTGTCTCGTTTTTTTTTCCAATCCTAAATTCAGAGAAAATGAAATGACATTTTTAAATCCATAGAATTCTTGTAAAAAAAACCAACATGAATAAAAAATATTTATTAAACATAAATCATTGTTAGATTTTTTTTTGATTTTCATTTAAAAAAACAAACAAAAAAAAACGCCCAATTTTAGGCATAGCTAAAGTTGGGTCTGACGAAGTACGAGGGAGTACTATCCACCCTACAAAAAAACCAAAAACAAACAGAATTTGAATGTGTTGCAGGAACTGGACGGAGTTGCAACATACGCTGCTAGGTGCCTCGAATCAATACTATTCTTAACCAGTCCGCCACGTCGTGTAGATTGACTGACTTGTTTCTGAGTCCTGTTTTTTTTTGTGGGGGGAGTTTGATGTTTGAAAGCATGTTTAGTGAATCTTGAAAAAAAAAACAAAAAAACAGAGAGACTATTGGCGAAGTTTTGTTTACTTTTTGGTGGAAAATATAGCTGATATTGTTGTGATGCTTCGAGAAACTTCCAAGGAAGAAACTTCAGGTAAAATACAAATGTACCAGGGGGCATTCACGTTTCAAACGTGATGAAATGTCCCTTGAACGCCCACCACAACCTGGCCGTCCCTCGACAAGCCAAAATGACGAAATTCTTGAAAAAGTTCGCCATGCAATTAATTAAATTTGTCGTCGAATCATTGATGAGATATTTGAGGTGACTGGTTTGTCTTGGAGTTCATGCCTGCGAATGTTAACTGAAATATTGAAAATGAAACGTGTTTCCGGAAAATATTCAGATGCTCCCAAACACAACTCAGTAAGACTCTTCTTAGTCGCTCTCTCAGTCTGTTCAGCTGATGTTAATCAACAGAAAGAAGAAGGAAAGAAGAGATGCGATGTCATTAGAAGGTGGGATCTCATTGAAAGAACATCTAATCCGATCATTTTCACCAACTTCTGTCATGTCATAAAAAATGTCCGAGGTTTGCATTTTTATATAAAGAAAAAAAAAAGCCAAAAATATCCATTCACGATTTTTATTGAAAATAATATTTGCAGAATATTTTCATATCGCAAGATTTGACAAATATGAGAATTTATTGACAGCAAAAAAAAAAGACCACTTGCTTGTTTGAACTCGTTGGTCGAGAAAAGAGGAAAGACGAGAAGGTAAATTAGAGTGGAATTGAACTCGTTTTGGGGTGTCTGTGAGCGGAAGATTTGGTTAAGTGCCAGGGATGGTCGCTTCAGGCCATTACCATGATTTTCTTCAGATACTAAATTGCTTCTCGTCCCCAAGGTAAATCGTTTGCAAAGCAACGGGTATTTTACAAGTATTGATGGCAATGATCTGGTTAAGGCGTATACTAAAAGCAACTGAAGAAAAAGAAGCTCGGAATAATCCAAGCGTTGCTCATAGAGTATTTTTCAATGTTTCTGATTCTTGAGTCGAGACATTTCCAAGGGTCTATATCTGGATGTATTCTTCATCCCTACACACCATCTGGGTGTATGCGCACACGCACACGTATGTAAGTGTACGTGCGTATGTGTCTGTGTTTTGGAGAACGCACGAGTTTGTCTGTGCGTATATATGTACGCACCTGTGTTTGTGTTCATGTGTGTGTGTGTGTGTGTGTGTGTGTGTGAGTGAGTGTGTGTCTCTATCTAATTCTGGATTGTTTCTAGAAAACCTGACCTTTGCAAATTATATTCTTTTAAAATGTCCATAACTACAAACGAGGACCGGAACCTTGGCAACTTCTGTACGAGTGCTTCCAGTTCAACCGTTGGGGTCAACAAACAGCAACACTTTTATCTGAAGAAGAAGAAGAACAATAACAACAACAATATCAGCAGCAACAACCACAAAAACAACAACAAAAAGCTTGAATAAGATGAAAAATCAGAGAAATAATAACATAAAAAACGTGTAAAATAAGAGAGACAATGGGAAGCTAAGATGCTGTATTTTAAACAAGACTGGCTGCTTCACGTTGCTTCTCTTTTTTTTCTACCATGAAACATAAAAGAAGGATAGTGAAAAGACGAGAAAAGGACTAAGAAAGTGAGCTAAACACTTTTTGTCGTAGATACAAAAACTGATTGCATTAAAACTTGCTCTTTCCGTGTACTTTCTTTTGCCTTCTCCTTGTGACCATTAGAATTCTTTCTAATGGAGTGAGTTAATTGACCATGTTCTGTTGTGAAGCAAGACAGAAGTCTTTTATTCAAAACGATACTGAACAACTTTGACCACCAAAAACAGCAAAGAGTTCAATGCTTTTTTATACTTGCGTGTGCTGGTTGTATGTGTTTGTGCATTCCAGAGCTCCTGGCTATACTGTCTTATCTACATGAAAATTGGCATCAGTACTTCATTAGAAAGTGGTTGCATGTTTCCTCAATACTCTACCACTATCCTCAGTTTTGAATTATTGAGGTGCTGTCATCGGGATGGCTTCAGTTCATCGTCTGCTTTTCACTTCTTTCAATCGAAGCTCCTTTTTACCTCTCTTCTTCTTCTTCTTCTTCTTCTTCTTCTTCTTCTTCTTCTTCTTCTTCTTCTTCTTCTTCTTCTTTTTTACCCACTTTTCCTCGTTTTTCTCCCCGTGCTTCTTCTATATATTTATTTCTTACACGCTTTCATGCCTTTTTACCTCTTCTTCTTCTTCTTCTTCTTCTTCTTCTTCTTCTTCTTCTTCTTCTTCTTTTTTACCCACTTTTCCTCGTTTTTCTCCCCGTGCTTCTTCTATATATTTATTTCTTACACGCTTTCATGCCTTTTTACCTCTTCTTCTTCTTCTTCTTCTTCTTCTTCTTCTTCTTCTTCTTCTTCTTCTTCTTCTTCTTCTTCTTCTTCTTCTTCTTCTTCTTCTTCTTCTTCTTCTTCTTCTTCTTCTTCTTCTTCTTCTTCTTCTTCTTCTTCTTCTTCTTCTTCTTCTTCTTCTTCTTCTTCTTCTTCTTCTTCTTCTTCTTCTTCTTCTTCTTCTTCTTCTTCTTCTTCTTCTTCTTCTTCTTCTTCTTCTTCTTCTTCTTCTTCTTCTTCTTCTTTTTTACCCACTTTTCCTCGTTTTTCTCCCCGTGCTTCTTCTATATATTTATTTCTTACACGCTTTCATGCCTTTTTACCTCTTCTTCTTTTTCTTCTTCTTCTTCTTCTTCTTCTTCTTCTTCTTCTTCTTCTTCTTCTTCTTCTCGATCGCTGCAAAAATTTATTTGTCCCACCTAAGTAGTCATCATCTTCCTCCTCAAATGGTATTCTTCTTCGTATTATCATTTTGAAAAAATATATTTTTCTTCTTAAAATCCCCCCACCCTTATTTTTCTTTTACAACTTTATCAATGAAAGGCAGGCAATTACCGAAGGCCAATACCCAGGGTCTCTAATGCGTGAATCCTCAACTGACCATTGTGCACACCGAGTCAGTAACCAGATTATTCTAGCGTCAAATTTGTGTTTTGTGATTATTTCCCCAAGAAATCATACAGCTACAAATAGGTAAATAAAAAGGTGAAAAATAGAATCGAAAAAGAAAAGCAGGAGGAGGAACGTTTTTGTTTGTTGGGCGGAGATTTCACTCTCCGGCTTCTGGCGTTAAACACATGATCGGTCATATGTGACCGCCCTTGTGTACACGGGGGTCACTCGAAACTGAGACGGACAAGTTGTGTCATACCAGCCAATGGCGTGGGAGCGGTCACTTGAAATCCTAATTTCTTTTTTCCTTCTAACCCTATCAGTCCCTATATGTGTAGGACTCCCTATCTATCTATCGCGTAGGACCGATCACTCTAAATTCTACTTCCCTCCACCCTTTCACCCCCCCCTCTCTCTCTCCTCCACTCTCTGTTTGTCTGTGTCTTTCTTTGTTTTTCTCTCTCTCTGACTGATCAATCTAAATTCCTATTTCTTCTCCCTCCACTCTCTGTTTATCTATCCGTCTGTCTGTCTGTCCGTCTGTCTCTCTCTCTTTGACTGATCAATCTAAATTCCTATTTTTCTCCTCCCACTCTATGTTTGTCTGTCTTTCTCTCTCTCTCTCTCTCTCTCTCTCTAAATAATTATTTCTTCTCAACCACTCTGTTTGTCAATGTCTTTCTCTCTCTCTCTCTCTCTCTCTCTCTCTCTCTCTCTCTGTCTGACCGATCTCTCTAAATCCCTCTTTATTCTCCACCCCTCTTTCTGTATGTCTGTCTGTTATGAGATTAGTCATTCGTGCAAGAAAGACAAACATTCGTACGTACTTAATGAGGGATACCCAACACAGACACGACACGCACCCAGGAAGACAATCGTATATTCAAGATGGCGGGGATGAGAAATCATGCGTACACGAGCATGCACAGACAGGACTGTATATAAGAGCAGATCCCAACCTTTTCCAAGGCTGGCACCCCTTCAAGATTTTAAAATCTTTCTGAAACCCCTTAATCTTATGACTAAAAATAAACCAATTATAGGGTCGAAATAGGCAAACTCAACATTCATCATCATCATCAGTCTTTTAACGTCCGTCGTTGGATATAGACACACTTCTCTATCATGGGCGTCACGGAGCCAGTACTTTCTGAATTTGTCTCGCTCGTCTCTCCATCTAATATTCTGCCTACTTCGGTTGCGCATGTGATCTCTGGGGATCCATGTCGTGGGTCGTGATGTCCATAGATTGTCTGCCATTCTTGCAATATGGCCAGCCCACCGCCATTTGAGATTTTTAATGGATTCTCTGATGTCCCTGACTCTTGTCTTTTCTCGGATGTACTGTGCTGTCTTGTGGTTTCTCCATGTGAGGCCCAGCATAATTTTTTCATGTGTACGTTGCATAGTTCTCAATTTGTGGATCTGTCTCTTGGTTGGGTTCCATGTTTAAGCTCAATAAGTGACTATTGGGTGGATGTATTGATTATACACCCTTCTTTTTAGGATTGATGGGATCTTCTTATTTTTGAAGGTTGAACTTGCTCTGCCAAAGGCTTGCCATCCTAGTGTGATTATTCGCTTGATTTCTTCTTTTTTTGAGGGTCTTGAGATTAAATGAGTATAAAAATGTTTATTTATCAGGGGTCAAAATTAGAAGTCTGTATCTAGATATTGCAAATAAAACCATTTAATGCACTGACCGCTGTCGCTTTTCCCCAACAAATCCAAAGCTTCTTGAGTGTTTACAGCAAGAAAGGAGATTTGTTTATGTATTTGCAAGACCTGTTGCGATCTGGGCTATTGACCAGAGCTTGATAAGTGATCTGAATAGGTTTGTTTGTTGGCTTTATGGTCATTAACAGTCAAATGTCAACGAGCTGTGCTCTAAAATTTATTGCAGTAAGTGAGGGCAAATTCAATCTCAGCAATTACTTCCTTGTCAGAATGCTCTTCAACAACACATTATTCGCTGTAACTATCAAATGAGAATATAGAGGCGTGTTCTGGAAAGTTACTGGCTTTATCTTGGAGTTCATAATTACAGATGCACTTAGAGAATAGAGAAATCAAAATTAGACGGATGACTTGTCAATCAGCCCCGAATGAAGTGTTGTCCTGCACTTGCAAGTGAAAGTACAGCCCAACAGGATACAGTAACGTAGTGAATTATTTATGTATAACTATTTATGTATGATAATATGAAGATTCGTGTACAGGACAAGGAAAAGAACAGGAGTTCGTGACATAGAATCCAATAGAAAACTCAGATGGTTATGGGGTGGTCATGTTGCAAGAATGACAGACAACCGCTGGATATCATGACTCACAATATGGATCCCCAGCGATCATATGCGTAACCGAAGCCGGCAGAATAGAAGATGGAGAGACAAACTAGACAAATCCAGAAAGTATTTGCTCCGCAACGTCCACGATAGAGTGGTCTGGCGATGGTAAGGTCCATGTCCAACGACAGACAATAAAAGACTGATAATGAAGAGAGATTGTGACAATTACAGTCTCTCAGAAACAGATCGATTTGAATCTGACAGCGGTTTTGATGACATTCAATCACTCATATACGAACGGCACTTTTAAGCATCTCGTGTTTTGTCAAATGATTTTGTCTTGTTTATTAGTTCAATTTCTATTTTCCAATAAAATTTCGTGTTTGCTAAAATGTTTCTAGGTCATTCAACGTCAGTTGTCTTCAGAGTTCCCGAAAGGAATCTCATTAGGCATCACGAAGCTGTTTGGGTCATCCCCATTTACACTGCACAAGCACCCTCGTCTTTTAGCCATCTTATTACCATCTGCAATAAATCTTTTACAACACAATAGCTACCCACCACCCAGCCTGCCTTATACTTTTCTCTCATCATCTCCAATTCAACTAACGGGAAATTATAGTGGCATTTAGTCCCTCTTCCAGAGCCTCCCCTGTGCCTGAATTATAAAACAACTGGCTCCATTTGTCGCCGTGTCTACATTAACCGTCGGTACAACCCAACCGAATTTGGCACAGATTTGGCATACACACTCAATGGACCTAGAGGATGTTTTAAAGAAAGTAAAAAGTTTTGAAAAAAATATTTCAAAGGGTCTTAGAAGAGGGTCCTATTTACGAGGTTAGTATAATTCTGAACTGAACCTTTACATTCTGTTCAATATAGTTATGTACATTCTATTAGAAACCATCATACAAAAACTGCCGCTAAAACTGTCTGGATAGGTTTCTTCAGTTCTCATGTTGGTCCAGCTGGTTACGTATGCATGTATGTATCATGCACACGCAGCATAACAAAGGGGCCAAAGGGCTGGAAAGTTCAACACTTATTCCTTATTATGTCTACGGAAAACTTTTTTGTTTTTTGAACACAACTGAATGTAGATTTTGTGGGGGTTCAATTTGCAATGCAAGTTTATGCTAAATTTACTTTAATTTGTGGTAGCATTCCTGCTTGTTTTTCTGTTCTCTTAAATTCAGACCTCCCTAGTGATCAGTTCCCTACAAAAGGCTAGAGAAGCAACTCATTCATCGATCAACTCTTTTTCAATTTGTTTTAATTGATCCCCCCCCCAACATGACGTGCAGCCAAAAGACGTCGATCACTTAACAGTTTCAATAGAGCGACTCTCTAGACCTGTCTTCTTATATCTATTATATAAAAGAACGGGCTCTGTTTGTCACTCTGTCCCCACTTCAAGCAGTGGCGTAGCTAAACTTCAAGTGGGGTAAGTTTCAGCAAGTTATCAATAAAACCAGAAAATAATTTTTTGTCTGCCACCCTTTTCTCGTATCCACCAATTGCTTTGTTGGGGGTGCGTGTATCCCAGGTTAAGAACCACAGGCATATAAGTAAAAACGAAAGAAATATCCGTACCTTGCATAAACGACTCACCGTAGCCCGTACGTGTACCAGAACTAATTATGTAAAAATTTTAAAAACATTTTATTAAAAAAAAGAACATTTGTCGAAAATCATCTTATAAAAAGAGATTTTTCGATCTAAAATTATCTAGAAAATACCAGCACAAGATTGTACTTTACAAAAAAATATCATCTTTTTTGATGGTGCCTAGTGGTGTACTCATGCAAATTCTTATCGATCCTAAAAAAAACTAGGAGCGCCCGAACACACACACACACACACACACACACACACACACACACACACACACACACACACACACACACACACACACACACACACTCACATACGTTAAGTGGAGAATTCGTAGTCATCTTATCTGGGTGTTCGGGTAGGCCATTTGTAGGACTTCGATTCATTACACTCTGTGGGTCCGCTTAAACATCTGTAATCGGGTGGAAATGAATTCGTGATGATTGCTTTTGTCGAACGTTAATGAGCTTGGGGCGATGCACTAAGACAGGTAAGGACAGGTAAGTTGTTATTGAAAAAGGTCTGAACAGGAATATTGGGAAGATTTTGAATTACAGATGTTCATAGCTATTTACATGCATATATCAACCCCCGCTTCTCTCCAACCACCATTTTTTTTCTCTTCCTACTCCTCTCAGTTTCTCTTTTTCTTCCACATCTCTTTCCCTCTTTACTGCTTCCTTTATTTCTCTTTTATATATATATATATATATATATATATATATATATATATATATATATATATATATATATATATATGTATATGTATATATATATATATATATATATATATATATATATATATATATATTTACGCCTTGATCAGTATGTCTCCATCGCTTTTCTTTTCCTCCCTCTCTTCTTCTTCTTCTTCTTCTTCTTTTCTCTTCCACTTACCCAATATGAAAAGACTGGGATAGATAGATAGATAGATAGATAGATAGATAGATAAGAACAAGCTGATATTGATAGATATGGAAAAACTGAGATAAATTGATAGATATAAACCATTTGAGGTAGATAGATAGATATGAACAAGCTGTGATAGATAGATAGATAGATAGATAGATAGAGAGAGAAAAACTGAGATGAATTGATAGATATGAACCAGATGATATATATATATATATATATATATATATATATATATATATATATATATATATATATATATATATCACAAGCTGATACAGACATATGAAAAGGCTGAGATAGATAGATAGATAGATAGATAGATAGATAGATAGATAGATAGATAGATAGATAGATAGATAGATAGATATGGAAAAACTGAGACAAACAAATATATATAAACCATTCGAGATAGATAGATAGATAGATAGATAGATAGATAGATAGATTGATAGACATGAACAAGCTGAGAAGGATAGATTGATAGATATGAACCAGCTGATAGATAGATTGATAGATAGATAGAAATGAAGAGGCTAAAATAGACCGGGAGGAACAGAAAATCGCATAAACTGAATAAGAAAACTTTACTGTGATAAACCGATAGAAAAAGAAAATAATTAAAAAATATATATCGGGAAAAACCTGGATTTGATAGCGAGCGAGATAGGACCGTGAAAAGTGAATGCACACCCTAAGGGTCTGGACGCGACTCTATAAACGATTTAATGGAGTTATGAAGTAAAGAAAGCTTCTCGAATTATTTTGTTGCTAAACATCAGTTAATCACCCAAGTGTGAAAAAGATACTCGAAAACTCAGAGAATGAAAATAACCTAGAGGGATTGCAATCGAGCCTCACAGATAGATAATAAGCAGCTAAAGAAAGATGCAAACTGTTTCTTTCACTCTCTCTTTCTCTCTCTCTCTCTCTCTCTCTCTATATATATATATATATATATATATATATATATATATATATGTGTGTGTGTGTGTGTGTGTGTGTGTACAAAGACTTGGATATATATGATCAGACATAATGATTATAAATTGCGTTATATTATATAGAAACTTTTATTTGAAATGATCTCCCGTCATTATCACTCGGCCTAGACAGCGTAAATAGAAATTTTATATAACTCAATTAATCAATTATATATATATATACATATATATATATATATATATATATATATATATATATATATATATATATATATATATATATATAAGTTTCATAGCTTTAAACACTTAAAATTAAAAAACCGATTTCAAAACTTTTTTGAGTCACTACAGTCACTTATTTCCCAATGTCTGACCGTGCAATTCACATAATATACTTCAGTGATTTTTTTTTCTGTTTTACATATTGTGTGTTATTATGGTACGATGTGCAAATTTTCCCTCGTTAGAATCATCAGTTGTTTACCCTGAAACAGTTTCGGGGATTTTAAAAACAGTAAAAAAAATAGTTTGCTATTTTGTACAGTGCATTAACATAATGTATCGCGTATGGATGTTATTTAATACAACTCCACATTTAATTTTCTGGAACAGGGCTTACTTACATAGGTTACCCAAAATCAGTCAGAATGATGTGACATGATTCACTGTTCGTGTCACTTCAATTGAATGTTTTGCTCTATAAATATATAGAAAAAGACACAAAAAACTTATAAATATTATATACGATTTAATGACGATATTGGGAAAGTTATCATACTTTCTTTTATACTTTATTTCCGGAGTGCGTTTCGATATTTATCATCTTTTGCATACTGTCATAAAATATCAGTATGAAAGAGATGATAAACGTCGAAACACGCCCCGGATATAAAGGACAAAGGAAAGTATAATCATTTTTCGAATAATGTCTATTAATCGGACGTTATCGGAAAATACTCTTTCCTCTATTGTATATATATATATATATATATATATATATATATATATATATATATATATATATATATATATATATATATATATATATATGTGAGTGTGTGTGCGAGCGTTTAGGGGTGAATGGATAGATAGTAAGGATAAAGGATGGAAAAAGCTTGAATGAAGAATATATTCAGAATGAGACCCTTGAAAATGAATCGACTCAAGAATCAGAAACATTGGAAAATACTCTACAAGCAACGTGAGCCTCTTTTTCTTTTGTTTATTTTATCATCTGTCATGATCAGATCATTGTTATTAATACTTACAAAATATCCGTTGCTTTGCTGAAGGCGTAGGAAAGCAATGTGGTATTCGAAAACAAAAAATCCACGGTAGTGGCTTGAAGCGACCATCCCCGGCATTTGAATAAATCTTTCGCTTATATATCTAAAAATTCAAACACAGAATTCAATTCCACTTTGTTTTACTTCCTTGTGTTTCTCCTTTTCTCGATGACCGAGTTCAGCCGTTCTCCTTTAACGAATATTCATGTTTCATGCCCTATTTTTGCGTTCTACTACCCTACTCTTTCGCCCTCTCTGATCCCTTTGCAATCTTTCTGACGCGATTCCATTCTCAGAACATCTATTCTACCCGTATTTTACTCTGGTGTACTTTCCACGTGACATATGGAGTAATCATGGCTAAAATACAGCCATTATTATTGCTTTATATTCCCTACCCATTTTGCCAGAATTGGACCGTGATTTGCTTGAGATAGGAAGAGTATGCTCTCCCAGAACAAGATTTGCAGATATTCTCCAAGTCGAGGAAGGCTGGGGAGAACACTGGAAAGATGCAATCCGTGCAGAGAGCATTCAAGAAGCAGTATCGGAGAATAAGAAGGTTAAAATGATCTGTTCACAGGTAACTCAATCAGCAGACCGAGTATAGCCATTAATAGCTTTATAAAAACTATTATTCTGTAGGGGGCGAGCTATGTAGTTGTAATGCCATAAGTATGGCCTGAAAGATGTTGGCACGCATGAAGTTCAACGATGGGTAAAGCATTCAGCACAGAGATCAGGAGAGGACGATTCGCAAAACACTCACAGACACAGACTCAAGACAAGATGAGTGCGATCAGGGAAGCACATGCTCTTTCAGCACATGATTCAAGGATATACCAGAGCACAACAAACACTCGAAGAAGGCTGTAGAGTTTACGACCAAAACATTACAAAAAAAAAATAAAGCAGCCACGATAAAGATATTTCTGGACCAGCCACATACGATGATGAAAAGTAAAAAAAAAATAATCGAACAATTTTATTTTGTACCTAATTCAAATCATAAGTATTTGATATTTTAAGTCGTAAAGGTAGCTGAAAATGGAGAGAAATTAGCCATTTTTTGAAGCAGTTAAAGCGAATCAAACTACATAGGAAAATATTTTCTGATGATTTTTATCATTTTTTTTTACTTGAGATTGATAAAGCCAATATTCAACCGAAACTTCGGCTTAGAGAATATTTTTGGAGTCAGATACTGATATTTCTTTCAGCAAATCCCCTAAGAATCTGGTAAGTTTGATAAAAGTAAATGTACAATTCTTTGTATTCGTTTGTTCTAAGCCTCTTAGTGTAGATATATTTTATTCAGTTATTCAAATGAGTCATAAAGTTAGCTGAGTGCAGAAAAGATTTACCCGATTTGTAGCTAGTTTTTTAGTCAGTTTTAGCCGAAAAAAATTAGCCATCACTGTATTGCCTTGTCTCACTGTTACTCCCCGTATACAAATTCATGAATTTTATCTCTAGATTCTTGTGTTGCAGAATTATCATGAGAGCCTCCAGTTATTGTGCCTCCAGTTTCTCTTTCTTCTCCTTGATATCCCAGTACACAAGACGAACTAGCAGCGCTGACTTTGAATATGTCAGTCAGCTTGAAACACCTTTCTGTTTGTAAAAGGAATGTTTGCTTTTTTCTTTTCCCAGAGGTACTCTGCCCCTCCTTGACTTTTTTTTTCACCATCTGCAACCGGTTAGCACAAATACTCAAGTAATTTTTTCTATCAAAAATTCCATGGGTGGTGTTCAAAATTAGCCATCCGCAGATTTTGCTTAAATAAAATCTTATTGCAGATCTTTTCGGTTTGATGATCTGCAAATTTCTTTTAATAAAAACTTAGGAAGCTTAAATAGTTTTACACATGATATCAAATATATAAATATTTTAGATAAATTATTTTAAAAGTTTTGAAAATCAAAAAAAAAATGTATAAATTATCGGCTATTTAAGCACTGATATTCATCTGAATACGTTTCATCTGGTAGACTGCATTCAGTGGTTTAATAGAAAACTGCCTGTTGTGTCAGCACGACCTGGTTATACACAATTTTACGTCATCGTACGATGAGTTATCTTGGTTAGGTTAGGTTGATTAAGCTGAAAATTATCACACAAAAAAAACGGCCTTCGGACGTTTCGTCAATGCGTGTTTCGTCGACAGACAGTCGATGGATGTTTCATCGAACGGGCATTTCGTCGATGGTCGATTCGTCAGCAGAGTTGAACAAAGTTTTAGTCGACAAGGTTTTGAATTTTTTCCTTTGTCGAAATCCACTTAATTGATCATTGAATTAACTAATATTCTTCGAGTCAAATTTGTATGATGGCTATTTTATTTTTAAGAGCATTTTAAGAACAGTCATTGATTTTTCTGTCCAGACGCAATCCATCACGGTGTAATCGAAGTAATTTATTGACCGAAATGTAAAACGGTATTTTAATACAGTTTAAAAGCCGCTTTAAGTACACGAAAGTATTTTTCTCTTTTTACGACTAACTTTCCTTATGTGCAATTAAAACAAAAATCAAAATTTCGAAGTATTTTTTTTATGTCATTACAATTGGCTTTAAAATAAAATTTACAAAAAAAAAAAAAAAAAACGAAGACAGCCACTTAAAACTGTGTTTAATACAAATGCAGGGGTTGGACAAAATAATGGAATCACTTGTATTTCAGAGTCCAGTGACGAAAACTGTAGAATACTGAAGCACATATTGTCAAAGAATCAGGGGACCACAATTCCTAAAGGGACTGCAGAGCTTAAACAACATCTAATGACCCCTCTTTCGATCAAGACTGTTCGTTTAGGACTCTATGGAGTCGGATACTACGTAAAAAGTGGTGAAATGATCATGAAAATTGACAATGAAGCAATGGAAGAATGTGTTATACTCTAAGGAATCTTCCTTTACGTTATTTCCATGTTCTGGTCGAGTTTACGCCAAGAGTCAATAAAGAATCTCATGGTCCCAACAGTCTCATTTCTGCAGTTGAACATAGAAGTAGATCTGTTATGATATGGGCGGAAATGTGGAATTATCTTGGTCCTCTATGGCGGGGCAAACGCTCAGGACTATCCGTCAATTTTGGCTGACCAGTTGAATACTCTTTCCCGATGAGGGCGTCCTCTTTCAGAACAATAATTCGCCCATTTGCACCGCTTAAGTTTTTTTATAAATTGGTTTGAAAAGCGTGAAAGTGAACTTCAACACTTGGATTGGACTACGCAATCACCGGATCTTAATATAATCGAGCATTTGTGGTGTCAAATCGAGACGTCGTATGTACATCTCAATATTAAAGAAAATAGGACCAGAAATAATAATGTCTACCTGCAAAATGAGTTGATATAATTGTAAAGTCTTGAAAAAATTCTGATCACGAATATTTCACTCAAAATAACGCAGAGGCTTAATTTAAACCAATTTCATTTCATAAGGTTTAATTATATGTAGATATATGCCTCTAAAAATAGATATTTTGTGCCACTGCGTTATTTTTTCGTTTAATTTATACTAAAATATGGTTTTTCCGTATTTTTTCACAATCATATAAACATATTGTGTACACACACATTTTTCTTATTGGTAAATACTTTTTTCGGCCAAGAATCAGCGTATGTGTGCACTCCGCCTGGGATCAAAGTTTTGCTCCATAGCACATCTGTCTATTATCAGAGTTTCATCTCTGTGCTCTGCAAGGGATCAGAGAGATGTTCCCCCATCACTTCTGTCTAAGATCAGAGTGTCATATGTGTGAGAATATGCTCATTGAAAAGCGCCATATATACACACACATACACGTCGTGCGTGAGTGCTCATTAATTTATTCAATTTCAAATTCAATTTTTTTATTTTTGTATTTCCCAATTTTCTAAGTCACAACTGGATTCCGAAAAATCTAAAAGAAAACATTTTGATTTGCAACACTGGACTCGCAAATTCAATTTTTATTTCAGGTGTTTAAACAATCGAAACCATCAAATGACTTTCGTCTCTTGGCAAACTTGCCGTGTTTGACGTGGTCAATTAAAACATTTGAGGAAGGGTTGATCAATGAATAAGTTATTTTTGTCTGGCAGTAACAACTAGAATGTCTGAATTGAAAAAAACAAAAACAAAAAACAAACAAAACAAGCAGGTACAAGATATGGACCAGTTCAGCATAAAAATTATACCACAAACCGAACCCCCGCTAAAGATATACGTAGGATAGGGACTTGGAAAAAACAAGAAAAGGTTTTTGTAGACATAATAGGGAGTAAATTTTTTGCCCCATAGCTCCATTGGCGCCGCCTGTACACGTGATACATACATACATAGCCAGCCAGCTGCACCGACTTGAAAACTGAAGAAACCTATGTTGATACTTTTGGCGACAGGTTTGGTTGACGGTTTCTTATTGGCAACGCTGCGGGAATCGGGACAAACAAACACACGCCCCCACTCTCTTGCTCCTTTTTCTTCCTCTTTTTCACGTTCTCTCTTTTCTCTGCCTCTCCTTCTCTCTTTCTCTCAATCACTCTCTCTATTTCTCTCACTTTCGTTTTCCTTCTCTTCTATTCCTCACTCTCTCTTCTCTCCATCTTTGTTGCACTCTACGTACTTGGTACAACGAAGAAATATATTGACTCACGTGGCACACCATCTGCAAAAAAAAAAGACGCTTTGATGATAATGTTTGTATCGCGCATACAGACCGCACCAATGGAGCAAAAGAAAATCCATTTCTTATTCATTTTTAAAGAATAACTTACAGATTGAATGCCGAAAGTTGCTAAAAAGGCCAGAACAGCAAATGTTCTTGCATAGTCCTCAAATGTTTTTTTATGCTGCCATAAACATTTAGTTTCTTTTAATACTAAGTGAGGAAGTGCTGGAGTAGCTGTAAAGACAGTCAGTCATACTGCCCATTGTTTCTGGGATTATGAAAGTTGGCGTGGTCCTAACCTAACCATTCTTAATACACAGGAGTTGGGCTGTCTGGGTCAAGATTTCCGGACACCTAAACTTCAGTTATCTATCTATCTATCTATCTATCTATATCTCTCTATATATATGTGTGTGTGTGTGTGTGTAACCTGCAATGGAAAGGGGTAGACCTAGTTTCTTGTGCATATCTCAAAATAGTGCCGAATTCTTTTTTTAAATTACCCATGGGGTCTTACAGTATCCCGTAATCTCCATCTACATGGGCTCACTTCATTTATCCCTGATGGACACCTGCACACACACACACAAACACACACACATACACACATAGACGAGCATAAATCCTACATACAACCTCACTATACACATAATTCCCAAAACTTATTTCCTTCACAATATATAACGTGAGTCAACTTTAAAGTATTTTATTAATGTATGAACCACTTTTATTATAGATTGTTAAAATCTCATTGTTTTGGTTCTATTTACTACCATCCTAAGTCATTTAATAAGAAAGACGACCGCGAATATTTGACCTTTAAGAGAACCCTTACCGCAGGGCTTACAGATTGACTTATGATCTTTGGAGAACCGCCCTAAATATCAATGAATTAGTCACCGTTAAGAAAATGTAGTCCATTAAATATATATATATATATATATATATATATATATATATATATATATATAATTGACACTCCCTTATTCAGGGTTGAGCACTCTCTAAGTGAGGTAACTTGTTCATTGTAAGCTTATGCAATGCTCTTCCAACCTGGAATGGAGCACTCTGGTGGAAGAGGAATAAATACTATAAATAAATATATCGCTTAAATACCACCTCACTGACCGCCCAGTTCCGTGGAGTAGAGTGAGGATACCAGCCTCCGGGTTTGAAGCTAAGGTTTTTATCCTACCTCGTGGTACTGGATGGAATGATAGATTGCCAATAGCCACACTGAAGAGTTGTAATACAATGGAACAGCTGTCTATTGGTGACACAATATATATATATATATATATATACATATATATATATATATATATATATATATAGATTATAAAACGATGAATGTTTGTTTATTTATTCATGTTTCAAAGACTTCCAAACGGTGGCAACCTATAGATTTGTGTCCAAGGATGAACATAGGATTTGTGGCGCTGACCTCTGATGACCTCTAAAGTTCAACTTCAGAATTTCAAATCTAAGAGAGACAAGTAATTTTATAACTTTATCCCTTTTTTCAATCTCTGGGAGACAAGTAATTTTCCATCAATTTTGTGTGTGTGTCCAAATGGTGGAGATACGTGACCCCTTATATAGTTTTATGAAATCTGTGTAAAATACTTTGCTTTCCTGTATTTTAAATCCAATTCAATATATCTAATACTATAATGAAGAACGTTTGTTTCAAACAACGTTTTCAACTTTATTTTCATAGAATCCTAAACGGTTGCACCTTACAAATCGAATATATGTGTATAAGGTCAGCTTGAAACCAAGATGAACATAGGATAGGTAGTGATGACCTCTTGCATACTTACATTTTAGCATTTTCAAATCCACTAGAGACAGCAACACCTAAAAGGCTGCAAATTTGTCTACAAGGTAATGTGACCTCCAGGATGAACATAGGTTAGGGTTAGGATTAGTCTGTGACGGCCTCTGGTGACCTTTAGAGGTCAATATAGGTTCAGGTCAATTTATGTAGCTTACAAATATATAAATATATATATATATATATATATATATATACGTGTGTATATATATATATATATATATATATATATATATATATATATATATATATATACTGATATTTGATTCCTTTTTTGTTCATTCGTGCCTCTTCTCCGTTAAGAATTCATAAAAATCAACTTGCTACATAATTTGACCTTCGAAGTAATTCGAGGTAAACACTGGTCATTCTGTT
>OY735234.1:23664345-23779345 GCA_963457665.1 Thysanoteuthis rhombus | reverse complement strand
TGGGACCAAGGTGAAGGTTTTTAGGGTGTCAGTTTTTGCAAAACCACTCCTAAAATAGGGGGTCGATTGACAATCTAAATTCATGCCAAAATGGATGTATTGATCTGTGTCCGCTTTTCCAGCTGAATCCACTGGGTGCTAATGAAAAGCTGCTGAATCGCTGAGCGAGTGGGGACTTCATTTCGTTCGTAAAGTGAAGAGAGAATAGTAAGAGAGAGAATCTTAATGACGTTGTACTTTGGTTTCGATCGTAGATGGGGACTGAGAGTTAGAGGAAGAATGGTCGATTGTTTATTTAGCAGTGTCTAGGTACGCGTCATATTTTTCCGAGATCGTACAAAAAATTCTATGTCTCTTTTTAAAAACAAATTAAACACCATCTGATTTCTATCTCTATTAGAAGCCGTCAACCAAAACTGCCACCAAAACTGTCAAAATAGGTTTTTCTCAGTTTTTAAAATTGTCCTTGCTGGCTGACTGCCTGGCTATGAATGTATCACGCGTATAGGCTACACCAATGGTGCTATAGGCCTGAAAATTCAAACATTCACTCCTTATTATGTCTAGAAAAAATGGCTTTCTTATTTTAGCCCAGGGGGTTCAATTCGTAATTTGGGACCATGCTAGATTGACCCCTTTGTTTATGTCCGCCTTTTTTGAAAACTAAGACTTTTAAATGATCAGTATCCCAAAGAGACGAGAGAAGTAAATTATTTGATCATCTCTTTTACAGATTTCTGAATTGATCATCCGAAACACGGTATGCTACCAAAAGACGTTGGTCACATGGCAGTTTCTATTGAGCTACTAACCAAATCCGTTGTATTAATTCTTTTCTATTTTGCGGTATTTTATCACGCAGTCGGGTGGAATTTCAGCTAGTGATGATAATTCCTCAGCTGGGAAATTCAGACAAAACTTTAATAGTCTGTGGTATTGCATAGCAAGGCTATTTCAAGAGATTTCCTTTGAAAGATAATCAGATTATCCTATATATTGAATATGGACTATCAGACGAGTCGTCCGTTAACTTTTCTTCAACACACCGGGAGTACAATCATCATCATCATCATCATCATCATCATCAGTCTTTTAACGTCCGTCGTTGGACAGAGACTTTCCCCAGGAATCGCCACAATTCCCTGTCATCGCGCAGCCAGTATTTCCTGAATCTGTCTAGTTCACCTCTCCATCTTGTGTTCCGTCGGCCTCGGTTTCTTATGTGGTCTCTGGGGATCCATGTTGTGAGACGTAATGTCCATCGGTTGTCTTTCATTCTTGCAACATGGCCAGCCCATTGCCATTTGAGTTTTTTGATAGTTTCTATGATGTCACGGACACCCGTTTTCTTCCTTATATACTGTGCTATTCTGTGATCTCTCCATGCAAGATTGAGCATGATTCTCTCATGCGCACGTTGCACACTTCTCAGTTTGTAGGTCTGTCTCTTGGTTAGGTTCCATGTTTCAGACCCATAAGTGACTATCGGGAAAATGCATTGGTTGTATACTCTTCTTTTTAGGATTATTGGGATCATCTGGTTGTTGAAAGTTGAGCTTGCTCTGCCGAAAGCTTGCCATCCCAAAGTGATTCTTTGCTTGATTTCCTCCTCTTTTGAGGGTCTCATGGAGATTCGTTGTCCTAGGTTGATGAAGTGGTCTACGTTGCCGAGTTTTGCATCTTCTATCACGACAGTTATGTTCTTATTCTCAACATGATTATTACACATGATTTTCGTTTTACTGAAGTTCATGTGTAGGCCGACTTTTTTGCTTTTACCCTACAGTGTAATGAATATGTTATAAAACGTTAATAGAGATTTTGCAGTGGCAGTCTCAATAAAAAGTATTATCTTTGTTTTATGATTCGGATTATATTTTATGTCAATATAGAGGGTTGGTGAAAAAAACTCCCTTTTGGAAATTGGTAATAACTTTATTACTTGTTGGTCGATTGTTGTCAAACTAGCTTTACTTTAAACCATACAATGATAGGGTTTGTCTACTGAGTTAAAATTCCACGTTGACATCAGCGTTGTCAACCAATTCTGGTATGGCCTAGGTAGACCTTTGCAGAAAGCTCGGTGATATGTTTGCCATAACATGTCAAATGCAGTCCCCCATTTGATCCAGAGTTCATGGTTTGGTACGTTGCTCCTCCGCTCATAACCATAGGAAGAGGTCACAGGGTGTATGGTCAGGTCTTCGAGCGGACAGAAAGGTAATTTTTTTAACTACCCTGCATATCTGTAAACTCTGCACCAGCCATTAGTACTGACACAATTATTAAAAAAATCAAAAATTACCTTCCATTTGGGATTGGGGGGGATTTCAAAGCACCAGACAGAAGGTGGAGGGATGAGATAGAAATGTTTGTCGGTAAGACGTGGCAAAAGTTACTGCATTCGCAGTCTTCATGGAAGGAAATGGATGAGGCTTTTATTCAGCAGTGGATTTGCAATGGCTGTTGCTGTGCAGCTGATTTTATATATACATATATATATACTAAAAATTTGGGAGAAGCCCCCTAATGATTTTAATGAGAGATGTTATTTATGTCTAGAAGAAAAAATAAGAATTCTTTTATTCAAGGACAAAAAAATTTGTTTAATCAAAAGAGTGAAACGTTCTCTAAATGCTGTTATATTGAAGAATTTTAGTTGAACGCAATGATATAAATATAGACATTATAGTATGCTCATTATTAATTTCATTGGTTTAACTATTCATTTAAATATTTCACGTTTGAAATATTAGTATAACACAAATTTTAGATACTTGTAGAATATTTGCTAGAGAAATCTAACTACTGTTTGTATAATGACACTGATCTTTATGTCAACTGCAACCCTTGTCCACAAGTTCAGATTGTGATTCAGCACTCACACGTTATGCTACAAGGGTTGGGCCAAAAAGTAAAAATGCTACTCCATTTTAAAAAAGTAATTTTGATAAGGTCAATTTTAGGGTTTACCTTATAGCATGAATATTTACACAGTGATGTTTAAAAGAGAATTGATGTTTCTATCGTATTATTTCAAAGTAACTTGACTGGTGTTGAGTAACGGTTCTCAAACTTATTCAGTTGCGAAACCCTTATCCGAGTTTGCAAAATTTGCAGGACACATACGTTTATTTTAGGGAACAATTAAATGAAAAAGAAATTGTTTAAGAGTGAGAATTTATAATAAATGAAACGTTAAGAAAAACTTTTTTAAACTTTGAAAAAGAGAAATTGTTGAAAGCAGTTAAATGTCTTTTATTTGAGCACACACACACACACACACACGCGCGCGCACATTATCATACAGAATCCAGTTTTTTTGTTTTTCTTTGTGGAACCTACTTTTGGAAACAATATTGTAGAGTAGCAGTGCTCAAAATGTGACCTGTAAACCACCAGGGATCCGTGAGACCAGTGGAAGGGGTCTGCAAAAAAAGAAATCATTTAGAAATAATAGTATTTCTGAAAACTTGTAATAGGTTCAATTAATTTTTATGATTTCATATAGTTGGTAAGACAATATTTTCATCTTCAATTTCCACTACTTTTACCTTCATCTTAATTTTTAATTGCTTTCTATCATAACTATAAGTCTGTCCGTCATTCTATAGCATCGAGTAAACAGCTTAAACTTTATTTCTGATTGAGCTCTTCATTCATCGTCGTAGAACGACAGATCGAGCCGGTGTTGTGATTAAAAAAAAAGCAACAAAAAATTGAAGCGAATTGAAAAAAAAAACAGTCAAAGTTAATAATGAAATATTTTTTTGTCTTAGCGTTTCATCTGAACGCCATCTTCCCAGCGAACGACTTCCGTGTGCATTTCAAAGTCAGCGCGTAGATAACTGTGCAAGACGGACGAACAAAACGAATTAAAACAATTTGAGATAAAAAAAATCAAAACTGTTTTTTGAGATGAATTATTCTAGTGAATTGATTTACTCTGTGAAGTCCAATTTGATCATCTATTCTTCGCTGAAAGAACAAACTGAAAACTATGTAAACTTATGTACGGTTTACCCTGATAGAGTTTTCAAGCTGCCATCATTAATTTAGAAAAAAATGAGCGAAAAAAGTTGGAATAATAAAATTAATCAATATTTAATCTTACCCATTTTTATCGGGAACAATGCAAGTGAATTTTCAAAGAAATAAAATAAAATGGTGTGTTTGGTTTCAAATTTCAGCCAATGTTCGACTGAAATTAAAACGCGTAAAGGAAGGAAACCAGAGAACAAAACAATATGTGCAACTACCGTATCGTTCAGGTAAGAGAAATTGTTAACGGCAGATTCACTAGGGGCGTAAAAGAAAATCTTCAATTATTCATCAAATTTTAATTGGAATTAGAGAAGGTAATTTATCAAATACAGTTGTATACCAACATGTAGTCGCCTCGATTGATGGCTATGATATATACAGGTACTTGATATATATATATATATATATATATATATATATATATATATATATATATATATATATATATATATATATGTAATACATATAGTACAGATCAGGTTGGCAATATAGCATAATATAATGATGTAAAGCAACGTCTGATTTGTGATTGATTTATTTCATAGAGTGCTAGATATATTCACCTTTATACTATGAAAGTAAAGTTGTTTTAGAGTAGAGCTGGAAATGAATAATAGAATGTGGATTTGCTATATATATATATATGCATATATATATATATATATATATATATATATATATATGTGTGTGTGTGTGTGCTGTGCCAAAGGCTTGCCATCCTAATGTGATTCTTTGCTTGATTTCTTCCTCTTTTGAGGGTCTCATGGAGATTCATAGTCCTTGGTAGATGTAGTGATCTACTTATATATATATATATATATATATATATATATATATATATATATATATATATATATATATATATATATATATATATATATATCAAAATTAGAAAAAATTATGCAACTATTACCACTGCGTTCAGTGCCCTGGTATTATGACTACGAGGCCGTCAAAATTTGATACGGATTGTTGCCGTATTTTACAAAGTATTGGACGCAACGCCTCCTCTATGAAAAGGCTGAAGAAAAATCGCTCTGCGTCTTATAAGTGAAGTTGCCTTTTAGTTATCTTTTCATTATCTTGACCGGCTTGAATATAAGATACGATAAAAAAAAAAAGCAACTAAAAAATTCGGATGAAATTTCTTCCCTTACAGGTTTATTTTACTTTTCGTCCCCTTTCACTCGTTATTCGTTGATTTGAATCCTTTTTCAAGAAGATAAATCTGTAAGGGAAGAAGACATATCTAAATCTACGAGCGACGGGTGAAGGGAACAATAAGTTACCAAATCAGGAAAGGAAGAAATTTCATCTCGATTTTTTAGTTGGTTTCTATTGTAACTTATATCAAGGCCGGTTGAAGAGTCGTAAAATATTCACCACAGGAGTAAACGTGTCATGTATATATTTCAATTACAAATTACTTCTTTTAAAACTTTGTTTTCCCTGATAGATAAAAGTATCCATTCAAATTTTACTGTTTTCAACCGGAATACATTAAAAAATTATTTGGGGCTGAGCTCCAAATTCGTGGGATGCCTAAATAAACTATACTCTATTCCTAAACATTCTCTGTTGAAATGGGAGCACGTCAAAATGCCCTTGCGTTTTATACGCCGTAAAATACAGTAGGACGCTCTGATAGTTTCAGTGAGCGCTACTCCCCCAAATTACCATTGGTCTCAAAGATAAGGGAGTTGCACATTTGCCTCCAACGCCCAAGCTCAGGTCATAGCCACTCTACTTCAACTCTATAAAACCATACATAACCATATATGTGTTCATAGATATATCCATCATCATCATCAGTCTTTTAACGTCCGTCGTTGGACATAGACCTTCCCCATGAGCGTCGCAAAGCCAGTACTTACTGAACTTGTCTAGCTCGTCTCTCCATCTAATATTCTGCCGGCCTCGGTTGCACATGTGATCTCGGGGGATCCATGTCGTGAAGTCGTGATGTCCATCGATTGTCTGTCATTCTTGCAACATGGCCAGCCCACCACTATTTGAGATTTTTAATGGATTCTATGATTTCCCTGACTCTTGTCTTTTCCCGGATGTACTGTGCTGTTTTGTGGTCTCTCAATGTGAGGCCCAACATAATTCTTTCATGTGCACGTTGCATGGTTCTCAATTTACGGGTCTGTCTCTTGGTTAAGTTCCATGTTTCAGCTCCATAAGTGACTATTGGGAGGATGCATTGGTTTACACCCTTCTGTTTTGGATTAATGGGATCTTCTTATTTTTGAAGGTTGAGCTAGCTCTGCCAAAGGCTAATGTGATTCTTCGCTTGATTTCTTCTTCTTTTGTGAACAATGATATAACCACATGTATGGTTATGTAACCCAAAAGATAGACACGGTTATAAGCGTATATAACTGTATATAACCATATGTGTGTTCACGGATATATAGCCGTGTATAATCATAAACAATGATATATGACCACATGGATGGTTATGTAGCCATAAAACCTTAGATTTTGTTATGGATATATAAGAGTATATTGCTATATCAAACGATACTATTTAAGTATATTGATATAACCATATTACCAAAGATTAAGTTATATATTTCGACCATATACAATAATATAACATGATTATATATAAATATACGATCATATAACCACATGTATGATTATAAACCGAGTGCCCCCCCCCCCCCGAAGAAAATCGCCAAAGGTTTCTTGGACTATGGTCGCTTTGATATAACCTAGATGGTTCCCAAATGTATTCTTAGTGATTCGCTGATAGTTAACTCAATAAACACCTTATTTAGCAATGGAGTCGTCGAAATCTCAGCAAGGAACCATTCAAGTTATATTTTGGCGACTATAGTCCATCAAATCCTCAGCGTTTTTTAGGGGGTCACCCATTGTGTATTACCATATCTAACCATATATATGGCTACATATGTAACAGTCCATAAATACATCTGAATACATACGAATGAAGGCGTTCATTTACTCAACAAATATTTGTTTTTCAACATAATCTCTTTCTTCCTCAATAAAAATGACACCATGCTACTCCATTGATCCCATAGATCGAACATTTGCTGTAAAAAATTCAGACCGAAATTCATCTCATACCTCTCTCCGAACACGGACTTATTGATCCTAACTTGTATACACCTCAATAGCCATACTTGACCACGTATATATATATATATATATATATATATATATATATATATATATAGAGAGAGAGAGAGAGAGAGAGAGAGAGAGAGAGAGAGAGAGATAGATAGATAGATTGATAGATAGATAGATAGATATAGTGTTTTCAATCAGCAAAACGTCCATTACGTTTGGAGAGTCAGTTTTGGTGGAAGAATAATTTGTGGTGGAGGATATGGGTTTCAATGTACGTTGTTGTAACACTAAAGACCGTTTTTTATGAAAAGAAAATTATCTTGGTTGGTCGTACAATGGACGGAATTTGAGTGTGCAGTTCAACATTTCAGCAACGTCCCAAATCACCTCCTTCAAAACAGAAGTATTTGTTTTTCAACAATTGACACTTTTCTAAAGGTAACATATGCTTTTTGATTGGAATATGTATATATATATATATATATGTTTGTTCAGTACTGCTGGGTTGCGGTGTTAATATAACTATTTTGTTTTTAGATCCCCGAAACAGTTATATGGTAATCAACAGATGATACCGACAAAAAAAGTTCATACATAGTACCATAGTATCTAATTCCGTGTAAAACATAAAAATCCCTGAAAAAATACATGAATCACATTAAAAGATGTTGGGAAATAACTGACTGAAATGACGTATAACGTGAGAATTTTTTTTTTTCGTATATTTTGTGTTTAAACCGTAACAGTTTCTAGACTATATATTCGTAAACAAGACAACAAATGGAAAAAAAAGAAGATTATTTACACCTTAATCTTTACTTCTGATCTTAACTGTTTACTGAATGCTGTAGATTGATAACCGCGGTTTGGTTGAGATTGAAAACGTTTTAGATTTGTTCAAAAAGTAAAAGCCGAAAACCAAGCAAGATTTTTTCATAAGAAATATTTGGTGCTTCCAATGTATAAGACCTCCATTTCACTTGTAGCGTTAAAAGTGCTATTACCATTGGAGAGAAACAAATTGTTTGCCAACTTTATGCTTGGATTGTACGCCTGAAGAAGACTGTAGAATGGTTCGGACGAAACGTTGTATTAATGCAAACAACAAAAAGGACTTCAATCGTCCGAGAAACTTTTTGGATGCACTGTCCATATTTAAGTTTGTAACCACGTCAATATTTACAAGACGACACCAACCAGGTTGGCGCAATACAATCCTTTATTCACACAATTGAGTCAATACCAGATAATTCACCAGTTAAGTAAATATTCATACAAACAGGTGAGTGCTATACATGTGCATGCGTGTGTGTTGGTAGCGTGCTTGTGTGTGTGTGTGTGTGTGTGTGTGCATGCAGGTATGTTCATACACGTGTATGTGCGTGTGTATTCGTGCGCACGCATGTTTGTGTGTACATGAGTGTTTATGCATGTATGTATGTATGTATGTATATATATATGTGTATGTGTGTGTGTGTATGTGTGTTTGTATGTACGTGTGTGCGTGTTTGTGTGATTATAATGACTTACTATGCCAGTTTAGCCTTGGTATCGGCCATTGCCAGTCTTATTTTCAAATATTTGGTCACAGAAGACTGGCTTTTCTCTCGTTGTTGTTTTTATGTTCATTTGTTGTTCTGGGTTTTTTTCTTTTCATTTATGAACTGCTTTTTTTTATATGTTCTTTTTATTTATTTTGTCGTTCATTCTCAAGTAGAAAGACAATTCTGTCGCTTGTAAAGCAAAATAATTTGTTTACTACGAGACATGTAAATGTCTGTTTTAATAATAATAATAATAATAATAATAATAATAATAATAATAATAATAATATATATATATATATATATATATATATATATATATATATATATATATATATATATATATATATATGATGTAATCGTAACGCATAGAGAAAGAGAAGTGTGATAACTTCGAGAGTGTCAATGTATGGTCGAATTGTTTTCACACCTTATCAAAATTTTAAAAGTATCTAATTTTTTTAGCATGGGACACGATTTTCAACATAGGTTTGAAGATGACTGTATTGAATTAACACCGTTACAAAAATTATTAAAGTTTTATATTGTGTTACCACGATCTGTGATTGCCCGGTGGGGACAGGCACGAATCGTGATTATCCAAAATTTGCCGGGAAAATCTGTGGGTGGGAATGGTCAAGAGTTAATTTTTGATGGTGTAAAGTGTTTTTCTCTTGTTACTTTTTTCACTCTAATAGAAATGAGTGAAAATCAACGGTAGGGAAAATATATATAAAACTTACTGCAAAGTGACCAATGACAGTGCAGTCTAAGAGGCCCACCTGTAGCGACGAGACTGGATACTTCTCTTGTCTGCCTAATTTTTTCATCACTTGTCATTCTTTGTTTAGCTCTCTTGGTTAATACTGCAGTCTAAAAAGTCAGCTTGTGATGACGTGACTGGCTACTTCCATTATTTTTTTACTGATTTTGTCACCAACAGCGATTCGTTATTTAACTCTCTTTGCCAACAATGCAGCCCAAGAGGCCCATCCGTGGCAACGACATCGACTTCTTTTCTTTTCTACCTAACTCCACTGATTCGTTACAACCTCACTAATCTTATGGTGTTTGCAATCGTGAAGCGATCACATAATGCAATTTCATTGAAAATGAAAAACAATTTTCTCAGTTAGTCATATCACGCCCAGCATTGTGACTAAGCGTCATAAGCACTATTGACTGTGACCCTGGTGAATTCCAGGAACACTCAGCATTCCTCAGCAGTAATCGAAATCGTAAAAATTTCAAGATTTTCGATTTTCTTTCAAATTTTTCGAACTTCTCCAGAATTTTCGAACTTCTTCTGATTTTGTATTATTTTTCAATAATCATCGGACTATTTTTTTTCAATTCTAATAATTTTCGACAATTCTCAATAATTTCTGGCCATTCTGAGCGATCCGGCAATATTTCAAACCCCACCTCCCCACCCCGGGTAATTTTTTGACTTTACCAAAAATTGTCTGTGGTTTTCTGAATATTTCGGAATACATGGAAATTCTCTTTATTTCTCTGAATATCTGAGAAATTCTCGTGACGTCTCGGATTATCTCCCAATATCTTAAAAATTCTCGGAATATCAAAAAAATTCTCGGAAATTCCCAGAAATATTTGAAATATCTCGATAACTTTCTGCAATTTCGAGCAATTTTCGAACTTTTTTCAAAATTTTACATCATTTTCCTTCAGAATTTTCTGGAATTTTTCAGAATTTTCCCAGCATTTTTTTTTTTAAGAAATTTTGAAAATCCAGAATTCTTTTTCGTATTTTTCTAGAAATTTGCAAAGTTTTCAAGAATTTCCCAATTTTTCAGAATTTTCAACATCATTAGGAAATCTGATTTTGGGGTGGGGGGGATGTATTTGTTTTACTTTTTAAATTTTGGAAATGTGAAACTTGAACTTTCTATTTCTGAACTGTCTTAACTTGAAACTTTCTGAAAGTTCAATCCGACCCAATCAAGGGCCTTCTTTAGTTGTACAGTCCGTACTAAAAAGCGAGGGGTTATTTTTATATTGATTAACCCAGTAATTTTAGATACTTTTACCAATATCAGTTGTTTACTCATATTACTGTGCTATGCAAATACCGTAAACAGCTTGCCACAGTGGGGGTTAATATAGATTTTAATGAATGAATGCATAAAAATATCCTGAGGTATGAAGGTCAGGGAAATAGGTGGGTGGGTGGTCCTTTTATTTTTTCGAGAATATGCTTGCAAAAATTAAAATGCATCTTATATAGATGTGCTCTTCATTTGCCGTTAAATATGGTGATTATATTTTTAGATAAGAAAATGAATGCTTGAAATTTCTTTCTCCAAATCATTAAATTTTAATTGTCACTTTATCATTTTGAACGACTCTACGGGTGGTGGGCTGATGAAATAAAGACTCTAAGCGGGGGTGGTAGTTCGAGAAAAGGACGATAAACACTGATTTTTCTAATTTCACAGAACATTGACTCGGGAACTTTGAATAACATACTCGTAAGCCATTATTAATGTTTTACTATTATGTTCTTTGATCTTAATTTTAGTTGCTTTTTATTGCAACTACTCAAACTGTCAGTCTACAGCAGTAAGTCTCCTAAACTCCAAACGGAGAGCGGGCAACAGGCATCAGTCAAAAAGGATAGCAGTGTCGAATAGACTCCTGCTAGTTACGATCGTGTTCGGTCAAAAAGTATCAGTCAAAAAGACAACACTGTAGTATGAACATCTTAACTGAATTTGTACTAATCAAGCAGTTTAATTTAGTATTTTTTAAAGATTTAAATGAATTAAAGTCTTAGTGTGGTATTATTAACTTACTTAATTCGCGCAAATCCAGCTGAATTATCCGCACTAAAGTGTTGTCTTTTTGACTGATGCCTCTTGTCTTGATGCCTTTTAACCTGAAATAGTGTAAAAGGTCAGTAAAGGATAAGCTCCCGGTGAGATGCGAACTCACTTATGACGAAAAGCAACAAAACTAAAGAATAAAGGAATACTAGTAAAAAAATCAATGATGGTTGACAATCAAGATATTGTCGTTATTCAATACTTGATCCAGAGAATGTTAAATTAGTCACTCAATACGAACCATCACGTGACTAACGTCTTTCGGCAACATACTATGTCCAAGGCGGTCGACTAAAAAAATATGGAAAAAAGGTGATCAATGAATAAACTACTACTTTTGCTTTTTGCATGTCAAGGATCGCTAAAAAAAGTCTGAATCAAAAAAAAAAAAAAAAGAAGCGTGAAACAGATTAAGGTATCAATTTACCATAGACTTACATTGCAAATTACCCCCCCACACACACACACACAAAAAAAAAACTTATTAAGATAGGGAATAAAAAAAATTTTTTGTAGCCATAATAAGGAGTAAATCTTCAAATTTTCAGCCCACAGACGTGATACATACATACGTTCAAACATACATACATAGCTAGCTGCACCAACTCAAAAACTGATAGAAACGTGATGACATTCTTGAAGACAGTTGACGATTTCAAATTAGGAGGAAAGAAATACAAGCTCAAAATCAATATTGGTCGGAAATGCTTCATCTAAATTGATAAATGATATCAAGCCCTTCTATCTAACCAATGCTTACAGGATTATAAAAAATGATGTTAGTCAATCAATAGAAACTGTTATGCGACCATTGATTTTTGGCAATATGCTGTATCGGGGTGATCAATTAAAAAAGGGAAAATGAGTAATCAATGACTAAGATACTTCTCACACCTTTTGTAGGCAGTGATCACTGGAAATGTTTGAATTTAAAAAAAAAAACAAGTGGATTGGAGTGATAATTCAAAAGATTGTGAAAATGGGTGATCAATAAATAGATACTTCTCTCTCCTTTAGTTGGGCAGCAATCACTAAAAACATCTGAACTGAAGATAAAAAAAACACAGCACGCGGGCATAAACTAGTGACCAATGTAGCATAAACTTTCATTGCAGATTGAACCAACCAACAAAAAACCTTTTTAGGGGAATTAGATTACAAATGCAAATTTCAAGGCTGTGACACGAAAAATGTGTTCTGGAAGTTTCCACTTTTTCAAGACTCTAAAAAAGTGTGTGTGTTTTGGACAAAGTAACCCCAAAAGGCAAAAAAGTATTTTTCAATAGATTTAGAGAAAACATTTCAGAAGGGGTCCAGTGTAGGTACTAATGCAAATTTTCAGCCTTACAGGTTAATTGGTACCGCCTGCAAACGTTCCAAATAGATAGATAGATAGATAGATACATACATACATACATACATACATACATAGGTAAAATGGAATGAAAACTGAAGAAACTTATTTTGATTGTTTTGGTGACAATTCTGGTGACAATTTTCCAAAAGTAAAACATATCTTCAAGTTAAACTCTTCCCCAGTAGTTGATACGGGATGTTATGGGAGAAGAAAGAATATTGGGAGGACGACCCGACCCTGTGAATAAAATAGAAAGAACCCTTAGTTTTTTCATACCCTGTCTTCAACTTCTATGCACCACATCGTTTGATCACTCCTCCTTTCTCTTACTGGTGAGAACTCTACGTTATTATAGCTGTTCCCAGCGCCCTTTACAATTAAGTAGGTCTTATGAACTGGTTGATCGGTGATAGCTTGAACGGGTGGAGACAGGTCTCCGCCCACCAAAGCCCTGTTTTATAAGGGAAAAGAAACTATTGTAACAATAACAATATTAATAACGGTAGGGGCATCGAAAATCTGAGGTGGGTATCATTGTTATTTTGTTTTTTTAATTCTTTCTTACTTTTTATTCCTCGGTTTGTTTGTTTTGCTTTTCCTGTTGAGAAAATAAAAGAGAGAAAAGGATCGTTGCCATTGCACAGAGCTAGCGCGATACAGATACAATCGCATGAAGGTCAAAATGGCTGCCGTAGACTTGTGAAATAGTTGTTGATATTTGTTTGACTTATTCAAGTATCACCAAGGGAAATCCTCAAAAGAAGAAAAAAGCAGGCAAAGAATCCTTCGACCTCACAGGGAGAGATCACAAGACAGCTCAATATAAACAGGAGTCTGAACCATAGAATCCATTAGAAAACTCGAATGGCAATGGGCTGGTCATGTTGAAAGAATGTCAGACAACCGCTGGACTTCACAACTCCTAACATGGATCCCAAGAGATCACATGCATAACTGGGGTCGGCAGAATACAAGATGGAGAGACGAACTAGATAAGTTCAGAAAATATTGCCTCCGCGAAGCCCATGATAGAGATGAGTGGCGAATTCTGGGGAAGGTCTATGTCTAACGACGGACGATAAATGACTGATAATGATTATGATGAAAACGTAAGGTTTTGATCATAATCCCCAAAGACACAATTTCGAAAGTTGTTATTCCGATTATTGAAATCCCGAAAGATCAGCATGTCTGAAGTTTGAAATTCCATAAATCAGGATCTTGGAAGTTCAAAATCACGAAAATATAATTCAGGAAAAATAGACGTTTGTTTACAGTTTTAAAGAGATTTATTTGAGAAACATATATAGAAACAATTTACTTTAAAAACAAACAAAAAACAACCCTAATACCAAGTTTTATCAATAATTAGAAATATCAGTCATGTTGTAGGGAATACAGTAGACAGCATCAATTGTGGAAATACTGTAAGAAAGGCCCATTAAGTATCAAGGGATCCAATAAGAAATACCCATTGTGTTGTTGGGAATACAGCAAGAAACATCCGTTGTATTTCAAGAAATACATACATTAAGAAAGATCCATTGTATTGTTAGGAATACTTAAAAGAAGAAAGATCTACTGTTTTGTAGGGAAGATCCAGTGTTGTTTAAAATCCCGTAAGAATGATCCATTATGTTGCTAGTTTAGCGCTATTTCGTGCTACCAAAACAAGAAAGGCGATGAATAAAGTACAAGAAGTGCTGAATTGACAGCACCGAACAGGTATGTTCTTTTCCGATTCAAGGAACGTGTTTTCACTTTCTGGATTTCGTGACAAGCAACTAAGATCCCATTTAGAGTGAGTTGCTTTGACTTTCTAAAGTAATTCCATTTATTGGATCGAATGATGGATCAGAGATTAAGAGCATTGACTTATTCGAGAGACTTCGTTGGCAAGAATGGAGTGGCGTGGTCACGTGATATGGCTATCTTTTTGGGTGCAGGATGCAAGTTTGAGTATCGTTCGAAATTCCTTCAATTCATTTTATTTTTTTGATTGATTTGGTGATTATCTATGTTGCTGAAATTATCAGATATGCGACTCTCACACACACTCTCTCTATCACACACACACACACACACACACACACACACACACACACACATACACTAAGTAATTTATCAAAAAAATTATTAAAAAAAAGGTTTTTATATATGCTGTTGATCATTTTTAATCACAACGCTCGACATTTACATTTTATCTAATATAAATATACATCCAGTAAGAAATACTGGTGTGTCAAATATACACATGCACACGCACATATATACATATATATAATTGTGTTTTGTGAATATACTGACACTCGATATAAGATTCATTCAACATGTGTATGTCTGAGAGCGTGTGTGAATCTGTGTGATTTGATTGTTTTTGCTTATCTGCTGCAGTTATATATATATATATATATATATATATATATATATATATATATGAGGGAAAAAAACGCCAGACACGTGTTAATTCAAGAGTGGTGGACTACATTCAGCATTAATCTAATAACGTTGAAAATTTCCGTTTGGACACAGTATTGAAATCAGCCCAAGTAGATTTTATTACTTGGATTCTGCTCTTGAACTAAATGACTAAACGATTTCTTCACAAGAACGACAATCTAATTCTTGAGAAATTTTGTAACGTTCCTAATTAAGTTTGAAAAAGACGTTTTTGTCATTCTCATGATGTAATTTTGAGATTCTCGAAATCAAATTCAATCATTTATAGAAGATAAAGCTGACATCATAGTGTGTATATTTTATGATGAATAAATAGATAAATGTTAACTCTGTATTATTGAACAAAATTCAACTATAAAGAATGAAAGCAAAAATTATACTAATATACATTGTTGCTCTTTAAAAAAAATGATCCCGAGATTTCTTCAAGCAATATCATATGTAAAATTTGTGCTAAATCAATCTTCATAAAAATAAAATCATTGAATAAATAGATGCATCAATAGAATTACTGTATTATTACTTTGCAATGACTTGATTCTATATAATTGGCTTTTCACTTTGTTGGCATTTCTAGTCTTTTCAGTTCTTTGATTTAGCAAATTCTTTTCGTTCTTGAATATTGAAATTTTCAATTTTTCTTCCAGACATAAAAAGCATCTATTATCAAAATTATCGGGGTGTCTTCAGTGGTATATATATATATATATATATATATATATATATATATATGTGTGTGTGTGTGTGTGTGTGCGTAAGTGTAAGAAAAAAGGAAAGCTTAAGTTCTCAGTTATGGATTCAGGGTATAATGATAATTTAATAATCAAAGATTATTAAAGATTATTTTATCCTAAAACCATGACTAGAAAGTTTGGCTTCCCTTTTTTTCTCTTTTTTCCTAAATTCATTCAACCTTTATTGCAGACTTTATTTTCCTATTTTCCCGTATGCATATGTAGTTGACAATTAGGGAAAGTAGTTGTATCTAAATCAAATTTATTCCACCAAGATGTTTCGCCTCTCTGCTATATCAAAGAGGCAATTTCAATCTTTCTGAACGCATCCAAAAATAATAGTACATATATATATATATATATATATATATATATATATATATACAAAAGACCTTTTTCTTGTCTAAATCTTGTTCTAGTTTTTACCCTCTGTGTCAGACATCGCTGTATATATGATTGTCGGCTGCTGTTCCCCCCTCCAAACCGTCTGTGTATCTTGAAGTTTTGCTCGCCATTAATACACTCCATAACGAGCGGATTACAACCGAGGGTGCATTGAAAACTAACGAACCGAAATTCCTGGGTTACGCCTCGTTGTTTCCTTGCCCTCTCGCCCGCCTCTCCCCCCACTCACTCTCATTCAATAACAAAAACTCCTCCCCCTATGCCTCTTCTTTACTCTTGTATTCTCAATAGACTCCTCCCCCTCTAGTTCATCCCTGCAAACGAAGTTGGGAGCGGTATATGTATTCACTCGTGTATCTCCGTCTATCTGCACGATATCTCCAAAAGTTCCCAATGAATTTCGACGACATTTCGTGGAAAGCTAGACTAAAGTCTATAAAAGAAGTGATTGAATTTCTGAAAGGATCCTGGGATTCGTTTTCGATTCAATGAAAGAGGTTAAAACAAATTGTTAATGAAAAGGCTAGATTTAAATTTCAAAGAAAGTAATGCAATATTTGTACACTTGAAGTTCTGTCCGTTTTTTCCCGTTTTTTAATATTTTATTTTCATCCATTTTTTTTTGTTTGTGTACGGCGTTGGTAGATGTATGCACTCTCTGAGTGGTTGCTAGTTTAAGATCTGTTCTGCCTACCCAGGCTTTTCTCTTGTTCATTCCGAGTTAAGTGGTCTGAATTCTTCAGCCTTCAATTCTTCTGATTGCATCCTGTGTCATCGCCATTTTTTCATCGTTCTCTCTCTTTCTAATTTTTACCTCTCGCTCTCACCTTCTCTTACCCTTTCTCTAATAGATTGATGAGCCTGACTGCTGAATCTTTGGGTTTCTCTTAGAGTGCACAACTTAAGATCTTAGTGAGCAGAATTGAAATTGAAAGTATGACTGGATATTCTTTGCAATTTTTTATTTTTCCCTCTTCTAGGCGTCAACTGAGCTGAAAACGTCGTTCGGAAGAGTTAAATGAAAATTTCGTAATATTTTGTTTTTGAAACGATATTTTTCAAAATCAAGCCCCTAAAAACTGCTTTTTTTTTCGAAACGATGTTTGAAAATAGAAATATCCTAAAATATCAACCTATTCGTAGATAACATAAAAACTCCCGGCAATATTGTATTGACGGATACTATGCTCGCATTTGGATTAAATTTGTTCTATGAACATCGTTTCAGCTTTATCAAAGTGGCAATATTTTTTTCATCAAAATTGCCACTTTCATAAAACCAATATATATATATATATATATATATATATATATATATATATATATATATATAAGTATATTAGAGGCTAATTTCCACTTACCCATTTCTTATCAATCATGTGTAATTACTTATCTTATTACAAGATTGTATCAAAGGTTCTCAAGAAGCAAATGATTATCCTTTTTCTATGCCTTTTCATTACGGAGTCATTGTACCATGTAGCTGTGACGATTGAGTTCAGCTGGGAAGACGATAGAGACCAAGCTGGAGAAGTCAAAAGAAAGAGAGAAAGACGAATTGCATGGTAAGGTAGGAGAGCTAAAGTGAAAGGAAAGAAAAAAACATTACACCGGTTTCACCTGCTATCCGAAAGTATAACGTTCGTCCTTTTTTTTGCAAAGTGAAAGGGTGTGAAGTGGAGAAACAATTACCACGAAAATATATTGGTAAGTTTGTTGCGTGTTCCAAGTGCCAAATGGCGGTGATGATGGTATGTTTGGCTGAGTTGAGTGTAAGAGAAACAGGGGGAAAGTGGCCACTATAATGGCTTGCCACAAAGCAAACGCTGAACGCTATTTTCATCGTTTTTGTTGAAATAAAAAGGAAAAACATTGCGTGAAGCAAGCTTTCAAAAAGCGCATTTTTCCGAGTTCATTTCCCTCACACTCTCCAGAAGCTTTGAATGACCAGTGTGCCGAAGAGAGGAGAAGACATGTGTCCTGTTTCCACCGTGACTCTTTGAGCTAAACAGACAAAAAAACAAATAAACCAACACATTCTATGACACTGGTATATACATTCATAGATATTTGACCCTTTTAGCGCATTTTTTTTTCTAAATCTCATTCTTTCCGTTTTCCTTTTAGTTTGTATTGCTTTCTTCTTCCTTTTCAGTCCATTCATAGATTTTTCCCATTAGTAACAATAAAGTCAAAGGATTATTTTCCACACCTTGAACAGTCATTTAGTAAGCCTGGTTTGGTCTGATACAATGGTACGTCAATGGGGTACACACTGAGAATCGAACTTGCTACACTAATTAATTGGTTTCAGACAGGATCCTGATAATCATTGGGATACAACGGGCGTCCTCCTGGTATAATAACTTTATTGTATCTGGTAAAAGGGTACAGGGAAAGCTATCCAAAAGAGTATAATGGAGAAAACCATGGAATAAAAGGGCCCGTTACTGGTATTATGTATTGGTTGTTACTTACAGGTGACTGAGGTCACCTGTCAGTTGTCCCCGCTCATCAGCTAGCACTCATGTATCCAAATCTCTGACTCTGTCTGTCTGTCTGTCTGTCTCTCTCTCTCTATATATGTATATATGTGTGTGTGTATGAATAAACGTTGCACGTATCCACTGATAAAAAATTCCTGTTAGAAATTTCATGTATTTTATGGCGCCTCAAATTATTTTATGATGTTATGTTATGCAAGTCGTTTTTTTTTTTTTTCTGATCGCTATTAATGTATTGAGTTCAGAGTATTCCGAGTTTTATACAGAATTTGATTTTATTACCATGATGTATATTTGGATCCAAATGTTATACGCTTGATTCTATTGTGAAGATCACTAGCTGTTCTACCATGGACCTGTTCCAAGAATATATATATGTATATATATATATATATATATATATATATATATATATGGAGAGAGAGAGAAAGAGAGAGAGAGATTGATATGTATGTACCGAATGATATCTAACATAGTCAAACATTAAAGAGCATCTTACCAATGTGCCTAAGGCGTATGACTCACAATGAATGTATGATACCAGCTATGACTTACAAATGTGAAACATGGAAATATTCAAGACGAACTGAGAACCAGCTTGAAATAGCACAAAGAGCCAAGCAAAGATCCATACTACGGATAACTGCGAGAGATCGACATTTTACAACAGAAATCAAATAACAAAAATGGAGATAGGTAGGACACTTAGCAAGAAGAGATGACAACAGACAGATGCCCATGAGACTTTAAGTGCAGTAGGAAGGAAGATGGATTGATGAAATAGGTAAGTTTGCCGGTAAGACATGGCAGAGATTAGCACAATTGCAGTCGTCATGGAAGGAGTTGGGATGATATATATATATATATATATATATATATATATATGTGTGTGTGTGTGTGTGTGTGCATGTGTGTGTGTGTGTGTGTACACGTGCATGTTTGTGTGTTTGTGCGTGTGTATTGGTGTGTCGCTGTCGAAGCTTCCCCGACCATCTGAGAGGATCAAGTCAATTAATCAAAATTAATAGTGCAGATTTTCTAATGACACGTTATATGACGTCATGTGACACGTTATGCATCAAGTTTTTTCTCATTATTTCTCTTGATTTACGTACCATGTACAACATTGAGTGTGCGCGTGTGAAAATTTGAAAATTATTGAAAAAGTAGCTTCGCTTTGTTTCCAGAAATACAGAAGTACACGTGCAAACAATTGAGAGCTATTGGAATTCTCAAAGAAGAAAAGTAAGGTAGAAGTAGTCTCTAACGAACAATTCTCGAATCTAAAGATAAAAGTCTAAATGCTAGTCACCTGACTCCACCAGCCATTGGCTATTTTACCAGCTTGCGACAAATGTCCAGTGTGCAATCTCTGTATATAAGAGCCAAGAAATTCATTTGAAGCCCCGATATACGACATTCTCTGCTCCATACATTATATCAACTCCGATCTTAGGGCAATTATATTGCTTTCCAAAGATTAACAATTATATTTCTTTATCTTTCCTTTTTCTAAGCTTTTTGGGGAGGTTGGTTGTTGAAAGAACAATGATTCAAAATAGCTGTAACCACTAAGTGCGAATGACGGGAATTTCTATGACTAACCCAATCAAGTTTCCGTTTTATTGTGATTGATAGCAACTCAGAAGTATCTGAGAGACCATGCAATGGATAACTTGCAAAGGATCATCTTGCAATGTAGCAAAAGGGCTCTTATCTTGCAATGTATAATCTATCTCTCTTCATCACCTTCTGCAGTTAATGGGTTAACACTGTAGCAGGAAATGGGAGAGTGTTGTCGTCGGCGGCGGAAGAGGACGGAGACAGTCAAGGAGTTCCGGCACCAATCGGAGAAATTAGATAAGGGAGACAACCGCTACCTGACCGCCAGTTTAGTGGTTGATACCAGAAATGAAGGCCAGGAGTCTAAAGAAACCATTGCAAAAGAAAGAAAGAAAGAAAGAAAGAAAGAAAGAAAGAAAGAGAGAAAGAAAGAAAGCGACAGAAAATGAAATAAAAGAAAGAACAAGAAAAATAGAAAGAAGAAAGAAAGAAAAAATAAAAAGAGAAAGAAATTAGGCAAATGGAAGGAAGAAAGAACAGAAAATGAATAAAAATGAAAGAACGAAAGAATGAATAAAATAAAGAACTGACAAAAAAGTAAGAAAGAAAAAAGAGGAAATAAAGAAAGATCGAAACAAAAGAAGAAAAGAAAGAAATATAGCAGAAAAAAGAAGAACGAAAAGGGAAAGAAAGAGAAGAAAGCAAAAAAGAAAGGACAGAAGAACAAACGAAAGACAGAACTAACGGAAAGAAAGACAGAAAAAAAGAAAGAAAAACTTACAAAAAAGAAAGAAAGAAAGGACGGGAAAAAAGAAAGAAAGAACAGAACAGAAGAAAGAAAAAAGAAAAAAGAACGGGAGAGTGAAAGAAAGGAAGAAAAATAGAAGGATAAAAGAAAGAAAGAAAGAAAGAACAGAAACAGGGAGAAAGAAAAGAAACCAAAAAATAAAGAAATGATCAAAGAAAAGAAAAAAGATAGATTGGATGAAAGTTAAAGAGAGAGCTCAGAAAAACCTTAAGAAACATTGAGACAAAGAGTCAAAGAAAAAAGCAGATAGAAAGAAAAACCATGGTGGATAAAGATAAAGCAAATAGCAATCACGTGATAAGAAAAACAAAAAAATACAAAAAATAAACAAACCAGCTAAACGAATCTACCTTTTCCACCAAAACTAACAATGTTCACCTGTTGGCCATCGTATCGTCTTTGTTTTCCTTTAAAAGCAATATTGAGTGGGCTACAACTACATGCAAGGCTTCGGGTTTTGTAATGGGCACTTTGTCAATAAACAATATTATCTCTTAATGCCTCCTCCGTGAATAAAGCGCAAGAGCCAAAGAAGTATCGCCAGTGAGAGATTACAATAGAGTCTTGCTTCCTTGTGGTCTGAACCGAGAGGAAATAACAACCGCAGTCTTTAATATGACAGTTATATTGTTCGTTTATTTTGTAGGGGTCCTTTTCAATTGTGAATGGGCAGAAAATGGCCGGACGACGGGACAGCAACGACTATCATCGAATTTCGCTTTCATTGCTGACTAGGGTTGCAATATCTGAACATCCAAAGAGGCTGTTATCGAAGACATCTTGAACCCACTCGACACACAATTTGGCATCTGTGTGACCCTGAAGCAGACGTTAAAATAAATTTTGCAGGCTTCTGGATAATTTTAAAAATTTCTCCCGGATGAAGATTCCAAGATCTGAATGGGGAACTTATCAAAGAAGATACGACCCTATGACAACGCCATTACAGACACTTCTCATTATTCTATGTGCTTCCTTGTAATTAGAAACTGACAACCAAAACTGTCATCAAAACCGTCGATATAGGTTTTCTCCAGTTTTCGAGTTGGTCCGGCTATTAAGGTAAGTATTTACATATCATGAGTGTAGGCCATATAAATGGAGTTAGAGGGCTTCAATTTTCAACATTTACTTTTTGAAATATCTTGAATTTTATTTTGTTTTCTCAACCCCCCCCCCAAGGGTCTTGGTGGGGGATCAGGTTGCGACGTAAGCTCATGCTAAATAGATCACTTAGTTTGTGTCCACTTGTTTGTTGTTTTTTTTTTCGTTGTTTTTTGTTTTGTTTTCGAAAATTCTAATTTTTAAATGATCAGTGCCAAACAAAAGGAGAGAGGGGCAACTTATTTATTGATCCCCTTTTCGGAAAATTTTAATTGATCATCCCCAACATGAAATGCTATTAAAAGACATTGATCACGTGATAGTTTCTATTGAGTGAATTACCAAACATTTCATTGCTTTTATTATTCTTGATTTCTTAACTTTCACGCTCTTAATACCGATTCTGATGTTGGGGCTTCTTTGTTAGTTCAAGCCAAAAGCTAACGTGTAAATACGGAAACCTAAAAAGATTCATTGACTTATATTTTCTTATTCTCGCTGAAAAAGACCCCAAATGGTGGATCACCATGAAAACAGAACCTCCCAACAAAAAAGCTAATCCCGGGGGGGGGGGGCAGGATACCGAATTAAACTTAACGTATCAATTCCTGCTGGTTACGAACATTTTGATCTGGTGAGACCTAATGGAAAAGTCTAAAAATGCTATAACCTACATCAGTGGTCGCCAACCTAGGAGATACCGCCCACTACTGGGCGATTTAAGCTTTAGGTGGGCGATAGATTCATTCATGGATTGCCAGGTAAGTATAGAACTGGAATGCGCTAATCTTTTTGTCGTTATTACAAACCATCAAAAACTGTGCTTTTTATTTTCATTATCGTCTTAATATATGATAAACGCGTTGTATATTTACTTTTTGGAGCCTTTGTATAAGTTTTTGGAGCGTATACAGTTGCCGAATTATCCGGAAATTAAATCCGTGCAATCTTAGCCATTTTTGACAAATGTAGCCCCATTCAGCTATTCAAAACGGCAGTCAAGTTAACTTGATTTAAAATGAGTTGGCAGTACGAAAATTGCGCCCTCAACGAAATATCAAAAGTGGGTGTTAGGCATTAAGAAGGTTGGCAACCACTGGCGTATACTGTTATTTTTTCTATTTTCAATCTTTTGCCAGCATTAGCCACTTCTTCGGACAAAACTGCAAAAATCTGTCAACTTGACCGATTTGGAATCCAGTTAAAAATATTTACAACACCCGATGGAGTTGAAAGGCTGAAAAAGTTGAAATGTTTTGAACTGAGTTTTAGTAGAATAGAAAAAAGAAAACATCATTTGATTTGTTTTCCTTTTTAGGCTTGCATGTTTTAAAATTATGGACGTTAGCATTTGATGGGGCAAAAAGTGAAAGCCTCCAGATTTCTTAATCTACATCTGCTTCGTCGAGATTCCTTCTTATTGTTATCATTAACGATGTTCATCAGCCTGGCAACTGAAATTAAAGCTTAAGCCTTTCAGTCAAAAATTTAGTAGACTATTATTGTTTATCATTTTTTTTCTTTTTATTATTCGAAGGGGACCAATTTGATGTAATTCTTCTTTTAAACGCTGACAAGCAAACTTTCCACTACTACATTAGAAGACTTTAAAAATGGTACTCTTTACTTAGTACTCAGCAAAAAGAGTAGGATTCAGGAAGCCTGGAGGGGGATGGGCTCCGTCAAGCTATCTCGGCCGAGACCCACCCGAGATGTGTACTTACAACTCGATACTAGAGACAGAAAACCCTCTACAAGGACAATACAGATTGTAGGCAGTACAATTAATTGGCCGAGACGTTGTGATTACAATAGGTCCACGAGAGTTTTCGTATTTGATTCCGCTCAGGTTCTATCTCCTGTATCATTTCACAACCGTTTGCCTTATTACACAATCATTTGCCTCATCATGCAATTTCTTGCCTTATCACACAAACGTTTGCCTTATTACACAATTGTTTGTCGTATCACACAATTGTTTGCGTTATTACACAAACGTTTACTTTATAACGCAAAAGTTTGCCTTATTACACAAATGGTTACCTCATCACAATCGTTTGCTTTCTTACTCAAACATTTGCCTCATCACACAATCGTTTGCCTTAAAACTTCCATCGTAACCATTTTGCACCAGGGCATTTTTTATTCTACCCACTTTGGTTTAATGCGGAATTTCTGTTTAATTAATAGGAAAAGTATCACTCTTTCATTGCAGTTTTTATATAATTTTGATGTCAATATCTGGCGTCATATCCACGAAATATCTTGTCAGTCGCTCCAGGACAATCAGTGCTTTCTCTGGCTTCAACACCATCTCTCATGAACGAGAGGTCAGACATTTCTCGATCAGTATTCAGTTTTTTATCTCTTAGACCCGTTTCCAACCAAGGCTGCAGTACCTGCTATTTACTCATTGGGAGAGATGGATTCATACTTTTCCCGAGTATCTCAGCTGGAGTTTGAAGTCTATTCGCCGATTCCATTCTCTGTGCTGCTAACTGTCAGGCCATCTGCACCTCCACCAAGCTAAATAGATAAGCTTATTAAGGCCTGACTACTTCAGTAGTTGTAGAAGTAGTGAGGACATGATCACTACTAAAGCCTTGTGCCAGACTACAATCTTAGTAGATAAATAAAACACATAGTAGTGGTAGCTGTCACATTATTTTGTCGAGGTTGCAGTGGTTTCACAATGGTAATGGTGTGTTTTCCTTTAGGAATACTGAAATCGCTGCAGTGATGAGAGTCGGGTGAGCTAACGGTGGTGATGACAATTTAGGGGTTACTCTGATGTTAGCAATTGTTGTGACTGTTGGATGGTTGCGGTGGTAGGAACGAAATGATGACTCCCATTAAGACGATGGATGATGTGCTGGTGATGGCCACGACGGTGGTATGGAGGGGACGATGCGACTGGCGGCCGGCCAGCCACCCAGTCAGGGCGTATGTTTTTGTCGGAGCTGGAATCTTAATTGGTCAATTTGACCTGGTTGTAAATAGGCTCCAATTATGCGGGAGTTGGAAAGGGGTGTCAGAGAAGAATCAAATAAAGTAACAAAAAAAAAAAATGAACGTAGGGAAAATACCTTATTATATAAAAGCCAGAGTCACTTGTTTTCGTTTGTTTCTTGGTTAATTTCTGTTGCGCTAAAGCAAACAGGGGGTGGGAGATAAAGTTAAGGTTGCATCTGTGTGTTTGCGTACGCTAAAACGAAGAGCTGTCCGCCCATGTGTTAGCATCTACATTACTACAACTACTACTACTACTACTACTACTACAGCTACTACTACTACTGATGATGATGATGATGATGATGATGATGATGATGATGATGATGATGATGATGATGATGATGTACCCGCAGTCAAACAGAAAACAAATACAGGAATCTCTAATTTTCACGATGTTTTTCTCATATAAGAAAAAATTCGTTTTTTACTCAATTTTGTTGCATTATTGTTTTCGATAAAAAAATCATTTTTAAACAGAAAGTATGAAAATTTGTAAGAAATCGACCAAAAAATCCTGTTTCTTTTATTCGTGACAAGTACAGTTATACTGAAATATGTATATCTATGATTTATTCGTACTTGCATAGTCCCGTCATTTTCACGGGTACTATACGAGTATGAAAAGCGTTCCTTACACAAAACATTTTGCTGTTGGGTAATAGGTGTTTTTTTCTGATTGCTTATGTGCAAAAGGTATGGAAAATCGTTAAAATTACCTTCAAAGTTTGCTTTTATAACCAGAAGAGTGATATTCATATAAAAAATATGTATTTGTTTTTGTTTTTACTTTAAATGCACGACAATGGATTACCTCGATTGTCCAGTTTAGCATTACAGCTATATTGTTAATAAAACATCCATCTCCATCCAAACTTTTTTTTCAAAACTGACACTTTGCCAATTAATAAAGACCTGGAAAGATTTAATCAGGTAAGAATCATTATTACGTTTTGCTTCTTTTTTCTCTCTTGCTTTCACTGCTGAATCGAATTTCAACCTGAAAAAACAACTGAATAAAATAAACTATTAGATTTTAGTCAGAAATTAATCATAATAGTGGATGATATTTAATCTAAAGCAAGGACAGTAAAATACGATCAGCCCTCCAATTCCGTGAGTGTTCGGGCCGGAGACTCCACACGAAATTTCGACTTAGAGAAAAACTCTAGACTCCCCGCCAAAGTTGAACACCTAATACTGAAATAGTACTTTAGTAAATGCAATGCAGTTCATTACTTTGCTGTCAACATCCATAAAAAAGCTCAAATGTAATGTAACATTTCTGTGTTGTACACAGAATAAAATATGTACAGAGATACAGAGAGTATTTATGTACTTGAACTTTTAAAAAGTATAAATTTATGGGGATACAGCTTAGTAATGTACTGTTCACATGATGCCCAATGATTTTATTGCTTACGAAATTGTACAGTATTTTTAGTGATCCGTTGTTTTTCACAGTAGCCTGCAAAATGAAATAAAAATTCAAGTATCGATGAAAAAATCATGCATAATCAAATCTGCGAATTAGAAACCAACGAAATTTGTGGGTCGACTTTACCTAATTACTTTAATTTTCTTAGATGGCCTGATATATTCAGCTGGTATGTTTGAGGAAAGGAAGGGGAATGGTGATAAAATCTGAGCACGGTTTTGACTGCTTAGTCTGGAAAAGGAAAGGGAACGGCTCATAGAATTAGACAACGGCTGTCTTACTACCAATGATGTTGTTGATGACTTTCGTGAATATTAAGAGGGAACACTTAAAACTTACAAAATGATTTTGTTGTAAGGAATGATGAGAAGAATTATTGACGAAAATCTCGGTATAAAAATGATTTGTTTCCAATGTTTAGAACCGAAGATAATGGCCTCTTTTCACCTCGAATGACCTCCTATGTTATATGAGAAGTTGATTTGTTCTGATTCCCCATGCCAAATATGAAGTCAATAGGCTTTGTAGTTTTAACGTGAAAACAGACAAACAAACGAAAAGATCAGATATATCTATATAATCTAGAAAAGTTTACCGTTTGAAACACTAAACACGTTGAAAATAGTTTTGAAAAGTTTTGTCACTTCACTTTAGTATATACATATATATATATATATATACTTTGGCAGCAGATTTTCTTCAATACATCTTCTCTCAGAAATGACTAACAAGGAACATCTTTTTAATCTTTTAGTAATCTTTTCTGAGTTTTGTAATAGTAAACACATCTTTGATATTAATGTATTATTTTCCAAAAGATAAAGCGTTTTTTGGCAGCATTATCTGCCATTTTCAACATCAGGATGAAGTTATAATTTTCAATGTTATCGTAGAGTTATGACTCATTTGATGATATTTTCACTATTAAATTTTTACCCGTAATTCTTGTGTTTGATATATATATATATATATATATATATATATATATATATATATATATATATATATATATATACCTAGGAATGAATGCAGACCACTGGCATGGGTGGAAAATATACAACTATCTGATCTACTGGGTAGATTATAATACATTGATATTTTCAAAGTTTACCTTCGTGTAGCATACGGCAAGAAAGGAATAAGTGTACGAAGATTGGGTTGTGCCTATCTCCCAGTGGAAAAAGGCCTGATTACTTTCAAAATCAGTATTTGAAATGTTGATTTTATTTTAACTGGGCTTAATCCACTGGTTTGAACGATTTGACTCACTGAACAAATTACTGTTTATTGTATTTTGTCTTGTCAAATCAAAGAGCGCGAGAAACGTTTAAATTTTAGATGTGTTATATACCGATATCCACAAAAGCAAATCCAGTCCAAAAACAGATGATTATTCAAATATTGTCAAAACCTAGTTCAAGTCTGGAGTTGACTTTTTTCCCCACCGTAACAACAACAACTACAACAATCCTCAACAATTTTAGGGGAGTAAATTCTTCATTGTTTATCTCTTCAATCACGTTGGACCAAACCAATGTATAAAATTAAGATTGACTAACCTTGATTTGAAAACATTAGCAACTGATTGGTATTCGTGTCTTTTGCCGACTCAGCTACATTGATAAGTCTTTCATCATTACGATGTTTAATCCTTAGAAATACGCATGGGCTTACATCATTCAAATTATTAAATGCATATATAAGATCCACATTTCCCTGCCATGTGATTGGTGGTTTGCTGTCTTACCAACTGAGCCAAAGTGCTAATTTCATTTTCATAAAGAAATACGTTTATACTAAAAATATTTTAGATATTTTTAACTATATATACGATACAAATGTTGCAGTAATCATCTCAAGCCGAAAAAAAAAGAAATGAAGGTTGTCCGTGCAGCAGCCAGGCTTGAAATTTTTAATTCATTGATGTATATATAGAGAAAGGGATCCGATAAGTGCAATGGTTACCAGCGTATAAAATGAAATCAGCAAGCTGAGGAAGTTTGTACTCACCTCACACTAATGGCATTGGAAAAGCATGAATCTATCTCTTCTCTCCCCAGCTATGAATATACAAATAAAGCATACTGTGATCTCTAGCCCTGATTAGCAACCAATTTAGGAGAAGGACCCATCGACTTCAGGATACAAGACAGGGGCAAGGAGAACAAATACCCTCCCCCCAACTCTTCGAGCAAGACTGTGTACATTTTCGGTCGAACTTAGCCCTCCCTCAACCAGAGATTTCCCATACGTTTATTGGGAGGGAGAGGTGACCTTCTCTGTGACAGAGGCGGGGGTAGCGTTTCTGCAAGTGATATAAATAGCTCTCTTTCTTCTTTTTTTTTATTTTATTTGTTTTTATTATGCTTTGAAAAAAATTATTGTCAAAGAAAAAAAAAATGGGAGGTACCCACCGATAATCGCTGGTTGAAAATTCGAAGGCAAGAAATGCGCAGACCCCAATGAAAAGAAATCGGGACAATTAGAGCCTTGCAAACGGACAGCATCAAGGCACCACCCGCAACCCCTGCGGCGAAAGAAAATAAAAAGAACAACCAAGAATGAACACTACTATTATTGTTCTTGTTCTTGTTGTTGTCATTTTTTTTCGAATTATTATTTATGTTGTTGTTTATATTTCTGTCTCCTACCCTCTTATTTCTTGTCTTGAAGACATAGTTTTTTTATGTAGCAAGTTTAATGCCTCGTTTTATTTCTTCTTCTCGTTATTCATTTTTCTTCTTGCTCCTGTATCTCTTCCTCCTCTTCTTCTTCTTCTTCTTCTTCTTCTTCTTCTTCTTCTTCTTCTTCTCTTTATTCATTTTTCTTTCCGCTTTTATACCTCTCCGTCTCTTTCTCCCATTCTGATAGATAAATACATTTATACAAAAATATGATTTTTTTTAACAATTTTTTCGTTGCTCTAAATACAATACTAAAGTTACATAATCATCTTCTGTCGGAATAGAATTTGGAGTGGAGTTTGAATCTGCAGCCGCCAGTCTTGTTTTACTTATAATCTTTGGTTTGTATATATATATATATATATATATATATATATATATATATATATATATATATATATATACATTAGCCGTGCTCTCGTCTGGATGGTTTCAGATCTCCCTCGGCTCTCCAGTTCTTCAAATCTTGTTGTTAGGCTTTGAAGGATCATTCCAAGCATTCCAACAATGACGGATACAACTATCACATCTTCATCATCATGTTTGCTTTAATTACGGTTCATAAAAATCACCAGCCGGGTCTCAACCAGAGACCTAAGGCTGGCAACTTTGTTACGTAAGTTATGACAGCAATATTGCAGGCTTTAACAGAATGATTAGATACAACCCTTTCACAAACATAAATCTTCATAAACATGAAACGACCTATGCTAGGTGTATTGCATTTGCTGACAAACCTTTTTTTTATGATGGGATCCAGTGGAGCTGAGAGCTATTTTCTTTACCTCAAACATATTAGCCTTTCCATGAATGTTGTCAACAAGTTCACTGATTCATTTTTTGAGTAATCCTAAGCCTCCAACGACTGCAGGTATTGTTTTGGTCCACAGTTGCCCCACTCTACTGATTTCCATTTAAAGATATTTATACTTTGCGAGTTTTTCGAATTCTACGACGGACAATGTTTTTAACACCTGGGACAGTCAAGTCTATTAGGATATACTTTCCCTACAATCTTTCTCTATAATGTTTGGCCTGTTTGCGTTTATTGTTCTATCAGTATGTTTAGCAAAGCTTCGTAGAGTTCCAGTTGAATATGGCCCCTACCTCCTACTTTTGTGGACGGGTTAATTCTATCTACACCCGCCCGCGGATGGTGTTTTTTTTTTTTTTTTTGCTTTTACCGATTTCTCGTTTTTCGTTGGATCTCCGATAAGTTCCAGTTGATGGTATCGGAACCACATTGGACTACTTGAACAGCTAGTAAGTTAATGCCTGTATTCTATTTCGCGAGTTCAGTTTGGTTTTCATTATTAGCCTCATTCTTCTACAAGACTCTTTTCTTATTTTCTCGTTCATGCTATCGTAATGTACACTTAAAGGTTTCTTCTTGGTACAATTCCTCATTTACATCTTGATTGGTGGATAATGGAGAGGTTTGCTCTTTCGCCTCCTTCTTTTGGTCTTCTTCGTCTTCGTTTTCTTCTATTCGTTGTTGTTGTAGTTGTTGTTGTTTTTGTTGTTGTTATTATTATTATTATTATTATTATTATTATTATTATTATTATTATTATTATTATTATTCAAAAAAGAGGAAAAAGATAACTGCCATGACTTTTTTCAAATATGATATAACAATGCTGAATATTTTCGATGTACTGTATATTTCCTTCAGTCAAATTCAAATACAAAAAAAACTAACCTTAAAAACGAAAACGGTGCATCCTACAATAAAAACATGTGAATAGAATTTGAATAACTTACATCAAAGTTCCAATAACGTAGTGCCCGTTTTTAATTGTTAGTCAAGGGTTTAAAAATACGTTACGTCTATTGTGACATTGATGTGCGACTTCCAATTTATATTTCGTTTTCCTTGACAGAACACACGTTTCACTTTTTCAAATTTTTTAAAAACCATTCTTTGAAAAAAGACGCTGCGTCATTGGAGCTCTGATGCATGACATTTAAATTCTATTTCGATTTCCATTACAAAACGCACCATTTACATTTGAAAGTTTTTTTTTTAATCTTTGAATTTTGACTGACAAAATATATAATATATCGGAAATTTTCATTATTATTATCACTATTATCATAATTATTATTATTATTATTATTATTATTATTATTATTATTATTATTATTATTATTATTATTATTGTTGTTGTTATTATCATTGATATCATTATTAATGTTATTATTATTATTATGGTTGTTGTTATTGCTGTTATCATTATTATCATCATTGTTGTTGTTGTTGGTATTATTATTATTATTATTATTATTATTATTATTATTATTATTATTATTATACTCCCATAACGTCTCTTTTCTTTTTTCCTCTCTCTATCATCATCATCATCATCATCATCATCATCATCATCATCATCGTCATCATCATCAATAATATAAGAGTTTTCTTTTTCCGTCGTCCAATTCTCAGCAATTATTGTTATTGTTATTGTAAAAACATCTTTTTTTCTCTCTCTTCATCTTCATCTGTCTCCTTTCCGCTCCTTCTTGCCTTTTTGAGAGTTACCATTCCTTCCTTCCTGATTTTTTCCTCACACACTTCTCCTCACACGACAGCAATCCACGCCTCGATTTTCCATTACAAGTTATATCATACTCTGTAACCCGATACCTCTGCAAAAAAAAACTGCCTTCCGCTGCTTTTCGCCATCTTGTTAGTCCTCTCGATCGACCACGCCCCTCATTCCCCATCCCATGGCCCCTTCCACCTTTACAAAAGTTTTTCCCAGCATCTCATCTCATACTTCATCAAGTTCATTTACGCCTAAGGTTTGAGGAAAGAAATATAACAGAAGAGCAAAAATCAACCTTTCCGTGTTCATTGAAGAAATCTGTGTGTGTGTGTGAGTGTGTGTGAACTGCAATTACTCGACAACTGGCCATTGTACAGGTTGACATTCGCCAGATATATCAGTCAGCAGGGCAATGCTGTGCCAAGTTTGGAGTATTTTTGGATCAGCGGTCCTCGAGAAATCTAATTTGTATCTCAATCGGGGCAATATTAGATTAGTAAGATTTAGCTGTGTTGACCAACTGTGGTTGATTATTTAGATCAGAAATTCATAGTCGAATATTTAGTATCCGAGATCTTTTCTGAGATTTGATTTAAATCTTTATTTCTGTTTAGAGAAGAGACCGTGGCATCTGATAACTTGTTCCAGATAAGAGAGTATCGATCGGAGCAAAAGTGCTTTTTAATCCCAGTGACTATTCGGATTTATAGATTCTTGCTGTGATCCTTGGTTCCTCTGTTTAAGAACGGCTATACCATGATCTCATCTGGGCAGATGCTGCAGTTACAGTCTTGTTCGATGGCGGGTAGATAAAAGATAAATCTAAAGAATATGGATTATAGATCTAGTATCTAAAATTATAGATCTATATTTTGATAGAGAATATCTGCACTGGCAATAGACCTTATTTCAGTAATAAAATATCTAGATTGGTAACACTGATGAGAAGAAACTGAAATACTCCGAAGCCGTAGTTTCGTAAGACGAATGGGAAATTATTCTACATGATAATTACGGCAGGCTTATCCCCGCAAATAATCAAGCAACAAAAATGGGTATGAACTGGACACTTAGCAAGAAGAGGTGGCAACAGCTGGAGCAAAGGACCAGACGAATGGTGTCCATGGGACAGTGTACGCAGTAGGAAAAGGCCAGACATGAGATGGAAGGATCAGATGTAGAAGTTTGCTTGTGAGACATGACAGACGTTGATGCAATTGAGGTCATCCAGGAAGGAGATGGGAAAGGCCTTTGTCCAGCAGTTGACTAATAATGGATGATGATGATGTTGATGTATCTATTTACCTTTTCATTAATATCTATCTCAGTCCTATCATTTATATCTATCCAAGTTTATTCACATCTATGTATTTGTTGGCTGTCCCTTGAGTACTATTCAAAATTAAACTTGATAGATATCTATATTGAAAGGAGATACCAGCCGTTGGTTTGCTGGCTTGTCTTCCGAACACTTGCGAAGGTAGTGAGATCGCTTCTCCCTGGGTGTCCGACTATTGCAGCTTTGTACTAGACTAACTAACCACATATCTACATACAATTATTTGGCCACCCTTTCATAGAAATATGTATACACACACGCTCATATGCACAAGTACACGTATACGCATACACACTCGCACATCGTGCCCCACACACAAGCATATGTACACATGCATACATTATTGGACGAGCAAGAGCGTTGGCGCAGTGTGGTGACTCCCCCTTCCCCCGGAACGCCATCTAAAATGGTCCCCTATAGATTTCAAACCAAGCTTTCCTGTTTTTAAGGTTGTCATCCTGTTGATGGAACTCCTCCATTATTACAAGTTTATTTGTTACAATTTGGTCCTTCTAGCTCCTTAACTCGAGTTCCTTTTGTTTAGGGCTCAAAATTTGGATCTCACCCCCACCCTCAATCTCACTATGCTTCGCACACATTGTATGTAACTTTTGGAAATCTTTTCCTCTCTTTATTTCATTTTGTAGAGGGGGGGTTATGTAATTGTACATGTTTGTAAACCCTCTCTCTGTGTTCTACCACCTCTCTTTCTTTACTTCTATCTCTCATTCATACCCCTGCTTTTCCCTCTCTCTCTCTCTCTCTCTCTCTCTCTCTCTCTCTCTCTCTCTATCTATCTATCTATCTATCTGTCTCTCTCTCTCACACACACACATGCACACACACACACTCATCCTTTTATGTCTCTCCGTACTTCTGTCTCTCCCTTCTACTGTACTTGTCTCAGTCATTTGCTCTTTACTTCTCCCTGTTCTCTAATGATATATATATGTATATATATATATATATATATATATATATATATATATATATATATATATATATATATATATATACTCCTCTGCAGGGTTACTCAGTCGACAGAGAGACGCAACTGAGTGAGCTTGATTCTGTCAGAAAAGGACTTTGCATGGTGGTTTGAAAAATGGAAGGGGCACTGGGATAGCTGTATGAAATCCTAAGGGGGGCGGGTGGCGGTACTTTGAAGGGAACTAAAGCATAATTTCCCTAGGTAGGCTTTTTTGTTGATATTTGATGGATGATTATTTTCTGGGAAAGCCTCTACATACACATTAACACAAATACACACATATATGTATATATGTGTATATGTGTGTGCATGTATGGTTATAAATTGCGTTATATTATATTGAAATTCTTATTTAAAATGATCTCCAGTTTTTTCAGAATGAATGTGTCATTTGGCCGAGACAACGTAAAACGAATTTTAAAAAATGAGGAAACCCCAAGTACGTTGTTCAGGCCAAATGGTAATAACGGGAGATCATTACAAATGAGAGTTTCAATTTAATATATTGCAATTCATAAACATTCTGTCAAATCATATATCCATAATAACATAAATGTTGCGTTGAAACAAAAAATAGACCAGATATAGACTGCGAATAAGCAAAATGAGAATTTGGAGTTAAAACATTCATCTGGGTCTTTGCATAACTAGTAGCAGTTTAGCTTAATGGTTAGAGCATCGCTATGTTGAAGAGGCTACCATATATATATATATATATATATATATATATATATATATATATATATATATATATATATATATATACTACCATACATATATATATATATATATATATATATATACATAATTAATATATATATATATATATATTATATATATATATATATATATATATATATATATATATATATATATATATATATATATATATATAATCCTGCATTTATACATGTCTGGCTAAATATCTGGATATGAAAACACTTTTAGACTACAATTACACACTATTTATATCAAAACATACGCTTTCTTATGGGGAAACAAGGAATATTCAATTATAAACATTAACAAGATGTCCTTTGTCCATCGAATTTAACAAGACGTGTATGTATATCAAGGTCTGCTTTATGTAATCTTTCCCTTGTACTTTATCATTATTGTACAATGTATAAATTGTCTTTTGTTGGGATTATCCGTTGTTTACCATGTAACTCTTTCGGGGATATATATAAATATATATATATATATATATATATATATATATATATATACATATATATATAGCAATGATTCTGGTTCATTGAGAATTCATGTTCCTTATGCATACACAGTAGACAAAGAAATCAAGGCAAGATCTCTACCTCAGGGACATTGATAAACACTTTATAGATCTATAAATACCAAATTTTATTCTGAATTTGCTTGGTTGGGAAGAGATCCTTTTGGGAACAGAAAATGTCTTGCATTTGTTCTGCTACACCGGCACCCAGTGTAAGTGGGGGGGGGGACATACCCTGATTAAATAAAAGACATACCCTGATTGAATAAAAGACGTACCCTGATTAAATGAAGTACCGTGATTAGTGCGGCAATGAACCAATCGCTCGCACATACACGTATGCACACACACGCATACACACACACATACACACACACATATACACACACAGAGTACTCCCACACATGTACAAACGTGCATACACCTATGAATGATTTTTTTTTAATAATAACTCTCTTGCTTGAATCTTTTTTGCTTATGCAGGAGCCAGCCATCTTTCTCATCATTATTTTCGTTACGTCTGATGTAAAAAATAAAAGAAACAGCCGTTGGCATTTTTTCACCGCCCAAGGCCTTATAATTATCGTACCCTGAAGCCAAGCCCTCTCTCTCTCTCTCCTTCTCCCCTTCCTCTGTTTCCTTCCAGCCCACCGCAGCCCTTGTGTAGGGTGCAGCCGGCAGTGAGCTCTTTTCTATTCGAAACGTCGGCTGTAGGGAGGCTGCTGTCGGGAATCGGGATCCTCCTCTTTTGAAACTTGGCCATTCGACGCAAAATGCCCAGATCTTGGAGTGGAAAGGTCTTTTGTAACCCAACTGTCAACTGACTAATCGGCCGTCGTATTCCCCTGTGTATCAGACACGTCACTGCCTTTCCAACAAGGGAGATTCAGAAGGAACGTGTATAATGATGGTACCATATACCTCATACTGGGCCAATTATGCTGATAATTTGCATTCAATCGATTATTATTATTATTATTATTATTATTATTATTATTATTATTACTACAACTACTACTACTACTACTACTAATAATAATAATAATAATAATAATAATGATAATAATAATAATAATAATAATAATAATAATAGGTGAATTTGGAACCGTACCAAAGACACTGAAGGCGAGATCGGAGGAAGTGGGGATAAAAGGAAGGATTGAGACTATACAGGCCACAGCACTACTGGGTAAATGCACGAATATTGAGGAAAGTGCTAGAAATATGAGATCTACGACCCCAGCTGTTAGCACTGGCCTAACAGAGAAAGGAAAACAAAAAAAGATAGTGGTGGCAGTACGAACCACAGCACTGCTGTGATAGGTGAGGGAGAGAAGAGATCAGAGGCGTGCTGGAGACCTGAGGAGCTTTATTGTCAATTAACCTTCAGCGATAACCACCGTTATCCATCGGTTGTCTTTCATTCTTGCAACATGTCCTACCCATTATCCATGGGTAAAAAACAAATTCTCATCAGTCGTGTTGTTGGGTATTTTATATGGTTGTGGATCCTGCTCCCGAAATTGTGGTCCTTTTCTTGTTTTTGATCAAGTTTCAATTATATGATGAAAGCTGCATTTTAGCATATAACCCATATAGAGCACTATAGGGGGTCAAAGATTAACGTTGTCAGCCTGTCCGTCTGAATAGCATCTAATTTGTATATCTTGTGTATAGCCATTTTGATTTTCTGCATTGAAACGCTCTGACTGATACAAATCTTGTTTTCATTTAATCTTCGCGTGTATTTCCTCAAGTATAGTAAAACTGGAAACAGAACGAGTCTGTAACAAAAACAATGAGAAGTATTCGAGTGGACCAGACTCAAAATCCGTAATCTGTGTCAAAAATTGGTCTAAAAAAAGTTGTACTGCAACCTTGATGAGAGAAAAAAGTTCAATTTCGTTGATCAGTGTCACTGACAATGTTTCATCTAATTAGATGAAACATTGTCAAGGACATTGATCAAAAGTAAAGTCGCTTCCTGTGTCACGTGAGGCAATGATAATGTCATTACTGTTTTAACGACCCCTAGTGACTCAATGGTTGGTTTTCTTACGGGTCCTGTGGCGCTGTCCTGACGTCTAATGCAGCCTGATACAATGGTGTATGTTGCTTTGTATCTTGGGCATGTTGTGTGCTACGGATGCATAAAAACCCAGAAACTTTTTAGTGTCTGTAAAAAGCAAAGGGCAGTTGAAGCCTTCTCGGTACAACGCAGAGAAAGTGGCCCGATTGTAGAAATAAGAAAATTAATGGAAAATACAATTTGGATTAAACAGAGGATAATAGTATCCAATCCAAATTCCGTTTTTCTTTCAATAATTCTCTCATTTCTCTCTATTTGTACATCGTTTGTAGAATTGATTTGGCGAGGGTGTGAAACAATTTACAATCGGGACCACCTTCTCTACTTTGTACCAAAAAAGCTTTTACTTTCCGTTGCTTTTTACAGACAATGAAATATTTTGGCATTTTTGTGCATTTGTAACACACAGCACACTCAAAATGCAAAGCACCATACGCCACTGGTCTGACAGTGAAGAAGACTTCAACTGCCCTGCTATTTATCCACAGCTTGAGGGAGAGAATTGATTCATGCCTTTTCAAAATTAAAACAAATTGTCCAAGCCAGAGCTTGAACTCGGTACTTTGATTCTATTCAGCATTAACCGTCAGGCTACGTGCATGTACTTAATCATGTAAATACATAAATCAAGATCATATTACTGCTGCTCGGTTTCAAGATTTTCCTTTGGGTCAATCAATTATTGTAAATTGTTTTGTTGGTTCTCCCACCATTTGTTTCAGATCGACGCGTGTCGGGATTCGATTTCGACGGTAGATAATTCGGCAAAATTGTTTTGATGACCCCCGTGGAATGTTTTCTTGACCCCGAGGAAATATTCATTCGTATGTCATGACCAAACCCTCTAACTTGACAGTGCGCGTTCTGCCTAGTCATTTTATAACTGTTGTGAGAAACCGTCGACAAAAATATCAACAAAAGTTTCTCTCAGTTTTCAAGTTAGCGTGCCTAGCCATGCAGGTTTTCGTAAGTTAAGCAATGTCGAGCCTGGTTATTACACAGATGGGCAATCGTCTGGGAATACCAGGTTCTGTATGTAACAACCTCATTGTTCTGCAGTGATCTTAGCCTACGCCCTGACATCGATCAATAGAGCATCTTGCCAAACGAGGACCGGACTGTACACCTGGTCCCTCCACAAGCACCAGCTGCCCTATGAGGAACATGCGACTGTGTGCATTCGTGTAGCTGTAATAGAGTTTATGCATTTCACGAACAAAGCGCACTGGTTGAGCTAGAAGGCCGGAAATTTCAACACTTTTAATTATGTCTACTAAACGTTTTTGTGTTTTTTTTAATTCCATCGGATAGGTTTTTAGTGCGGAGTTCAATTCATCATCTGAATTTAGATTTTTTAGATGTTCAACAACAGGCATGAGATGTAGCATTCATTGATCACACTTTTTTAAGGTTTTAACACGGCATGTTGCCAAGACGTTGGTCACGTGACGGTTTCTATTGAGTGACTAACCAGACATGTTTGTATTTATTTTACTTTCCTTTGGCCCAAAATATTATCATATCGATCAAATGGCTCAGAGGTAGAGTGCACCTCCGGTTCCATAGCCCTGGTTTAATCCATACCAAAGACTTCAACAATGGCACACAAACTTCTCAACAAAAGGACTGGGATAGTGGAACCTCCCAGTGCCTCGGGCAAAAGGGTTACCACCAAATCACGTTAGATACACCATCGAAAATTAGCAACGTAGAGCTTAGTCAGTTCCTAAATGACCAATGGATGATACGAGGTGCTGTAAACCGAACGAAGCTAGAAGTTGGTCCTACTCACCCTGGGTACCTAACATGCAACACCCTCTATGAGGGTATACGGGGGGAACAATGATACTATATCATAATTGCTTCCCAAGCTAAAGAAGCTTGTCTACCCTGCTTTATTACCTCTCGCTGAGATAGAAGAGATGGATTCATGTCTCCCCCAAAGGCATCATTGCGAAGTAACCGCAAACAGTCTCGGTCTGATTTTGAACCGCTACGCCACTTGCACTTCAACAATCAATTACCAAATATCTTTTTCTCATGGTCATAGAATTCTGTCCATAAAGCATCCTTGTCTAATACTGTGTTTTATGTTTTGGTCTCTCAAATCTTCGATTGTTGATCCGATTCCTTCTTAAGGGTCGGGATAACGTTTGGTCTTTGCCCTAGTAAATCAAGAATTTAGAAATTTTGTCTAACTCCTTCGCAGGAGTTCCTCTGGTACCAACACTGACAATGATCCTCACCAAAATTACAACCCATCAAGGTAGCTTTGAGGATGAAGAAATTTGAAATGTAACCTTATTTCAACATCCCTAAAAGATTTATTTTTAAAAATTTGGATTATCCCACACTCGTACCCCATAGATAACATTTTTTTTGTTTTCAGTTTATGTCTCGAATTGCCTCAGATTATATCTAGAATTGTCTAAATTTTCATGTAATCTATCCATAAAAATATCTAGATTCTATTTCATGAAGTTCCGTCCCACGACCAAATTCAGAGATCTTTTTCAGTTAGAGAAAAACATGTTACTGTAGTTGAAATATTTTCAAAACTCGTGAATAATTTCATTAAAGCTTCAGTAAAGGTTTGACCATGAAGCAACCAGTCTTTTTATCGAATCACTGTAGCCCCATAAATTGTCTGTCCGACCAATCATCCAAATGGGCTCAAGATTCTTCTCTTATTGCTAATCTTTCTGCAGCCCCGGATGCTCAGGATCATATTTTTGAGGCTACCGCCTTAGAGAATTGAACGAGTATCCCACTCGGCATCAAAATCTTTTGCTGATATTTTTTTAAACATCATTTCGGATGAAAGATGTATTTTGTAGATAATTTTAGATTATTTGTTTAGACAATTAGTTCTGGTACATGTGCAGGATACGGTGATTCATTTGAGCAAGGTACAGATATTCTTTATACTATGACCTTTCACACCCGAAATATTCCTTTGGGGGGTCACTGGTTCTTGCGCCAGTTATTCCCGAAGTCGGTGCTACCACTCCCTTGGGGGCGCTGTAAGACTCAGGTGGGTGCTGGAAGGTAAGGGAGTGATGGTTGGGTGTTGGGAGACACGGTGTGGTGAGTGGGGCAAGGGTCAGAGAATACAAATCCATGCTCCTTACGCATGAAGTCGTATGTCTAAAAGGCTGATTTTATTTATGTCTAGTCTCAGCACGTCATAACTATTTTTTTTCACATCAATTATTAGAAACCGTCAACCAAAAATGACAGCATAGGTTTCTTCAGTTTTAAAGTTGGTCCGACTTGCAAGTTGGCTATGTATGTATGTATGTATGTCAGAGACCGTCAATAGGATCTACCACCCAAACTGTCAAAATAGGTTTATCCGGTTTTTAAATAAGTCTTATGCCTACTGACATATGTATGTATGTGCACATGTTTTACGCTATATTCACTTTTTATTACATCCAGAAAAAATGGCTTTTGGGCTTGTTTTGTTTTGTTTTGTTTGTTTGCAAGTGGGCTTTCAGTGGACGTACAGTTTCCGATGTAAGCCAATCCATCCCAAAGTGATCCCAGTTTTGAATCCAGGAGCATTGATGTTTTGTTTTGTTTTGTTTTTGTTTTGTTTTTTTTTTGTTGTTTTTTTAATTCAGACATTTTTAGTGATTACTACTGAATAAAATGTGAGATAAGTGCTTTAATATTAATCACTTCTTTTTTCCAAATTTTCAATTGATCACTCCCAACACGGTATGTGTCGGTTTCTACTGAGTTACTAACCAGACCTGTTTTCATATTAATTAATCAAATACTTTTAGATGCTTTGTAATAGTTATAATTTTGGTTGAAAAAATAAATGCTTTACGGAGGTCGGGTGATGAAGTGTACGCCCTATTACGGGGTAGTAGGTCGAAAAGTGGGAGAGATTGTTGTGTTGTGAGTTTGATGCTCACTGGATGTCTTACTCTTTCTCACTGTTGTTTTTTTTCTCCTTCTCTCTTTTGTCTTCCTCACTTTTTACAATTATTTCTCTCTTTCCCTGACTTATTCCTGGGCTACAGATTCTTCTGTATTTGAGTGTCAGTGTCTATGCATGTGTGTGTGTGTGTGTGTGTGTGTGTCCAAGCTCTTTTGGTCATATTTTCGGGGCTACAACCTTGAAAATTCCTATGAATTCTCTACTCGGAGCCATCTAAAATTGCTTGTTGTTTTTTGACAGTTTTGGTGACATATCGATATGCGACATTGTGGCCGACAGAAAAGATGTCGTTGCGATAAGATAAGTTCGCAACACACACGATAGAGAGATTTAGTGAATCTTGGAGGGGGGGGTTCATCTCCAACGACGAACGTAGACATCACGATGATGATGATGATGGTGGTGGTGGTGATGATGATGATGATGATGATGGTGGTGGTGGTGGTGGTGGTGGTGGTGATGATGATGATGATGGTGGTGGTGGTGGTGGTGGTGATGATGATGATGATGATGATGGTGGTGGTGGTGGTGGTGGTGATGATGATGATGATAAAAGTTCTGAATGTTGACAACACTTAAGAATGCTTTAAAAGTTATCTCTACCTAATTGTCCAGAAGTGGCAAGCGGTGAAGAGTGCCGAAAACAAGATCCCTTCTTTCCTCTGTCCCAAAATATTACCTGACCTCTGAACCCTTTCAAGAATCGGTCACGACTCGACCTTATCAAAGGCGGCGATTATATACTCCTCCACCTGATAGTCGGCGTGCGTTGGGACGTCTCGTCTTGCTTGTAGAAGCATTTAATGACACCGAGATTCATATTCCAAGATGTTGAAATGTCAGTCCAGAATGAAAATATTTTTCATTCTTAATCGCCGGGACCAAAATTGAGTTGACGTTATTAACTAAAATTGCCAACTTACGCCCGTGGCTCTTTGCCTTGCACTTTGTATCTTTTCTCTGCATTTGTAAAGGCAAATGTTTCAATTAAAGTCCAACAAGGAATAATTTGATTATTTTTCCCTCCAGCCTTTCGGTACAGAAATCTAGAAAATATACTCATAGTAAAGGTCATTATATCTTTTAATTTTATCTTATCTATAACTACATTTATAGAGGAGAATGGCCTACATTGATGGTCACTTAACACATATGCACATACGTAAATATATATATATATATATATATACATATATAAAACTCTCAAAATGTTAAGTGACCGTACATATAATTCTGAGGAAAATAGGCGTTGTCTGTAAGTTGAAGCATACTATATGTCATGATTTAAAACGTCAACATTAATTGAATGAAAGAAAAGAATGTATAGTATTAGTATAAGTATAAAGAATATAGTTTTGATGAGTAAATGGCTTGCTATCGCCTACCACAGAGAAGTATAGAGGAAAAAAGATTGTGTTTTACCAATACCAGTTTAGAATATTTTGATCAATTCACAAGTTTTCATTAACAAATAAGTCTATCTTAATTTTCTTTTCTTTTTTTTTTTTTGCTACTTTTTCAAATTGAAGTTGTAGGTCGACCCACTCTTTGACCGTTAAAATAAACAATCAGAATAAAGAAGTTGTGCACGCAGACACTTGAACATGCATTCCATATCCTAGATCTCGTCTCACATTCAGCCTCATGAGCTTTGTGGTTAGATAGCACTTTTACCTACGATTATACTGCTAGCACCTTTTTCTGATTTTTCTTTCTGTTTACTACCTAGTTGTTTTTTATTTACTAGCTGGTTGTTTTTTGTTTACTGCCTGGTTGTTTTTCATTTACTACCTTGTTGTTTTTTGTTTACTGCCTGGTTGTTTTTCATTTACTACCTGGTTGTTTTATGTTTACTACCTGGTTGTTTTTTATTTACTACCTGGTTGTTTTTTATTCACTACCTGGTTATTTTTTGTTTACTACCTAGTTCTTTTTTGCTTACTACCAGGTTGTTTTTTGTTTACTACCTGGTTGTTTTTTATTTACTACCTGGTTTTTTGTTTGTTTACTACCTGGTTGTTTTTTGTTTACTACCTAGTTGTTTTTTGTTTACTACCTGGTGGTAGTAGCAATTTGTTTGTTCGGCAATTCGTTATTTGTATAAGTTCTTTCATGTTGTAGACTTTTGGTGTGATCAGAAAGAATATTCATCCTTTTTAAAAGATTTTCAAACATTTGATTGAATGTTTCAAAGTTTTAAAAACATTTTAAGATTCTTGTTTTATTCTTTTTTTTTCAATTTAAAACGCCCAAAATGTTGCTGTTAAATAATAACGATATTCGTTAAGCGAGATATAAAGGAACTCACCTGAAATCATTATCCGCTGTAATTTTGATAGATATTTTGTCAACGAAAATGAATTTAGTATGTAAGGAAGCCTTGTAACGCAATAACCACATCATATTCTCATTGGAGAGAATGACGCCTCTTGACCAATTCAAATCGTTTTAGATAATTATCCACAGGTGACAGATATGTGAAATCGAACTATCCTATTCCCACAAATGATTTAATACACCACTAGGTCTTATTTTAAAAACGTTTGTTTGTTTTGGGTTTTTTTCAAAGGGTCTTTTATATAACTCGGCAGTAGATTGGACCACGGTCATCGGAACCGGAAGTTAGTATTCTACCACTGGGTCTCGTTGATCGGTCACTGGTATGATACCTGGAATGTGTAATTGGCGTGGTCGATAACGGTTCCTACAGTGGAATCGGCGACCTGAGTTGAAACTCCGGTCGGTTACGTGCACTAATGCCATTGAAAAGGCATGAATGTATCTCTTCTCCCCTGGGCAGATTAGACTCTCTATCCTTGGGAAGGCGACCAGTCTAGGAGAAGGATAACTGGGAAGTGGAACCACTGATGTACTTCATGCAGCCAAGCTGATGTCAGACGTATCCCTCTTAGCTTTCCTGTGGGCATCAGCAAGGCCGAGCGGAGTATTCTGACAGTTGAGCACCCCAGGATCCCCATACGCTTCGCACGGCATGTGCCCTGTTGATGAGAGACGTTCTATAGTCTGAACGGAGACTGTTATAATAACTGAGAACATCACAAACATAGAATTACTTCGTTCAAAGACTTCACAGACCACTTGATCATAAAGCAAGATTTTCATCGTTAAATGGTCGTTTAATGTTTTGATAATACAAAACCATCGGTAAACAATTTTTATCGTAATTTGAACAACAAGGGAACCTGTATCAAAGAGATTGTTGTCAAACAGCCATTGTGATCAGAGTCTGCCGTAAACACTTTATTTGAAATGAATTATAGATTGAAAATAATTTTCAAACTGATTTTTGATAATGTAAAGTTGTTTACAACATTGAATTCATAACGAATTTGTATATCCTTTGTTAAATGTTATCAGCCGGTTGTAGTAATCTAAAATAAAACCAGTCCTAAAGTAAGTGATCACAATAAGCTGCTGGGCGTCCGCTACCTTTTTTCTAGGGAGAGACGAAGGGGTGTAATCCAAGGTGTTGAAAAGGTAAAAGTGTATATTGAGGGGGTTGGATATATCTAGATGTGGGTTGTCAAGTGAGGTACCAGGGAGTGGCTAATCTGTGACTCATACTGAGCTGTCACTATTCATAGTGACAACTTGATACCCGGCCTCAATAAGGTTTCAACTTCCGACCCCTACCTCACCCTCGATGCAATGTCCTGATCAAGGAGAGGGCAAATGCCCCGTTTGCACCCCCTTGGTAAACGCCCATTAAAAACACACTTCTCTTTAATTGGGGGAGTCGTCTGTATCTTCCTGGATGTTATGACTCTAACTTACCAGGTAACTGGACTTGGGTTGCAGTGGACAGCAGTTTAGTACTCCAACCATGGATATGACAGCAATGTAGATCAGGGACACGACGGGAATGCCGAAGCTGCTTAAGATGAATAGCTAATTATTGGTAATGAACTAAAGAGCCGATGGCTAAATCAGACCTTGTAATAAATGACAGAATTAATGCTAAAGTATCGTAATGTATAATTGTCATGAAGGTCTTCACGATGCTGACAGTGATGAGTCTTATCTGTAAAAGACAAATACTTTGTCAATTTTATACCATCTCGGATTATTGTTTTTTGTCTTCTGCTTTGGCCCTTAATCTTGAAAGTTTTAATCTCATCGTTCGGCGCCCAGTAATTCTGGCCTTTGACATTGGAATAGAAATGATAGCTATAATTAAAGCTAGAAAAATATCCTTTACTGGATTTGCAGCGAATGGAGAGAGCAGGATATTCTGGTTGGAAAAGGTGTTAAGTATGGGGGAAGGGGACTAGGGTCGCATCAAGTCGCCTAGGGTACCAAGTGCTAGGAAGCACCGATCTGAGATTTTTTTCTGGAATATCTGACAGCTTGATACTTTCCGTTGTTTGAAACTAACAGAAACAATTGTCAAAGGAAATTTTAATGATCAACGATAATCTGATTACTGTTATAACTTTTTATTCTTATACATTTATTTTCTTACTGTATGGCATAAATATATAAATGAATAAACAAACAGGTGTTGCTAGTCACTCAATAGGAACCAGCATGTGACCGACGTCCTTCAGCAACATTTTGTGTCGGGGTGATCAATTACAAAAAGGGGTGATCACTGATTAACTTCATTCGACTTTTCTTGAATCGTTAGAAAGTCTGAGTTTTCAAATAACAATCGTGAATGCAATCGAGCACAAATTGAGGGCTAATTCAGTATAAGCTTATATTATGAATTGAAGCCCTCACTTGAAATGGGGGGCGGCGGTGAAAAACAAAAAAATTGAAAGGAACGTAGAGATATCACAAAGCAAACGGCATTTTGAGAAATTAAACATTCGGATACGGCAAAAGAAGACAAGAAATTTTCAGGGGGGGGATCACACACACAGAGGATCATACTCAACCTCAGATGGAGGGATCACGAGACAGCATAGTATATCAGAGAAAAGACAACAGCGAGAGATATCATAGCAACTATTAGAAAACTCAAATGGCAAGTGGGGGAGGCGATGTTGTAAGAATATCAGATAACTGCTGGACTTGACGACTCACAACGTGAATGCAAAGAGATGAAAAGTCCTGGCTCAGCAACGTCCATGATAGAAAGGTCTGGGGTGGTCTATGTCCAACTAAGAATGCTTAAGGGCTGATAATGATGAACTGGAAAAATGCAAAGGAACAAATATTGGAGTCGAGGAATTTGATCACGCCAGGGATCAGATTAATCATGGCTCCGAAAGTGTCCACGCCCAATCACCAGTTGATGATTAACAGCTTAGAAGACGGCAAATTAGTATTGTTCTCTTGCTCAGTGCATATATATATATATATATATATATATATATATATATATATATATATATATATATATATATATATATATGATTATAAATTGTGTTATGTTAAATAGAAACTCTTATCTGAAATGATCTCCCGTTATTACATGATGAATGTACCATTTGGCTTAGACAACGTAAATGGAATAAAACAATTAAAGAAAATGATGCTGCTGTAGGAAATTTCTTCAAATTTCCTCCAATTTTTTACTTCATTTACGTTCATATAAAATCGTAAGATGATTAGGAACTGTGAATAATTCTTTTCCACTGGTAACGTGAACAGTTTCAAATATATATATATATATGTGTGTGTGTGTGTGTGTGTTTGTGTGTGTGTGTGTGTGGTACAGATCAGGCTAGCAATATAACATAATATAATAATATATCAATAATATAAAGCCACTTCTGAAATGTAATGGATTTATTTCATAGAGTGCCTGATACATACAACTTTTTACTCTTGAAGTTAAGTTGTTTTAGAGTAGAGCTGGAAATAAATAGTAGAATGTGGATTCGCTGCACAAACTAGCTCTGATGAGGCCCAGAGAGGGCAGACACATGCGACATGTGCTAGTTTGTGTAGCGAATCCACATTCTACTATATATATATATATATATATATATATATATATATATATATATATATATATATATATATATATATATATATATATATATTGTGTGTGTATGTGTTTCTCTATAAGGGTATTTCTTTATATGAGTATTTCTTTATAATGTGTAATTCATTAATTTGATAATTTGAATAAACAACTGAATGATAAATTTTTCATATATTTTCTTTTTTCGATTATGCATCGGTATTTCGCATCAGTTATGTCGTCAAATCGGATACAAATGATTTTTTAAGAAATATGAGGTCCAACATTGTTATCGGGACCACGTTTTTAAAATAATTAAAATCCAAGTTGCCGGCGCTACTGATGCGAAATCCATATCCAGAAACAAAAAAGGATATACGGAAAATTCATAAATCGGTCGTTTTTCCAAATTGTAAAATATATGAATTACACTCATACAAATCGCGACCCACGACATGGATCCCCAGGGATCACATGCACAACCGAAGCCGGTAGAGTATTCGGTGGAGAGACGAGTTTGACAAATTAAGAAAGAATTGGCTCTGCAATGCCTACGATAGAGGATTGTGGCGAATCCTGGGGAAGCTCTATGTCCAATGACAGACGTTAAAAAACTGACGATAAAATGCACTCACCAAATAACCCGACAGAAAGTAGTAATTGATCTATACTATTCGGGAGCCATGGAGGAGCAACAATATCATTTCTAATTTCCCGAAACCGTGCTATGGTAATCTCGGAAGAATCTCAAGATAAATTTGTTTATAATTTCTGTGTGAAACATATCCACCGTCTGAGTGCCTTTCGCTATTAGCTGGAGGATTTTTTTCCTATTTTAAAATGTTCTATTTATCTGTAATTCTTTTCAAATATTTGGACAACTGATATTAATAATACTACATTACTTGATAAATCTACTCTTTTTTAAAGTAGTATAGTTGAAATTTTCATCCACTATGAAAGCATTAAACATGTGTCGGGTGTTTTCACACACTAATATATATATATATATATATATATATATATATATATATATATATATATATATATATATATATATATATTATAAAACACGAAATACTCAGTATATATGACTGGGGTCGACAGGAAATGCAGATGATTGTTAAATATGCAGCAAAAATATCAGATAATCTATAACAATGTATACTACGGTCGCATTGGAGGTTTTGTAATTAATGTAAGCCTCCTCAACCCAGTACCTGAAGTGGGGTCGAACCACTCAGCCCTGTAGCACCCTCTGAACTGATTACACTGGTCAACAAATTTTGTCATCAACGTTGCAGTACAACTTTTGTGGACCGAATTTCGACGTAGATGACGTCTTCTTTTTTTCTACGAACACATTCTGTTTTGATACTATGTAGAAGAACAAGCTCAAAATCTTGAACTTTGGACTCACTATGGTGCTGTACAGGGGTTATATGTTAAAATACAACTTTCATCTGATCATGATAACTAGACGTGATACAAGTTGATGGGTTACATTTTCAGGATCAGCACCAAAAATTACATAGATTACACCACAACAAATGAAATTGAGTTGCTGACCAGCATTATTTTCTCAAATGTCTCCATCTCTACTGCCGTCATCACAACGATCGTATATATAAGAAGTGTGGTTAATATGTAATAAGACTGGTCTGAGTATAAAACCAATGCATCCTCCCGATAGTCACTGACGGAGCTAAAACATAAAACCTAATCAAGAGACAGACCTGCAGACTGAGAATCATGAAACATGCATATGAGAGAATCATGCTCAATCTTACATGGAGAGATCACAAGACAGCACAGTATATCAGGAAGAAAACGGGAGTCCACGACCTCATATAATCTATTAGAAAACTCAAATGGCAACGGGCTAGTCATGTTGCAAGAATGGCAGACAATTAATGGACATCTAGACTCACAACATGGATCCCCAGAGATCACATGCCACAACTGAGGCCGGCAGAATACAAGATGGAGAGATAAACTAGACGAAATCAGAAAGTACTGGCTGCGCGACGCACACGATAGAGAGGTGCAGCGAATCCTGGGGAAGGTCTATGTCCAACGACGGACGATAAAAGACTGATGAGGATTACAAATCGAACCACAGTGCCGAATCTCAAACCACGTGGTATACACTGACCAATAGGTAAGCAAAAACAACCGCAGAAAATTTTGATTCACTCGCGTTACACATCGCTTGAAGTAAACATGTTTTTCTGACTTTTCGTAAAAATAATCTCTTCAAAATCAACACATCGGTTTGAAATTTTTAGTAAAATTGAACGGCTACCGAATCTTCACGTATGCTACCCGAAGTTTGTGGGAGAAATAATGCATAGAACGTGCATTATTGTTCGAGTGACTCAGCAGATTTTGGCAAAGTGGAAAAGATATCAATGATGATGAAAGTTGGACCAGAGAAGATGTTCAAAATATTGAACAAATCTAAAGAGTTTTTCGAACGATTGTACTTCTTCTCGTTGTATGTATTGATGACATGACGCTTCGACCGCTACTTTTTACGACCCTCTTCAGATGTACTCTCTGAATGTGATACTTGTTGATGGAATTTCTCCTTCCGATATTAATGACCGTTCTCAAAATTATAGACAATATCGGACAAATCGTTCGAAATAATTGACAACTCAACATCAAAGTGGTTGAAGAATTGGTCACCATCGATAAAGAGATGGTTATTGACATGCACAGGCATTCAAAGTGTCAAGGCGTATCTTCAGAATTCTCACACTGCCCACACCCTGGATATGGCATCAGCTGTCCCTGTAAAGGCTTCATATATCACGTTTCTCTTGTCTCAGCTTGTAATGTGTGAAATTGACTCGAGGCGATAAGCACCCGAAGTGGTATCACTAATTTCACCATTTTTGCTTACGGTACTGAGTATTCCCAAGCGGTCACCAATCTAGGTACTAATTAAGATCAATCTTGCATAACTTCAATAATCGTACGAGAATCGCAGTATCCAATGTGATTTGGTCGTTAGACTTGCCGTGGTCCGACTGGACAGTTCAAATGCTTCCTCAACACTTGCTTTCCGTTATCTTCCCCCTTTGGTCTGCTGGAACAGTCATGTCAACAATCTGACGGAATCACTTTTCTTCTTTTGCAACAAACCCAACCGGTTTCCTTGCCTTGATAGCGTACGAGGGTCATAGATCTCAAAGACCCGGAATATTTTGCCTTTTTTGATTTTCGAGGACAGATTCTTTTTTAGATGTGTCCAACATATCTCAATTAGATGCTTCTCGTCCGGTCAGTCGGTTCGGCTAATGCAAAGAACAGCAAGAAAAATGAAGGGAATGCGTGACGTCATTAAAAGAACATCTATTCTGACCAATAGATAACTCATCAGACGTTTGTTTTCTTCTGCGTTGCCAAGTACCGTTTGTTATTTATAGTTAAGAATGTTCGAAAATGGCAATTTGCAGTTTATTTTATAGCTAAAAATGTTACATATATTCATCAAAACCTCACTAGTTGACCGGCTACACATTTCAATTTGCAGCTTATTTTATAGCTAAAAATGTTAAATATACTCATTGAAATCTCATATATAAAATAAAATAACATTACCATACATTAAGACTCCAGAACAATCTTTTGATAAAAATTGTACGCTTACTTTTATTTAAACTCATTAATTATTTTTCTACGAGCCAGATTTTCGGTTGAATCATAACTTCCTTTTCCCAATACTACTATTGCTATTACAACTAATAATGCTACAATAACTTCGTTTGGAATCTTTTTGAATAGGAAATCACAAATATGGATGTAAGGATGGTGGACGCATCGTTAGACTTATGGTTCTTGTTTTGTGCTCATACTCTATGTATGCGTGCGTATATGTGTGTGCGTGTGTGCATGTTCGTTGTGTGTGTCAGAGCCCGAATGCCTAAATATGTTATTAATGTTAGAAGGTCTTATTATTGTCTTAAATATTTCAGTGAATCCAATTTCTTCCCCTCATTTTTTAGTTTCTTTCATTTTGTCTTTCAATTACTTTTCCTAATAAAACCATAATTTATATGGAATTATTTCTTCCTTTTGTGCATTATTCCTTTTGCTCTTATCGAATCACCATAGCCCCACAAATGGCCCGCCCACCCGACCAAGCAGCCAAATTGGCTACGGATTCATCTCTCTTTGCTCGTCTGTGTGGGTGGTTTTGGCCACCCTTAGTCACATTTTGTGGATCACGACCATGAAAATTTGCATAAGTACACCACTAGGTAGCATTTTTTTTTTTTTCGTCTATTCAAAAAGTGCTTTTAGGGTCTCTGTAGTCATTCTGGTTCAAAAATGCCTAAATCTTGGGCTATTATTTTTTTTTTTTCTTGAGGTAACTTTAGATAAAAGATCTATCTTTTGAGATAATATTAGATAAGATATCAATTTAGTCAGATAATTTTGAGTAAAAAATCCTCTTTGTTAAGATAATTTAAAATATTTTCTCAGATAATTGGTTCAGATACACGCACGGCTACGGTGATTCATTTATGCGAGGCACTGATATCGTAATTGTATATTGCTTTATATTTCTTGGCATTTACAAGGAATTTCCATTTGAGTAGACTTCGAATATCACCTGCTATAAGTCCACTGCTATAAGTCCACTGCTGGAGAAAGGCCTTTCTCATTACCTTCCATGACCAGCGTGATTGCGCTAATCTCTCACCGGCCAGGTTTTCTGTCGGATCATATACGTCCATTTCTCATTGCACACACACACACACATATATATATATATATATATATATATATATATATATATATATATATATATATATATGTATATATGTTGCAGTTATCATCCTTAATCGGAATAGAAGTGACCATACTTGTTGTATTTGTTTATTTGATAATAGATACATTCTAGATATTTTTATCTTCAAAAAATTTAAAAAATGGAAATAAGAGTGGAGACATTCTTCCTCTAAAGACTTCTTAATTAGCATTCAATGCGAAAGGAAACCCCTGGATTTAAAACTACGCCTGAAAAGCATATAGCATTTAATAGCGACTTGAGATTATTGTGAATCACTTATTACAGGTTCACTGTGAACTTTGAAGTTGTTTTTTCCTTCTGCGATATAATATTCTTAACGCAATTTTCTCCATTGACTTAGCTTCCATTACCTAAATCCTGTCCTTTTCTTTTTCTCTTTTTTACGTCGGTTTGATTTACGTTGACTGACAATCGTGATCCTGTCGGCATTTACGTCAGTTGATGCGGTAACTCTTTTAATTCGGCAAACCTCTTCAATCCGACAACCCCATCAAATAACAAAATAACAAAAAAAATTCAAGGGTAATAGTGAACCGTTAACCCGATTCACAATAAAAAAAGAGTCCTGGACATCATAGAATCCATTAAAAAAAAACCCAAAAAGCTATGGGCTGGTCTTGCTGTGAGAATGACTGACAACTGCTCGACCCCAAGACTCGAAGCATGGATCCTGAGAGATCACTGGCGCAACCGAGGCCGGCAGAATATAAGATGGTGGGACGAACTAAACAAGTTCAGAGAGTATTGGCACCTCGACGCCCACGATAGAGAGGTGTGGCTAACCCAAGGGAAAGTCTATGTCCAATGACGGGCGGTAAAATATTGTTGTTGTTGTTGGTGGTGGTGGTGGTGGTGGTGGTGATGGTGATGATGATGATGATGATGATGATTGGATTGGGGTGAAGCATAATTATAGGCAATTGCAAAACTGAGATCGGCTGAGTATAAAATGGCGGGACGGATTAGACGAGTTCAGAAAGTATCAGCTCCGTGACGTTTATGACAGAGAGGTCTGGCGAATCCTGTGGAAGATCTATGTCCAACAACGGACGATTAAATGCTGCAACTGCTGCTGCTGATGATGATGACTGAATTGAGGTACAGCATAATTATAAGTAATTTCTATCTTATGTACATGAATTAGTTCTCTAGGAAATTCTCTTTTCCTTTCAATTTCAGAGGTATTCAATCCATTAGACTTCCAAACTATCGAATAAAGTTTTAGTCTTGAGAAAAAATTATGTTTTACGAAGAGGTGGTATTTACATAATAATTATAGCATATTCAACATGTACGGGCGAGTTAGGGTGAATATTTTCTTCAACAGATATCCTTGTAAAGGATAACCTCGGTCCGGTATCCTAGCCATTGGCGGCTGGGCACAAATGATAATTAATTAAAGCCTGTTGATTGGAAACCCATCCCCCTACTAGCAACCCTCTTTTGCTTTGAGAATAGTGCCGTGACGGACACACCCCGATATCTGCAACAATGACTGAACCGGACGATTTCTGAATGATCCACCATAAAATACAACAATGGGACGTGTGCCGTATCGAATAGGTATGCGGTTACCCACATTAGAAAATGATCGTGCCATCTTTTTCTCATCTGGGATGGTGAGTAAATAAATGAATATATATATATATATATATATATAATATATATATATATATATATATATATATATATATATATATATATTATATATATATATATACATATATATATATATATTATACACACACACACACACACACACACACATATATATATATATATATATATATATATATATATATATATATATATATATATATATATATATATATATATATATAATGGATAATTCAACCTTGTTTTGTTGTTATAGCTTTGACGGGTGGGCTATTATTTTCGAGGGCACAAATTTATACAACACCTGGGAATCACGAATGATGTCTCAATGTCGCACAACGATGTTGTAATCATGTCGAAACTGATAATATCAACGAGATACAGTAAGCCCTCCTTCCCCATGATTAATATGCCTACAAAAAAAAAGAAACATAGGTCAGAGTTAACAAGCTGTATAAATTGGCGTTTGGATTCTGGAAGACTGGTTTTTGCTATCTGAGTTCTTCATCGCAACTTGCTGAATAACACACCATTCATCAACGTTTGTAGTGGGCGCTAGCGAATATCCGGAGGGGGATGAAGAATTCGGCTACGGTAATTGTTAACAAAGGCACTGGGGGTGTAGCAGATTGAATCGACAGGTGTAGACCCGTTCTTTCAACAACAAAAAATAACAAACAAACAAAAAAAAAAAAGACAAATGAAAAAACAGATAATGTCACTCACTTTCCAGAATTGTCTTTGGTTGCATCTGGTGTTTGATGAGATGAGACATTAAGTGATCTAAACACGAGACGTATGCAATAGGTGAGCGTAGTACAAACATAAACACACACAAACGCATGCGAACACACACGCACACACACTAATGCACCCCCCACACACAGTGACACTTCACACATTCCCATACACACATATATTGTGTCAATCACCTCAGAATTGTCACTTAATATATACGCACACATAAAGAGTTAATTACATTCCCAGCCATTCTCTCTCTCTCTCTCTCTCTCTCTCTCTCTCTCTCTCTCTCTCTCTATCTATCTATCTATCTATCTATCTATCAATCTATCTATGTATCTCACTATATATATATATATATATATATATATATATATATATATATATATATATATCAATTTATCTATCTATCTATCTCACACATGCACCCACATACATACGTACAAACAAACATTTGTTACACGTTATACATTCTCCAACTACCCCAAACACACACATGCACACACATACGCGCGTATAAAACACACACACACACATATATATATATATATAGGTGTGTGTGTGTGTGTGTGTTGTCGTTATTTGACACCGTCAATAAAATCTGTCATCAAAACTGTCAACATAAGCTTCTTCAGTTTTCAAGTCAGTCAGGTTGGTTATCTGGCTATGTATGTGTCACGCGTAAAGGCCGTAACAATGGACCCAGAAAGTTGAAAGTTTCAATATTTACCCCTTACATGTCTAGAAAAAAACCCTTTTTGCTTTGTTTTTTTAAATTCACCCTAAATAAGTATGTAGTGTAAGGAGTCAATTTGCTCTGTAAGTTTATGTGAAATTGATCTCTTAAGTTGAGTTTTGAAAATTTTGACTTTTTGAGTGACTACAGTCCAGCAAAAGGCGAGATTAGTAAATTATTCATTGATCACCCCTTTTCCAAGTTTTTAATTGATCACCCCAACACGACATGCTACCAAAAGATGTCGGTCAAATGACGGTTTTCGTTGAGTGACTAACCAGACCTGTTGTTGTTGTCATTGATATTATTTTTGAAAATTTTGATTTTTATTAGCAAAGAGTGCACGATATCATATATATATATATATATATATATATATATATATATATATATATATTTATATATATATATATATATATGTATATATAAAACTGAATTACGTACGGCAATAACCTAAAATTGAATGATAGTTATAAGACAACACGTTGAAATAACACAGGTCAGATTAAAAGAAGCGACCGTGGATACTTTGGGACGATGTATAATAATTGACTAAAAGAATTTTTTTCAGTATCAAAACGGAAAGCTTACATATATGTGTGTATGTATGTGTATGTGTGCGTGTGTGTGTGATTATACATATCTAGTATACAGACACACACCATCATGTATCAGTCACATATATAATACATGCTTATATATGTATATATATATATATATATATATATATATATATATATTGAGAGAGAGAGAGAGAGAGAGAGAGAGAGATTCTAGATAGTCCAAAAAGCTTTAAACACTAAACATTAGAAAAAAAAAAATCACAATTTTTGGTGTTACCTCAGTCACTTATTTCCCAATATCTGTCAATGCAATTTATGTAAATTTTTTGAGGTTATTTTTCCGTTTCACATATACTTTGTTGTTATGGCACAATATGTAAACTTTTCTCCGATAAGGGAGCCACTTCAACATTGCGTTGCTCTTACCACTGAGCCAAACAGCCGCCGGTAATGCAATGATAAGAGCAACGCTCCGGTTGCAGGTTCGATTCCTGCAGCAGCCCCATCTTCTTTAATTACTTATTCTATTTACAGGGTCTAAGCCAAGTGATATATTGACCGAGTAATGACGGGAGATCATTTTAAAAAAAATTACAATATGATGTAACGCAATTTATGATCGTTCCGTCGGATCATATATCCATTTCTTAATATATATATATATATAAATATCAGGATTAAAATACTAAATTGCTCGTGAAATGTTTGACACATGATGCAAATATTGATTCATAAATTAACCTCCTAGAATTTCGGAGGGCAAATTCAACAAGAAAGAGCTAGAACGTTCATATTTATTTTGTTTTATTGCGATATTCTTTCTGGGTGATGTGCTATTTTCTTTTCAGCACAGCGTGTTGTTTTGATAAAGCATTGTCATTATTTACTTTTCGACTAGTTCCTTTTTCGTCATATTCTATTTGTTGCTCACAACTACGAATAGTTATGGATAAAGTATTCTTATGTTTTCTGGTGTTTCTTAAATGAAGTATTGTCATTACGATCAATTTTTGACTGGTTATTCTTTCATCTCATTTTGCTAGTTCACACCTAGTTGTAATAGTCTCAGGTTATCCGAACTTTTGAGAAGAATCGTTGTCTTTATTAATTTTCGACTAGTTCTTTCTATCTTATTTTTGCTTCTTGTTTACTCCTTGAAGCAGTTATTGACGTAAGAGTCCTAAGTTGTCCAGTTTTCACAGATGAATCATGGTGATGTTCATTATTTTTTATCAGTTTTAATCATTTTAGATCTGCTGCCTGTTTCTACTTAGTAGCAATAGATGTAATAGGCTTAAATTGTCCAAATTTCTATGGCAAGCTGTCCTTGGAAGTTGTTTGGCACGTTTATTTATTTATTCATTTATTTATTTATTTTATTCTATTTTATTTATTTATCTATTTATTTATTTTTGTTTTTGTTTGTATGATTGTTTTTCTTGAAAAGCCGAACCGGCCGAAAACGATGATTGTAATCTTAAAAAAAAGATAGCATGTAAATTAATGAAAGTGACCGACTTATGGAAGAATGTTAGTAACAACTTTAACATTATGCAGATACACCTATGCATGTTTGAGAGAGAGAGAGAGAGCGTGCATGTGTGCACGCTTGTGAGTGTGCGTGCGTGTGTATGTGTACGCGTGCCTTCGTGCATGCGTGCGTGATTGCGTGCAGGTGTGCGTTCTTATCTTCATACCAATCTCATGATTGATTTCAGTTCACTGTATGGATTCATCTAAGTATTTTTTTTTTTTCGTGGTACGCTTATTTACCTATGCAGGTACATCAAAAAGTCCGTAGCCTAATGATGGAAAGAGCGATGTGACATCTAACTTGTTGTAAGATCGGCAGCTGCAGCCCCTCTGCATTCCACCTGAATAGGTTGCATCGCGTTGGCCAACCGTTGTCCTCACTCTCTCGTTGCCCTCCCCAATGCTGCACCTCCAAAGAACAGTAAGTTTCAAGAGAATGATCTACCTGGAGACTTATCAGCATCATGTCTGGCCTTGGCTTCGTTACGTCAGCTGTGTCTGAGAATTTCAGTCGCTTCCAGTCTCGCACTCTTGCTGGAAGACCTGAGGAGGTGGTGCAGCACTTCTTATATACCATGGTCCCGACTCTCAATAAATCATCTTTAATCAGTTTAGATCCACCAGACCTTCCTTTTAGAGGAAATTTGAAAAAAGTCGATTTTTTAAAGATTTTAGTAACGGACATCCTATTCACAATACAAATATCATGTGAAAACAAGCCCTTACTTACGAGCCATTTTCTACCGTTCGTGTTGAATAATTCGAAAAAATAGTATTTTGGTGTTTCCAACTTTACAATTAACCACAGGCTCGAAGAGATGGTCCAGGTAGCTGATGTTAGCTTCACCCCTGCCCTAACAAATGTAAAGGTCTTCTTCACTGGTCGGAAGCGCTTGCTGCGGCTAATCCCACTATAGATAATGTCCGCTAAGGCCTTTGACCAATGTATTTAATAGAGAAACCTTGGATTAAGTGCATCGATAAGGAAGTCATTGTTTGAAGATAGATATATGTTGTGTATAAAATTTATGCTTTTCTCATTATTAGGCTAAGAAATTATGGTTATAAAGTTCTTCCTCTTATCTTAATGTGGGAAACCTTTCGTGAGCTGAAATATTGTAGAACAAATAAGCAATTACCATTGATCTGTTTGGGAAATATCTTTAGACATCAAAAAAAAGTCCCTAATAGTTGATGAAACATAATCTTCGGAATGTATTCAATATAAAAGTTGCAGAAATCATCTACAATCGGAGAGCAAGTAGTTGTAGAGCTTAACCCAGCAGCAGACGAACTTGATTTTCTTCTAATTTGTTGGCTTCTTGTATTGGGGTTTTTGGATACAATATTAGAAACTGTCAGCCTGACCTGTCACTAAAATTGTCAACGTATGTTTCTTTCAGTTTTCGAGTTGCTCTACATGGCAATGTAAATAGATATAAAGTTCTTCCTCTTATCTTAATGTGGAAAACCTTTTGTTAGCTGAAATATTGCAGAATAAATATGCAATTACCATTAATCTGTTTGGAAAATATCTTTAAGCATCCAAAGACTCAAAAATAGTAATTATAGTATGTTAGGCTGAGTCGTCGGTGGTTTGGGCTATGTGATGTACAGGAGACAGACGTGTAAAGAGGTAAGGTGGAGAGGGTGAACACTGCCTCTATAACGGCTCACTGCTAAACAAATGCTTAATGCTATTTTCGCTTATTGCCTTTTTTTCGTAAAAGCAAAAAAGTAGCATGAATCGAACTTCCGAAAAGCGGAGGATACTTGTACCTACGTAAGTGTTTGTAAGTATGTTTGTGTGTGCGGGTGTGTGTGTCGTCTGTGAGATTTTGTTTTTTTCCACTCTTCGCAGATATAGTTTTTCATACTGTGCATATAAATATAAATACATACATACATACATACATACACACACACACACACATATATATATATATGTATATGAATATATATATATATATATATATGTATATATATATGCGTGTGTGTGTGTGTGTTTAAACAATTTTCCATTGACTGAATTCACGCCGAAAATGAGTTTATGTTGCCTAATAAAGATTTTATCTACGTTTCACGAACAGATGGTTCAGTGGTTCGATGCTTCGATGGTTAGGGAAAAGAGAACCCCGTCACTCCTCCCCCCACATTCCCTGTCTGTCTCCCCCTTCCCTTCCTGGTTTAGCAATAGTATTTTAATGAGTCATTTGTGGGGGATATATGAACGTGATTTCATAAGCGTATCGCAAGCTGTTGATACCTTTCGCCCGGGGATGCTGTGTAAGTGTGTTATACACAATGCTCAGAGACATTTCGACAAGTCAAGAAAACCCTAAGGATCATTTGTCCCCGTTTGAAAAACAGGATCACCCTTCACGGATATGCGGTAATGAGACTCTCCGAAGAGGTACTCGGGATTCGTCTGCCATTGAGTCGAAACGGGGAAAACCATCAATTTCGATCTACGAACATTCATTTACCGACATCACGAATACCGAATTTCAAGACAGGCACGCCCAACCCGCAGACGATTAACAGTACAACTTGTCTGGTTAGTCGCTCGGTGGAAACTGTCTCGTGAACAAATGAAAAAAGGGGTGATCAATGAATGAATAAGTTCTCTCACCTTTTGTTGTATCGCTGGAGAGTCTTAATTGTAACCCTTCCCCATTTCCCTTTCCTGTATTGAAGTATTGAAGTTGTCTCCCCTTATGCATCAACCAACCCTTCCTGTCTCGTACTAACGAAAAAAGGTCCCTAATAGTTGATGAAACATAATCTTCGGAATGTATTCAATATAAAAGTTGCAGAAATCATCTACAATCGGAAAGCAAGTAGTTGTAGAGCTTAACCCTGCAGCGGACAGACTTGATTTTCTTCTAATTTGTTGGCTTCTTGTATTGGGGTTTTTGGATACAATATTAGAAACTGTCAGCCTGACCTGTCACTAAAATTGTCAACGTATGTTTCTTTCAGTTTTCGAGTTGCTCTACATGGCAATGTAAATTTGTATGAAGCGTACAAACTGGACGAATGGAACAAGAGGGTTGAAAATTACTTATGTTTAGAAAGAACTTTTCAAAATTCTCTCCCCGAGTACTTTTCGGAGAGAAGGGTTAATTGTACTGTAAGTTTATGCTATACTGATCCTATTTTGTGTTCACTTTTTAAATTCAGACTTTTTTAGTGATCACTAGCTGACAAAAGGCGAGATAAGTAACATTCATTGATCAGTGCCTTTTGCAATTTTTATAATTGATTACGCCCAACACGATATGCTGCTAAAAGTCTTTGGTTGCGTGACATTGTCTATTGAGTGAAGAACCAGACCTGTTTGCCTTTATGCAACTAATGCTAGCTTCTGGCTGTCATGATTAATCTTACATTACTCTGCATTCTGTAGTTTGCAAGTCCTATCGTTGATACATATATATATATATATATATATATATATATATATATATATATATATATATATATTAGGAAATGGATATATAATCCGATAGAATAATAGTAAATGTGTTATCATGACTCACAAGATGGATCCCAAGAGACTGCATGCGAAACCAAGGCCGACAAAATACAAGATGGAGAGATAAACTAGACAAATTCAGAAAATACTGGCTCCGCGACGCCCACGATAGAGAAATGTGGTGGATCCTGGGGATGGTCTATGTCCAACGATGGACGTTAAAAGACTGATGATGATGATGATTTTATTTGAAACTCTATCCAAACTGACCCACGGTGAATGTATCAGTTGGCTTAAGCAGCATAAATAGAATAAACAATCTAAGAAAATGGGGCAGCTCCAGGAGTCGAACCTATCGATCGAAAGGAAGGTGCGTTATCGTAACGCTGCTCTTACTGTTGAGCTAAGTAGCCTGCTGGCAAATCAGAAACCCAAATAACTGATTTATGTCAAAATCGTGTCTTGTTTATTCACAGTTCATACCTGCTCTATTGTTTCTCAACACGGACAATTATATTATTAAGAGATGGATATATAATCTGATAGAATAATTATGATTGCGTTATTTTTATTTGAAACTCTATTTGGAGTGACATCCTGTTATTACACGGTAGATGTTTCAGTTGACCTATGCACCGTAATAAGAATAAACAATTGAAGAAAGAAAAGTTATTTCTGGCTCAGTTGTTAAGAAAGTTGACTGATAATCACTTGGATGTAATTTTAAATCACGGTAAAGAAAAATGCCAATTTTATTTATTTCAGTTTGGTTTAACGGGAGAGACAATCAGTGAATCCTGATTTAGATGGGGGTTGTTCTTTGTTCTTGCTCTTTTTATAACGGTGGGAAAACAAAATCAACTCCAGACTTGGACCGGAGTTTGACAAAAAAATAATCTTAAAAAAAAAACATTTCTAGTTATTGAAACAAATATGGCGCAGAAAAAGGCGGCAGAATGAATTTTGATTTGTACTTCGATTAATCATATGTACCGACACAGTAATTCCTTTTCACACAGACTCTATGTTCTTCCAGATTGTAAAAGACGTTACACAAAGCGATACCAGCTCTTAAAATCTTTTCACATCCCGGTTCGGTATGATTTTCCGAAACTTAGACTGGGCAAATAACGGAATCAGAATAGTCGACAAATACCAAAGTAAACTCATATTCGCTGACAACATCGTCTTCTTTACAGAGAAACTTCACGATCTCCCAGAAATACTCGACAGTTTGAAGCAAAAAAGCAAGAAAGTTGCTCTTCAAATGAACTTCAGTAAAACGAATACCAAGTACATGAAACAAGTCGAGGACAAAGACACAGCAATCAAAGTCGAAAATGCATTGCTAAATAAAGTTAACCACGACAAAGTAGACAATGAATTTCCATATAATCCTTAAGAGAAGAAGAAATGAAGCAAAGAATCACACTTGGATGGTATACCTTCGGTAGAGCAAGCTCAGCCTTCAAGAACAAGAAAAATCAGATAAGTTTCGAAAAGAAGGGTCTACAACCAATAGATTCTCCCGGTAGTCACTTATGGAGCTGAAACATGAAACCTCACCAAGACGCTGTTCCTCAAACCGAGAACCATGCAAGGTGCACAGGAGATAACCGTACTCAAATTTACGTGGAGATATCACAAGACAGCACATTACATCAGAAAACAAACAGAGGTCAGATTTATCATAGAAAACATTAGAAAACACAAATGGCAATGGAATGGCCATGTTGCATGTATGTCAAACAACTGCTGGACATCAAGACACGCGACATGGATCCCCAGAGATCATAAGCGAAACTATGATCGGCATAATATAAGATGACGTGACGAAATAGACAATTTTAGAACGTATTTGTTCCGTGACACCCATAGTAGGGAGGTCTGAATGCAACAACAGATGCTAAAAGGATGATGATGATGTGGTAAAGGTGAATTTTGAATTGTGGTTTGTGCTCCGTTTAATCAATGGAGTTTCCTTGGGCGAAGTGATACAATCGACGTCCATGAAAGACAAGCTCGTGTAATGCAAGTTATAAGTCTTGTTAGAAAGTACTGGTGCTATTTCCGGAACTGTGCCTTTTAAAAGCGCTAACCAAAACTATCAGCACAGTCAGCATAGGTTTCTTTAGCTTTTTAGTACCTCTGTTCGTCCTGGATATCTATCTATCTTCACGCGACTCTACTCTACCGACTGAGCTAACAGCGCAGGAATTCGAAAATAGCTCCCTTACACCACTGAATGGAGATATAGGTGACCTGTGTATTTCAAGCATACAGGCCGAACTGATAGAGCTAAAGAGATGAATATTTACTTATTATGTCTAGTAAAAGTATTTGTTTTCCGCCCCCCCCCCCCAATTTTCAATGGTAGGTTCAATTTACTGTATAAGCTTATTCTAGATCAGACCCTTATTTCGTAGAAAAAAAGATGATCAATGAATAGGTTCCTTCTCTCACCTTTTGCTGGGATGTGATCAATAAAAGTGTCCGAATTTTCATAAAACATGAGTGAATACTGCTGAATACAAACCAGGGGACCAATTTAGCAAAGACTTACATCGAAAATCGAGCTAAAAAAATGTACTTGGGCGGGAAATTTTGAGAGAGAAAAAAACAACGTTTTTTTTTTTCTTCAGAATATCGTAAGGAGTACATGTTGAATTTTTTTCTCTATACATCCGTAGCCAGCCAGCAAGTCAGACAAGCAGACCAACTTAAAAACTGTATAAAACCTGTTGGCAGTTTTCGTGACTGCTTTGGCTGACAGTCTCTAAGATAATTCTCAGTATTAATAACTTTTATGACTACTTTTTACCTTAATCTTGATTTTTCAGTGTGCATTTTTTTTTATCGCAATTTTACCGTCTGAGTAAACAGCGTTGATTGGAAATAAAGAATAATCTTCTCACTCCACACGCTGGATGGAGGGTAGGTCTACTCCCTAGCACTCTACCAAATTATCCCCAGGGCTATGGGGATGAAAACTAGCGAGCATGCAGGGATAAACAGTTGCTCTAAATATCAATAGTGATGATTTAAAATGCTTCGTGAATTAAAAGTGAACAGTAAAATATACTTGTTTTTGTTAATAGAATACTGCTTACATGGTGCATTGCAAATCTTGTTCTTGGGTAGTGAGGGTTATTTGCTTAATTGCTTATGAGTAAAAAGTATAGAAAATGACTATTATTCCCTTCAAACTTTGTTATTGTAACCAGGATATTATATTCATGTGTAAGCGTTTTTCCTAATTTATGTTATTAAGAATGAACGAATTAGACTATTGTCCAAATCAAAATAGGTAGATTCCAAACTGTCATTGCCCTGGTCGCAAAAGCAAAGTTTGAAGAGAATTATTGACATTTTTGTCATTCATAATCCATTAGATGATATTGAATAACACTTATTACCTAGGAACAAAAAACTTGACTAGCATTCCAAGGAAAATTACCAATCACTGACACCAATATATGCTGTGTTGAGGCTGATTAATGAAAAAGCTCAAAAAAGGAGTGATCATTGAATAGGTTATGTCTTTCGCCTTTTGTTGGGCTGTGATCGCTAAAACAGGTCTGAGTCTTCAACAAAAAATAAACCCAATGAATTGATCAATTTTGCATGAACGTAAATTGCATATTGACCCCAACCCCTACTAAAAACCTATTTTGGAGGGGAATCAAAAAAGAAAGAAAAGCATTTTCCCTACTAATTTAGAGGCGAGTGTTCGTGTGTAAAATTTCAAGTTTCTAAGGGCTGGACAAAATCCTCATAGATGGATAAATAGATAGATAGATAAATAGATAGATGTCAGAACACACGAATAAACTAAACCGAGCAACAGTGTTTAAACCGGTCTGCTGTGGGTAGCAGGTATTAAAAGTCGCACAATGTTATCATCAAATATACTTTTTGGAGTTACTTTTATCCTCACAAACAGACACTAGCTCACTCACACACACACACACACACACACACACACACACACACACACACACACACACAGAGCGTGAGTATATATTATTTATATATGTATTTATGCACGTGGTTCGTTAGAAAGTCAGGAAGACAGCCAGGCAGGTAGGTAGGTTTTTCACTTCCCTTCTATAGCCTCTGGCCCATTTACTTTTAGGGTGGGTGGTACCCTGAATGATAACTGCTTGTTGTTAGTCAAATGGGGGGATGAAGGTGGTTGACACCAGATGGGTATAGTTCTCCTCGCCTTCCTCGATCATGCAGTCTCCACAACCACACAACCGACAGTGTTGCGTCAACACATAACGTCACATTAAGACTCGTTTACCAAACACCAATAAAGACTAACCGACCGTTCATAGTGACCCCCTCCCTTTTCTCAAATTCTTTACACCTGACCAACCACAGAGGACCCCCCAGTCAAGCTCAAACACTCACATACGCCCCCATATATATATATATATATATATATATATATATATATATATATATATATATATATATATATATATTCTCAATTTGAAAAAATACAAAACGAGGGAGATAGAAAACTGATTTTATCCGTAGTAGATGTTTAATAACAATTCTCAGTGCTAAATAGACCTATTAACATATGAAAATGAGAATTACTATAAAAAAAAAACATTATGCTTGTAATTCATATATATATATATATATATATATATATATATATATATATATATATATATAAGAATTACAAGGATAACATTCAATTTTTTATAGTATTTCTTATTTTCATAAGAATTACGAGGATAATATTTATTTTTTGTATTATTACAAATTGAGTGTATATATATATATATATATATATATATATATATATATATATATGCGTGTGTGTGTGTGTGTGTGTATATATATGTATATATAGATGTTTGTGTATGTGTGTTTGTGTATGCGGGGGTTGTTTGTGGGGTCGTGTGTGCGTGTGTTAAAGATTAACTGGGAAGGGGTTTGTTCTGTGGTTGGACGTGCGAGGGCATATATATATATATTTATATATATATATATATATATATATATATATATATATATATATATATATCCTGAAGTTCAGTGATCACCAATATGGGTTTCGTACGAACTCAAAGATTCGGAAAGGGTTCATGAAAAAAAGCTGTCCTGGCAGTGTTCGTCAGAAAGCACAGAAGCTCAATCAAAATCATTGATATTACATGAAACATTTCGGTTTTGACAAAAATGTGATACACTTAAACGGACCCATGAAATAACTTCTCTGATATTAGGAAAAAAGTTACGTTTTGGATTGAACTAAAAAGAGTTATAAGCCACAAGGGTTCTTTCCATTCTCTTTCATGTCTCTCAATAATATTTGGAGTTTGTATCGCGAAAAAAGGTTGTAAGCCAGTCGATGACCGTGCCCTGTCCAAATGATAAGTCGCTAAACGAAATAGTCGTATAACAAAAACCTTCTTTTATGGCTTGAAAATCCTACCTACACCCTGTTTTCAGATATATCTGCATGCATCACTTTAAGAGGGCCAGTAGGTCGGTCGGTCAGTCCCCAATCGGAATTGATCTTCGACGCATGGTAGAAAGAACCTCTCCAGTCTTGCATCTTAACCGTGCTCTCACTAGATTCACCTGTTACGTCATACTTTAGAGGAGGTTCATTTTACTATACTATCACAATGAAGAACTGGGCCCTGATTTAATGACCAGTTAAAATTACATCACCCAGAGAATAAAAAAAGTTCTCTGATAATGTCATAAGATTCGAAGGACAAAACGATCTGATTAGATATCTTTTTTAGGAAGTTAGTATTTTTACCTGATCTTTTCTTAAAAGGTAAAGTATCCTGCTTCTTAAGAGACAACCTTTAATGGAGCATGACGGCTGAGGACGAAGCCCTGGTTTCTGTTGCAAGTGCCAGCGTAGTGACTCTTCGAAGTTTCAAATCTGGTCGAGACCAGGATGATATAACACGGTTCATGATATCAAAGACGTAATTATTATATTGTTACAGAAGTTCCTGATATAGCACCGTATATAACGTATACATATTGTGCAGATCAAAAATATCTATTATAAAGGCATCCATCGTTACAACGCAGTTCGTTATAGCGTGGTTCACGATATGTACATATTGATTGGCAATCTTCTCTGTCTGTCACAGAGGAGTGACGTAAGTAAAAGACTCGTTGTATTGTAGTAATGGCAGGTGGAATTAATTAATTAAAGCAGTATTGTTCAACATGTGTTTCGATCAATTTAGTTGAATTAATTGCGACCATCCCTTAATTAACACGATTAAAAAAATTGATGAACGCAGTTTCTTTTGTCAACAAATTCATCAAAAATATACACAAGAAGGTCAATTTTGGCTTTTTCAATTCTGAGGAAGATGGCTAAACTACATTGGCTGAACAGAGAATAGGTGGCGTTGACCCCTGATGATATCTGAAAGTCTTTTCAGGTCTCCAGCCCTCTTCTCATATCGCCCTCGTGCATTACAGCAGTACTGTGATATGTACTTCTTCCACCGTGTGGCTGTTAGACCATTGCTAACGATTACAAGGTCCGGTCTTCTCGCTCGGATGGGTTGGCCAGTCCCAGAGTAATTTATGACTTTCATTTTCCAGGGCAGTCTCCGGTTTGTGCTGATTTTACTTTTCTGCATGGCTGGATCCAGTTCGTTTGCTCAGTTCCCAGTGTTGCTTGTTGCTACCCTATCATGTCTGTGTTTATACTCCCTCTGGGCTAGTTGACTAAATTCACTGGTTACGTAGTTTACAGTTTCATCCCTTTCCCCGCATAGACGGCACTTGCTGTTTATTTGGGTTCTGTCAATTTTGGTCTTGATATAGTTTGACTTGATGCATTTGCATTGAACTGCTATGATGAGTTATTCTGTTTTATTCATCTTCACGTTTCCTTTGTGTAGCCATGTCTATGATCTCTCATCTGCAAATTCTGTATCTATCTTTTTAATTCTCTGTATAGTTTTTTCTGTTCCCATTTCTCTTTCCTTGTTTGCTGCTCCTTCGTTTGCTACTTTTTTGCTATCGCTCGTTGCACTGCTTCGCACACTTTTCATAATGTCTTTTCAATTTGCTTGCACATACTTTTCTAATTCTGTTTTGGCTTTTTAGACGCAATTTTCTATGCCGATGAGTCCTCTACCATTTCTTTTCCTCTCTATGCACAGCCTATCTGTCTCACGTCAGTGATGTAGGGCATTGTGCATCGTCAAAAGCTTTCTTGTTCACTGGTCCATTGATTTGAGTTCTTCCTGTCTCTGCCAGTGTATTTTGTTATGGATAAAGTCCGTGTATTCATCTCTTTTATCAGATTGCTGGTATCTAGTTTGGTCTCTAATATTTTCCTTATCCTCTAAAAGAACCCTCTTTTTATTTTATTTTTCATTTCTTCTCGTTTTATCGTGTCACATTCAAGAAATCTCAGGTATTTATTTCGATCCTGTGTGGTCAGTGCTCTGATCTTTTTGTTATCAGGTAATTCGATCCCTTCTGCTGCAGCGAGCCTTCCTTTGTGCATTACCATTACTACACATTTCTCTATTCTGAACTCAATACCAATGTCATTGCTGTATCCTTTCACTTTGTTGAACAACGTTTCGAGCTCCCCCTCCCCTTCGCAAATAATTTTATGTCGTCTATATACATGAGGTGGTTGACTTTTTCCTTTATTTTGAAGAATTGGTATCCTTTGCTGTTTTTCAGGATTCCTTTGAGTGGTATTATGGTTATAACAAATAGCACTGGGGACAGAGAGTCTCCCTTTAAAATTCCCTTTTCATACTTACCTCTGCTAGGTTTTCCTCTGTAAGTCAATTGAGTATACACATCCAGATGTATGGAATCATATTGTATGCTTTTTTTATAGTCTATCAATCCCATTGCAACATTCTTAATCCTTTTTCTTACTTCTTTTAGGATCATCTGGTCGATGTACAGCAAGTCATTTGCCCCTTTGGTTTTTCTGCATCTTTTCTGCTCTTCTGGTAATAGTGCTCTTATTTCCGAATACATATATATATATATATATATATATATATATATATATATATATATATATATATATTCTCTCTTTTTTATCTGTCCAGTTAGTATTTTCCAGTTTTAGTGGTAGGCACGTGATCGGTCTATAATTGCTTGCCTAATTCCGTCCCTTAGTGTCTTTTCAGATGAAGGTTTTTGTGCCTATTATCATTATCATTATTATTATTATTATTATTATTGGATAAGTCCTTTGTGATGGCCTCGTGTACCAAGTTTTAACATGCGTTGATCGTTCCGTATCTTGTATCTTGTTTGTCGAGCAGATATTATTGCACAGAGATTTACATCAGTATCGTAAATAATTCCCTTTCGCTCTCACAGTCTGTTCTGGTGGCTTTTGAATGTGTTTAGGCTCGGTGCTTCTACTATTACCGTTGGGAGATTGTTTAATCTTACACTTTGTAATACCAACCGAGAACATTGTTAAGTAAAGGATGAAATTTAATCTCATTCAGGTATACGACGGAATTTAACCTCACATGTAAATAACAATGTGTGGTTTTGTTAAGTAAATTCTTGTATTCATTTCGTATTAAACTTGTGCCAGCTAAATTTTTTAATAGGTTTTTTTTTTAAGTTTTGATACATTTTTTCCGTTTACATATAAGATGAAGTATTATAAACCATCATTATATTAAACTTTTATAACTACTTCTTACAGTCATCTTAATTTCATCAGCTGCTTTTTATAGCATTTTTTTGCTAGGGCCGATATCCCTCCGACACTCAGCAGGTAGTGAGGATCGGAGTAAAGTAGTCATGAAAATTTAAAATAATAATGACGCATATTCATTTTGTATAGATCTTGAAACGACTAAAAATCTCAAACCCACAATGATTGGCCTTGGGCTTTATTTTCATTTGATGGCATATCTTTTTTTTTTTTTTTTTTTTGAGTCATTAAAAACAATGGTGTCTACTCAAGAAAACTAATTTTTAAGAGCGATCTAAATTTAGGACACCATACTGCTTAAGCTGCTGATAACATCAACGAAGTATTTTGGAATGAACGCCACAACAGTGCGAACTGTTCAGCGTTAGTTCGATAAATTTAGGTCTAAAATATGTATACCAATAATAAATCTCGATGGAGGCCCAAACCTGTTCTCAGTTATGAAGAGTTACACTAGTGTTCAACAACCCTCGCGCGACGGTTCGAGACCTGTCTGGGGCTTATTAGACGATAACAGCAATCATATTATATCCTCTCGGCGCAATAAAAAGTTTCAAAGTTCGGAAACTGCTTTCCACATAAAGTGAATGAAATTCTACAAAATCTTTCAATTGACTGACGGTTACCGATGGAGTTGAAGCATGGAATCTAACCAAAAGATTGGCCTACAAACTGAGAACCACGCAACGTGTACAAGAGATAATCATGCTCAACCCCACATGAAGAGATCACAAGACAATACTACATTAAGGTAGTTCGAGATATCATAGATAACATTAGAAAAATCAAATGGCAATGGGCTGGTCGTGTTGCGAAAATCCCCACAGATCACATGCGAAACCAAGACCCATAAAATATAGGATGGCATCACGAACTTGACAAGTTGAGAAAATATTGGCCCCGCGAGGCCTATGATAGAGAGGTCTGGCGAATCTTGGGTAATGTCTATGTCTAATGGAGGGCGCTAAAAGGCTGAAACTTTGAGAATCGAGATATGAAGTCTTCCAGCATCCTCTATGTTCACTTGACATTTCCTCTACAAATAACTCACCTTTGCAAGCTTTTTGAACTCTATATCCTTTATGAGAGGCTCGTTTACCTTCACCTTCATCTCAATTTATTTTTAGCAAAACTAATATAATTAATATATCTCTGAATTTTTGAGATGAGGTATTATTATTATTGCTATTAATATTTGGACCATCCTCATCTTGGTTATTTTTCATACAATGTTTCAGCCGTTGTATATTAATAGAAATAATAATATAATTAAGATGAAGGTAAAAAAAATAGTGACGATAATTTGGAAAAAAATAATGATTTGCAATCACAGTCAATGATTGAACAACCGTAGCGTCAAAATCTGGAGTCATGCAAAATGAATTCCATCGAAGGATAAATATGGTGGGATTAAATTCTATTTATTACATCACTGACGTTTTCTACAAGAAAACATCTAAAAAGAGTTTGTTTTTTTTCTAATCATCTAGACCTTGGAAGAAGAAATCAAACAAAGAATCACTGAAGGATGGCAACTCTTCGATAGAGTAAGTTCAGGCAACAAGAAAAATCCCTTTTTGTAAAATAAAGGTATACAAACACTGCATGATGGGGAAATATCTAGATAGAGTGAGAAAAAAATATCTAGATTCTGAAGAATCTAGATTTTATTAATAAAGCCGTCTGAATAAGGCCTCCAAAAGTCCAACAGAGCTTTTTTCCCAAAATTTGAAAACTTTTTTTAGAAGTGGTCTAGTAGAGTACTGATGTCAATTTTCAATACTATAGACAAAACAGTATGGCCAAGAGCGCTTGAACTCACAAATACACAAACAAAAATATAAATACACACCCAAAGAACCCTTCGCCACCTTTGGTGGTTACGGTTGCTAAATAGAAAAATCATAATTCGTGCTTTTACTGAATTCGTGACCATTAAATATGAAATATTTTTTCTATGGAGTTGACATACCACCCTTAGAGGATCACTGGAAAATGGTTATTGCTTCAAATGAGTTAGATCTTTAACCTCTCTAGTCGTTATTCTTGTAGTTTTTTTATATAATCCTTCATCATACTTCTACTAAAATCATTTCATAAGTAACCAGGGCTTGATTTGGGACCCGGGGGTTCGGCTCCTTGGGCCCCCTCCAATGGGAATTGTTTAATAATTGTAGAAATGCAGTTGGTAGAATTCTATCCATAGAGCTTTTAGGACCCCTCCATCGGAGGCCCTAGGAGCAATTTAAAGGTGCCCCTACCCCTTACATCAGCTATGCCCCCGTATGAAACAACTTGATATAATATTGATTTTTAGGATTCTTTCCTGGCTTTTTCGGAGACCTTGCACACTTTCTCTTAGAATAATGAAAATAATCGAAGGTGCTTAGTTAAACATTAACAGAGGGATCAGTTTTACTAAATGATTTACAACAAATTGATCTCTCTGTTCCATGTTGCAGCACTCATCTCATCCGACAAGGTTCAAAACTTGTATTTTCTGTCCGAGTACCAGACTGACGTCATTTTTTTACAACTGCTTTACATCTATCATTGCACACGTTTATACCATTACTGGTTAGGTGAATGTTGCGATGCGGAAGCCTCATTGGTGAACTGAACATCGGCTACACTCTTCTCCTCCCTGACATAAATACATAATAAGTGTTTTCTGTAGGTATCGTCGCAAAACCGGATCAAAATACGGCGGTCTAGAAATTGATTCGTTTTGCTTGTTGAATTATTTACACGGTATCAACTGTCAGCACGAGTAACAGAAAACTGAGGATCAGTTGATTCAGGTCGGCTCAAGTTCAGCCGGGTTTGGTCTAGTCAAGTGAGACTGGCAGATAATTCTACGGTAAGGAAACGAATTTCGGATGGAGAAGAGGAAGCCAGATAGGGTGGGGGTTGAATCTGTAGACATATAGAGACAGGGGGATCGGGTGCCAAATTAGACCGGATCAGAAGTTTGACGTCCCTTTTGTTTTTGCCTTTTAAATTATTTATCATTAGATTGGAGGGAAGGAAGTACAAAGGAGGGAGTGTGACAAGAAGAAGAAGAAGAAGAAGAAGAAGAAGAAGAAGAAGAAGAAGAAGAAGAAGAAGAAGAAGAAGAAGAAGAAGAAGAATGGAGAATGGAGAATGGAGAAAAAAGGAAAAGATAACGAAGAAAAAGAAAAAGGAGAAAAATGAGAAGAAGAAAAAGCAAGAAGAAACGTGAGAAAAGAAGAAAAAGAGAAGGTAAAGAAACGAGGCAAAGAATAGGAAAAGGGAAGACAACGCAGAAAAAAGAGAAGAGAAAGGAAAAGAAGTGAGCAGAGGATGGAAAAGAATGAGAGATAAAGAAAAATGCGAAGAATAAGAAAACACAAAAAGGGAGAGCAGAGAGAAAGACGGTGAGGAGTATTCATCCCCCGCTTTCTGTCAAAAATGGAATGTAAAACAAAGCCCAGTTTTCTGTACCTCCCCCATCCCAACTTCTGATGACTTGGCCTATCATGCTACTGTCAGCGTTTGAGGGTCTGGTAACGCTCAAAAATGTTCCCATAAAAATTAATGGTAATAGCTTCTTTGCTTCACGCCATTTTGTTTACGTAACGATTTTTTATTGGAATGCTCAACTTTCGGATAGCAGGATGTGGGCGGACAGTATTTAAAAAGTTTAGCTTGCCTTAATACTTCAATAATGGAGAGCTTAGTGAGAATCAAACTCCATTGCAATATGCTACAAAACATGCTTATTTGGCACTCACACTTAGAAAGAGGATCGAATTTTCCGGTCGAACAAGTAATCTGTAAGACTAGTTTGCAAGGTCTGGTTAGTCACTCAAGAGAAAGCGTCACATGACAAACGTTAGTTGGTAGCACGCTGCGTTGGAGATGATCAAATTTTAAAAAATAAGCTTTTCTCTTTCGCCTGTTATTGGTCAGTTATTACTGAAAAAGTTTTTTAAAAAGACAAGCGTGGATGCTGCTGAATACAAACAAAGGGATCAATTTAGCATAAACTTACATTGTAAATTGGTGCAACCTGTACGTGCGACACATACATACATAGCTAGCTAGATCAACTTAAAAACTGGAGAAACCTATGTTGGCAGTTTTGGTAACTGTTTCCCCTTAAACGCTTTCTAATAATTATTTAGAGTGGTGTGGAGAAAGAAGGAGTGAACGAAAGAAAGGAAGAGAAGACGAAGGGATGAAGAGAGAAGATAAAGAATTGAAGAACAGAAGGGAGAGGACACAGAAGAAAGCATAGAAAGTAAGAGTGAGAGAAGAAAAGAAAAAAGAAAAGAAAAACAGCAAAAAGACAGCAAAAAAGAAGTAAACTAAAAAGAAAGGGAGAACCAGAACAATAACAGACTTCTTTCAAAAAACTGCGACGTTGTTTATACAATTTTGACAGCCTTTGCCTAGGTTTGCTTTTATGATAAAACTATTTCTTTCCGATTGAGTTTTCAAGCTAATCCTTGTTAAAATGTCCGGAACAAAAATAACGATTGCATCACAGATAAAACGAAAAGATATTGTTCAAAATGCAATATAATTCATTGGCACATGAAAAAGTTTTGAATATATATATATATATATATATATATATATATATATATATATATATATAGAGAGAGAGAGAGAGAGAGAGAGAGAGAGAGAGAAAGAGAGAGGGTATACATTATAGTATTTAGTCTCTTTTCTTTCTTTCTTTTTCCTTTCAGTCTTCTTTGTTCCTATTTCTTTGTATATTTTCCCTTTCCTTCTTTCTTTCTTTCCTTCTCTCTTTCTTGTACTTTCTATTCCTTTATCTCTAGAACTGATCTAAAAAAAAAAAGGAATACTCCGTATCTTTCTATCTTTACGAACGCTATGAAGCGATTATTAAAAAAAACACTGTCTTTCTCTCTTCTACCACTTTCTCTGCGGGTCACATAACTCATAGACGCTGTTGACCGATTTTCCTCCTTCCAAGATCTGACAGTTTTCGTCGTAATCAAAAAAGAGGGGGGGGAGAAAGAAAGAGGGAAGCAAATGAATTCGTGAATGAAATGAAAGCATATTCAAATGTTTCTCCAATCACTTAACAAAGGGAGACTAGTAATGAACAAAATAGCATTAATTATAAATTATATATACGGTAGTCCAATCAGAAAATGACAATTTCGTTTGAGAAGTGACCGACATCTCTCTCTTACTTTGTTTCATCTTCGCTTTTTAACTCTTCTAAAAAAAAATTTATTTTCATCCATTTTAAAAAGCTTGTTTTGTACGACCATTCAATGTTCCCTCTAACTTTCAGTGATCAGTGGGTATAAAGATCATATGTGGTTCGAATTTTTCTCCCTCTGACAAGAGTATGTGCGCACTTCTGAATTCGACGTAGAGAATGGAATTTTTTCTATAAAAACTCAATGATCCGACTGCAGAATTCGAAATCTTTTGTGCTCACATTAATTTTCTTCGTGTGCTGGTTGCCGAACGTGAGCGTGCGTGTACAGATCGGTAGAAACAATGTAACCTGATCAAGTGAAACGAGACACGAGTCATTCGATATCAAACACGAACGAATAATTCAACAAGGTTATCGACGTATTATTGTTGACGAGCTGAACCCGCGAGAATTCAATGGCAGTTGACATCTAAGATCCATTATCTCATGCCCCAGGTCTTCTCCCTTCCTTTGCCAGAATCTGCTCATTCTCTCCCTTATCCCTTCCAGTCTTCGTTACCAGTCCATTTTTTTCTCAGCTGTTATACAGAAATGGATTACTTTCACATGGGAAAATACCCCAAGCCCCCCAGCAAACTACCTAATTGTCTTTTCTACCCAACCCCATCATTTCTGACTTCTTATTGAACTAATTGTATTATCTTCCCTCTCTTTTCGTATCCTTTTATTGAGATCCTAACTTTCTGTCTCCTTTCTTCTTAACCACTCATCAAACTACCTAAGTAGTTTATTTTCTATCTTCATTTTCTAACTACTTCTTCATTAAACTACCAAACTATATTTTCTCTCATCTCTCTTCCCACATTCTTATTAAACTATCTAACCTTTTCTGTCTTCTCTCTTCTTACCCTCTTATTAAACTACCTAACTTTCTTTTCTGTCCTCTCTTCATATCTTCTTATTGAACTACCTCACCTTTTTCCCGTCTTCTCTCTTCTTACCCTCTTATTAATATACCTAAGCTTTCTCTTATGTTACTTTTGAAAGCGTAACATTTGAATGCAGACGGAAACAAGCAGAATAATGTTGTAGTTAAGTGGCAAACTGAAAGTGGTATTCTAGTGGTAGTTTAATGGCAAACTGAAAGTGGTGTTCTAGTGGTAGTTTAGTGGCGATCTTGATGAAACATGGTAAGGCAATCTATGGAAGGAGCTTGAAATTCCACGTCTTCTTCGGTAACTACTGTAATTTTGTGATACGCCGTAATCATTCCAAGAGTATTTCGGGTCCTTTCGTTTCTATTCGATGAAGCATTATAAATCATAATTATTTTTTGAATTTGTATGATTACTTTTTATTTCATCTCAATTTCATTAGCATCTAATAAAATTAGGATGACGGTAAAGAGTAATCATATTTTTTAAAAGTAATAATGACTTACCATCACAGTCAGTAATTGGACAACTGTAGCGTCAGAATTTGAAGTCATGTAAAAAAGATTCCATCGAAGAATAAATATGGTTGGAATATATTCCCTTTATGATACCACTGGCGTTTCCCACTGGGAAATATCTAAAATAAAGTTTTCTTTATTCAATCTCGATTTCATCTATTATCCTCTGTTTATATAATATCATTAACAAACTCGCCCAAATAAGTTACCCCGAAGGTCAAAAAGCATTTTTTCCCAAAAGTAAAAATGATATATTTTGAAGGGGTCTAGTGGAGAGCTGATGTAAATTTTCAAGTCCATCGACAAAATGGTACGGCCAGGAGCGCTGGAACACACAAACAAATTAAAAATACACATAATTACGCACGTATACGAAAAAAGAATAGAACTTTTCGCTACCTTTGATAGCTATGGTTGTTCAATAGAGAAGCCATAATTGAGCTTTTGCTGAGTTTGTGACCATCAAAACTGAATATATTTCATGGGAATGGCATGTTATGGTATAATCATTGGCATCAAAAACTGAAGTCAAGTAAAAAAAATTCCATCAATGAATATATATGGTTAGATTAAATTCTGTTTATGACTTCACTGATGTTTACCACTGAAAAAGATCTAAAATCTAACGAAAAAAACAACAAAAAACATCTAGATTCTGGTGAATCTAAATGTTATTAATTAACTGTCCATCGTAGGGACCACAAAAAGCCAAAAGAGCGTTTTTTCCAAGCACAAAAAGTCGGGTTTTAGGTGCAGTCTAGTGGTGTACTGATGCCAAATTTCATGTCTGTACACAAAACGGTGTGATCAAGAGGACTGGAACACACAAACAAACACCTATATATAAAAAAAAATAGAAGCCTACGCCATCTTCGATGTTCAATTCTCAGAGTTGTTCATACTATTTAATTCGTCCTTTTTATCGCTTCTGGGGTTACTACGACGTTTCAGCCAATACATTCTACGGCTGTCTGTAATTTGTATAAATCATTATCATTTCAAAATCTTATTGATCTTATCCTTTTTGTTGCTTTTGATATTACCACATCAATTCTACTCTCTTCACCAGATGTGCAAAGACATTATTGGATTTGAAACGAGCTATTATCATTCCGATCTTTCTTTTTTGTTCCTTTTTAGGCTTCTGTACTTGAAAATTATGGACGTTAGCTTTCAGCGGGGACAAACGAATGTCTAATGAGGCATGATGTTTAGCAAACTCGTTCTGGCGACCAACTTGCTGGTGTAGAGAGTGAAATCCTCACTGGATGCTCTCCAAACCTATGGCCTTGTGCCAGACTAGGGTGAGTTTAGCAAAGATCAATATGAGTGCCAAGCCGTTGTTAAATGGTTAGCAAGCTGGTTTTGGAGATCATTACATCTTAGTAATTAGTTCGATTCTCACTAGGTGCAACAAACTCGAGGCTTTGTGTAATACTAGGCTAAGCTTAGCTGTTTTGATAATCAATTGCTGTCTATCTTTTCCTGTCCTTTTAGTGCTGTATGAATACAGAATTCAAAATGTCTTTGAAATCGTTGGAACTAGGAGAGAGAGAAAGAATTGGTTAGCCACTCAATGGAATCCGTCACGTGACCAACTTCCTTAAGTAGCATGTCACGTGATCAACTGGAAGATTGGAAAGAAAGGATGATCAATGAATAAAGTCACTTCTCTTGCCTTTTGTTGAATCATTCAAAAGACTGAATTTTTAATCAAACAAGCGTTGACGATGCCGGACCCAAAGCGAATGACCATTTCAAGATACGGATGAATAGCAGGATCAGAAATAAAGAGTAATCCCCTGGAATTCTGGAAAAAAAACTAGCTCTGCAATGCCCGTGGTAGAGAGGTCTGGTGGATCTTGGGGAAGGTATATGCTCAACGACGGACACAGAAAAGACTAATGATAAAGAATCGGACTGACGTCTGTCAACAAAAAGGATTGTCCAGTTTAGGCCTGGCTGCAACGGTCACTTCGCTACGGAGGCTTCATGACCATACAAGAGCGATTTTCAGTTTTTAGAAACAAGCTTTATTTCAACTGACCGGCGCCATGTTGTTTTATGTTTAAGACAGTAATAGTCGCTTCCGTAGAAACAAACAACCAGAATTGATAGTTGTACAAATACAACTAAAAATTTAAAAGCAAGGTAAAGGTGGTCAAAATTAGTTTAAAGAATTGACGATCAGATTAGTTGGTGACACACGATTGATAGCTCTTGCTCTACGGTAAGAGTCTAATTAATAGCAGATTTCAAAATCGATGATGAGTTTTGACTAAGACTTATGCAAACAGACTGAATTGAATAACTGCTAACAGGATAAAACATATAAATAGAGACAGATATAAGAACAAAGTCATGAACAAACCGATATGAACAAATAGATAAATATGGACTGATAGATAGATAGATAGATAGATAGATAGATAGATAGATAGATAGATATGAGTAGACTGCTTGATATATACGAATATACTTAAATAGATGAACAGATTAAGATAGATATATGGATGTGAAAAGGCATAGATAGATAGATGTGAGCAGACATAGATAGTTGTGAAATGAGTAGGATAGATAGACAGACAGACAGAGGCCACGAAGTAAAACGAGGCAAAACTGCTCTGGGGGTAAACCACAGAATGATCATGAACAAAATGATTTTGAACAAAGCGAAAGAAGTAGAAAAATAAGAACAGGAAAAAAATATAAACAGAAATAAAAATGGAGACATTGACCGAAAGAATTATGGAATGACGGTGAAACACTGCAGAGAGAGAAGAAAAAACTCAAGCTAAAAGCAGATGGTTTGCATTCGACTGAATAAGAGGAGACGAGGGTTGGAAGAAAACACGGAATATCTTGTCCCTGACCCCGTGTCAACAGACTTAACCATGCGTAAATAGTGACTACAAAGCGCCTGCTCATCTATGATATTGTACATTCTTCTGCAAAAGGCTATGTTCCGTTGGACGATTAGACGAACGTAGACAACTAGAACAACAGGGAATGTGAGGTGGGCGGGGCGAGAAAAATAGCGGGAAATGAAAAGAAAGAAAGATGGCGACCAAGAGAGGACGAAGACACACACAGGAGGTTTGTAAACAAACACAAAAAAGGGGGGGAAGTAAGATAGAACAGAGAGAAGATTTTGCCTGGAGGTGAAAATTCTTGAACGAAAAAGGACGTCCTTGTTGGGATGTTGTGTGTTAAAGTTGTTTTTCTTTTCCTTTCTTTCTTTTTTTTAAAATGTGTGTGTTTGTGAGAGAGAGGTAAGTGGTGTTCACTGTCCTTAAAAATTGGTTAGTGTCTTCGTTGGTGGGAGACACAGAATCGTTGAGGTTGAATGCCATGACGGCTTGTACCGCTTTTGGAAGCTAATGGCGAACTCACGTTTTTCTATTGTCAATTGTGTCTATGGGCGAATGTCAATGTCTGCGTGTGCGTATGTGTATACACGGGTGTATGTATGTGTGTCTGTATGTTTGTGTATGTATAATTGTGTGCGTGTATATGCATGTAAAGTGAGAGAGATGATACGTGTAACTGGCATGTGCACTTTTAGATCAATGCGAATCCTATGTGTATTTTTATGTCTGTCCGTCAACGTGCAATGTTAATAATGCATTCTAAAAGTGAAACTAATGGTGACCTCATGTTATTCTATGGTCGATGGTGTCAATTTGGAAATACACATGCGCGTATATATGTGTGTATTTGTGTGTGCATGAGCGTATGCATATTTGTGTATGTGTGTGTGTATGTAAAATGAGTGATATTATACTAATAACAGGCATGTGCATTTGAATCAGGCCTTGTGTGTATACATTGGTGATAGTATGAGGGTAGTTCTTGTTCAGACGATGCATGTTTGTAAGGGATCACACTTTATGGTGTATGGAGCAGCTGGCCATGGTTTCCATGTAAAATGATTTCCCGCCCGTCTTACGAAACTACAGCTTTGAAGCTTTTCGGTTACTTCTCTTCAGTGTTGCTAATTTTGATATTTTATATTTAAATCTATATAATTCTAGAGATAAAAAAATCAAGGGAGATGATTCGCAGAAACTGAAGAAAGATCTATAATCTTCAAATATCTATTTGTCTTTTTTAGATTTCTCGAGGATCGCTGAGCCAAACAACTTCAAACTCGACACTGCACTGACTTGAGTGCTGACTAATATATCTGACCAGTGGTCAGGTATTTGTAGTGCATACGTACACACAGAATTCTCCAATTGTCGTTAGATTTCTGTTTATACTTGAAGTACAGTTGTACACAGATTTACTAAATATCCCTACGATTGTTTAAGTATCTTTTAGGTTCATAAGTAACTAAACTAAAACTGGCTCCACGACGCACATAATAGAGATACCTGGCGATTCTTAGAGAAGGTCTATGTCCAATGACGGACACTAAAAGGGTGAAGATGATCACGAAATTAAAACAGGTCTGCTTAGTCAAACAATAGAAATCGTCAGGTGACCAGTGTTTTTTTCCAGCATGCTGTAATTCGTGTGATCCCTAAAAAAAGTTATCTTTTCGATAAGCAGTGATAACTAAAAAAAAGTCTGAAAAAAATGTAAATGCGGTTGGGCACAAAGTAAGGGACCGATTTAGCATAAACATGCATTGCAAATTGAACCTTCCTACCCTTGAGTATCTAATTTGATAGTGAATTTTCAAAAAAAAGATTTTCTACATATTATAATGAATTCGGCCCTCTAGCTCCGTTGATGCAACCTTAACGCATGATACATACATACATAGCCGGCCAGGCAGATTGACTTAAAAACTAGAAAAACCTTAAACAAAACGTTGTTTCGCGAACGGTATACTTACAAATATAAATATATATCACTGTAGAATCTGGAAAAAAACCTCATGGGAGATGCCTGAATCGACCATCCGGAGTACTTAACCAAATTTTTTACTCAGAACAGAAGAAAGAAAATCCAATTCCACCTCATTTTACTTTCTTGCTTTTCTCGTCTTCACGGCGGCTGAGTTCAGCAGTTCTTCTTTTGTGGATATCTTTGTGTTTCTCTCTTATTACATACCCCAACCCTGCATCTCTCTTTCGCTTTCCATATACTCTTCGTGGTCTTCAGATTGCAATTCCATTCTCAGAGCCCCTCGTCTATCGCTAACCCTTTTTAATGTAAAATTAATCCCGTTTTTTTTGTGAGGGGGACTGACGGACAGACAAACAGATAAAGTGTGACAGGAGGATGAATATGTTGCTTAATATAATACAGATTGTGTAATTAAGTGGAATCGTATATGTGTTGACGCATCGATCTGTTTAATTTTATTGCCATGTGCAAATTTCGCTTTACGCTTCTTTCTGTTATTATGAAAAAAGGCGAAAAGCGAAAATAGCATTCAGCGTTTGTTTTGTAACATTAGAGAAGTATCGTGTACCCTCTTCCTCTTTCTCCTACAACTCAGTCTCTTATACCACTACCACACCAACCTCCGATGACTGAGCCTAATACACCATCACCACCATTTTGGGGGTCAAGGATCGCTCAAAAAATTGTCCCATATAAATTAATGGCAATTGCATCTACACTTTACGTCATTTTGGTTTACAAAAATATCCCAGAAAAAGGTATGAATCCACATCCCCTGATCTCCGCCCCATCACTAGGTATCTTAATAAATATCTGATTATTTTCAAATCAGAAAATAAAGAGTAAGCCTCAGATGGGATTCGAATCCAAGTTAACGGTTTAGGCGTTTTTTTCTGATCAACGTTATTTGTTCACTGCCGGAGGGTAATCGGTCTGAGCAGAAAGTTGCGATAAAAAAGCAACTAATAAAATTAATATGAATGTAAAAAGGAGTCATAAAAATAATAATGATTTATAACACCTCATCTAATAGAAATGAAGAAGAAAAAAAAACGAAAAATGTAATAAATATCTTTTTGCCGTGATGGTTGACGGGGAATGGAGTGGGTACGTGAACACTTGGGTAGATAAACCACTCCCCATTAATTTCCTAATGGTATGAAGTGACAGATTCAAAGTAACGCACCTATTATCAGCATGGATTGGCAAACTGAGATTGAATTTTGGCTGAGGCTGATTATCTTCACTTCCCTCGGGAAAGGCATGAATCCTCACCCTTGCCCCTCTGTCTTGATAAGTATGATTTATGTCTGGCATGCTGTGATCATTGACAGAGCAGTGTTTGGGTGAGTAGGCACTTGAGGGAAACCACTTCCCCATACGTACCTTAACGCCCAAGCTGAAATAACAGCAAATGGGTGTTACAAACACTCTCGACGTTGACAAGGGAAGTCATACATATACTGGTTGCATGAAAACTATACATTTAGATAATACAGATATGAAGGTAGAAGTTTCCCCGGTTTTTCAAAATTTCGCTCTGCGCAACATTTTGTTTTTACGAAAAAAGGCGAAAAGCAGAAATAGCGTACAGTGTTCGTTTTAGCCTAAAGCCGTTGTAGAGGCATCATAACCCTCTCCTCCCCTTCTCTCTCTCTCTCTCTCTCTCTCTCTCTCTCTCTCTCTCTCTCCGACAATTCAGTCTCCTATGTCTCCCATCAACCGTACCCCTGATGACTTCACCATTTTGGGAGTCAGGGAGCGCTCAAAGATTGAATTAATGGTAATTGCTTCTTCACTTTAAGTAATTTCAGTTCATTAATTTCGTTTTATATGAACGCTCTACTTTCGGATAATGCAGACAAACCCTTTATCTACAAAATAACTAAACTTAGCATAAGGCGCCTCGAGTTACAATCGAAGTCACAAGTGAAAGTTCGAGTAATGTAGTAGAATCGTGTATATATTCACGTATGAATTATGTTTATTTCAGTTAAAAGACAAAACTTCCAAATACAAAAATGTCCAATTCATAAATGTCCAATGGACATGAGGTCCAATGCACATGAAATCCAATGCAAAAAGATCCATTGCAACAATAAATCCAATGCAAAATGCAAAAAGATCCATTGCAACAATAAATCCAATGCAAAATGCAAAAAGATCCATTGCAATAATAAATGCAAATAGGTCCAATTCAAATACGTGCAATGCAATAAGGTCCAACAATGCAAACATATCCAATAAAAAAGGTCTGATTCAAATACGTCCTATTCAAAAAAGGGTCAATGTAGTGAGGTCCAATAATGTAAATACATCCAATTCAATGAGGCCCAATGGGAAAGACCTAATGCTCAAAGGGCTAATATATATATAAAGAGTGTTGTAAACTTTCAATTTTTTTCTGCTAAAAAGAAAAATGTACCAGTGTCTGAGACTTTGTGACGCTAGAAAAATGTCATCCTGTTTTGATCATAACTGCTTAGAGAAAAAATTAATCCCGTAACTGAAAGTCTTCCAAAAATAAGGTAGCAAAGTAAAATATTTCTTTCTTTTTACTATAAAATACTGAAAAATACATTTGTGTCGGTTACCTGTAAAATCATTTCATCTGTGAAATGAATTTTGAGTCAATTTTCGTTCGCCCATAAGTGATGAAAGCCCACTTTAATTTACGAGCTTTTATTGGACAGCTAAATATGGATGACCAGAAAAGATTCATTTATATTATTATTATTATTATTATTATTATTATTATTCATTGCTCACAAAGGCGCACAAATATTCCACTTTTAGTGTTCGGGTGGGCGGCTGGCAAGCGTAACATTAAGTAGACACGGTAGGTAGACCGAGCAGTTTTTGTTGGGTTTGATATACATGAACAGACGCGTAGCGTTACCAGGACAACAACCGTCTTTATTCTTTAAAAAGAATATCCCACATATTAAAAATGAGGCGCTTGTTCTCATCTCTTTTCCGGGGAACAATTATGCCTTTTCCTGGGCAAATTAAAAAATGAAGCAAGCAAATTAAAAAAAATCGGCGGGCAAATTAAAAGCATACACCTGTACGTGATCATTCATGTTATTGATATAGTTTGTTTGTCTTTTTAATTTGCTCGGCGTATTTAAAAATTTGGTTGCCTTCTTTTTCAATTTAGCTGTCGTAGTTTCTGTTCTACCTCGTATATCTTCAGATTTGATGGCAGCATTTTAAAATTTGGTTGACGTCTTTTTTTAATATGGTTGCCGTATCATAAACTGTGGACCAAAACTATCACCTGAACTATCATTATAGGTTTCTTCTAGTTTTTAAGTTGGTCTGGCTGCTTATGTATGTATCTTGCTTACAGATCAAACCAATGGAACTAGAGAGCTGAAAATTAAAACATTTACTCCTTATTATGTCGGGAAAAATAGTTGTTTTTTCTCCCACGATACTTTTTAGATGAAGTTCAGTTTACAATGTAAGTTTATGCTAAACTGATCCCTTAGTTTGTCTGCTTGTTTCTTTTTTTTAATTCAGAATTTTTTAATCATCATTCTCGGACAAAACCCCCTTTTCCAATTTTTTCTCATTGATCACCCCTAATGCGACCCACTGTAAAAAGACTTTAGTCACATGACGGTTTCTATTGAGTGAACAACAAGACCTTTCCGGTTGTTTTTTTCTTAATCTGCTGGCTTTACTTTTTAATTTGTTCGATGGAAGGTATAGTCCGTCAAGTTTACAGTCAAGTGACGCTGAAAGCACCAATTCCCGACAGATCTTCAACGTTAAGCTTCAAGGTGCCAGTTCATCTCTTGGCTGGGTGACCAATTAGGAAGAGCGAGTACTGTCAGCAACCGAGTGATAAAGTAAGTGAAGGTAATATAAAAAAAACAGCAACCTGACAGTAGGAAACAAAAGAAAAACTAATTCTGTTCAAAACTTGAGACCTTGTATATACAACATTTGTTCCTGTAATATTTGTATTGTAAAATCCAGTTCCAGAAAATTTGATAATTTCCGTGTTATAAATATATATCTTTCGGGGGTTGAAATACAGACCACCGGTAAAACTAACATATAACCTGGGAACAAAGTTTCAGGAAATCCTTGATAGCTTGATATGGAATGACCCAAAAGTGAAGCGAGTGTTAGAATTTAAAGTTTAATGGTTCCACTGGTAGTGTCTTTACCAAAGAAACATGGGAATAGCTTATCTGATTGTTTCCAGGCTCGCTAGAAAACGAGATAGCGTAAATTATGTATTTTGCGGCTGTCATTTTGAAAATGCAAAATGGCGACTATGTAGGAGTCTACTTAAATGCCAACATTATTTCATCGATTCTTCAAAGTCTAAAAATTACAAAATCATACTGTTTTGCTGATCAACAAAATCTTTGAAAGAAAATACATGACAAACTTGACTGCACAAAATGAGTATACTATGCAATAAAGTTATAACACAAATGTTAAGTAATGTTTTATATAACTATTTCTATTGCTTTAGTTATAATCCTGTTTGGAAGTCTTCATTGGAATCCTTAACCCAGTGAACATACGATTTGCCAAACTAAATATGTTCCTAGGCGGACCAAAAGCCGAGATTACGCAATGGAACATGGAACCTAACCAAAAAAGAGATCTGCAATTTGAGAACGACGCAACGTGCACATGGAAGAATTATGCTGGGCCTCACGTGGAGAGACCACAAGACAGCACAGTACAACCGGTAAAAGACAAGATTCAGGGACATCATAGAATCCATTAAAAATCTCAAATGGCAGTGGGTTGGCCATGTTGCAAGAATGGTAGACAACTAATGGGCATCGTGACTCACGACATGGATCCCCCGAGATCACATGCGGAACTGAGGCCGGCGAGAGTATTAGTATAAAGTTTATACATTAGTTATATTCACTATTTCCTTTCTTTCGTGTTTTTTCTTAAAAAAAATTTATCTCAAGAATTCATCTTCATTATCATCAGCCTGTTAGCGTCCGTTGTTGAACATAGGCCTTCCTTAAGATTCGCCACATCCCTCTATCATTGGCATCGCAGAGCCAGTACTTCCTGAATGTATCTATCTTGTCACACCATCTTCCTTCCTGTCGTCTATAGCCTTGCACCTAATCTCTGGGGATCCATGTTGTGAAATGTGATTGCCAGCAGTTGTCTGACATTCTTACAACCATGTCCAGCCCATCGCCATTTGGGTTTTCCAACAGCTTCTATAATGTCTCGGACTCCTGTCTTTTCTCTAGCATACTGTGCTGTCCTATGATTTCTCCATGCGAAGTTGAGCATGATTCCTTCGTGTGCACGTTGTATAGTTCTCACTTTGCGGGTCTGTCTTGGTTAGGACCAATATTTCAGGTCTAATTAGTAACCATCAGCAGGATGCATTGGTTGTATACTCTTCTTTTTAGGACAAGTGGGATTAACAATATTACGTGGCGTGACGTGAAAAATTATTTCTCTCTCTCTCTCTCTCTCTCTCTCTCTCTCATTATCCCCCCTCTTATTGAGGACAGCTCTCTCCCTCTCTCTGTTAGGAACGCTGTCTATCATTTTTTTTAACCACTTTTTCTTTGGGCTGCTTAAATCTTTACGAGCCCTGTTAACTAACTTGAATCTTAACATGAAATTTCTACCACTCTTAAACCTGCCGACTTACGGAGCAGTTAAAAACGCCCGAATTCACGTGAAAGAGAAGATATGAGTCTTAAGAAAAGAAACAGGAAAGAGATAGGATGGAGAGGACCATTTAACGGTGTTGATATGTGTTGTCGCTTTGGTTTTTAATAGACTGGGGTAGTACCCACTCCAAAGAGCATGTTTGGAAGGGTCTGGACTTTATGGAATGTAGAACAGCCTCTCATGATTGTCATGTAAAATGATTTTCCGTCCGTCATACGAAACAACGGTTTGGCTTAGTTCGGTCTCTTCTCGTGCTGCCAATTTAGATGTTTTATATCTAAAATAGATTTATCGCGTATTAAGGTTCGTTTAATCTAAACTGAGATCTATGATTTTAGATAAAAGAATTATAATCCGTGTTTTTTTTTTATTATTTATCTTTATTAGATTTCAGTGGGTCTGCTGATTACAACTACCTCAAACGAGATTCTTTGTTTGCTGACTACTATATCCGGCAAATATCAACTTTGTACACTGACCAGTTATCAAGTAATTGCAGTGCATACATACACACGTACAGGTTACTCAAATTATAATCAGACAAGGATATGTGCTTCCGAGAGGTGTATGTTTGGAATGATGGTGTTGATTATATAATCAAAACAAAAATATCGTCGTTGATAATAATATCAATCAGAGCAGAATCTTTTTAAATGCCGTTACGTCATCATTACTATGATTTGATCTCATCATACAGGAAAGGGAAAAAATCGACAGAATAAAAATTATATTCTCTCTCTCTCTCTCTCTCTCTCTCTCTCTCTCTCTCTCTCTCTCTCTCTCTCATTCTAAATCTATAGAATGACGCCCGTGAACGCTTGTGACGTATATGTTCGGACAAACAAACGAATCGGGAACCGTAAATCCAAACGACTTCAAACATGATACTGCGATGGCCAGCATATTTGGCGAATATCAATTTCATGCAATGCCCAGTTGGTGCAGGAACATGCACACACGCACACACACATACATACACACGTGCATGCGTGCGAGCGTGTGTACACAAGCTGTGATGAGATGTAAAAGTTACAATGTAAGCCTGAACGACAAAACAATCAACTTTACTCGTTTTTGCTCTTATTTCTTTCATCTTAATTTTTGTTGCCTTCCATGAGAACGTCAGTGTATGTCCATTATTATTAATCCATCATTGGAAATTAATGATAATCTCTGGGCAAACTCGAACTTGCCCCTAGTTTACCTGAAGTAGCCCGTTTCTCCGTAACTGCTTAAGCTACAAGCATGGGCGTCTGCTGCCACTTTTCCACGGGGAAGGAAAAGGATATTTCGGGGAGAAGGCAAGAAAACTGGAACCACTGAATGATCATACAGTCATTTCATATGGGAACATTAAGTTAGTGTTACATGAAACAATTGTACAGTAACATTATCCAACCTTCTAACTACTCCCTCGACGAGAAGGCCAGATTCGGAGAGGAGTCCAGTTCCGCCCATGATCACAAGTGCTTTATGACCGACGGAAGATCAAATCTGACAATATAAACTTACTCTCTATTTCTCCCACTCCAATCCATTGGCACCATATTTGATGCGCTGTTTTATTGTTGATATTGTTTATAATGGTTGACAATGCAGCATTTCATAAAAACTCAATGAAACTTTCAGAAGTTTTAGATGAAGTACATTTACTATTATTGTTGTTGCAACCAAGAATGTTATGGTAAACAACATTAAGATTCAGCTATCTGATAATTTTATAGCGATAAGAATATGTCTTAGGTGACTGAGGCTATTTTTCTGTCTGGATATCACGTTTGACCCCGGGAAAACGTTTCTATGCTTTAGATATTTCACGTGGCCATGTTTTGAACAATATTCTCAAAGAGTTCCGTGAATCTAGAAGCAGAGAATGGATTTTTGGATCGGCAAAAAATTGATCTTCGTTATTCTAAAATACGTACGGCAAAGAAAGCTATCACTTGATGCATATTTTGCATAGCGACAATGACCTCATCTCGGGTGTAGTATGTTTATTTACATCATAGTCAATACTACTGCTGATAATAATCAGCTGGCAAAATGTTCTATTCAACACAGCAAAAATCAAAGTATGGGAGACTGATAACGATATAGATTCCAATTTGTAATTAGCTGGGAATCTACCAGGAAGCGTGTCTTTTCAGCTCTTAATGAAAATGTTCCATCTAAAAAGAAAATTACGAAATGAATGACCGTACGATCACTCGACAGTAAAACAAAGATGGCATAAGAAAGGAGGAGTGAAAGAAGGACTATAGATCGTGCTCCACTCGATCATTGAGATTTACATGGTTGAGTTAGACTTGATAAGAGTTGGAATCTATGTCCATCTAACCTCATTTATAGTAACAGCTCATAAAGCAGGTCTCTAATCAAAAAGTTACTGGAGTAGTTGTGATTACCATGCGTATTTGTCCATTATTATCATCATTGGATCTAGTGAAGATTTCAGCTAAAGAAAGTGTACACGTTGAACTTTATTTGAAAGATGTCTCCTTAAATTGCGATGAAATGGCAAAAGGTATGATTATCAATGAGAAATGCATTCAACTTTGTGAAGAAACAGAAAAATTGAGCTTATTTGTCTCCTCAGCGTATCAGAATGATTGGGCGAAAGTGTGTTTCAACACAAAAGCAAGACAGATTGTCGGTAGCATTCCCCCCACCCCCCAAAAAACAAATAGACGTACCATAAACCGACAAGCCGATAGATACTAGTGATATCCCAAACGTAACTTAAAACAAAGTAGTGCTTTCACAACGAATTTCGAAACTCAGAAAAGCCCTGGGCGAGGGTGGCATAGCGACCGTTCTTCTGGGAAATGCAGGAAAGATATTTCATGAAAGATTAACGCAGCTATTCACACAGTGAATGAGAGAAAGAAAAGTACCTCAAATTTTTTGTCTCGGAATAGTGATCTTGCTCCACATTAAAGATCACTGCTATTACGCTTATATATATATATATATATATATATATATATATATATATATATATATAGACATTGCAACACTAAAATACAAGGTATTGGCTAACAGCCAACAGTCCTTTTAAGAAACGGTACAAGCACCTTTCAAGAAAAGATAAAGAAGCCTCACTCATCATCAACCAAAAAGGTTAAATCAAAATAACACCTTGCTTCAACTGTGCCTCGCATATACCAACACCTATCCATGAAATGAAAGACACCACCTCTCCATCTCATTATAAAAAAATTTTTAAAAAAATTTTTTTTCTGAGAAATGACCTTTTTAGCCCCTCTCCTCTCTCTGTCCTTCTAATCTAACACAAACCAAACACCCACAGAGACAGGAAACAAACACCCTCAGACCCTGCTTCTCACAGAATCATCTCATTTCAAACAAAAACTCACTCTCACCTATATAGATACAAACGCCTCCCTTCGGCTCCTACTAAACGGACATATCCCCAATTCTCTCTTCAGCAACAAAATATGTTCAAAGGAAAGATTTTCTGTGAACTGCAGCAAATATTTTCTCTGAAAAAAGATGGCTGGCTCCTGTCAAAATGCATCGAAACATGCCCACAGAATACTAGAAAAATAAGATGTAACACTTTTCTTTTGAGTGTATCTCTTCACCTTCAAATTATCATTCTTATCAACATTCTGCCGGATCACTTCACATCCACAATACAGACATATATATATATATATATATATATATATATATATATATATATATATACATAAATTATTCGCAAAAATACTCACAGACTAATTGTAGATTATAAGGAAGCATTTGACTCAGTAGAAAGGCCTTTGTATGTTCAGTAGAACATACGGCATTCAACCCAATGCAAAAACAAGGTGTTAACGATAATTATATACAAATTACTCAGTACATATGTGAGAACAGTACTGCAATCATTAGACTACGCAAATACACAAACAAGAGATTATAACCAAAGGAGTGAGACAAAGAGATACTAAATAGCCCAAGATATTTGCAGCAAGCATGTTTCGGGTAACTGACTGGGAGGGAATGGAAATAAACATAGAAGGAAATATCTGAACCACTTGACATTTGGCAATGGCGTTTCGATGGCGCCAGAAGAATTACAGAACATATTAACCGATCTAAACAAGGAGAGTAAAAAAAAAGCTGGAAAATGAACAAAACAGAGGCAAAATTAATGTTCAACGATAAAGTTCCCCGACAGACTATAAGAATAGAAGATGAAGCTCGAATTGGGGTTGACGAATATGTCTAAGTAATTATTTAGTATGAATAGAGGCCAATATGCTTAAGGCGTAATGTATTCAATCACTGCGTGATACCATCTATAACTAGTGGATGCGAAATTTAGAATTTAATAAAACGAATTGAAACGAATCAAACGGAGAAGCCTGGAAACATTAATGTAAGGAATAACTCTAGAAGATAGAAAAACATCAACATAGATTAGAGGGAGTACTTTTGTGGATGATATCATACAAATTATTAAACAACAAAGATGGAGACGGGGTGTACATTTAGTAAAACTATATGACAACAAATGAAGCAAAAGACTAACTGATAGGTGCCCCTGGGACAGCAAACGCATTAGGTAAAGACCAGTCACAAGATTGTAGGATGAGATAAAAAGGTTTGTCGATAAGACATGGAAAAGGTCAGTGCAATCACGGTCGTCGTGAAAAGAGATAGGAAAGGGCTTTCATGAACTGCCCGATATATTCAACATTAGACATTAAGTTGATTCAGAGTAGAGCTAAGAATGTAATGAAGTAAGGATTTGCTACACAAACGTGATCATTCGCCTGAAGAAGCCAAAACGGGGCAAAAACATAAACGTGTTTGTCTAGCAAATCCCTTCTCCATTATATATATATATATATATATATATATATATATATATATATATATATATATATGTGTGTGTGTGTGTCGTCAGTCTTTTATCGTCCGTCGTTAAACATAGACCTCCCCCGGGATTACTAATACTTTCTGAACTTGTCTAGTTTGTCTCTCCATCTTGTATTCTGCTGGCCTTGGTTATGCATGCCATCTCTGGGGATCCATGTTGTGGGTGGTGATGTCCATCGGTTGTCTGTTATTTTCGTAACATCACCAGCCCATTGCATTTTGAGTTTTCTAATGGATTTTATGGTATCTTGGACTCATGTCTTTCTCCTGATATATTATACTGTCTTGTGATCTCTCCAAGTGAGGTTGAGCATGAATCTTCCATGTGCACGTCGTATGGTTCTCAGTTTGAGAGTCAGTCTCTTGGTAAGGTTCCATGTTCCAGCTCCATAGGTGACTATCGGAAGGATGCATTGGTTGTGTACTCCTCTTTTTGGAGCTATTGGGACTTTATTGTTCTTGAAAGTTGAGCTTGCACTGCCAAAGGCTGACTATCCTTTAGCAATTCATCATTTGATTTACTCTTTTGAGGATTTCATGGAGATCCGTTGTTCTAGGAAAAAATAGCGGTCTACTTCCACCAGTTCTGCGTTTTCAATTTTTTCCGACGTGATTGTTGCTCATGAACTTCGTCCTACTTGAGTTGTTATTGATACGTATAATTATTATTTCCATTTTCATAACAGTTGTCTGGTGTTCACCGGTGGGGTCTGAGAGACAGCAAGTCTCCAGCCCTCCTCTTTACACTCTCACACCAGTGCTGTCGATTATGGTTTCAGACCAGCTACATGGTTTCTATCACTGGAGGCAGAGTGACAGTAAGTCTTTTCAAGTCTCCAACCCTCTACTCATATCGTTCTCGCCTGTCACGGCAGCGCTGTGATTTGTATCACTTTCGCAATGCCCTGTTTTTTTTTTGTTTTTTCTTTTACTCTTAGGTCATTGCTACCAGATGGGTCGTAAGTCTCATATTTCCAGTATTCTTATCAGTATTTGTGCGGTTCCCAGTGGTGTCGTGGTCTGTATAGTCTCAACCCTTCCTATTATCTCCAGTTCCTCCAATATCGTTTTCAGTGTCTTTGAAACGCTTCCGAGTGCACCCACTATTACTGGTGCCACCTGACTTACGTATGTGTGTGTGTGTGTGTGTGTGTGTGTGTGTGTGTGTGTGTGTGTGTGTACTCCAAGATGTCGGGAAATGCGTATCGCAGAGCTGAAACTAGGCATGTCTGAAATCAGCAGGTCTCGGATTACCTATAATTAACAGCTTTAGGTCAAATTTTGCGAAAAAAATATCATCGATTTCTATGGGATCAGCGTTTACGCTATCAGAAAACATGTTCGCTGAAAAATATCTTTCTTGTGTTTTTTCAACTAGGGATATCTCAAAAATTATTTGAGTTAGATACACAAAATCAAACTATAAGTATATTTCGAATCAGTATCATCTGGGGATATTTTTTTTTCATCATTAATAGAACTTACTCACATGTGAGTAAATTTCGACAGAGAAATTCTTTTTTCCTTTAAATATCATATACTTTCAAACTATTTTCCCTTCAAACCTTAAGTTCGTCAGATATGATAGAATAATTTTTTTGGTTCAGGTTTTAGAGTCACAAATGATCAAATGAATTCACAATTTATAGAAAAAAAATGTCCTATAAAATTTCAAGATTGGGTGCAGATGCTTGCCCGGAATTTTATGAAATCTCTTTAGAATATCGTTTGCATTCAAGCGTTGTTACACACACACACACACACACACACACACACACATATGTATATATATATGTATATAAGAGAGGGGGGAAAGAAGGAAGATGAAGGTACAGAACCTGCTAAGTGGTTGTTTTAGGTATTTCCCGCTGTGCTTGTGACCAGTGTTCAAGCCCAGGAAAAAGCCAGGATTTTAAATGCTGAATCTCAAGGTAATCAGCCTCTCCTCACTTAGAGGACAGCTGCAACACGATCTTCTTCATCACCAAATATCTATGTGCCTTACTAAGCTAAGTGGATATCCATCTGACCTTCTCTTTTTTACTTCTCCATATATATATATATATATATATATATATATATATATATATATATATATATATATATATACACATATATATATATGCACACACAAACACCTATATGCAAATATTTGTGTGAATGTATTTTTAAATGTGTGTATGCATGAGTGTATGTGTATACATGTGTGCATGTGTGTTGACATAAAATGATATTCCTACCACTCAAGCTAAACTTGGTAAATATCTAGTAATATCTAAACTTCGTATATATCTATATCTATATCTATCTCTCTCTCTCTCTCTCTCTATATATATATATATATATATATATATATATATATATATATATATATATATAACGGAGTCTACACTCATTACAAACACTCACACATATACAAAGTCGTATAAACACTCGCATGCATATACACACACTCACACTCACACACACATATATATGTGCAATAGATATCTATATATGTGTCTATGACTATGTATGTATGTATGTGTATTCGTCACCATTATCCGAGAAATCGTAAATATACCACTCCTTTGTGATGAAGCGGCGGGGGTGATATCAGCCATATCGTGTCGCTTTTCTCAGAATGTTGATAAACTAGCAATTTCTGTCAACTTCTTTCACATTAGTGACACACGTCTGGTTTCAATCACTAAAGTCTTTACTCTGTCATGTCCAGTGTCATTTTGAGGCAAACGGCTTCATTGCCCTCATCGGCAGTAACCATGTCCCTTAGACAATTAAGCACAAGACATTAATGTGGCGGCAAAGATTTATGGCTGAAGCAACCCGACATCTTGATCGGACCAATGCTAATTCTTATATATATATATATATATATATATATATATATATATATATATGTATATATGTGTGTGTGTGTGTGTGTGTGTGTGTGTGATGAAAAGTCCTAACCGGACAGAAACATGAACGTATTTGAGTAGCAAATCCCTCATTTCAACATTTTTAAGCTCTACTTTGACTTAGCTTAATGTTTAGTGTTGAAAGTATTAAACACTTCGTGAAATAAATGCATCACACATCGAATATTGCATCATATCATATTGTATACCTGATTAATACTATATGTATATATATATATATATATATATATATATATATATATATATAGAGAGAGAGAGAGAGAGAGAGAGAGAGAAAGAGAAAGATAATGGTTCCAAAACGTGATAAACAGTGTTTTAAAAAAAATGTATTTAATCAATTTTTTCAAAAGTTCTGTTTTTGACTTTTTCGATCTTATAACAACTTTTTTTATTTATATCCATCCATCTATCTATCTATCTATATACACACACACTTACACACACACACACACATATATACATATATATGCAGTTTATAAGTTTTAATAAAACGAAAAGTTCAAATCGAGAATTAAACACATTTATTTTTTTAATGTGTGTGTGTGTGTGTGTGTGTGTGTATGTGTGTGTGCGTGCGTAATAGAGCAAAGAGTATTTTCCGACAATATACGATTTAATGAAAACATTGGAAGAATCATTATACTTTATGCTTAATTTTCGGGGCTGCGTTTCGACGTTTATCATCTCTTTCATACTGGTATTTGCTGATTCTAGATGGGACTCCTTGTTGTCATAGGAACCTTGCAACGCTTCTTTTGCCAAGATTAACATTGCGTGGTGTTAAACATTCGAAAAAGATGTTAAATGTTGAGATAAGGTATAGAAGAAAGTATAATAATTTCCCCCCATTGTCATTAGATCGTATACACACATAAACATACACACATATATATATGTGTATGTGTGTGTGTGTGTATGCACGTGTGTGTGTGTGTGTGTTCGTGTGTGTGTGTGTGTGTGTGTGTGTGTGTGTGTGTGTGTGTGAACGTGTGTATAAAGAGAGCAAGAGAGGGGTAGAGGGACGCACGGGTATTTGTAAGTGTATAAATCCAAAATATATTCATATTATTTCAATGGGATTTATGTATGTATGTATGTATGTATGCTACCGTAACACAGCTGAATCCCGTGTGGTTGGCATCTGCAACTGGGGGGGGGGGTTCTATATCCGATGTTACTCTAATGCTGGACTAGAACCTTCTTCTAGATACAGCTGCTTCGACGTCGCGAGAGAATGTTCTTCTGACCACAATTTATCTTCATCTACCTCAATATTCTGACCACGCATTGCTCAGCGTTTTTCATCATTCATTTTTTTTCATCCGGTAAACGTTTTGATGAAGACAGCAAAGATGAAGATAGCAGACTAAAAGAATCAATGTATAATATAAGCAACGCCTCGTCACAGAAACGCTGACCAAAAGTCTTCACCATTGTTGTCATGAGTTTGACACTGACTTAACACAACTATAAATCGATCAATCAAAAATATAAATAGACCAAATAAGTAAAATGACCCGTCACAATTTCTGACCCCCGAGCTTGACATTTCACCCGAATGTCAAAAGTTGGACGAAAGGCAATTATCACACGGATAGAGAAATTCACAACACATCCAAATTCTATCTGGCTCCACACTAACAATGGAATTATTCACTAACCCTCAAAGCATAATCGAAAAAAGACGATGATGGAACACAAAAAAAAAGCGAGAAGGGAAAAGAGAACAATTTTACCTCAATATAACCAGGACTTCACCCGGGAACTATAGAAGCTGTTGAATACAAGGGCTTGGGTCGTACTCATATCAACTGGCTGACTTGGAACAGTGTTATAATTAAACTGTGCAAGCGAAATTGGGAGAATAGGAGATTCTATGAAGCTGCGAAACTGTTCAGACCACGGTTTTGTTTGAGTCGATGAGAGTGCTGGAGATTTGAGATTCTCAAATTAGTGGTACTTTTTGTCCCAGACTACTCATGAATGAAATATTCTGGCTAAAAATCTGCCTAACGGTGGTGCCTTATTTGAACACCCCTGTCTACAATGCACTGTTTCCACTACTCAAAGGTCACATAGAGATAAACAGAATCAGACTTTTAATATTAAGTAGATAGATGGATCAGATCACTATTATCAGGCTGAGAGCAATTGCAGACCCCACACTTTTATTCTTTTTTTTTAGGGGGGGGGGTCTTTCAGAAACTTACCATACGTCGGGATCCCATCGGTACACACAGAAAATTTCATGGGGATATGCTGTATGGTTTCTAAGTGACATAGACGCATACTGACGGACATTAGGGACATTATGGTAAGATTCTTTAAGTAATCCTGAAAACCTTTGCTTCAACCTAATACGATGGAAAAAACGATGGAAAGGCAGCATAACGTCACATACGTTCAATTAGATACTTTTAATGGCTGTATAATGATGAATTTATGTGATTCAAATATTTTCTCCCCAAACTGCTGGAGACTTTAGCATCAACCTGATATGAGTAACCAAATCAGATGAAAGATGGTGCAAGGTCGTAAAAAGCCATTGAAAAATAATGATGCTATGAATTTATACGAGTGAAAAATTTCTTTGAAAAAAAATGTTGGAGACTTTTGCATCAAATCGATATTACGGTCTTTGAAAAGTAATCATGTATTTTCATGGCCGGAAAGTAATTATATATTTCACGGCTATAAATTATAAGCCAATCATCTAAGGCAAGATCAGGTACGGAACGACGTCTGGATCTAGTCCATCATCCCATCTATCCGACAGTGTATCGTTTATAGTGTATAGTTAAGTCTAAACCTATGAAGAATAGAGACTTTAAGGAACATACATATTCGCTATTGCTTACTTCAGGAATTTCAAAAGGATAATACTGCTATGCAAGCATTGGGAATGCGAGCTATGTTTTAAAAGGTTTGAAAACGGTGATTGTAATTTTGAAATGCGTACTTACTTTTCGAACGTGAGAATACGTTATTACTTTTCGATCAACCTAATATAATGGAATAACCAGATTAACTGAAAGGTAGCAAAAAGTCATAAAAAGCTGGGGAAATACTTTGACGACTGAATAATGATGCCATGGTTTAATATGATCTAGCCGGCCCCGAGGATATTCTTCAGGTATTGATAACTAAATATATTCATTGTCTCATGCCTCTGATCTAATCATTTTCTTCTTTATCCCTTACTATCTTTGTCGCCGTTCCATGATTTTATCTGAATGTTTTAAAAAAAAACATGGATTAATCTTATATGCAGACATTTTCCTACTCCGTCAGTAAACACCTATCTTTCCTGTCCTATCTCCCCACACTCTTATCGAACGACCTAACATCCCCTTCTACCTCTCTCTTCCTACCCCTTCAGTAAACATCCTAACTCTCTTTTTTCTCCCCTCATTCTTTCTTTAAGGAATATTTTAAATAGAATAAGTGATATTTTAATCCATCTAATTCATGGTAATAAAATAAGTGATATTTTGAATAAAACCAATAATATTTTATATAATCTATTGCAGAAAAAATATTATTAATAAAATAAGTAATGTTTTTATTTATGTAATTCACAGTAAAAAGATAGGTTTTTCATCGTGGCCCGTATGATCGCGAATTTTCTCTTGAAGAAGGTGCATTTTCGTTAATAAACACATTTATTATTCGCTACCTTTTTACTATCTATAAAAATTCACTTGAATCCTTATTATGATTAAATATTATTTTATTCAGTCCTCATAATGAAATACATCATATAGATTAATCAGAATTAATACGTAAAACTTGTGTTATTACTTACGTAAAAAATTTGCCCGTTATTTGTCCGAACCTTGCCCGGCCTGGTACAAAACATTGGCACCGCCGGTGCTTGAGGAATTTTTTTTTAAACCTGCGTGCAAAATGAGAAGAATCTACTGATACGCGTTTTTTAAACTGTGGCAAAAGTTTACAGTTCTTAGCACGGGGAAAATTTCACATTAAGACTAATTGACAGCTTTTGTATGGAATTGAGTGACTAGAAGAGAGAGAGGTTAAAGAGAGATTAACAACGTACTTCATTCTGATCAGTTCATAGCATGTAATATAGTGAATGGGTTGAGAGAGAGAAGTACTTTTTTTTTCATTTTTCACGTCATGCGACGTCATATTACATTTTTTAGATCAATACTCAATGTAAAAAATGGAATTATAAGAAATAAAGAAAGAAAAAAATGAAAAGAAGATAGGGAGGATGAGACAGAAAGAAAGAAAAAAGATGCTGTCTATATACTGTTTATAACTAACTAGAATATACTCGCAAAAAATGGCGGGTTATTAGTATTTGGATCGGCACAAAGGAGCCTAAAGCAATTTTATAAGGTAATCTATTCTTGATAATTCATCCTAATTAGTTTTTGGAAAGCCTTAATTCATCTCAAGCTGTTTTTATGAGTGATGATCAGATATGAAGTCTTAAAAGTTTCTAAGACATCATTTTTATTATGTCGTAATTGGAAGGTAAATCAACAAATGAAATCATCCTATTAGTGCACAAACACACCGACAAATAAATGAAAAAAATGGAATGAATTATCTTGCATTCTGGACGATATATTTATTTCTATTTTTGATGCAGTCATTACTTTCGTTTCGGACGTTTTAACAAGGGTTTGCAGGAAAACTCAATTGGAAACAACTGGAGAAAGTAGACCACTACATCTGCCTAGGACAACGAATATCTATGTGACCCTCTAAAGGAGAAGAAATCAAGCGAATAATCACACTAGGATGGCAAGCCTTTGACAGAGCAAGCTCGATCTTCAAAAATAAGAAGATCCCATTAATCCTTGAAAAAAAAAGAGTATACAACCAATGCACCCTCCCAATAGTCACTTATGGAACTGAAACATGGAAACTAATCCAAAAATTGAGAGCCATGCAACATGCACATGAAAGGATTATGCTCAACTTCACATGAAGAAACCACAAGACAGCACAACACATCCAGGAAAAGACAGAAATCAGGGACATCATAGAATCAATTAAAAACTCAAATTGCAATGGGTTGGCCATGTTGTAAGAATGGCAGACAACCGATGGACATCGCTACTCACAACATGGATCCCCAGAGATCACATGCGAAACCGAAGCCGACAAAAAACCAGATGGAGAGACGAGCTAGACGAATTCAGAAAGTACTGGCTCTCCGATGCCCATGATATCGAAGTGTGTCGAATCCTGGGGAAGGTTTGTGTCTAACGACGGACGTTAAGAGACCAATGATGATGATGAAGTTTTTTTACAGAAATATTTGTAGACAAAGGCTGTCAATATTTTATAAACAACGTCGCAGTTTTTTAACATGATCTCTTCTTTTACTTGTTTCTTTAATAATCCCCGCTGAAATGAAGCGGAGGTTTTATGTGCCACCAAATACGATAATATGAATTTCATTTAGATAGTTAATGTGAATCTGTGTTAAAGCGAATTGCTCAACATTCATGGTGCGCTGTTATTAGCTCAAATGAACTCCATACATTCAATTTAATATAAATTCGTTGTTGGTAGGCTTGTGATCTTGTTGATTCGTACAGGGTTTATGAAATGCAGCCCGCTGTTTGGGTGACAATGGGACTATAAACCAATCAGTGTCAATACTGGCCCAGTTGTAAAAAACGAAAATAAGAACCTCACAAATTAACATAATAAAGGAACACATCCGGAAAATACGGATGCTAACAAAAGCTCAACTTCCGTAATAATAACAATCAAACCCAGGGGGACTATATTTAGACAAAATAAACAAAATTGACGCTGCCTGTTTCCGTACCTTTGTGTAAATACGCATGTGTGTAATACATGAGACAATGAAGTGGACACATTTTTCTCTCATTCTATCTATGTGTGTTGGGGGATCATCATTTACTCCATATATATATATATATATATATATATATATATATATATATATATATATATGTGTGTGTGTGTGTGTGTGTGTGTGTGCAAATTCTTGTTCTATCTCCTTAATAGATTGATAGATTGATCGATAGATAGATAGATATGAACTAAATGAGATAGATAGATAGATTGATAGATATATAAGTGAAACGTGTTATGCCATCTGTCTGTCTGTCTGACACTATAAACCACCTAAACAGGGGCGCAGCCCAACCAAATCGAGCATGCATACTCAATGGTCCTAGATCAAGGATTTAAAATAAAAGGTGTTTTTTTTTTTACTCGTTTACAATAATGCTGACCTGAATCATTTCATTCCGTTCAATATATATATATATATATATATATATATATATATATATATATATATATATATATATATACTGGGCAAAACAGAAGGGAAACTTTCCCCTTCTCCAAGGGGTCAAAAGTGTGGGGAAACTTTTTTTATTATGAATCAGAACCATTTGACTCTTCTTTCCAATTCTGAAATTTTCAACCTAACGTAGATGGATACTTCAGTTTATACATGGCTTTCTCCTTTTCTCGACAGCCGAGTTCTGCCGTTCTCCTCTAGCGAAAATATTTATATTTCACCCTGATCTTTTTGTGTACCTCTACCCTGCTCCCTTTTCTCTCTCTCTCTCTCTCTCTCTCTCTCTCTCTCTCTCTCTCTCTCTCTCTCTCTCTCTCTCCACCCTTTTTGCAGTCTTCATGTTGCGATTCCATAATCGGAACATCTCCTCTACCCCCACTTTCAACATTTTTTGTATTTACCCGTGCTGTCGGCATATACGTTTTAAAACGTATCCGTCTGTCCATCACCAGCCTGTCCACTCAATAGCTCCAAAAGTTCTCAATTAATTTTAATTAGATTTTGTAAGAGGATGGGCCAATGGCTAAGGAAGAAGAGATCAAATTTTGGGATCGATTCACGTATTTCTTTCCAATTGAGATTTTTCATTATCATTATCCAGGAAAAGGGGTTAACATAAAAAGGCTAAAACTAAATTTTAAGGGAAGTATCGCCGTATTTGCACATTTAAAGTCCTCCCCCTCGGTTTTTAATTTTTCATTTATCATTCAGTTTTTTTTTTTTGTCAATTCATTCCTTTAGTAGAGTTATGCTCTCTCTGAGAGCTATCTAGTTTTCAAAGTGTTTACTTATTGTAATGTCCATGTGACCGAGGGACGGAGATATTGCTTATCATAATGCAGAGTACTTACAAATTCGACTCACTCTCAAGGCGTACATAATTTCGTCTCTTCGGGAAAACTACTTCGTATGATGAAAAAATATGAAATCGGCATACTTGGAGGATCCATCCTGATTTTTTCATCATCATTATCTTAACGTCCATCGTTGGACATAGACCTTCCCCAGGATTCGCCATACTTCTCTATCGTAGGCGTTGCGAAGCCAGTACTTTCTAAATTTGTCTAGTTCATCTCTCCATCTTGTATTCTGTCGGTCTCAGTTTCGCATGTGAACTCTGGGGATCCATGTTATGAGTCATGATGTCCATTAGTTGTCTTTCATTCTTGCAACATGACCTGCCCATTGCCATTTGAGTTTTCTAGTAGATTCAGTGATATCTCGGACTCCAGTTTTCTTCCTTATATACTATGCTGTCTTTTGATCTCTCCATGTGAGGTTGAGTATGATTCTTTCATGTGCACGTTGCATACTTCTCAGTTTGCAAGTCTGTTTCTTGGTTAGGTTCCATGTTTCAGCTCCCTAAGTGACTATTGGGAGGATGCATTGGTTGTATACTCTTCTTTTTAGGATTATTGGGATCGACTTGTTTTTGAAGGTTGAGCTTGCTCTACTGAAGGCTTGCCATCCTGAGATGATTCTTCGCTTGATCTCTTCCTCCTTTGCGGGTTTCGTAGAGATTCGTTGTCCTAGGTAGACACAAAACAACTTTTGTTTAATAACTGAACATTCTGACTTCTTGGAATGTACCTCAAACAAGATTAAATTATTTGAATTAATAGTATATTTTTCAAAACCAAGTAGGGGAAAAATTATGGAATTGCCTCGTAATTTGCATTTCTAAAACAAATACCAACACAAGTCTAAGTATGCAAATTAGTCCAGCGTTAAAAAAATGTCCTTTGAGAGTAATTGTCTGGAAACATGGCTTCAACTGGACTACTTTCATTTTACGTTATGGAAAGGATTACAAAACACCTTCGAGAAAGAAATCCAACATAAATTGCAGAAAGGATGTTAGTTGTTTGCAGTCAGCTGAGTCTAAAATTTGATGCAAGTATAAACAATATGGGAAGATTATAAAGAAATACAGGCAGACCCTAGAAGACGTCAAGACATAAGGATAGAAGATTCAAAGCAAAATGCCTTGAAAATAGGAATTGCTCAACAAAACATTCGTACAGAAACAGCTGTCTGTGTTTGTGACAGAAATATAAGAAATCGACGGAGTTAAACTAAATTTACATACAGAAAAGCCAAATAAAAACCAGCGCTGAGACTTGAACAGAAGAAAAATTCAAATGGGCTAATGGGAAGCTATCATGGAGTGCATATGATTAGATGAGAGTGATATACAGTGATGTATCATGAAACTGCATGAGCCAAGGTAAAGATGCTGCAACTTTTGTCTGGTGTCATTGAAATTAAACATGTAAAGACGACTGCCTGAAGAGGACGAGCAAATTTCCCTGTGCATTTATATTATGTTGCATTTCAGGTAAAAGACCAGGGGAGATAACAGCCATTACCTCAACAGTCAATGCAATCAAATTTTGGGATACTTTTCTCATTTCATCGATAAAAAATAGGTTTGATTCGTAATTTCTTCAGACTGATAATGCACAGAGCATAGAGTGTTGAAGCCCATCTTTGAGAAAGGCGTATCAACTCAAATAGCTCAACAAACCGTCCGGATCTCAATGTAATCGGAAATTTATGGTCAAAATTTTAAAAAGAATTCCATGGCAGGGCCCCATCCTACAAAGCTAATCTCGCTTGGAAAGTTGGAACCAGCTTGATGGAAAATATTGTTTTCCATAAGTGGAATCTATGCCTCAAGAGGCCAGGCTGTCATAAAAGCTTTGGGAGTAGCAACAAAGTATCATTTCGATTTTTTGTTGATGACTTCTCTCAGCATTGAATGATTCCATATTTTTCATCTACTTGATATGGAAAAATATACTATTGATTTAGATAATTCAATCTAATTGACTTTTATTCCATAAAGCCAAAATATCAAGCTGTTAAACAAAGATTGTTTTGCGTCATGTCTGAGATTTATTTATTTTCTATGAAGTAAAAAGCCCTGGATGAACATCCTCTAAATGTGTTGATTCCATATTTTTGTCATTAGTAGAGACTGAGAAGGAATAAATCAAGGGATTCTTTAATTATGATTAGCTTTTGCTTGAAAAAGCAACAAAACGCACTAAGGCTGCATGTTAGACTTACAGATTTTTACCTAAAATGCTGTAAAAATTTCATTGAAATGAATCGGGAAAATCTGAGATAATTGGGTTATGATGTAGGGTAGATGACTGTGGAGGATCCATGGAAAAGGTTAACGTTTTTTCCTTAGCATTTTCTCAAAAATTTCACTGAAAGAAGAACTTTTAGGGATATTGTGTCATGTACATATAGGCACGATGCAGGGGAGGTGACTGTGAAAAAATGCTGGATATATCCCAAAATGTAAACATTCTTCCTTAGTCCATTGCCCACCCTTCCACAATTATTTGCCTAAATTGATTGATAACATTTGGCGATGTTGTGTTCTGCACATATAGCTACGATGCTGGGGAAATGACTTCCGAAAATCTCTCGTTCCACCCCAAAATATAAACACTTCTTCCTTAACCAATAGTCAACACTTCTACAAAATTTCTTCGAAATTCTTTCCGAGATTATGACGACATCATATGGACCGAACGTAATTGCCCAGTTCCGCATTGTAATTGTATAGTAAAATGAACATCCTTACTAAAACATGACGAAACGAGTTAAAACCACGCGGATCTATTTTATACTTTGAATTAGAGCACTCCGAAGATGCAAGGCTTAAAGATCTTCCGTACAATGTGCCGTTTTTGTTGGATTACGATTAAGTACATACATAGATGCATACATAGATTTAGAAAACCCGCTTAAAGAGCTGAATATCATAACTTGTGACCGATAGATTCAAGTTTTACATAAGAATTCTATTGCATTTTCGAGGCTGATGGACGCTTACACTTGATTTTTTATCAAGAAAATACAGTATGGATAGTTGCTGCTATTTTTACAAAATTATAACTACCAAAAATCTATAGAAGTTTTTTTTATCCCTGGAGGCACACACATTCCTAATCTAACGGATACTTGTTCCATATATTATAGATAATATAATAATATCAATTTTTTTACTTTATATTATTTTGGTCGAGGGTTTATATATATATATATATATATATATATATATATATATATATATATATATATATATTATTACTATTGTGTCATCCACAGACAGCTGTTTCGTTGTATTACAACTCTTCAGTGTGGCTATAGATTATCCATTATCCCACCCAGTACCACGAGGCAGGATTGAAAACCTTCGCTTCAGACCCGGAGGCCGGTATCCTACATCTGCGCTATTTATTTAGCTTATATTCCCCATCCACCAGAGTGCTCTATTCCTATGGAAGAGCATAACATAAGCTTACAATGAACAGGTTATCTCACTTAAAGAGTGCTCAACCCTCTCTCTGTGTATGTGTGTGTGTGTGTGTGTGTGTGTGCGTGTTTAGGTGTACATACGTACGTGTGTGTGTTTGTGTGCATGTGTGTATTACGCCGAACCAGCGAACATGTTCATTCGTTGGAGTTTTAACTTTTTCGCAATAAATGAAAATTTCCGTAATTTTAATTTGATCAAAAGTTTATTTATTCAAAGCAAGGATATAAAACATCTATATTTACGATCAAAAGTGTATGTGATCAAAGTAGAATCGAGCTTATTTATGAGAGACAAGTAAATTTCGCCAAATAGGTAAATTTGCAAATAATACGTATAATTTATAAGTACAAAAAAGTAAACGTTAAAAAAATTTAATCGCTTGAAAAGTTGAAATGATCACTGAAACAGTCTATCAGAATTTAATGATGTACACCAAAAGATTGAATAAAAAACAAAATTACATATATATATATATATATATATATATAAATATATATATATATATATATATATATATATATATATATATTAAAGAGAAAAAAAGATGTGTTCGTCATTTATACGGTAAGGATTATCAAAAGAACTGTGTTTCAGGTTGGAGGGTCCAATATTTATGGGTCAGTAGTCAGTGCCCAATAGGCCCCTGACATTTCCCATTAATCTGAAAAGTCACACCTACGAAGTTCCTGGGAGGGGCTGCATCTGCGTGTCTATGTTTGGGCAGTTGTGTTGAAAAGGTTCTCATTATTCCGATATGGTACGGGTATCTATATTTGTAAGGATGTATGAATGAATGAACTGTTTTTATCTATGAATATATGTATATATATGCACACGAAGATGGTTCAGCTTAGTCTGGCACAAGACCATAATAGTGAGGCACCTAGTGAGGGCTTACCTTGCAAAGCAAATACCTTACTAGACTTGCTAATAGCCGCTTTGTAAATATATTTATCTAGGTAACAGTTTCCTAGGCTGTCATGGATTTTATAAATACTCAAATAATTCAAATTTAATAAGGTGTATGCATCGAACATATCTATAGTCGAATATATCTATGTACGTACCCGAGTTAATTAGATAGTTATCATCATTATCGTCTTCCTCGTCGTCGTCGTCGTCGTGCCCCATGACTTGTCGGCGATTCGGGATTTTCCCCTCCTCAGACCATTACCAATGAGTACATCAGCTGCAGCTATCATAAGAGCACCGCTGGACAAAGACCTCTCTTCTTCCACGACGACCGAGATTCCGATCTCTGTCACGTTTTACCGACAAACTTTTCTATCTCACTCCCCCCCATCTAAGGTCTAATCTTTTGCTACCACGTTTACTGTCTCATAGGTACTAGTCGGTTAGCCTTTTGTTCTCTCTGTTGTCAACTATCCTTGCTAAGTGTCCATCCCTTCTCCATTTTTGTTCCTCTGTTATTTGTAAAATACCTTTTACTCTAGTCCTCTCTCAGATCCATGTTGATCTTGTTTTATATCTTAGAGTTATCCCTAGCATTGCTCTTTCCGTAGTTCTCTACAAGATTCTGAGTTGGATCTCAATTTGTTATGTTACTTTCAATGTTTTGCATCCGTGAGACATAGCTGATATTATGCAGCCACAGTATCCTTAGTACTTTAAGCAAATTCTATGTATACATAATATATATATATATATATATATATATATATATATATATATATATATATATATGATTAAGAAATGGAATATATACAGTGAATGTATCATTTGGCCTAGACAAGGTAGCAGCCTCATTTTCTTTTATTGTTTATTCTATTTACGTTGTCTGGGAAGAATGATACATTCACCGTATGATGGTCATTTACTTAATATGGCATTGGTTGGAATGAGCGCTGTGACTGGTTTGTGCCTACGCAGCCTCATTTGCAACAAGAATTGGTGTACTGCATGTTGTGACTCATTATTTCCTTCATCCTCATTAAAGCTATCTGTTATTAGTGCCAGAGTAGCCATTCTGTTTGCTGGTTCTTGGTTGGAGAAACTTCTATTTATGTGCAGCATCGATAAGTCTTGGTTGCCCAATGCCTTGTCGTTGGTTGGGGATTTTATCGATAAGTGCACAGCAGTTCAACCTGAGCACCCGACAAACCGTGCCGTTTCGTAAATGCTCTAACGTAGTCTTGTGATCATATCCATTGCACCTTCATCAAAACACCCAAATCCCTTATGAGGTACAGATCTAACCATTCCCCTTGATGAGATGTGTTATACACGCATCGGGATACGGCTTCGTTTATTTTCCCTAAATCTATTTCGATATTTGCTCAGACAAACACTATTTTAAAACTCAGTACTTACTATAAATGGTCATAGAGAACTCTTACTGGTGATTTGGGGTAAATTATCACTACCAAAATATTATATAATTGTTAAACTAACACTTTCCAGCTTTGAAAGTCAATTATTTTGATTATATATATATATATATATGTGTGTGTGTGTGTGTGTGTGTGTGTGTTATCATCATCATCATCATCGTCCGTCGCTGGACACAGACCTTCCCCAGGATTCGCCACACTTCTCTACCGTGGGCATCGTGGAGCCAGTATTTTCTGAATTTGCCTCGTTCATCTTGTACTCTGCCGACCCCTGTTTTGCATTTGATCTCTGGGGATTCATGTTGTGAGTCGTGAAGTCCATCAGTTGTCTTCCATTCTTGCAACATGACCGGCTCATTACCATTTGAGTTTTCAAGTAAATTCAATGATATCTCGGACTCCCATTTTCTTCCTGATATACTGTGCGGTCTTGTGATCTCTCCATTTGAGGTTGAGCATGATTCTCTCATTCATTCGTTGCATGTTTGCTTTCAAATTCCCGAAACGTTTTCATGATGATAACCAACAGAAAATCCCAACAAGAAAAATTCACACGTAGTACCATAATATCAAATTATGTATAAAATATAAAGCCCTCTGAAAAACAGATATTGACAAATAATTGACTGAAAATACATAGATATTTCCATTTCTTTGTATATATTTAGTGTTTAAAGCTGTAAGCCAAGCAAATTATATATGTTGGTATAATGACATTAGTAAGGTAAACAGAAATTTAAGAGAAAAATAAGGTGTTTCATCTCAAAAATTATCATTATCATGCAGACATGTTCTGATGCATTTAGATGGTTGCCAACCATCATTTTCGAAGAACTTCCAGCAATTGCATAGGAAAATTATGCTCTTTACATGTTTGAGATTTAAGGAAACTTCCAATTGTCCTTGTACCATCATTTTGTTGGATCACCTCACATCTGCACAACACAGAGACTATATATATATATATATATATATATATATATATATATATATACGAGAGTTGATCAATAATTCCGTAGCCTGACACGTAGTTATTATCATAATTTTGATCTGAAATTTCCACTGTAAAATGTTCAATCTATGTGGTTATTATTTACCTCCGACTTGAATCAACAGAAGAAAAAAGTGATTATGTTTTAGAATGAATATTTGTTGAGTGAAAAAAAGCTTTTTCCATCATTAGATGTAGATATAATAAAGTACCTCTCTCTCTTTCTCCACACACACACACACACACACATATATATATATATATATATATATATATATATATATATATATATATATGGGGGGTATATCACCCATATATACATGAATTGAGTACATTCTATAGCTATTCATATATATGAAAGAGTTGATATATGAGCGAGAAATACAAGATACAGATAGAATGAGATAGATATGCACAGACTAGCATGGATATGAAACACTTTGAGACAGGCTACGGTAGCAAGCCTTATCGGGCTACATTACCGTATAATATTCATTTACTGTGAATAAATCTTAGAAACGTCTAAATTTCTTTTCGTTCCGTTATTTGAAAAAAGAAAAATGTTTAAAGCAGCCAGAAGAAGCGTATACAAATTATCTCAAAAATTCAATAACAATTTGTAAGAAAAATAAATAAATAGATAAAACCTATCAGAAACCACGCATGCACCCTAGTGGCTTTATGTTACGGGTGGCCTTTCGCTATCCGTGGTTTAAAAGCAAGCTATGGTGCGATTGTTAGTCAACTTGTCATTTGCATATTGAAGGCATTCCTTGCAAACGCTCTACGAGCGGAAAAATAACTGATATGTATCTTTTTATTTTCAGCCATCAAGTCTGTTAGTATACGCACGTATTTGTCTGTCTGTCCGTCTGTTCGTCCGCCTTTCAAATAGAAGCCGTCTCCAAAAAAAATCAAAATAGGTTTCTTCAATTTTCAAATAGGTCTAGCTTGCTGGCTATGAATATATGCATCACGCGCACAGGTGGCTCTAACGGTGCTAGAGGGCTGACATTATCAATATTTATTCTACGTCAAGTCGAAAAAAAATTTTTTTGTTTCTGTCCTGTTTAAGACCTCCCCCCCCCCCATTATAGTTTTGTTTCAGTTACCGATTCAGTTTACAATGTAAGTTTATGCCAAATTGATTCCATAGTTTGTAACAAGCTTGTTTAGTTTTTTGTTTTTTTTGTTTTTCGCTGTTTTTTTTTAATTCAGTCGTTTTAGTGATCACTATCCAACAAAATGCAAGATATGTAACTAATTCATGGATCATCCTTTTTTTCACAGTCTTTTTAATTGACTATCGACATACTGTGAAAAGTCTGTCTCATTCTCATAATACCTATTTATTTATTAGTCTTTTTATACGTCTCTCATGGTCTGTTCCTCTCTATCTTTAAGTTGTCTACAGGGCCATATAGTGCGGGAATAGTAGCATATGTTATAGAGAGGCCTTAAACTAAGAAAGTACTCATAAACGTTTAAATACAAACATTTTTTTACTTGCAAAGTATTTAAATGATTTTCATTCTCTATACAACCAGATAATACAACAAATCCATCTAACGTTGTAGCAATAGTATTAGTTTGCTTTCGTCCTGATCTTGGTGCAGTGATTATGACTTCGGCTTCTAATATGTACCAAAATATGTATCACATAAATACTGCTCCCACATAAAATACTGCATTAGATTGATATCTCCAATTGAAGGTGACAATAGGCAAAAAATCGCTGACCTTAAAAACCCAATCTTTCATAAAAGTTGAAGTCACTACAAATTTGTGTAAATACTGTAGGTGCAGAATCTATCAATTGGAATAGCGCAGGGCCCTAGAAAAACGTGGGGTCCAAAGTATATGGCTCTTTTTTTCCTCAAAGAGCTATATGGCTGAATTATTCAACATCTATTCCTTATTATGTCATCAAAAAACTTTGTTTTTTTATCTAGATTACCCCACTAAATAGGTCTTTAGTGGGGGACTTCAATTTGCAAGGTAAGTTTAAGCTAAATTGGTCCCTTGGTTCTTTTAAAATTCGAACTTTTTAACTGCTCCAAAAAAGGTGAGAGACGTAACATTACCTCTGTTACAATCGTTTTATTTGATCACCTCTAACACAGCATACTGCCAAAAGACGTTGGTGGCGGTTGTTAAGTGAATAACCATAACTGGGGGTTTTTTTTGTATCTACTGAATTATTTTCACATCTATCTCATTATGTCTGAGGCTTGCATGATGGCTGAAGCCGTTGCCCCAGCGAGAAATCTATGAACGAGTATTTGAATTATTTGTATACTATGCTCAGACCATTTATTCTGAGCAATAAGCTTTCTTGGGTTTACGGTCGACTCGAGAGATGAGCTCGAAAAAAAAACGTCTTCCATCAACAACGTCACGACCACGTTTGAGAACTATGCACTCTTTTAACTCAGAGATTAGGAGCAGCTGTCGTAGTTGACGATTTTAATTTTTGCTGGAAAACGCTTCGCCCCGACCAGTAAGTTATGATATATATTTACGAAATCCTTGATGTCCAATAAATGGTGTTAATGGCTTTACGTCACTGTGTCCATTTCTGCAAGAGACATCGGCCAATTAAACTGAACCATTTCAAGATACGTGCACGGGATTCGGATTAATTGGCCACTGACTTAATTTACCGCATTTTCTTAGAACGAATAGAGCCACTTTTTCTCTAGATGTATATATTTATTTCATTTGTTTATTCGAAACCGTCAACCAAAACTTACAACATAGGTAATTCCAGTTTTTTGCCTGGCTGGGTATCTATCAACCTATCTATCTCTGTGTCACGCATAAAGGCCGAACAAATGGAGCTATAAGACTGAAAATTTGAACATCTACTCCTCGTTATGTCTAGAAGAAAAAACGTCTGTTTTTTTTTTGAAAATTCCTCCACAAAAGCATTGGGGGGGTAGTCAATTTACAATGTAAGTTTATACTAAACTGGTCTTTGAGTTTCCATCTTGCAGCATTCAAACTTGTTTTTTGGGGGGGGGTTCAATCCGGACTTTGTGGTGATCACCGCTCAACAAAAGACGAGAAAAGTACCACATTCATTGATCACCCCTTTTTTCCAATTTTGTTGATTTATCATTCCCAACACAGCATGTTGGTCACGTGTCAGTTTCTATTGAGTGACTAACCAGATCCGTTTCTTTCTTTCTTTATTTATTTATTTATTTTGTCATAGGTCTTTGAACGAACAACTTGAGTGTCTCAAACTCTTTATGCTATTAAAACTGTAGCGGAAGTGTACGTTCGTATGAGTGTACGTGTATGGTTGGCTTTTGAAAACTATTAGGCTGGTTGTCTGCTTTGTCTTACTTGACCTATTCTCAAGGACAATTTCTAGATTTATGCTATCTGTTTGCATGGCTGATTCCTAATTGTTCGCAAAGTTTCCAGTGACTCACTGTTCCTTCCCAATCAAGTCTATTTTTGTACTTTCGCTCGCATCTCTCTATTTCTCTCATTCTTTCTTTCTTTCAGCACCAGTTTGCCATACTGATGATTCGTGTCATGAGTTCGTTTCAATTGCAACATTACCGACATTTACAGTTTTTCTTGGTCTATATAATAATAATAATAATAATAATAATAATAATAATAATAATAATAATAATAATAATAATAACAAAAACAACAAAAAACACCTCAACATACCACAAATAGTGGTGGAGTCACGAACCACAGTACTGCTGTGGTAGGTGAGGGAGAGAAGATGCGAGGAGGACTGAATATCTGAGGAAACTTAGTCACTCAGCCTCCAGCGATAACCACTGGGCAACTGGTGTGAAACTGTAAACCACAGCACTTCTGTGGACTAAGAGTATGCAGAGAGGAGGGCAAGAGACCTGAAGAGACTTGCTGTCACCCAGTCCCCAGCAGTGAACACCAGACAACTTGTGTGAAAATGCAAATAATAATATGCATTCACATGAATTTCGGCAAAACAAAGGTCATGTGCAACAATCAACGCGGAATTAAATAAAATGCTTGCTGCCACTCAGTCTCCAACTGTGACCACCAGGCAACTGGTGTGAAAATGGGACTTTGACATCCAAACTGACCACCTCATCCAGGCAAGAAGACCGGACTTAGTAATAGTAGACAAAAAAAGGAAGGCCTGCCAAATAGTAGACATTGCTGTACCTGCGGACCATAGAGTAAAAAAGAAGGAGGGTGAAAAAAAGGGAAAAATACCAGGACCTAGCAAGGGAGTTAAGGAAAATGTGGAACATGAAAACCAGGGTAGTACCGGTCATAGTGGGCGCACTAGGAACTGTCCCCAAAACGCTGAGGGAGAGACTGGAGGAGATCGGGATTAGGGGGAGGATAGAGACCGTACAGACCACAGCACTACTGGGAATTGCACGGATACTGAGGAAGGTGCTAGAGATATAAGTACTGCAACGAATAGTAGCTCTGTCATGATATGCGAAAGAGGGAGGAGACGTTAGCTGAAGACCTGAGGAGACTTATTGTCACTCAGCCTTCAGCGATAACCACTGGGCAACCGGTGTGAAACTGTAAATCGTAGAATTACTGCGACCTATGAGTACTAGGAGAGGAGGGCTGGATACTTGAGGAGATTTGCTGTCACTCAAACTCCAGCGGTTACCACCAGGCAACTGGTGTGAGATTCCAAATAATAATAATAATAATAATAATAATAATAATAATAATAATAATAATAATAATAATAATAATAATAATAATAATAATAATAACCATGCAATACATCAAACATGCTCGACATCAAACGGAGGAATCAGAAGATATCAGTATATTAGAGGAAAAACGGTAGTCCAAGATGTAAAAAAAAATCATTCGATAACTCAAACGGCAATGGGCTGGCTATATTGCAAGAATATCAGGCAACTCACAAAGAGGAACCTCAAAGATCACATGTGAAATCGTGGCCAGCAGAATATAAAATCGCATGACAAACTCGACAAGTTACAAAAGTATTGGCTCTGCAGCGCCCAAGACAGGGAGGTCTGGCAAATCTTGGAGAAGGTCTATGTCCAACGAGGGACGCTAAAACGATGATGATGATGATGATGATGATGATGATGATGATGATGATGATGATGATGATGATGATGATGTTTTCTTATTTTCATTGAGAAAAAAAATACCATATTTTTTTATGTGTAATACGAATCCTAGATATCGCGATGAAAAATGGGTATAAAATTAGATACGATGTTTTCTGTGTTATACCCGAAGAGATACGGTGTTGCATTTTATATCTATTTCCGCCCCCCATCCCCCGAAAAAATTAATGAATACTGGGACTTTTCGTTTGTCCCCGCCAGGGAAACCCTAACACATGACACCAGAGGAGGGGCACTAACGAAATGACAAATCTATTCCCACCAGTTAATGAAATTGGGGGGGGGGAGCGTTACCCCCAAATCCTATGCTCTCCATTGCTATCTTCTCCTTCCAGACTTTTGACAGCATTAACTTCTCGTTCGGTCAAAGTTGCTAACATCTGACAACTTAGAAATCGTCACCTGACTAACCTCTTTTGGCAACATGCCATGTTGGGATGATCAATTAAAAAATTGGAAAAAGAGGTAATGAATGAATGGGTTAGCGCTCCCGCCTTTTGTTTACTAGTGATCACAAAAAAAAATAATTAAAAAAACAAACAAGCATGATACAAACTAAAGGATCGATTTACCGTAAACTTCCATTGCAAATGTAATCTCCACTAAAAATCCATTTAGAGGGGGAATTTTGAAAAACAAAAAATGTTTCCTTTGGACTTAATAAGGAGTAGATGTTTGAATTCTCGACTTTTTAGTTCAATTGGATAAACTTGTACGCGTTATACATACATATTAGTGAGCCAGCTAGACCAATTGAAAAACTGAAGAAACCTGTTTTGACAGTATGAGTGACAGTTTGTGTTGACAAAGCTGTTTGGTCCGGGAAAAATTGAAATGTTTCAATTCTCTAATATCAAAAATGCTGTTAGAAATTTGACCCCAAACTATTACCACAATTTGAGTTTCCAGTTCTTAATCGATTTTCTTTCTCTTCCAAGGCTTCTGTATCTTAAAATTATGGACGTTAGATTTTG
>OY735234.1:23649345-23659345 GCA_963457665.1 Thysanoteuthis rhombus | reverse complement strand
ACAACAGATGGAGCAAAAGGCTAATCAATTAGTGTCCATGGGACAGTAAACGTAGTATGGAAAGACCAGAGACAAAATGTAGGGTTTGCCACTGATATATGCTAAGGAGCAACGCAATCGTGATCGTCATGGAAGGAAATGGAGAAGGCCAGCGCTTGACTTACAATGGCTAATATATATATATATATATATGTGTGTGTGTGTGTGTGTGTGTGTGTATGTAATGTGGTGAAAAATAATCTCGTGACACTAATGTTTCATTCTTATAGCAATTTTCAAACTTAGCCTGAAACATTAGTTTCACTGGTATGTTTTTCCATGTTACTCAATTGATTGACGTAACAGAAACCAATCTTCATTGCACATGCGTGAACAAATACTCTCCCGTGAGCGTGCTCAGTCGGCAGTGAGGCAGCATAGAGCAAGCTAGTGTATTGTGTTGCAGTTGCACTCACAATGACCGAGCCTGTCCATTCTTCACGCTTCGTGCAGGCTTTGTTTGTTTTTTTGTTTGTTTTTTTCATCACCCTGGTCTGTCAGCCCCCGACCTCACAGCCCTGATTTAGCTTCACCTACAACTTCTGGAATTTTTTGCTCTTGAAAAGGGAGAGATTACGAGTCATGGACGAGATTAGGGAGAATTCAAGGACACATCTAATGGTGTTTCCAATAATAAAAAAAAACTTGCCAACTATTTTTAGAGGTGGAGGGGTCGCTGGAATATTTGCATGAAATCCTAAGGATATTTTTTCCTTGATATCAAACGGCTGTAATCCTTCCAGACAAACTTTATGTATCTACACTGTTTAGTCCACAGTGACCAAATCAACAACCAAAAGAACAGGTCTGGTTAGTCACTCAATAGAAACTGTTACGTGATCAACGTCTTTTGGCAGCATGTCGTGTTGTGGGTGATCAATTTTTTTAAAAGATGAAGAAAGGGATGATCAATAAAAAGAGAACTTTTCTCGCCTTTTGTTGGGCATTGATCAGTGAAATAAACTTCGAATTTTCAAAAACCAAACGTGTATGCAGTTGGATACAAACTAAGGACCCTACTGATCCCTCAGATGTAAAAAAAAAACAACTATTTGTAGGTGGGTTTTTCTAGACATAATGTTGGAATTTTCATCTTTCTAGCTCCATTTGTGTGACCTGTACGCGTGGCACATACGTAGATAGCTAGTCAGACAAACCCACTTGAAAACTGTAGAAACTAAGTTTTGGTGACGGTTTCAAATACTTGTCTCAATAATTCATAGATAAGTAAGAGCCATGATTTCATATGCTGATTTCATAGGTAAGCAGATCCTCCCGATATGGAAGATTGGTGTAACACAGTCTCAATCTTCACATTTGATCCTATGCTTTACGAAACCAAGCTCAGCAAATATCGAATCGAGATTTCATGGATTTTAGATTTCTCTCTCGGTAATTTGCCAGGGAATTGGTGATCTGTCCTCTAGACCATTCATCCCCATGGCACCTAAGGGAGAGCCTCAGATCATTTCCTAATGTCCGCCGTTAATAATGCACTTGATAACAAAATGCCATAGATCAGTGGTTTCGAAAGTGGGGTCTGCTGACCACTGGAGGTCCGTCAATAATGCCTGGGGTTCACGATCGTGTTCTCCCTGAACCTAACATTGTGAATCTTGTGCAAGAGAAACATCATCATCTATCGCATTATACACAGATCTGTACCATATATTAGAGTTCAAATAAATGTAATCCCTTTAGAATGAATACGATTCTCAAAGGTCAAAAATTCTCTCCATTGTAGTTCATTGATAACAGTCTAAAAACTAAATGCTAAAAATGGCAGTCCGACAAGAAATTTCCTTTATAAAAAGATCATTAAAAAGTGAAATCCTCTGTTGCAATCCTTATCAACTTGGATAAGTTCGCCAGGCTGTAGTGGTTAACGAGTCTGTTTAGCAGACTATCATCATCATCATCATCATTATTATTATTATTATTATTATTATTATTATTATTATTATTATTATTATGTAAGGTGCGAGTGGCATAACTGTTACCAGCACGGAAAACAGAATCGGCGAATCATGTTAGAATTTCAGTCGACACTGTTCATGTTTGCTTTGCATTAATGTCCTTGCGAGAAACATGAATCTACTTTTTGCTCTAGATATGGATATATAGCAGAGCAGTTGGAGCCCCCATAATCCCTTTCAGGCGATCAAACTACGAGACATATGAAACAACAAGGTGTAGAGACCCAGAGGCAGACCGGTGGTAAACTCTACCTCCTTTCTAGCCACTCCTACAGTAAAAAAAAAAAAGGGCCACCAATTGTGGTGTCAAATTGTACCACTTGAGAAAGACCTTGGAAACCGACAGAATAGGATCTCGCCACGGCATTAAAAACATTCACATGCGGGTGGTTATGCAAATCTCTGTACAGCTACATAGATAATTGGAACGATGATCAACCAACAGCTACCACTGTGTTGTGGGTTCGATCCTCACTGGGTACCCTACATTTGTGTCCTTATTCCTGGGTTAGATCTAGAAACTTAATCAAATAGGCTAATCCTGTATTTTCTGGATCAAAGAATCCAATAAAGGCCTCAAAGTAGTGCACAGGATTACACAGAAATAACGAAGGAGTAATTGACAACAATTATCTCGATACATTTATGATATAACTTTATTACATAATACGTGTCGCAAGTCCTTTGGTATGGATTTAGAAGCAAGAAAGCAGCCTTGTTATTTATCAAGTTGAATTATGCTATGTTATATGCTTTCACAGATCTTCATCACTGTCCAGAGTGCAACTTTCGACACTACAGTCACTTTGACACGAGCAATCCAAGTTGAGTCTCTGGCGTGTTTCTGTTTAGTTGAGCCGAGGTTCAATGTAACAACTTTACGACTTGATGCCTGTAGTTTCTGTCCTCACTGGACTTATTGTGGGACAGGGATGAGTTCAATCTTTGCGTTGACTCTAGACTGAATATTCTTTTTTCTCTATATACATAAAACACGGACGAAGTACAGAGCAGTTCATCAGTTAGGCTTTTAGATAGTTTAATTTTGTGTTTTACGATAATTTTGCTGTTACTCGTATGAACTTATGTTTGAAGCTAACTCTGTGTAACTTGAGCTGAAAACGTCTAAGTGATCTCAAAACTGTGTAAGTTATGCTTTTGTTTAAAATATCATTTTAGTCATTATTCAATAGTGAAAAGTTTTGCAGAAAAAAAATCAAATTAAAGTTCAATTTAATCTCTATAGTGCCCAGATGTTGGAATTTAGCATCTTTCAATGTGTGGACAGATTGGTTTCATATTCTAGTATTGAAATAAAACATATTTTTGCGGTCGTATATCGAAAATTAATATATTGGATGATCTGATTAACTTTACATGAAGAGGGAAAATGATATTTTAAATTGAATCTTTCATGTTGAAGAATTTATACTTTTTTTTTAGAACATTTTTTTTTCTAATTCTTATTGCAAACTCTTCTGCAGTTGAAATACCTTGACAGGAAGACGCTAATAGATTTTATCTTTTTTTTTTTTTCATTAGTCCACTCAACCAATTACTGTTTAACTACGCGGTAGGGCCAAGTCAAATTGGGATAATCAGAGTTTGTCAACTGGCTGGCGTCTTAATTTCAAAAGTGATGGGATTTTTACCGCCAAAAAAGGGATACCTCACAGCACAAAAGTTACTACTAAAAGATGCAGCGACAATCAAGTCAATGAACTTATATACTAGTTTTATTGGGTTGACAATAGCGTGCCAATTTCTATCGTTCTATCTTATTAGGATGCCGTAAATGGTGAGTTGGTTTCGTAATGCAAGGAGATGGATTTTATGATAAAATTGCTGTATCCTAGGATCCCAGTTCGATCACTACATTGGCTTCTTAACGGATGCTATTTGCTGGGGTCTCAGAAACAATTCTGATACGTAAAATTGACACACCAAGCAGAGCATCAGGAAGACGGTATAACATTTAGGAGAGCGACATTAGAAAAATAGAAATAATACTTTCAGGAAATAAAGATGTTATCTGATCCAATTTTAAATAATATCGATAAATGAATTAATATGGGAAGTCCTCAATTTTTATTAATACTTATTTGTTCAATTGTGTGAATCTTATTCTAAAGTAAAGTTAATCTTATGCTTAGTTTCAGGTTCATCTTTATGTGATCCAAAGGGTCTGTGAGCCCAGTTTTGAAACCACTGATTTATGTATGAAATAATGTGAAAAGTTTTCAATTTGCTTTAAATACATGTACACTGCTTTAGAATGTTCAATTAAGTTTCAGGTGATGTTTATGTACTTAAAAAATTCATTGTGCTCAGAAAACTAAAATGGCGAAAATTCAAATGTTATTATTCTAGGATCTACTTCTTGTACCATTTCCAAACTTTGTAATTTGTTTGACATTTGACATGGACACATAGCGTAGTGGTTAAAGAATCAGACAGAATTACTGCAAGTAATCTAATGGTTCTAGGTTCAATCCCAATGTGAGACAATAATATTTCGAAAATACTACTACTTCTAAGAGGGGAGTGCGGTCTATATACCCCCGTCGGTTAAATAAAGGGTTCGGTTCGTTACTTTCCCACACCTACCAGATGATACCTGATGAAGGCCATAGAGTACAACGGCCGAAACGTTGTATGAAAAACAAACAAGATGAGGATATACATAATAATAAGAATCCTGTTTTAGAAAATATGATAATTTCCGTGTTATAGATGTATATCTTTCGGGGTGGGGAGGAAATACTGACCATCGGTAAAACCAACATATTACCTGGCAAATCCTTGATAGCTTGACATGAAATGACCCAAAAGTGAAGCAAGTGTTAGATTCAGAAGTCTAATGGTTCCACCAATTGCGTTTTGGCCAAAGAAACATGAGAATAGCTCATTTAATTATGTTTCCAGCTTCGCTAAAAAACGAGATAGCGTAAATTATGTATTTTACGGCAATCATTTTGAAAATGAAAAATGGCGACTATGTAGGGGTCTATTTAAATGCCAACATTATTTCATTGATTCCTCAGACTCTAAAAATTACCAGATTATTCTGTTTTGCTGATCAACTAAATCTTTGAACGAAAATGAATAACAAACCTGACATTGCAAAATGTGTATTTTATGCAATAAAGTTATATCACAAATGTAAAGAAATGATTTTTAATAACTTTTCTATAACTTTAGTTATAATCCTGTTTGGAAGTCTTTATTGGACTCCATAACCCAGTAAACATACGATTTTCCAATTTAATTATGTTCCTAGACTGACCAAAAGCCGAAATAGCACAAACTATAAACCTAATCAAAAGACAGATCCGCAAATTGAGAACTATGCAACGTGCACATGAAAGAATTATGCTGGGCCTCACATGGAAAGACCACAAGACAGTATAGTACACCCAGGAAAAGACAAGAGTCAGGGACATCAGAAAATCCATTAAAAAACTCAAATGGCAGTGGACTGGCCATGTTGCACGAATGGCGGACGACTGATGGACATCGCGACTCACGACATGGATCCCCCGAGATCACATGCGGAACTGGGGCCGGCAGAATATTAGATGGAGAGACACGCTGGACAAATTCAGAAAATACTGGCTCTGCGACGCCCATGATAGAGAAGTGCGGCGAATCCTGGGGAAGGTCTGTGCCCAACGACGGACGTTAAAAGACTGATGATGATGTATTTTACGGTGGCTATTTTGAATATCCAAAATAGCCGCCATGCAGGTGTCTCTACAGATACCAACTTTATTTTCTCATCTTAAATCATTATAAAGCACAAAATTTACAACTAGTTAGCCAAAAGTCAATCTAACCGCTCAACCTATGGACTTCTCTGTACTGCACCTGAATGATAGAATTTTAAAAAATGAAAAGGAAATTCAGCTTAGAGTCGACGCAAATCTTGCCACAGTGAACTCACCGTTGTTCTTCAATATATTGTGCAAATCACGTATTTGACTACAGCCATTCTGAAAATGAAAAATAGTGACTAAGCAGGAGTCTACGCGAATGCAAACATTATTTAATTAGTTTACCATGCTCTGAAAATTATAAAAATGTATGTTCTGTTAATCTATAAAATAAAAAAAACTTGTAAGAAAATACAAAGTGAATCCGTCTAATAGAGCAAAATATGCATTTTCGATAGTCATTTTGAAAATCAAAAATTAAGGCCATGAATAGTTTAGGAAATCTCTGTACACTCCAAATACACTCCTTTTTTTATATAGCGAAGCGGACTAAACTAAGAAAATCTGCATTAAATTAAAAGATGTGCTCCATGACAATACGCAATCCCACACTTCGCAGCTGACTGTGTCTAAGTTCAGAGACTTTGGACATGTTTTCCTCGTAATTCTCCTACAGGTTTATTATCCTTTCAAACAAACAATCCGTAATAAATGGTTGATTTGTGCCGTGAATATCATGGAGATTGTATATTATACAGGGTGTCGTTTAGAATTGACTATGGTTTCTAATAGGTCGCATTGTGATAAAATATCTACTGCTTATGTTGTTTATATTATCCTTCATTTTACAATTTAAAAAACGTTAATTTAAATTCAAAAACGTAATAGAGCTTTTGAACGTGCACTCGTCAACCTGAATTTATTAGAATCTGGCCTAAATCAGTCATCTTACTATTAAAAAAAATCAATTTAAATTCAAAAACATTATTGAAATTTTGAATATGCACTCTTCAACCCGAATTTATGAAAATTTGGCTCAAACCCGTCACCATACTATTGAAAATAAATTCAATTTGAATTCAAAAACATAATAGAGTTTTTGAATATGCACAAAATTTATGAAAATTTGGTCCAAAGCAAAAAGTCATCTTACGATTCAAAAAAAAGTCAATTTAAATTTTAAAACATAATAAAACTTTTGAATGTTCACTCTACAGTCCAAATTCATAAAAATTTGGCTCAAACCAAACAGTCATCTTACTATTCAAAATATGAGATTTTAAAAACATAATATGCCAGTTTAATGACTCAATAAAAACAATTATGTAATCAACGTCTTTTGGCAGCATGTTACGTTGGGGGAGATCAATTTGAAAATTGGAAAAGTGTGTTATCAATGAATAAGTTACTTCTCAATAATCACAAAAAGTCTAAATTAAAAAAACAAAAACAAGCTATTACAAAACGGGTATCAAGTCAGCATGAACTTATATTGTGAATTGAAGCCCTCACAGAAAAGCTGAGGGTGATTTGAAAACTAAAAAAGTTTTTAGAAGACATAATAAGGAGTAAATCAAGTAAATGTTCATCCCTCTAGCTGAATAGATGTAGCCTGTACGCATGATTCATACATGGCCAGCAAGCCGGCTGGACCAACTAAAAAACTGAGAGAAACCTATGTTGTCAGTTTTGGTTGAATGTCTTGGTCGATGGTATCAAATAGAACTTTTGAATGCTCACTTTACAACCCTGAATTCTAAAAATTAAGCCAAAACAAGACAGCCATCTTGCTATTTAAAAAAATGACGTTTGAAATTTAAAAACATAATTTATAACTTCCATATATTCACTCTCCAGCCCGAAGTGCAAACACTTTAGCCGAAACCAGCCAGTCACTAGCTTTTGAGTTTTAACTTAGTCGGAGGGAGTGACGGGTTAGGTGGGTCGATAGAACTTTGCCTGTCGTCGATAGCTGAAGACGATGGCTTTGAAGGCTGAGTGGTCAAATTGTGTTGGCACACGTCTCGCCGACCTGGCACCGGTCCTGGTCAACTTGGGCAGGTCTCATTAGGGACAAAGTATTTAAATGAATCGGGCGGAAATGAGACAATTTATGAGAGTAGTCATCAAGTGTTGGTCAACCGTTTTAGGGTTTTTAAGTAGTCTATCAAAGAAAGATAGAAAGAAAGAAAGAAAGAAAGAAAGGAAGAATGAAAGATAGAAAGAAAGAAAGAAAGGAAGAAAGAAAGAAAGAAAGAAAGAAAGAAAGAAAGAAAGAATTAAGGTCATAAAAACAAAGAGAGGAGAATGAATAGTTTATATTTGAGAGGAGAGAAGGGGAAGGGTGAAGGAGAAAGAAAGAAGTAACAAAATTAATCATGCCTTGAAAATGTGCGTATATATACCTGCATTACTCTTTGTGTGTCTGTGTGTGAGTATGTACACGTGCGCGCGCGCGCGTGTGTGTGTGTAGGTGCATGCACTCACGCACCTATCACAATCTGATAGTAAGCAAGCTATTCTTTCAGTCAAGTTCCATATTTCAGCTCCATGGTTAACTATCGTAAGGATACAGTTTGGATATACTTTTCTTTTTAGGATTAATGAGATTTTCGATAATCCTAAAAAGAAGAGTGTACAACCAATGCATCCTCCCGATAGTCACTTATGGAGCTGATACATGGAATCAAACCAAGAGACAGACCTACAAACTGAGAAGCGTGCAACGTGCGCATGAGAGAATCATGCTCAACCTTACATGGAGAAATCACAAGACAGCACAGTACATATGGAAGAAAACGGGAGTCCGAGACATCATAGAAACAATTTTTTAAAAAACTCAAGTGGCAATGGGCAGGCTATGTTGCAAGAATGAAAGACAACCGATGGACATCACGTCTCACAACACGGATTCCAAGAGATCACATGAGAAACCGAGGACGACAGAACACAAGATGGAGAGGTGAACTAGACAAATTCAGGAAATACTGGCTCTGCGGCGCCCACGATAGAGAATTGTGGCGAATCCTGGAGAAGGTCTATGTCCAACAACGGACGTTAAAAGACTGATGATGATGATGATGATGATGATGATGGCCGAAAACTTACCAGCCTAGAGTGATTCTTTACTTGATTATTCCAAAGAGAACCGTTGTCCTTGTTAGATGCGGTAGACTACTTTCTTTTTCTTCAGCTCGGCATTTTCTATTCTGATCGGAGTGTCTTTGTTCTGTACGTGTTTCTTGTACATGACATTTGTTTTACTGAAGTTCATGTGGAGGTTTACTTTCTTGCTTTCTTCATTCAGTCCGTCTAGCATTCTGCGGAGATTATGAAGGTTTTCAGAGAAAAGGACGATGTCGTCGACAAATCTGAGTTTACTTAGGTAATCTCCATCTATTCTGATTCGTTTATTTTCTCAATCTAAGTTCCAACAATCCATCCTCCCGATAGTCACCTATGAAACTAAAACATGGAGCCTTAACCCAAAGATTGACCCTCAAGCTGACAACCATGCAACGCACACAAGAGAGAATAGTCCTTAACATCACATGGAGATATCACAAGACAGCACAATATTTTAGAGAAAAGACCGGGGTCAGAGATATCATAGAGACCATTAGAAAACCCAAATCGCAATGGGTTCACCATGTTACCATGTCAGACAACTGATGGACATCACAAGTTACGACGTGGATCCCCAGAGATGATATGCGGTCGGCTACATATGAGATGGCGTAACGACCCAGACAAATTCATAAAGTTTTGACACACCTGATAGGATTGTCTGGCGGATCTTAGAGAAGGTCTGTGTCCAACGATGGATGCTAAAAGGCTGATGATGATGATGATGATGATGATGATGATGATGATGATGATGATAGAGCTATGGACAGTTTGGTCCCTACTGGATGCTCTACATTTGTGGCCTTGTGTCAAACAAGACTAAAACGAATATCATATAATTTCACTTACAAGGAAATATCCTTGAACAGTTCCCTAAAACCAAAAAATCCCATGCTAAATTAGATCTTTGGTTTGTGGACTGGAATTTTGAAACAGATACATTCTGATCAGTGAAAAATGTCACCTGTACATCACCTTGTCTGTGATAGATAGATATCTTATGCAGAATCAGTGAAATTGCCTAAATGGCGAAGTTTTAAGTTTTTACAAAAAAATAAATGAATAGGTAGTTTTAATATCTTTAAAAGTTTATTCAACCAAAACAAGGATATAAGACAATTATTCTATTATCAATCGATTTGGGAA
>OY735234.1:23619345-23644345 GCA_963457665.1 Thysanoteuthis rhombus | reverse complement strand
TACAACATGGTCGGCCAATTACAGTTTGAGTTTTTCATGTGTTTTTATGCTATGGCTGACCTCTGTCTTCATATAATACACTGTGCTGTGTTGTGATCTCTCCATCTGCGGTTGAGCATGATTCTCTCATGTGCACGTTGCATGGTTCACATTCTAAGGGCCAATCTTTTGGTAAGGTTCAATGTTTCAACTCCATAGGTGGCTATCGGTAGGATACATTGGTAGCATACCCTTCTTTTATGATTCATGGAATTTTATCGATTTTGTAGTTTGAGCTGGCTCCACCGAACACATTCCAGCCTACGGTGATTCGACGCTTGATTTCTTCTTCCTTTTTTTGTGTGTTGGGGGGGTCATGGGGATTTATTGTCCTAGGTAGATTTAGTGGTCTACTTTCACTTGCTCTGCATTTTCTATTCTTACTGTTTTGTTGTTGTCTTCTACGAGTTTGTAATACATGACATTTGTCAGACTGAAATTCATGTGAAGGTTTACTTGCTCTCTGCGTTCAGTTTGTCTAGCATTCTCTTTGGAGATCATGAACGTTCTCCGCAAAAAAGAGGATATCGTCTACAAATCTGAGGTCACATGTGGGAGAGAACATATGGTGTGCTCAACTACTTGAATGCTATTCCAAAAAAGAATTCAATTACGAGAAATTTAAGATATTGATGGAAATGAGACGGTGTCAGACGTGGATAATTCTGAGGTAAGTAATATTTAGTCAAATTCTTCGATTGAATACATTGGCAGAAAATCGACTCAGATATTTTTTTTCTGATCAACTTAATGATAATTCCATAAGGTGGTTTGTATGCAACAGATGTAACAGATTTAATTTTCACATGGGTAAACATGCAACAAAACTGACACGAACACAACAAGTCACATCCGCTGTTATACGTACTGATCCCTCATTACCAAATACGTTTTTGGATAACCTACGTTAGTAAGCCCCCTGTTTCAAAAAACTAGATGATGTGTAGTATAAAATGGCATTTATATATATTTCATTATGATAATACCCAATATAAAATAACTAACTACATGTATTATGACACGGTCCTGGTGAGCCATGTTTATATAACTGTTTTGTTTCTAAATACCCGAAACTGTTACATGGTAAACAACTGATGATCCCAACAAGAAAATTCACAAATAGTATCATAATATCTAACTCGGAGTAAAACATAAAACCCTTCGAAGAGCTTCCAAACGTTTTTTTTTTTTTTCAACACATGATAACGTGTAAATGTTTAAATTTTCGGCTTGTGCGCATATATATATATATATATATATATATATATATATATATATATATATATATATATATATATATATAGCCAGCCAACACAGCTTAAAACTGAAGAAACTTTGGTTGATAGTATTGGTACCAGTTTTAGCAAACTATTTGTGCTAATACAACAAAATGGAATATATGTTGTTCAATCAATTTAATGTTTGAAAATTTTTTAAAGAACTTTTATCGTTAGTTAATAAACTGGATAAACTTTTCGGTCAATCCAATAAGTTTTTCAATGAAGTTTATTTTTAAAACATTTTTAAAAGCTTTGTCTATACATTTCGACAGGACTCATGAATTCCAACTTTTTTCAACAATCCAATATCTTCTTCACATCTTATGTTTTCGCAACGTTATACTCGGAGAAGGTCGAGGAATGAGTCGGCCAACACGCTATATTAAACATCAAAGATGGAAAGGAAAGGTTGGATAGTCTGAAAAAAATTATAGATGAAAAGCAAGCTCATTTATTCTTACTTAATAATCTCAAAGAACGTTTGATCTCGCCAAATTATAGAGCTGAAACATTGGAAAGGCTCTTCATGACTGGGTATATGTCTTCTCACAATGCTAACAAAAAACATCGCGACTGTTACGAGAAATAATGCGATTCTTGACCCATGGAGAATCTCTGGAACTCTACACGGAATGGAAATATTCTTGCTATCATTAAACTCTTTATCAAATCTTATAAAATCTCACCGCTTACACCAAAAAAGATTGATGGGACGATTAAACATCGTCAAATGATACAGCAAAGTTCAAATCAACAAGTCTAATCACTGGTTGAATAAGGAAGCCTGTGATTATAAATCAATCGCAAGGTTAGCCTTCACTGCAAAGAATTGCACCAAGGTTGCCAAAATGGCTAGTTTCTGCTGAATACGAGTACATTTCATATTACCAAGAATGATTTAAGTTGTCGTGTTATTTAATGAACAAAACGATTTTTTTTACGTTCACCACAGCGTCATCCAGCAGATGGCGCGATTGCATCATTTCCAGGTGGTGGTAAGCTGGTCTGCATCCTACTAAGTCAGCCCAGGCACGATGTTACGTCATTGGAAATTTCTCGAACAAATAAGTTGAACAATAATATCTATTTTTATGTTATACCAAATGAACTACCGATCCGAAAACCAGTAAATTAGGCCAAGGGCTCCAAGCTTTTTTCATGTTGACAATATTCTTGTCGACCGGCTGACGGAGGGGGTTATTGATTACGACTAGAATATAGGGGGAAAGTCGACTATGGCACTAATATCTGTACCTTGCATGGATGAATCATCGTAGTCAACGTGTGTACCAGAACCAACTATCTAAAATTATCTAAAAATATCTAAGAAATAGATCTGTTATCTAAAATTAGCAAAAAATACCAGCACAATATCTGAGCATTGTTGATCTCAAAATAATTTTTTAAAAAGCACTTTTTGAAAGAAAAAAAAACGTTTTTAGATACTTTCTGATGTACTCATAAAAGTTTCCAAGGTTATATACCCAAAGAATGTGTCCAAGAATGCCAGGAGACACATGCACGCATACATAAGCATACAAAGACACAGGCAAGCAAAGAGAGAAGAATCAGTAGCCAACTTGGCTGATTGGTCGGGTGAGGCATTTGTGGGTTTATAGTGATTCAAAAATGTGGCTAATACTCTCGATTTCGTTTAATCTAACAAATGTAATATCAACCCATTTATAACTAAAGTCAAATTCAGGTAAAATTAGAAATATGGAATAAATGAAAGTATATTAGCATAGTGAGGCAGATTTAATTGTAAATAGATCTGAAAACATTTTTCTTGTCATCTGGAGAGTATCATATATAATTTAATTTGCTTTCTTTCGAGAGTATATTTTTACAGCAATTTTATTGGATAGACTAAATATAGACCCATAGGGAATATTGGGGTTAATCAAACGAATTTGATATCAACCAGATTTATAAACATCTCTGAAATGCAGATTCTATCTAGTCTAGCTATGACTAGTCCAGTTTGTTTGTTTGGTGGAGGGATGTAAGGAGGGATCTTTTGGGGACAGTTGGTGGTCAACCTTCATGTAGTGTTCCGACCCTAAACCATAACACTCTCTGGTTGATGGGTCAGCAGTAGTGGTCAGTTCACTACCTTCTCCTGATTTCGAGCTAATATCCTCCCTTTTATGCCAAAACCAACAGGGGGCTCTTTCAGCTGGCTCTCCCAATCTTTTGACTGCTTTTCTCCTTTCCTGGCCCTTTGCTTCCTTACTGGTCAGCAAATTCCATGCAGTCTGTGCAGGGAATCCCCAGCAGACTACCTCCCCTAGGAAAAAACCAAGTGTGCTATCCTTTGTCTCTGCAATCATTGACCAGCTGCTGGTAGTTGCTTGTTTTCCTTTCTGTAGCCCCCTCACCAACCCTCTTCCCATGACACAGTCAACTCAGCCATTATGATCTTTTTTCCTTCTTTTGCCCAGATAACCACATCTGGCCTCAAGGTAGTGGGCAGCATAACGTCTGGGAACTTGACCTTCCTTCCAAGGTCGATTCTCAACTCTCATTCATTTGCTGACTGAAGTAGGGAGGGCTTTGAGTTTTTGTTCTGAGACTTTCCTCCCTTATTAACAAAGGTAATTCCCTAGAATGGCTCGGCTTTAGCCTGATAGATGGACTGAATGAAGAGAGCAAGAAAGTCGGCCCCGTAAGACGAAGGTCATGTGCAACAACCACATCGGAGATAAAAATAAAAAAAACACTAGGATCAAAATCGAGGACACAGAACTGGAGAAAGTAGATCACTAAATCTACCTAGGACAACGAATCTCCATGAGACCCTCAAAAGAAGAAGAAATCAAACGAAGAATCACACTAGGATGGCAAGCCTTTTGCAGAGCAAGCTCAACCTTCAAAAATAAGAAGATCCCATTAGTCCTAAAAAGAAGGGTGTATAACCAATGCATCCTCCCGATAGTCACTTATGGAGCTGAAACATGGAACCTAACCAAGCGACAGATCTACAAATTGAGAACCATGCAACGTGCACATGAAAGAATTATGCTGGGCCTCACATGGAGAGACCACGAGACAGCACAGTACATCCGAGAAAAGACAAGAGTCAGGGACATCAGAGAATCTATTAAAAATCTTAAATGGCATTGAGCTGACCATGTTGCAAGAATGGCAGTCAACCGATGGACATCACGACTCACGACATGGATCCCCCGAGATCAACTTGCCTGAATCATGTTTCTTCTCTTCTCGGGGTTTGCCTTTGACCACTACTGGAAGCGGGGTGTCCTGAGGCTTTGTCTCCCAATGCAAAGTATTTCAATAACGTGCAGAGAGAGCATTGCCTCTTGAATTTCTATGCAGGCTGCTCATTTCCGCCCCGACCCAGCTGTAATGTTGCCACGCTAACCTTGGTAAGAGGCCATGCTGGTAAAGCCATGCCTTCAATGTTCGCATTTGTTGAGTTTGTCCAACCAATCCTCTGATTGTTTCCCAATCCTGACGACGTTGTTGTTTTAATCGGAGAGTGTTCTATCAGACCGTTTCCACTTGCACTTAATTGACTTCTAGATTTGCTGGCCTTGAAGGTCCTTCTGACTCATGGGGGGGCCTTTAGTTTCGCTTCTGGCTGATGTTATAATCAGGTTCATCCTCATGTGAAACTAAATGGGAGAAATCGTGCATCCTGTTGAGATTCCTTTTTCCATTGATAGCCACTCTGTGGTTTTGAATCACGATTTGATATCAATGTCGTGTCTAGTGATTGTGTTCTCGACTAGGCTGGAGATGTGGTAGTAGTTTATTACTGCTTGGACCAAGTTGTACGGAATGGAGCTGAAAGCATTGGCCAAATCAAGGCAGACCACTGAGAGGTTGCCTTAGCTTTGCTTAGCTTAGCGGATTTGTTGGCTCGGAACGCCAGTGTGTTCTACATATCCTCACCCTTTTGGATTCTCTGTTATATAATGTGTTAACTTTTTGGTCAGCACCGAGAAGAAAATCTTTACTTTGACACTTGAACGGTAGATAATTCGGAATTGGCTTATATGAAATGAGGGCGCTTCTTTGTTGCTGGTTCGTTACCTAGACCAAGTAGGTAGTTCATCCTGTCAGGGTCACAAAATGCCTTTACAGATTCCTCTGACTCCGTCTTTGAACTTGGAAACCCATCAAACTTGGCCTGATCCAGTAGGGATTTAGTTGAGCTCGTTCTTCCTGTGTCCCCCTTCTTCCGATTGGTGGTCCTCTTATGCTAGATGTTGATTTGTTGGCTATTTTGGATTGTTTATTTGTCAATCTCTCTCTCTCTCTGTAATTGCTTTTTTGGTAGATATGCGCTTGACGTTTTCTCTACACGTAACTGCTCCCTCTCCCAATTGAAGACGATGGTTGACAGAAAATCCACTTTTGTTTCGGCTCTTTCCAGCCAGAGTTGTCTCCAGGATGATATCCTGATCGTCCTCGAATTCGGACCATTCATTTCGAGCCACCGGAATCGTTCCTTCACAAACTGAGTTACGTTTCTTGGGGTATCAATAGTCTGGGCCTGCAATTGGATCAGAGAAGAGGATGCAGAGAGATCCCCAGTACTGTAGCTTGTGTTCTGCCCAGGATTCTCTTGCAACTCATCAGCTTCTGCGCACTGCGCACTGCGTCCTGTTCTGCTTTCCACATTTGGACCTTAATTCCGATTCGCGCCCAAAATCAGATTCTGGTATAACTAGAGATATCGAATAAATGAAATTGGTAACGCAAATTTATTTGTAAAAAAAACGAAAGTATGTTTCTTATCATCTTGAGTGTGTTCATATGCAAGTTGACCAGCTTTCTCTCATAGGCATATAGTCAAAGGCAATTATGGGTTGAACTAAATATGGGCCTGTAGGCATACATGGGTTAAGATTCAAGGAAATAGATTTGATCTGATTTTGCAAAGAACTATCGTCAAATCATATCCCAACGGCCCGATAGTGCATGCTTTGAGGCCTATCACTAGTCCGTGACTCGGTGATCAGTTCTGGTTGTTAATATCTTTGAGAAGTTTGTTTTGAGAAATCAAAGTTTGTTTTGAGAGCCTAATATGAAGTATTTTCACTCTTACAGATACAAGTATGCCTGCTTTTCCAATTTTTTTTATGCTACTTCTTCACCTTTACAAGAGAGACGATAAGCGAAAATAGTGTCCAGCATTTATTTTGAAACAGGTTGTAATAGAGGCAGCACATCCCCTCTTTTTCCCTCTCCTAAACCCCAGTCTCCTGTCTACGACCCTAAACTCATCCTAATATTCCATCATCACCATCTGGGGGTCACTTTACGCCATTCCGGCTTACGAAATGTTTTATAGAAAGGCGGTACTTTCGGATAGCGGGGAGAAGTTGCATCAGTTTCGACTAATTCTTTCTACATTTTGTTGCTTTTTAACAAACGCGTTGAGGACAGAAACACAACGAAAATGCAAATCCAAAGAAATTGAACCACTACGTCTACCTAGGAACACGAATCTCCATGAATTTCCCAAAAGGGGGAGAAATCAAGCGAAGAATCGCTCCAGGTTTGTGAGCTTTCCATAGAACAAGTACAACCTTCAAAATCAAGAAAATCTCATTGAAGGGTCTATAACCGCTGCATACTTTAAATAGTCACAGATGGAGATGAAACATGGAACATAACCAAAAGACTGGCCCTCAGACTGAGGACTATGCAATGTGCTCAGGAGAGAATCATGCTTGGCATCACATGGAGAGATCACATGACAGCATATTATATTGAAGAACAAACAGGGGTCAGACATATCATAGAATCCATGAAAAAACTCAAGTGGCAATAGACCGGTCATGTTGCAAGAATGTCATGCAACCGCTGGACATCACGATTCACAACGTGGATTCCCAGACATGGGCAAAAATGTGGCCAGCAAAATCTTGTCCAACAACGGTCAATAGATGGTGTTTTTAGCCAATAAAATTCTTTGCGTTCCTTTTCTTTCCCTCTAATCTCTCTCTCTCTCTCTCTCTCTCTCTCTCTCTCTCTCTCTCTCTCTCTCTCTTTGGAGATATTAATCACTCTTGCTGCCTTTCCCTTTCTCTTGATTCCTCTTGATGTTTCTCTCCCTCTCTTTCTCTCTCTCTTTCTCATACTCGCTACCTCTATCTATCTCTTGAGCTCTTTTCTTTCGCTTTCTCACTTTTTCCCTTGCTCTCTCTCAGTCTCTATCTCGTTCTATCTCTTTGACGTTTCTTGATCTCTCCAAACCTATCCTCTTCCCTCTGTCTCTCCCTTTGTCTCAACCCCTCTCTCACTCTTGCTCTTGCTTTCATTTATCTCTCACTTCCACTACCTGCTCTATTAATCACTACCCTCTTCTCTCTTTTGCTCCTCTCTTTTTTCTATCACTCTATTTCTTATCTCTCTGTTTACCCCAACTCTCCTCTCTCTCTCTCTCTCTCTTTCTCTTTGCCTCTCACTCTTTCCCTCTCTAGATATCTCTCTTTTCTTGCTTGATTACTATAGCACATTCTCTGTATCCCTTCCCTCCTCTCTCTCTGTCTCTTACTCCCTCTATCTTTTCCTTTCTTGCTTCCTCTCTGCTTACTCCTACTCATTTTTCTCTCTTTCCTACTCTCTCTCTTATATATATATATATATATATATATATATATATACACACACACACACACACACACACACACACACTCACACACACATCCTGTTTGCTTTCTCTCACTCGTTTTCTATCACCCACTCACTTTATCTCTACTCATTTTCTCTCTCACTTTCTGTCTTTTTTCTTTATTACGTGCGCTGTCACCATCTCTATCTACCTTCATTGCTCCCTCCCTCTCTCTCTCTCTTTCTCTCTCAATCACTTTATTTCTATCATCTCCTCCTCTTTCTCTCACTATCTCTTCCTCTTGCTCTTGCTTTCATGTCATCTCTCTCCGTTGACCCCTCTCTTCTTCTCTAACTGCGCCCCTCCTCTCTCTCTCTCTCTCTTTCTCTCTCTCTTTTCCACTCCCTAAAAGAGAGAAACGTGAGGTCCGAAGAAAGCGAATTTACGAACAGCAATCATTTCTGCTATATTCCTTTTTCTAAAAAAAAAGGCGAGAAAGAAAAAAAGAAAGAAAGAAAGAAATCAAAGAGAAAGAAAAAAAACAAAGAGGGTAGAGATAAAGAGATCCATTGAAACAGAAAGCGAAGAAGAGCGAGAGATAAGTAGAAAACGATAGCAATCGTGAAAGAGAAAGAAATAGAAGAAGTGTTGGGACAAGAGGGCCATCACTGTCTGGCCCCATCTGTCCCCCCCCCACACACACACACTTTTTCAACAAGACACGAATGTCTGAAGTAAATGATGCCACCCTAATGATCGGAGCATCTTTACTCAAGGCATCCATCACCATTAAATAGTTTTTTAGTGAAAATGTTATGTATATAAAATAAAGGTCAGTTACTTGGCAGACGCTGATTTCGTTCCTCTAGAACAGGGTTGTCAAATTGGCCATTTTTCGGCTAGATCTGGCTGATGTTTAGAGGCGATAGCATCCCTTGCACCCACTGTCGTCGCTGACTGACGTTCCAAAATGTAAGTAACGTCCTCTGCTAAGGGTTGCAAAATTAGATCTTTTTCTTCTAAATCTAGATATTTGGGGTTGCTTGCAACATCAACCATACCCAGTAAAAGAAGGACAGAATGCTACGATACTATAGGACTTTACCATAGATACCGACAGGACCATCAAAGCAAATAGACCCGACATAGTAATCAAGGACTATCATTAAAAAAACTTGTCTTTTAATTGATATGGCTGTGCCTTCTGATCAAAATATATCAATAAAGGAACTTGTGAAACTGAGCAAGTATAAGGCCCTTCAAATCCACATACATGGTACGTGAAAACACTAATTGCCCCTGTTATTGTGGGGATGATCAAGAAAGGCATTGGAAAACATCTCGCTAAAATCCCTGGCGACCCCTCTCTCTGTCTCTGTGAAATCCAGAAGATAGTCCTTGAAGGCACTGCCTACATATTGAGAAGAGCTCAGTCATCTCTTGTATACTAATCTAAAATGTGACAAAAAAGAATGAAGACTGCAACACAAAAGAAAAACTGCGATACACAAAATAAGACTTGGGAGGAAAAGAATCGTACATCACTTCAACTTTCTTTTGCCTTAGGTTGTTTGTAACAGATTGTAAAGAACAGAAAAGCAGATCTCCCAGCTGCAGAGTGATTAAGTACTGCTTAGAAATACACCACACACGGAAAGACCACAAGTAAGACTTTGGAACAGATACAAGGTAACACAAAAAGGCATCGCAACTGTAGTGGAAGAGATACATCAGAAGAGATTAGCCAAAGAGGCAACACTGAAAAGATACAGACTAAGAACGGCCCAATACACACAAAACTGCACATTCAAAAACAACGAGAAGAAGTTATACCAAGATTTAAATGGGGAAAGAAGGCAGGACATGAAACCAGATGCCACAGAGGCCAAGAACTATTGGAATAGCATATGGGGGCACCCAAAAAGACACAACGTGACACCGCAATGGTTAGGAAACATGAGAAAAGAACTAGAAGATATAGACAATGGAGAACCAATATTATTGAATGAAACCACATTGAAATATGCTCTTTGGAAAGTAGCCAACTGGAAAGCACCGGGTCCCGACGGGATCCATGGATATTGGTTCAAGAAATTCACCACTTTACACGGCAGACTGATCCACCTACTCCAAAGTTGTATAAACGAAGGCAAGGCACCAGAATGGATGACTAAAGGCAGAACCACCCTCATCCAAAAAGACCCAGAAAAGGGGAACATAGCAAGCAACTATAGACCAATCACGTGCTTACCACTTATGTGAAAAATCCTGACCGGGCAAATAGCAGAGAGAATATACATGTCAATGGAAAGAAGGGGACTATTACCAGAAGAACAGAAAGGGTGTAGGATAGGAACCAAAGGGGCAAACGATTTACTCTACATAGACCAGATGATCTTAAGAGAAGTGAGGAAAAGGAGAAAGAATATCGCAATGGGATGGATAGATTACAAAAAAAAGCGTACGATAAGATTCCACATAGCTGGATACTCGGATGCCTTAGAATGTTCAAAATTAGCGAACCGGTGGTTAAATTCATTGGTAATTCGATGGAAGACTGGAAAGTAGATTTGACAGCCGCAGGGGACAAACTAGCCGAGGTAGGGATAAAAAGGGGAGTCTTCCAAGGAGACTCGTTGTCCCCACTATTATTTTTTCTAACAATGATACCACTCAACAGAATCCTGAAGAACAGCAAAGGGTACCATTTCTCTAAAACAAAAAGAAAGGTCAACCACCTAATGTACATGGACGATATAAAATTGTTTGCAAAAAACAGGGGAGAGCTTGAGACTCTTTTCAACGAAGTAAAGGAATATAGCAAGGACATTGGAATGGAGTTTGGAATAGAAAAATGTGCAATCATGGTAATGCACAAAGGAAGGCTTACAATGACTGGAGGAATTGAACTTCCGAACAACAGCAAGATTAGGGCATTGACCGCACAAGACCGATACAAATACCTAGGTGTCCTTGAATGTGACACGATAAAACGGGAAGAGATGAAGGAGAAAATAAAGAGAGAATACCTTAGAAGGATAAGGAAAGCATTAGAGACCAAATTAAACAGCAGAAATCTAATGAAAGGAATGAACACCTGGGCTGTGTCAGTAGTTAGATATACAGGACCATTCCTAGGATGGACAAAGGAAGAACTCCAATCAAAGGATAGGCGAACAAGGAAACTTATGACAATGCATAAAGCATTATGCCCTGGTGATGATACAGATAGACTATATGTTAAGAGAAAAGAAGGTGGCAGGGGCTCATAAGCATAGAAGACTGTGCCCAGAGAGCTAAAGCAGTCCTAAAAAGATATGTGCATACGAATAGCGAAGAAATCATAAAGGGTGCGAGAGATAGCGTAACAAGCAATAAAGTAGAAAACAATGGAACAGTACAGCAAACAAGAAAAGAAAGATGGGAAGAGAAAAAATTGTATGGCGAGTTTAAAAGGCAGATACAAGATGTACCAGACGAGAAATCATGGATGTGGTTACGAAAAGGAAACCTGAAGAGAGAAACGGAATCGCTCATCATGGCAGCCCAAAACAAAAGCATAAGGACAAACTACATAAAAACAAAAATCGACAGAACACAGACAAACAGCAAATGCCGCACGTGCGGAGAAAGAGATGAGACAGTAAACCACATAACTAGTGAATGTAGTCAACTCGCCCAGAAGGAGTATAAGCATAGACACGATAGAGTAGCAACGATGATACACTGGGAACTAAGCAAACAAATGGGATTCAACCATGTGGAAAAGTGGTATCAGCACAAGCCAGAGGCAGTTTTGGAGAATGACAAGCACAAACTACTCTGGGACTTTGACATCCAAACTGACCACCTCATCCAGGCAAGAAGACCGGACTTGGTAATAGTAGACAAAAAAAGGAAGGCCTGCCAAATAGTAGACGTTGCTGTACCTGCAGACCATAGAGTAAAAAAGAAGGAGGGTGAAAAAAGGGAAAAATACCAGGACCTAGCAAGGGAGTTAGGGAAATGTGGAACATGAAAACCAGGGTAGTACCGGTCATAGTGGGCGCACTGGGAACTGTCCCCAAAACGCTGAGGGAGAGACTGGAGGAGATCGGGATTAAGGGGAGGATAGAGACCGTACAGACCACAGCACTACTGGGAACTGCACGGATACTGAGGAAGGTGCTAGAGATATAAGTACTGCAACGAATAGTAGCTCTGTCATGATATGCGAAAGAGGGAGGAGACGTTAGCTGAAGACCTGAGGAGACTTATTGTCACTCAGCCTTCAGCGATAACCACTGGGCAACCGGTGGGAAACTGTAAATCGTAGAATTACTGCGACCTATGAGTACTAGGAGAGGAGGGCTGGAGACTTGAGGAGACTTGCTGTCACTCAAACTCCAGCGGTTACCACCAGGCAACTGGTGTGAGATTCCAAATAATAATAATAATAATAATAATGATAATAATAATAATAATAATAATGATGATTGATAATAATAATAAATCAAAATTAAAATTAAAATATCGTAAAAGAAATACACCTTGTAGACCTAAGCCTCTATGCAAGGGAAAAACCTTGTACTTATTGCTTTTCATATCGTTTGCTCGCAGTCGTACTTCATTGGATGATTTTACCAGTGATTACGTAGATACATTTTAATTTTTTTTTTCTACTTATGATGCACTCGCCACTTTCTCTGATAAAAAAATTTCATATCGTTGAAATTCTTTGAGTAAAATATTTTTTCTTCACAACTTTATTCGACATTGAAATGAATATTTGTTTTTGGTGTCGCCCGTTCGTTCTTACGCGGTCTTTCCTCTATTCGATCTTGTGTGTAGTGTCGTTGCTGTCATACAAATCGTTCACCATTTTAAACCCCTCAATCATATCCCCACGGTGTCTTCCGTAGGTCAACGTAGTCACCTTCAACAATCCGAGTCTATCTTTTTTTTCGTTTCGTGTAACATAATTGATACTCATCGTTGAATAGCTTCTATTCCTTCAATATCATCTAGTTACATGAAAAAAACACGTTACAGGTGAAACAGTCTTGTTGGAACTGAGAAGTGCTTTTATCGGACTAGGATGTATGACAACATCTGCTTCCATATTGCAAATGAGACGCAGCAAACGTTCTTAGAGTTAGGAGGGATAGTTCTCCTACTAGCAGTATATTCTCCTGGCCTGCAATTGTAGACTATAATCAATTTTACTCTATGTAACGCTCCTTGTCTGGTCAGCCGTTCGACAAGTTCAAGATATGAAAGGCATCCTTTAAAACTTGACCAACTTGTGTAAGACAATTTACTTAAAAATATATAAAAAATCATCAAATCAATACTGGAATTGTTCTTTTATGATAAAATATACAATTTATCAAAAAAGTAAAGTAATATTATAGAAAGCCAGGGGAAAAACTCAACTTGATAATGCTGAATAAGGCTCTGACTTTCAATACGTACTTTCAATTGGCCCGGTTGAATATAGAAAAGAAGGTAATATTTCGCCTCAAATTTTTAAATCACGGTAGCCCCACAAATGGCCGGGGAAGGTCTATGTCCAACGACAGACGTTTAAATACTGATGATGATGATGATGATGATGATGAAGGAGGAATAGATGTTCAAATTTTCAGCCCTGTAGCACCATCAGTAAAGCCTGTACGCGTGATACATACATACATAAATACGTACATAGCCAGCCAGCCGGACCGACTTGAAAATTGAAGAAACCTATGTCGACAAAGAATCGTTATCATCAAGTATAGTATTTATTAATCCTGTGTTTCCTTTTCATTTTAAAGCGTTTGTTTGTTTGTTTGTTTGTTTGTTTGTTTGTTTGTTTTTTCTTAAATAAGTCCATTGTCACGTGATCACTGGAGGGAGACTTAGACAGAAAGCAATGGCGTCGGGAAATAGATCGACCGGGCCCAAGATTGGAGTGAAGGACGTGGACGGTTCACGTGATGGAAAGCCCACAACTATTCCTTCTCCAATATGATTCCACACTTAAGACATATAGTCCCTCTCTCTCTCTCTCTCTCTCTCTCTCTTTCTCTCTCTCTCTCTCTCTCTCTCTCTCTCTCTCTCTCTCTCTCTCTCTTCACCTCCCTATCCTCATACTCAACTCCACACGACGCTATTCGGTCAGCCTGTCCGTCCCACTTGTGTTGAACAACGGAAATAGGAAGGAAGGGAGAAAGAGGAATGAGATCGTTAGAAGGCATGACGTCATTAAAAACACGTGACGTCATAAAAGTTGTGGTGCATTAAGAGAAAATGTATTCCATTTTTTCACCCAACCGTTAATGATGTCATAATAAATAAGCCCAAAATGGAAAAAAACGGTAGAAAAAATGGCCAATAACGATTTTTATGGATAATAACACTCGCAGAATACTTCTTATTGCAATATTTTACAAGTACGAGAATCAATTGAATCAAAAAAAGGACTACTTACTCTTCCTCCTCCTCCTCATGAGTCTGAATTTTCAAGAAAAAAACAAGTGAAACACAAATAAAGGGACTGATTTAGCATAATATCAGATTGTAAATTGATCCCCCCACTAAAAGCATATTTAGATTGGGAATTCAAAATAAAAGACATACTCAATAAGGAGTAAATAATGAAATTTTCAACTCTTCTTAGTCCATTGATGCAACCCCTACGCGTGATACATGTATCCATAGCTCATCAGCCAGCTGAACCCGTTCAGAAACTGAAGGAAACCTACGTTGACAATTTAGGTTGATTATCCAACTAGCATACAAATAATAGGTTGTTTTAAGGGTTGGATTTGATCATCTGTCAAGCCATACAGTTCTTGTCGGTGAGAGGGGCTGGGTCAGTAAACCAGGCTTCCCTGGGGCAAAAAGGGGTGTGAGTTTTGGTCTCACTAAGGGCTGATCCTTTATTTCCGATCTATGCAACTAAAAATATCAAGATGAAAGTAAATACTACAGGTCTGGTTGGTCACTCAATAGAAACTCTAAAGCAGCCATCGTTCTTTGGCAGCATGCCATGTTGGGGGTAATCAGTTAGAAAATAGCAAAATGGGGGATAAATCAAGTTATTTGTACTGCTTTGGGTGGAGGGGGCAGTTATCACTGAAAAAAAAAGTCCAATTTCTCAGAAAAACAAGTGGACACAAACTGAGGGGTCAATTTGGCATAAACTTACAACATGAACTGAACCCCCAACCCCTAAAGAAAAGTATTTCGGAGAAGAATTTGGGGAGAAAGTTGATCTTTTCGAGACATCATCATCATCATCATCATCGTCAGTCTTTCAACGTCCGTCGTTGGACATAGACCTTCCCCATGATTTGCCACTCTTCTCTATCATGGGCGTCGCAGAGCCAGTACTTTCTGAATTTGTCTAGCTCGTCTCTCCATATAATATTCTGCCGACCTCGGTTGTGCGTGTGATCCCTGGGGTTCCATGTCGTGAGTCGCGATGTCCTCTAGCTCCATTGGTACAGCCTGTATGCGGAATACAAATATGCATAGCCAGCCAAAACAACAACTTGAAACTGAAAGAAACTTGTGATGACAGTTTTGGTTGATTGTTTCCAACAAAAATTGAGAATACTTGCAAAAGCTTCATCCAGTAAAAAGTCAATATAGGATTATCTATTCTTCTTATCTCATCGTCTGCGTCTATCGATTCTTTCTTTCCTTCTTTATTTTTCTTTCGGCTTTTGTCGTTAACAAATTATTTTATTTCTTTCAATTCTTGGTAAATATGATGAAAATTATAAGGAGAAACGTGTAGCTCTATTAAGTCAAAAGCAAAAAAACTTGAAAAAACCTTATCCAACGGAGGATTGGAAAGATCTGGTATGGCAGGCCACGTGTGGAAGTGTGCACTACTCTCTCTCTCTCTCTCTTCTCTCTCTCTCTCTCTCTCTCTCTCTCTCTCTCTCTCTCTCTCTCTCTCTCTTCCAGTTATTTCTTTTTCAAATTTCTGTCTTTCTTTCTTATGATTCTCTCTTTTGTCTGATTTCTCTTTTTCTGTAGTTTTTTTTGTTATTGTTTTATAATTTAATTTCTTTCTTTTTTCTTCTCTTGTTTTCTTTTGCTTTTCTTCCTTTCTTCTTCCATTTCAAATTTCTGTTTCTTAATTTTTTTCGTTTGATTTCCTCCACTTCCAGTTTTCTTTCATTTTTAGTATCATTTTTTCTTAATTTCTCTTTCTTTCTTTTTTTTCTTTCTTTTTCCATTGTTCTCATTTTTCATTCACTCGTGCAAGAACGAAACAATTGATGAAATCAAAAAAAATCTAAATTGACGTGACAGCAATTTTGACTCAGAACATTTCCCACTTTCTTCACCAGCTTTTTCCCTTTTCATCTCATCTCTCTCTATCCAATTCCTAAATATCTCTCTCTCTTTCTCTCTCTTTATCTCCTACTCCTTTTTGTTCTTCTTTTTGTCCTTTCTCGACCTTTTCTTCTTTCTCTTTCTATCCAGCTTCCTTTCCTCCTCCTCCTCTTCTCCTTCCTCCTCTTCCTACTTCTTTCTATTCAAATCCCCTTCCCTTTTTTTCTATCTCCTCTGCCTCTCCTCGACCTTTTCTTCTTCCCCTTTCTATCCAGCTTTTCTTCCTCCTCCTCCTCGTCCTCCTTTCTATTCAACATCTCTTTCTCCTTCTTCGCCCCCTCCCCCTCTGCCTTCTTTTTTTTTCTTTTTCTTTTTCTACGACCGACCGGACTTGACCTCAAGGGCTTTTGGGTGGTACGTCCGGCCGTGATGGCTGTACGCGACTGCGCAACTATTTTACCAGTGGATCAGGATATGTTGCTTCCTGAACAATGGTCACGATGGTCACAATGGGTCAATTTTTTAGGCCAGACCGGAGGCAAGAACATTTTTCTTCAAACTTCAAGTACCAAAAAACAGACAGGAAAAAAAAGTAAAAAAATAAAAAATTCCAAAAGATAAATCACAGAATCAATCTCTGATAATTGGTGACCATCTTTATTTTATCATTTAGTTTTTATTTACCCACTTCTAAATTTTATCACAACTTGAGGGCCGAGAGTAAAGAATATGGATCAGAAACAAACAATAAGCTCTCGATGAAACTCGAACTGAAGTCCTTTTTTGCCAGAGGAGAACCAAGGTAACACGCGCCAGCTCTCACCATTTTAACTGAAACATGAGATACTAACCAATTCTGAGGTTCCTACTCCTCAAGGGACAATTATTAAACTTTCACACTCATATGTATATGTATGTATATATATGAATGAACAATAATGTAAAACTGTTTCTCCCCTAAATTATTAAAGTTTGTGTTCTATTTCCAAATTGCGCGTCTTGTGAATTTTTTATGGTTTCCTTCGAATCTGTGTTTAAACACACCGTTTGCTGAAATAGATGCCGATTGTATTCGTAACATTGATTGGTATCAGTCCGAAGTGAATCAAACGAAGACACTCCCACAAAAAGACTTACCAGAACTCTCCCTAAATGGAGATTCATTTTTGGTTGTGCCTTAACTTCACCTCCTCTAAGCCATTTTCTGCATTGCCTCATATTCTTGTAAAACTTTTCGTCGCCAGGCACAAATCTGTTCAAAAATGGTGAGATACGCTCGGAAGAGTAAAGATAAGTGCAGATGTCCACTCTTGCTTATAGTTTGGCTTCTGTCAAATAAATGGCAATGTATTTTCTAAGTTTATGCATCTTTCAAAGTTATTGGAGATGACGGTGAACCGTTGAATGGCTTGAATTTAGTTTTCAAGCTAATTCTTCAACAGCACTATCTCTATCAAATTCAGACAAAAGTATGTTATCATTAAACTCAATAACAAACCATCTTCGGTAATTTCTTCCGCTTACAGAATCTATACCATGAATACCTTTTTAGGGTTGCTATTGTAGCGTTATTACCACTAAACTCATTCAAAATTGGCGTTTATAAGCTCATCTTTAGGAGAAGCAAATTAGTAACTAAATGTGTTGGATCATACTGTGACAACATGGCCCAATCGTTTAGAACTTTATGAACGTGTACTAGCACATATTGTTATCATTTAGGCATTATAGAATAGCGAAAATATAATTCAATCTATTGCTATCAGATTTCAGACATTACTTATGGGATGACCATACACACACATAAACATGCAATGCTCTACCAATATTGGTATAGAGCACTCTGGTTGGTGGGAAATATATGTGTAAATAGATGTATCACTTAAATTCAATCTTACAGACCGTCCAGTTCCGTGGAGCAGAGGTATGGTCTCAAGCGAAGGTTTCGATCCTAATTCATGGTACTGGATGGGAGAATGGATAGTCTATAGCCACACTGAAGAGTTGAGAAACAATGAAACAACAGTCTGTGGATGACACAATAATATATATGTATATGCATATATATATATATATATATATATATATATAGAGAGAGAGAGAGAGGGGGGGGGAGGGAAAGCAAAAAACTAATCGATTGTTGCTCTTGGGGTAGTAAGCTCAGTTGGAAAAGCCCTCACACGAGATAGAAATGTTTGCCGTTAAGACATGGCATAGATTATCACAATCTCAGCCGTCATGAAGGTGTAGACTTACGATGGCTGATTCTCTATATATGTATTGACAGATAGAAAGAGAGAGAGAGAGAGAGAGAGCGGGAGAGAGAGAGAAATCGAGAATTTATACGATAATTCATAAATTCATTTATATTTTTTGTGATTTATTTACTCCGAGAGTGCTCGATACATTATGTAGAGCCAATATATCAAGTTTCACTTATGAAACTAGTCAATATATAAATGAAACGAAACCTGGAAAAAATATAGTCTCTTTCATAATTGTGTATAGTTAAATAGCGCGACTCATGACATGGATCCCCCGAGATCACATCTGGAACCGAAGTCGGCTGAATATTAGATGGAGAGACGAGGTAGACACATTCAGAAAGTCGTGGGACGCCCTTAATAGAGAAGTGTAGCGAATTCTGGGGAAGGTCTATGTCCAACGACGGACGTTAAAAGATTGATTATGAAACAGCGGTTAACCATAGCAATAGACCAATTTCAACACACACATATGGATATATACATCATTAGAGTCCTGCACAACGCTGATTTACGTAGTCGACAGTTCGATTTGGATCTTGACTCATGTTGAATTCGTACCTCTTTGAAAAACTGTACAGTGACCCCGGCTACACGGTCTAAGATGGCTTTGAATCCTATACCATTGCCTTCGAGTTTTTCTTATGAATAAGACAACCAACTCTTTGTTTTTATTTTTATTTCGTATGGAAAATGCTTGCTATCTAATCTGATAAGTATCTCTCCTGGCCTTCTCATTTCGCTAATACCGATCATGTTTCATTTGACGTTTTCAATTTCTGATGTTTCCAGATCGGTTAGGTGCATATCAGTGGAGAATGTTCTGACGTTGTAGGTGCCAATTGTAGTCGCCTATGAGCACATCACCCCCACCTATAGCAAGTGATGTGATCGGGGTTTTTGAAACAGATGACCCAACAACAATATATAAAACTTCCCTTGGATTTGCCAGACCTCTCTATCATGAGCATCGCGGAGCCAGCACTTTCTGAATTCGTCTAGATCGTCTCACCATCATAGAATGTAATCTATCCGACAAAATTTAGCATATAATCTCAGGGTCGTGATGTCAAGCTATTATTTGACATTCTTGCAACTTGGCCAGCCCATTGCCATTTAAGTTTTCTAATAGTTTCTATGATATCTCGGACTCCTGTCATGATTTCTCCACGTGAGGTTGAGCATGATTATTTCATGAACACATTGCATGGTTCTTTGAGGGTCAATCTCTTGGTTAGGATCAATGTTTCTTCTCCATAGGTGATTCTCTGGAGGATGCATTGTATACTCTTCTTTATAGAACCAATGGAATTTTCTTGTTCTTGATGTCAGGCTTGCTCTACCGAAAGCTTGCCAGCCTAGTGTGATTCTTTGCTTGATTTCTTCTTTTTTGAATTTCATACTTTCTTCAGCTCTGCACTCTCGATCTTAACCCCTGTGGGTTTTTTTCACACCATGTTTGTAGTACATGACATTTGTTTCACTGAAATCAATGTGGAAGCCATAGGTTCAGTAAAAGTGAAAATCAAACCTCTTATTACAAGTATAACGAAGTTAAAATGCTTGAAAAGATGATCTGTTGGAGAAGTGATAGGTGAATACGAGAGATGCTACAAGACTTTACATTTATTACATAGATCGAACAAATTGGAAGTTAACGTTTACAGTTAATTATTGCGATTTATCTAAGGATGATGTTCATGGGAAGGTCTCCATCCAGAATTGCGATGTTTTGTCTTCTTACTTAGAAAATATTTGGGTTCAGTGGGATGCAGGTGTTAATGACAGGGATGGTAGTTATTTTGTTTCATTTAGTGTTTTCTGTTTTCAATTGTTATCTTTCCAATCTATTGGCCTTTTCAATTCCTACTTTCAGGGAAGTGGGTAATTTTGTCATAGCAGGAATTTCTGAATCCTTTTACGGTATAATAGTGCTCAAGCACACTCATAACTCTAAGGGCTTCCTACACAATGACCGTAAGCCACGGATGATAAATGCATCCATCTTTTAACACCCATAACCCGGAAAACTCATCTCTTTCGAATTCTCATTGAAACTGGTCAGAGAAATATTTTCTGTGAGCTGAAAAATACAACTATGAACAAAAAAACCTTTCCATTGAATATCCAAATCATCAAACATAAAATAATCTCCAACCAGTATGGCTTTTCCTCACTTCTCAATCATCTCTTACATACATACATATATATATATATATATATATATATATATATATATATATATATATATATATATATATATATATATATTGACGTACTTGGCTTGTTTGATCCATGTGATTTACATTAACTTTGTCAAGTAAGGAGATTTTATCGAAAATATATATATTTTTTGTGTAAGATGTGGAATAATTGGTATAACTATGTATATTGCTTCCGAAGTTCTTGATAAGAGTTGCATAGAGCTGTTCTTTACACTGACGTTAATAATGAACGTTTTAGATCAAAAATATTTATTACAAATAAAGATACAAACTAGAGAGTAATCAGAAAGCGAATACATCTTTCGACACCATTATCAAGGGAAGTAACTGTGCACACACACTTGCAAAAAAATGGCTCTGAACAGAAAGAAAATCCCTGGATCCGCCCCAAAACTCAACCAACTCTTCTTCACTCTCATTTTCCACCCAAGTGTATTTCATTGATAACTTTTGGAGATATCGTCTGGACAGACATGAAGTTCTGGTGATATTATGTAGTGTGGACGTGTGATTAAGATGTAGGGGAGGTAATCAGTTGAAGACTGCTCTTTAATGCAGAATGTAGTGCATATCTGGGATGTGAATTTTAATTGCGTGTAAGAGTGGCTCATTAGCCGCATTCCAAGACGTAGTTATTATCTGAACTTTGATCTGAATTTTTCCCTGTATCATGTTAGATCTGTTTTTATATTCATAACTGAATCATGTGCATTGACAAGGAAGGGGATTATGTTGAAAAAATATTCGATTTGCAGAATAAATTTTTGATCATTTTTTTTTTCATCATTAGGTTACGGCAATAGTTCTCAATCTATGAGCCGTAGCACAATAGTGTGCCACAACTACCTCCCAAGTGAATTTTTCCAGATGAAAGGGGGGAAAGGGATGACGTAAGCATATATCGGTATGCTGAAATAAAAGTTTCGTTTATTGACGACTGGAATGTTGTCACCAAATTCAGTGGTGGTCAAGCTTCAACTACTTGAGAAGCCCTTTTCAATAATTACATTTTCTAGTTAACCCCTTCAAAAACAACTTTCCATTCTCTCTCTCTCTCTCTCTCTCTCTCTCTCTCTCTCTCTCTCTCTCTCTCTCTCTCTCTCTCTCTCTCTCTCTCTCTCTCTCTCTCTCTGTAATACAAATCAGGAAAACTATATGATATGATATAATATGATATCCGATATGTGATGGGTTTAATTCATAAAGTGCTCGATACATTCAGCATTGAACCTGAAGTTGTGTTAGAATAGAGCTTGAAATTTAAACAAATCAGACGCACGACCAGAAATGTTCTGAATAGGGATCTAGAATAAACCGAATCATTCGCCCGTTGAAGTCAAAGCAGGACAGAAAGATAAACGCGTTTGTGTAGTGAATCTTCTATTTAATCATATATATATATATATATATATATATATATATATATATATATATATATATAGCTGTTGGATTTTGGCATTGTTTATGGAATTATCTGAATGTGTATAAACAGTCGAATGGATAAGAGAGAAAGAAGTTTGCTAAATAAAAATTGATAAATGAACAACCAATGAATAATTATCAAATAAAATGCAAAAATGTTACTTTGTTTTGTGGAACCCCTGGAAAGGCCGTGGGAAACCTTGGGGTTCCGTGGAACACAGTTTGAATACCGCAAGTCCAACACATTTCAATTTTACAGTACTTCGACCTACAGTACACCCTTCATTGCTACTTCGAAGTGTACTGCTATGTGGAGGTGGAATAAATGTAGTCCCCTTGCTTGGCAATGCAATTGGTCCAGTGTTCGGAGCATTCGGATACGAGATCTGAATTTTCTTTGGGTTAGTGATAACGGATATTTCTATCCTGTGTCCGCTTATTTTTTAACTTTGCAACCCATTTATTGACACATACTGAAAGCCTTCGATGGACTACAGCCCCTCATCGTTTTGTCTCTCCGTACAAACTTATAGCGGAGAGGCCATGCTTACTTTATGGCAATAGACAGATCAACGACGAATATTTATTGTAGCGACAACAGACATACTACTTTCCCTCAGTGCGGTAAACCTAAGGAGAATCATAACAAAATCGTGGATAATAATTGTCTCGCATTTGTTTATACCAATATATATTCCTGTTTTAATTGAGTAAAAAGTTGGTGCGCCACGTAAGTCAAATATATTTCTTAGAGTGCTCCTGTACAATAAAATTTGAGAATCACTGAGCTACAGACTTATTGATGTACCTGAGGAGCTGGGGTGTGAAGGATCAGAACCCCACCCTCTGCTCAGACAAATCAGGATTAAAAAGAGATTCTAATTATCTAAAGAAATTTTATAAATGAAAATCAAAATAATCCCTGATCATCATCATCATCATCCTTTTAACGTCCGTCGTTGGACATGGACCTTCCCCAGGATTCGCCACAATTCTCTATCATGGATGTCGCAGAGCCAGTATTTCCTGAATCTGTCCAGTTCATCTCTCCATCTTGTGTTCTGTTGGCCTCGGTTTCTTATGTGATCTCTGGGGTTCCATATTGTGAGTCGTGATGTCCATCGGTTGTCTTTCATTCTTGCAACAAAGCCTGCCCATTGCCATTTGAGTTTTTTAATAGTTTCTATGATGGACGGACACCCATTTTCTTCCTGTGCACGTTGCATACTTCTCAGTTTGCAGGTCTGACTCTTGGTTAGGTATCATGTTTCAGCTCCATAAGTGACTATCGGGAGAATGCATTGGTTGTATAGGGAGAATGCATTGGTTGTATACTCTTCTTTTTAGGATTATTTGGATCATCTGGTTCATGAAAGTTGAGCTTGCTCTGCCGAAAGCTTGCCATCCCAAAGTGATTCTTCGCTTGATTTCATCCTCTTTTGAGGGTCTCATGGAGATTCGTTGTCCTAGGTAGATGTAGTGGTCTACCTTGCCGAATTTTGCATCTTCTATCTTGACAGTTATGTTCTTATTCTCAACATGATTATTGCACATGATTTTCGTTTTACTTGAGTTCATGTGTAGGCCGACTTTTTTGCTTTCTTTGTTTAGATCACCTAGCAATCCCTGATAATCATGAACTAATTTTGAAAACATAAATGTATTGTGTTCATTGTATTGTCCAATTTAGACAGAGTTTTGAAAAAAATTAGATCCTCTGCTCAAAATCCTGGATCCACTCCCTGTATCTCTGTATACGCATCTCAACAATCCATTGTATTTTTTTTTTTTTTTTTTTTGTTATTTTGAAAATGTCTTTCTTTCGTTAATGACGTCAAAGTCATGTTGTTTCTGGCACAGCGAACGGAAATGTTGTAAAGTTCGGGAAAATTCAAGAAAGACCAACGTCATTTGCTCCTCAAAATAGAAATAAATTAACCAACTTTCCGTCACTTCCATCTCATTATGTCTCCATTTTATTGTGCTTTGTTTATTTTTGTTTTTCATTTTTTCGTTTTCTCTTCGTTTCTTTCCCATAAATTTGTTCTTTTTTTTTAATTTTCTTTCTTTCTTTTTATTTCTTATTCATCTTTCCTTTCTTACGATCTCTCTCTCTCTCTCTCTTTCTTTCTTTTCTTTCTTTTTTACATTTCTTATTTCTTTTTTAGTTTTTCCACCCACTTTCTTTCTTTTCTCACCATTTCCGTACGAATCATAGTTGTTCGTTTTGTTTTTTCTTTCTTGAAAATAGTGTCAAAAGATTTAGAGCTTCATTCATTTTAATGGGTGTCTTGATGCCCAACTAGATACAATGATTTATTTCATTCTTTTAGTAGTACATTATAGAAAATCTATATCCTAATTTAATTATAATACTGTTTTTCTAATGTTAATTTTTATCGGGTTGTTATTGAGGTTGTCATACATGTAACGTTGTTTTTCGAATTGTGAGATGGAGAAACACAAACACCAGAAGCCGTAAATAATCAAACAATATATAAACCATATTATTTATTATGTATGATATGCTCAGACTATTCTCGTTGACTATACGTTCATTATATCTATTTTTATGAGTCGTTCAGCCTTCGGCAGAGCAAGCTCAACTTTTAAAAACCAGACGATCTCGATAATTCTGAAAAGAAGAGTATACAACCAATGTATGCTCCCGATAGTCACTTATGGAGCTGATACATGGAATCTAACCAAGAGACGGACCTACGAACTGAGAAGCATGCAACGTGCACATGAGAGAATCATGCTCAACCTTACATGGAGAGAGCTCAAGACAGCACAATATATAAGAAAGAAAACGGAGGTCAGAGACATCATAGAATCCATTAGAAAACTCAGATGGCAATGAGCTGG
>OY735234.1:23596845-23614345 GCA_963457665.1 Thysanoteuthis rhombus | reverse complement strand
TTGTAAAGCTGCCTAGACTATATATATATATATATATATATATATATATATATATATATATATATATATATATATATGGAAAAGCCTAAGGAGATCCTTGGCGAACACGTTGTAAAAAAGAAAAAAAACAAAGATAGGGATACTAGTCTGAACACTTCGTTAAATAACTTTCTCTCAAAATATTTGAGTTCGCCGATTTCTACGTCTTGCATCAGATCTAAGGGAAGTAACAAGTCTTTGAAAAGTTACCTCCCTTCGTTTGACAACATCTTCCAAACAGAACTCTGTATTGCTTAAAGTTGTTGATAGTTGCCTTGGTTACCACACATTGCTGACATAAATGTCCACGATAACCACGGATGAAAACAACCATTTATACGTAATAAAAGTTCAACTCATTTGTCAAGGACATAATTATTATTTCCAATGACAAAATCCATAATGAAACTTATCCTTGTCGTTAAGCCACAACCTTGAATTCACATAATTCAGTAAATTCCAAAAAGTGATTGATCTGATACCCAAGCTGAAACTTGAGATGAATTATCATTTAAACAAAATATATTAAGAGACAAGGTTCAATTAATTTCACTCGTTGAAGCTGTAGCAGTAATTGTATATATTTTATTACTTATGTTCATCGATTTAGTTCACTCGTCTCTTCCATGGGATTTAGATGTGTCCACACGTCTCTTAAAGACGCTTTTTGGTCGATCTATCGGTCGGTCGGTCTGCCGATAGGTCCCAGTTATGTGAAATAACAGAAATAGGAAGGAAAGAAGAGGTGTGATTCCATTAAAAGATGTGATGCTATTGAAAGGCAAAGCGTCATTGAAAGATATAACGATCAGTTTTGCTACCAGCTGCTAATGATGTCAAAATAAAATCTCCAAGGTCTACATAAATGGCAAAAAAACAATGGCTATTTACGATTTTTATCTTTTGAAAACTCTTGGAATATTTCCATATCACAATATTTTACAAGTATGAGAATCAATTGACTCTTAGAATGACTAGTAGGACTACCACGAATGGTGGACGTATCGTTCAACTTATGGTTCTTGTTTTTATTTCCTTAATTTAACATCCAGAGGAGAGAAAGAACTGAAAACCTTCCTTCACGAAGAAAGACTTTAAAAATTATAACTGTCACTATTAGAAGGAAGGAGAACAAGAGGAGATGTGATACAAACATTTAGAATTTCTAAAAAATCGACAGCATCTCACCCATAAAATTATATATATATATATATATATATATATATATATATATATATATATATATATAACATTGTAGAAAAATAACTCGAAGAGATGATCTGTCACACAATGAGTTGTCAGCAATTGGAGGAAATTAATGGGGATCATGATCCAGGAACAATAGAAACTAAAGCAGTGAACAACTTAGAAGATTAATATGACTATTACACAATCAAAAAATGCAACAAAAAAATACAAGCTGTAAAAAGACGAATAACCCAACTCTTAAACGAAAAGCGAGATACAAATACAAATATGCACAAAAGATTTTACTCGCCATATATATTGCACAGGAATCGATATAAATCCGGTTTCCTGGTTTAGATTAGGTGATCCATTTGAACTTGAAAATCCTAGTAAACTTTTTTCAACTCTTTAGTGCAATTTCTGATTAGAAGAAGAAGAAGAAGAAGAAGAAGAAGAAGAAGAAGAAGAAGAAGAAGAAGAAGAAGAAGAAGTGCAGTTCCTACAAAGAAGTGCGGACCCTCCAACAGATTTAGTTGCATTGCTTGATTTTTTTTTTTTTTTTTCATCCGATGGTTTAATGACCGTGATCCAGTAATTATTCATTTTAAAACAACTGAAGGTGTTAAAATGAAAATGAATCCCTAATTGAATTCAATGCTTGATTTATTTTTAAAAAATTGAAGGTGCAAAAAGAGAAATGTGCTGCAATATATGATGAAAATATTGTAGATTGGTTAGGAATATGCTTAGATGTTTGGTCAGGTGTCACGGTCATTAGAGTGTGAGATGCAAAAGTAAAGCAATACTACAAGCTCTGTGGGTGGGAATGCACTTCTCTTCAGTGACCATACAACTTAAATTGTAACCCAATGGGTGACAACGATGTTAATCCTATTTCCAAAATAAGAATATCTATGGTTATTAAACCATTTAAAAGGTTTCTTCGGCAGCAATAGGATTATGAAAGTGCTCATTTTTGTTGTTGAAATGAAGATCCTGAATGAGAATAACTATCGAGAGTTATTGCCCCTGAATTTTGTTACTTCACTGATTGAAAGACCAGTTGAATTCTAATTTCCAGCTTGCTGATTTTTCTAGACGTGTCCGCATATCTAAGAGAGGCGTTTTTCGGTCGGTCCCAGTTGTGTTAAATAACGGAAATAGGAAGGAAGGAAGAGGTCGTGACGTCATCAAGAGATGTGACGTCATTAAAATAATATCCTCTCCGAATAATTTCATTCACCAACTGCTAATGATGTCATGATAGAATGTCTGAGGTCCACATTTTTTTTCAAACCCAAATGGAAAAAATACGCAAAAAAATATGTCTATTCACTATTTTTATTGAAAATAATATTTGCAGAGTATGAGAATCAAAGGACTCAAAAGGAAACTACTTGCTTTCTTCTCCCTCCTGCTACGACAAACACGAATGGAAGACGTGTCGTTGAACTTATGGTTCTCCTTTTCTTTTTATCCTGAGACCATTTAAAAAGCAGGCGATCTTTTGTTTTATATCACTAGGTGAAATGAGCAACTCTTGAATCTACCAACATAAAGTAAAAGATTGCCCAATATGCGGTGCAAAAAAATTTAGCTGGAGATCGACATGTGAGAAAAAAAGCCCCCAACTTGTAGAATATCCTTTTATCGTCAAAATCTGTGTACCATTATCAAGACAGATTGAAGAGAAATCGTATTTGGACTTTTTTGAGTAAACTATAGAACCAGAGATTATTCAAATTGACAGAGTGAAAAGTTGTTTGTCTTTGAACCAAAAAGTGGATTTAATTTTTGCATTAAAAAAACTTCCAGAGATTTTTTGGTAGGAAACACCTCGATTCTAAAAAATCTAGATAGAAAAGAAAGAAATAAAACGAAATCTATGACTAATTGGATTTTAATGAAATTTAAATTTCGATAATAATCTATTGGGGACAGTTTTTTTTTTCAATAAAGGAAGTTTCGATTTCTAATTTCGAAAATGAAAAAAAGATGTTTCCCATGTGATATCCTAGTTTTACTGATTCAATCATTTATTTCATTTATACAATCGTGGTTTCATCGAATTTCATACGTTTTAAAGATAAATCTCTCGAGAAATTAATTCTGCTTACATTTTTTGGACATTCCATGCGGAAGCCTTACACAGAAATTTTTTAAAAAAACTTGAAAATTAAGTACACTTATCTTTATTGACAACTTCTTGGTCTTATTTGATCAATTTTAATTCAAGATTTTGACCTGGAAAAAAATTCACTCCTTATTTTTCAAGAAACTTTCTCCCGAAATCGATATTTTTTTTTCTCTATTGTGCTTCGATTCAAATTTATTTAGATATAAGACAATGCTAAATAATTGCATATACCTGTATTTACAATAATGAATGCTTATAGGCTCCAAAGATAGGAAATACCTTCAATTTACATGGATGACACGCACACACAGATTAGGATTAAAAATATTTACTGCATGCATGCATACATATAATTGTGTCATTCACAGACAGCTGTTTCATTGTATTACAACTCTTCAGCTTCTTTAGCTATAGACATCCATTATCCCATTCAGTACCACGAGACAAGATTGAAACCTTCGCTTTAGACCCGGAGGCCGTTTTCCTACCAATGCCATGGAACTGGATGGTCAGCAAGGCTGAATTTACTTTCTAAAGGTTACATCATTTGATAAAATTTTTTTCAAAGAGAAAGACAGAGATCTAGAATAGAGCATATGTAGGTATAAACCTTGAAACACAGAAATCAAAACTTCATTGCGACAAGTAGTATCACGTTTTCTTGCCTGATGATCCCGTAAGCGTGAACTATTAGAACGTTCTTTTGCTTTTTCTGATTATGCCCCTGTGTGTGCGTGTCATCCATGTAAATTGAAGGTATTTCCAATCATTGGAGCCTATAAGCATCCATTATTGTAAATACAGGTATCCCTTTTCGAAATTTCCTTTACGCCACTTTTTCACTATTACGAAAAAAGGAAAAATACGAAAACACCGTCCAGCATTGGTTTAATAACCGTTCGTCTCTAACAATATAAATGGCAGTGTAAGTCGTTGTCAGCAGGACAAAAGCTATTTTTCAAACACGTAGCCAAGATACATTACCGCCTGGCAGTTTTGCTCTAGATTTTAAAATTGGCATTTCTTTTATTGCTAATGCAAGCAATAACTTGACTCTTACTGCAGTTTGATATCTTCAATCCTGGTTATTAATTAAACCCCATAGGACTAAATCTTTAAGATAAATTATACTTGATTATTTTTCACGGATTTTATTTCATCCAGAGAATGGTGTAAAGCAAACTTCCTCTATTTTCGATTTACACCATTAATTTATCTCAAGTATTACAACGAATAAACTGTCCACCGAAGGTAGCTCAAGTTTTACAGGTCGAAACGAGTTTTATTTAGATTTTATAATTGCATCATTCAATTGAATTTGTGGTGATGATCTTTAGATGTTTCGGGCAGAAAATAGGAATGAAAAAATACATTCTTATTCTGTATTAGCAACTACACATGATATTAGTACAAATAAATGCACACACGTTAAATCAGACACATTTAAAAGTATTAAATTAGGTTGTCATGAATTCCTCAATCAAGGGAGGTAACTTGTCAATGCTTAAATTGGAGATTATCTACCCTGATTATTTTGATTATCAGTTGAACTAACTTTTTCTTACACTGTAGTATTTTTTAAAAATAATAAATCGGATTATGATAAAGATTTATTCTTCATCTATTTCTGATACACGAGTAAAAAGCAGCCATTTTTTTTATTTCAAATTTCCGTAACGTTATGAAGAAAAAAAAAAAAAAAAAAAAAAAACATTTAAAAAATGCAGTCAAGATATGGCTAGTCAGGTTTTCATTTGCCAACTAACCTTTCCAATTTCTTGGCTATTTTACGTAAAAAGAAAAAAGAAACATGATAAAAATATTATCTCTTTTAATTAGATAAATATTAAAACAAAAACATTCGACAGTCTCGAGATTTACCCAAAGTCTGTAGGGTCTATTTGTTTTATCTTCAACTAAATACGAGATTCACTTCTGACACATTTCTTGATAGCCTATAAAATTCTTTCGATTCTTTACAGATTGTTTGAAAGTAGAATGTCTGAAAATTTCACTACAGATGCTCAAAAGTAGGGGAGGTCCCCATTTTCAGCATTTATAAGTTACTTCCCTTGATAAAGGAATTTACGCTAAAAGATACATCAACCGTAAATTGACAATTCCATATATAACTTTTGCGTAAATATCGATAATTTATACGTGAACGTACACGAATCACTTGATAGGAGAGAGGGCTTGTTTATCAAGGGAAAGTATACCGTTCTATTCACGTCTTTTCATCAAGTGCTTAAATATGGATGTGAAGGAACGAGACTCGTGGTTCAGAAATATTTTACACACACATACACACACACGTGGGAAATTAATTTGAGACTCATCGCTGTCGCTGGTATTTAAGTATTAATTCCATAAAATTAAATTGCAGGAGGGTGATTTTTTCTATTTCTTATTTTATAGAGCTAAAGATATTAGAAAAATTAAAGTATTTCTTTTATTTAAAAACATAATCTATTCTATATGAATTGAGTTTTTATAATCATGCTCTAGATTTTTTTTAAAAATACAAATTTTTTAATAATTAAATATATTGAAATAAAAAAATTTTCCAAATAATTTTCTTGAAATTTCTGAAAGCTTTAGAGTACAAGTTCCACGAACCAACTACTTGATGAATAAAGCATTAAAGATATCAGGCATATTCTAAAACAAGCTGATGGCTGTATATGGATATATAGAAAAATATGTAGATATAAAAATTTCTGCTGTTCATACCATTTTCTTTCACCTACAACTGAACAGATAATTGAAAATTTTTTTTCATTGCAGACATACCTATTTTTCTAGTTTTGATTTAAATCACTATTTTTATTACATAATTTTTCAATTCATGAAAACAAAATTACGAATTTCAATAGATTTCATTTCGGGGCATTTCTGAAAACTATAATGATTTAGGAGCCTATAAAGCAAGCAAACGAAGGATTTGTGTGCATGTAATTATATATATATATATATATATACATACACACACACACACACACACACTCACTCACTCATTCCAGAAATAGACATATTTGATCAGATAGAATGAATTATAAATTGTATTATATTATACAGATACTCATCTGAAATGATTTCCCGTCATTACACAGTTGATATATCATTCAATTTAGACATAAATAGAATAAACAAAGAAAATGGGACTGCTGCAGGAATTGTTTATATTAAATTCATATATCATACATGTATATTGTTCATATCCAATTTATAATTCATATATATTAGTTACACCATGTTTGTAATCATAGTAACATGGAGGTACCGACTACTATACAAGTTAATACACACGAAAAAAATTTAAAGGATATATCTGAAATTCTGAGATTATTCTTCGTAGTTATTTTGTCAAAAAGTCCATTGTTTCAAATGGAGAGTGGGTGTTTTTTTTTCCATTACCTAAATTGATACCCCCTAAGGGAAAGTGTTCTGAACAGAGGGTATACTTGAATTGTCAAGTGAAAAAAAAAAAAAAAAAAAAAAAAAAAAAACTGCTTACACAAATAAATTAAAATAATAAAATAAAAGGCAAAATTATATTCAATAAAGATTTATTTTACATTTATTTTTGATACAGGAGTGAAGAGCAGCCAAGCGTTAAAGTTCCCCACAGGCTACACACAAATGGGAAAGAGAAATGTGGATTTGTTTTTGTTTTTTCAATATAACAACAAGAGGAGAAAAAAAAAAAAAAAAAAAAAAAAAAGAAAAGGAAGATCAATTAAGAGAGAGAGAGGCAGCACGGTGAGGGGAGGGGGTATTAAGAGGTGAAGTGGGAGATGAAATGAAGAAGCTTGTGAATTTGGAGGGAGGGAAGATATGAAATTCATGATTCATTTGACTTTATTTTTTTTCCTTTCTCTTTCTTTTTGACCTCTCTCTCTCTCTCGATCTCCCCCACTTCTCAGGGTCGCCAGATTGGGCTACAAAGAGAAATAACCCAAACCCCATCTCCGAGACTCAATCAAATCAGACATCAGAATAGAACAAAATTTGGAAACCAAGCTAGTCCAGAGGCAGAGGTTCGATTCCAGTTTCCAAAAGTGATAAAAGGCTTGAAACAGGTATCGAACTCCCGCTAGCACATTGGCTAGATTCCAAAATGCGACACTATACCAATGTCAGTTTGGGTAGGTCTCCGAGATAAATTTCTGATTCTTTCCTTTCGTAGCCCAATCTGGCAACCCGGCCACTTCTTGCTAAGACACCCAACACGCCTTATCTAAAGCGATTTTCACCCCCTCTTCTTGGCTGACATATCAAAAATATAGGAAAAATCTTCTATTCTTTCCCTAGAAAGAGGGTGTGCATTTCATATCCTGGGGAGGTTGACCTTTAATCATCACTTTCATCCTTTTCATCCGTATTATTTGACTTAGCATTCTCACTATCTTCCTTAGCATCGTCACTGCTGTTCCAATCATACTGGAAAAGAAAGACAAAATTATCAAAATTAATGGGATTAAATGATCTTCCTTTAATATATAGGCTACAAAGAATGGATAACAATTGCTACAAGGTCACTTTCTGAGAAATTTCACATACTACACCGGCTCTTAAGATAATTTTTTTTTTCCCAATGTAAGGCAGGCATATTTAGTGCTGTGCCCTCAAGAGTATGTGGACTTTTTACCCAAAGCAGCAACTCTAATATTATAATAACTTTTGTAAAACTCAACCAATTTTGATAAAATTGGTCATCTTAGAGACATTAGTGAGTAACTATTTTTTTTTTCTGTTAATTACACTGACTCATGGAAATTGCTCTGAAAAATCGGGATAGAAATTATCAGGGAATTTCTACTTCAAATTTGATATAAAACAATGGACCCCTAAACTGTAGAAGTGAATTATACTTAACTTTTGATGTACACTCAATTTGACCTTGTACATGTTTGTTAAAAAAAAAAAATCTCCAATTTGTAAACATAAATTTTACAGTTGGATCTGAGAAATATTTGCAAGAATTTAAATTAATTCCAGTATATACATTACTTTGGTGTAGTTAGTGCATACATTTTGTAAGTCCTCACAGGGTTAGGGGAAAATATGCAGTTCTGTTAATTACCAACAGAAAAGAAAAAGAAGTGGAAGAAATGCATTTGCTCACAATGTTATCACCTTGCAACAAATTTATATCTGATTTATTAACTTTGATGGACTTTTTGTGAATCAGACACGATACCAAGTCAAATATTAAAGACTCACCTCAGACTCAGAAGCCACTATATCATCCAGATTTTTCTTTAAATACTTATCTTCATCTGAAGATTCTGAAAGAAGAAAAAAAAAAAAAAAAAAAAAGAAAGCCTTAAAAACTGAACTTTATTGTTGCATGAGATCATAGTGCAGGTCAGGGTTTCAAAATAAAGGGAGAAATTTTCAATTTACAAAAAAAAAAAAAAAAACTGATGTCAAAAGCAACATCAACATTTCAGAATTTTATGAGTTAGGGTTTCCTTGACTATTAGGGAGAGGGTATCAGCAACATCTTTTTGTAATGGCCCACTCAAGATTTTGATAGTTTTGCCCATAGTCTACATGAACAACAAATCATATCTTGCAAATAAAAATTTGATTTGCAAGTGAATAAATACTGAAAATTTTATCAAAATCTGCCTACTAGTTCATTTTTGGTAGAATTTTGAAATTAGAGCACATCAACACTGTGATTCGGCAAAAGTCTGTGGATACGCCTACAGTAAACAAATTATATGATGCTAATATTCATCAAATCATGACCAGGAAAAAAAAAAAAAAAAAAAAAAAAAAAAAACTATATAAAAACCATAGCTCACAAATACATAAAATTTCTTTTTTAGAAAAAGGTCCAAGGCCCTCAGGGGAACCCGAAGAATTTTAGAGATGTCATCATCAGAGGATTATTAGGAAACAAATATTGCTTAAAAGCAGTCATATTTTGATAGGAAAAAAAACAAACTATTTAATGTAACAACCTCATATTTATATAAGTCTGTTTTCATAGTATGATACTTACCATCTTGATACATAAGCAAAGGAGGTTGGTCATGGTATTGGACTTCAGCTTCCTCCTGATCACGCGATTTCACCTGAAATTCAAAGAAAAATATCAAAACCTGCTAGTATAACCTTGTGGCTTGTGCGAGACCAACAAAACAGTAATCAAGATAATAATGAGAAGGGTTGGATTCATGTCTTCTTTGGAAACAACCAGGATTTGAACTAGAAGTTGAGTTCCCCTAATCCAAGGCACAAGATGTAGGTGGTGATTGAAAAGTCAATTATTAAATCTTTTTTGAAAGATACAGGGATTCAACTAAAAAAAAGTTAGACTAAAATCATATCTACCACTAAGAATATATAACCATCCACACAACAAAAGAGATGGATACTCGTTAAATAAACAAGAAAAAGTCAAAAAAAAAAAAAAAAAAAAAAAAACTCACCTGGGACAACAATAAACTCAACTTCCCTTGCAGTCGTGTCAACTTTGAAAACATGGCCATCCGAGCATCAAGAAGTTGATAGAGGGAACTTAAAGTATCCATTAAATCTGGGAACTGGAATAGATTCAAATTTGAATATGTAAGAAACAACAAATACAGAATCCATTTATTATAATCATGAATAATGCTTTTAGAAGCCAGTTCCGAAAACTTTATTTTAAAGTGATCAAAATAAGTGTTCTCCACCGTAATCCTTTTTCAACTTTAAAAACACTTGATATCTGAAGATCAGCAAAATCCTTTTATTTACTTATATATAATGCCCCCCCCCCGGGCACCTCATCATAATATATTATCTTATCAACACATAGTTTTATTCCAGTTCAACCTAGCTTCATCACACATTGGCTTGCCGCACTTGATGATTCTTTTTTTCAAAGATTCCCAATATCTTAATATCATTATAGGTGAAAGATCAATTGGTTGTGATTCGTTTATATACTTACTGATATCAGGTAAGACGTGTGGATAGAAAGGACCACCTTGATCCACTGGGCATACTTATGAAGGCTACAAATAAATAGAAAAAAAAATATCAATATATAAAACAAATAACAGAGCTTATATAATAAATACAATATATTGCAGTCCAAGTTGATGCAGAAGTTTCCAGCAGGGGGCTATGTTTTATTTATATATTAGGTGTGTGTAAAAATCTCAGCTGAAAAAACTGCTTCCAGTCATTAATCAACAAAAAAGTGTGCTGGGGACTTCCACACACATGTAATAAATTCATAGCATCATTGTTCAGTTATTGTATTTTTCCTGTCCTTCCAAGATCTTACAGCTAAATAGAATTTTCCATCATGAAAGAACAATTCCAGTATTGATTTGATGAATTTTTCGATATTTTGAAGTAAATTGTCTTACACATCACCCAAGATTTATCGTAGGAAAAATAAGCAGGGGCTTATTTCATTCCAATAAATAAACACGCACATAAAATTAACATCTCATTACCATGATTTGAAATCATGACCATGTGATTGGTAGGTGGCTTTCTCACCAGCTCAGCTAAAATGACAAATCTTACATATCTAGCCAGACAAGAAGTGTTGCATGAAGTAAAACAAGAGATAGTTTAAGGGTGACAGTTTTGGAAAATATCACACGGGAAGAACTTCCCAACCTAACTCCATGATTGCTTCTTATAGATACCCAAAGCAACAAAGGAAAGTGGTTTGTTCAATGATGAAAATACTTCGGTGTTTGTGTCCAAGGGAGAAATATACCTTGGTATATGAATCTTTGCATCACATGGGGGCAGTACATTAAAATACCTCAGTATGTGTATTTGTGTCTCACAGGGAACATATACAAAAATCCATTGGTGTACAGATATTTGTGTGACATTAGGTTTCTGGATAAATGCTACCAAAAACTGGATGAAGCACTCTCACACAACATCTTCTCCAAACTTTTTCCTATGGATTCCCGCATCTTTAAAAATACTTCTGAACAATACGCACTCCGATACACGGGCAACTTCAGAAGGAAAGACTTCAACCATCTATGAAATAGGATTTTTTTTTAGTCTGATTGGCATGCAGAATTGAGCCTACAGACGTGTTCTTCAGAGTAAAGCTTACAAGAAGCACCAACCCATTAATAAGTTATGGGGGAGAGGCCTTGAATACTGATATGTTTTCAACAATGTAAAGTGTGTACAGCATTGGTAATATCCAACTTCAATGTTCCACAAGGAAAAATAACCTGAAACTGATCAATACAAAAAGGAAAAAAAATTTGGTCTAAGAGAAGTTCAAGCATTTGTCTAGATATAAATGTCATTTAGGAATTGTGAATGAAGGGGAAGCATATATGAGTTGATTTGATGAGAATATAAAAAACCAGTTTCAAATGCACCACTTGGTACATTCATCTCCATTCATTCAGAATCCCAGAGAGAGAGAGAGAGAGAGAATTCTTACGATGAACTTGGGCCGCTCATTCTCTGTGTCAGTTCTTTGATTAAAGGAACGATCGCTTGAATATCCAATTTCCTAACCGTATTCTGAATGACCGTTTCATTTTGATGATTCTGCAATAAGACATTCTGAAACAGAGAAAATTTTAATGAAAAGAAAAGTGTCGCTGACATTTAATTCGTTTTTGATAGAGAAAATAACTATGAAAGCGTGTATGAATTCTTGCTTCAGCTTTTATTTAGTTGCATTATTTTGCAAGGCAAAAGCTCAACTGTACTATATCAAAACCCACACAATTCGGGGTATTGCTATATTCACACAGTGGATTCAGCTTTGGTGGAACACATCGGGCCATTATTTCTGTCCCCACAAGTAGCTGTTCTTTCCAAACAAATTTGCATAAAAAGAACAAAATATAATATATTTGATTCTGTTCTTGCCCAATTAGTCCTACTAAGTGACTTTTCGTGTAACTGAGGTTCTTTTTAACAAGAATTCAGTGTGCGCACATCTATGTCATTATATATATATATATATATATATATATATATTAGTAAGAGCCTAGAAGGAGGACATTTGAGGTGATGCAGTGTCCAACCCACTCAGCCTAATTAAAAACTTATAGCAGAGGGTCAAACCCGACATGAGCTACAAATGTGAATGATGTCAACAATAATGATAAAATGTTCAGGAAAGAGAAAAATTTTTCATTGGAAGCAAGAAAGAATCCAATTGCATAAGGTGTCCCATAGATGTGATGCTGTTAAGTTTCCATTACAAAACAAGGTATTGAGGATTTTTCTATTTGCGCCTCTTATGTCTACTTTTTAATAGAAATGGCAGATAATCGAGATGTTCCTGAACCGACAGAGTTATTTCTAAAAAAATTAATATATTATTGTCTGAATCAACCTGGGCAATAGACCCATTACATAATTATGAAAGTGCCTCCACTCGAGTCCAGTTGTATAGATCAATTGATTTACTATACAACATAACACATGCATTGTAATAAATTACTTACATTCAAAATGTTTTTGTCTGAACTTAGAAGTCCCTGCATAAGTAAAACTGCCATAGAATCAGCAACTGGTGGATTATTCGTCGGAGGTCCTTCGACTGTGCTGTCGTAGCTAATGGCGTTTAACCGTTCTTGCATTGTGAACTGAAACATGATCAAAAAAATTAGACTTTAAATTTGGGGAGAAAAAAAAAAAAAAAAATTAAATAAATAAATAAAAATATACCGACTAAAGTTTATGGGAAGTTTTGTCAATTCAAACAATTGTAGCAGAAAAAGACGAAGGTGCAAAATATCTGTGTGTTAAAGAAATGAAAGATTCTCACCAATTTGAAAAATTGAAATAAAATGATCCTGTTTGATTTGCCTCTCTTAAATTCTACTCTGAAATTAGTCCAGATGGTTTAAGATGACTTAGCTTTTGAACAAATAGTTTTGAAAAGTGGTAGTGATAGCTTTTGCATTAAGATATTCAATTAATGAGTGGTAGAGAGTTTTTGCAACACAATATTTCAACTTCTGGCAGGGAAAAAAAAAAAAGAACCACTGCTGACTTTTTAATTTTTCACGTCAACATTACTTCGAAAGAAAAAAAAATTATTCATCTTTTTTGTCTTGTTCTTCCCTGACACTATAGCATCTCCAAGACCTACTACTGCTGCTAACACAACATATTGTCACAGACAAGCACAGACTTCATCACAGGCTGAACTAAGTCCCGCACATCAGGATGACCCTAAAAGATTGGATTTCAATTTTTGCCTCTAAAGCGAAGCATCTGATGGTAAATTTTTTCTCCACAGAAAACTTTTAACTGCTGAATGGTATCCACACACACAGCAAACGCTACTGAAGATGGGAATACCTCCCAAAACATGTCTAGCTCACCAATGAATACATTTATGGATTAATAAACTAAGTTTCCATACACTTTTGCTACCGAGTCTATCTCACTTCCTAATGAATGTATATGATTTTTTTCCATTTTCTTAAATGCAGTAAGGCAAGTGATTGATATTTCCAAATAGCATTTTTATCTTCCTTCCAGCTGCTTTTCAATCTAAACACTGTGGTGTTTAGGAGTCGCCAGGCAATTTCAAGTGGAAATAAAGATCTAGTTAGATTGATTATCTTGAAGTTGAGATAAAAAGCAACTGAAATTAAAAGATTATCAATTCATATTTGATGAAAAATAGCAACAGAATTTGAATAATTTGACAGCATTCCACACCAGAACAAGAATTTTCTGAAGAAGAGAAATTCTTTTTAGAAGATCTTTGGTCGACCATTATTAATTTTTGGCCGGTATTTCTTCCATCATAATTTCAGTTGCTTTTTATTGTAACTATAAGAAATACAGAATGAGTCCTAGGCAAGACTCAAACTCACATTCAAATGTTTTTCTACAAAAACCACATCTTCATACGGCAACTGCTCTCACCGTTTGAGCTACCAGACTTTCTATGGTTAAACAGTAATATAAGCAGGCTTACCGAATAAAATGGGATGAGAGTTTGAATTTCACTTCGGAGATTAATTTACAATCTGCACTGTTTACTACTGTAGAGAGATGGCTTGAATAGTTGCAATGAAAAGCAACTATAATTAAGAAAGAAATACTAGTCAAGAGTTAATGGCTCTACAAAAGATGCAATATTTTGTACATATTTTATCTATGGACTGACTAACACTCTAGAATAAATGATGAATGCCCTTACACTAGCAACGGCAACTGCCATCTCTGCCTAAGCTTCACAAATCACAAGTGTTTCCTTCAAGCAACACGTGAAAATAGAATTGGGGGGTGACAAGCACCCAAAGTGGTGTCATTCATTTCACCACACACAATTTTACTCATAGCTGAGGGGAGGAGTCAGGTTCATGCTTTTCCTAAAGAAATTAATGCCAGCCTTTTCTGATCCAAGCTGTTTAATGCCTATATAATAATGGCCCAAGTAATTGTGATAAAAAGCAACTAAAATCAAGATAGAAGTACCAGTCAAAAATTAATAATGGTTGACAATGCTTCATCTAATAAAATGATGAAGGAAGAGAGGATCTTCAGTGTTGGTCCTTTAGGTTAAAGAAATGGAAAAGGAAGGAAGAAAGAGAAAATTGAATGAATGGATGAATAAATACCTCTGTTTTTTTCCTCTTTTTAGAGATAGACCAAGTATTTGGCGCAGGACCACTGGCAACTGTCAAGCTGGGCGTCAGGACTGTTAAATCGTTCGATACATCACCAGATATCACCTAAAATCAAAAATTCAGCAGAACTGAGTAATAAACAAATACACATTCCTCATCATTGCGCCCCCCACCTTCAGACGTCTAAGAGAACAACGTTGGTAACAGCTTTCTTGCTGCTACTGCCAAGGCATGTCCCAGGACAGATTGAAATTTTCCACCACATAATGTTCAATTTATATGATTAATATTCACCTCTGAAACAAGCACATTTATAAAGAAGGAGATTATGCTGAAATATGAAAATATATCCTTACATCCACTTCAGTTGGATTTCTTTGTCAGTAGTTCAACATCACCAAGTGAGCTTGAGTACTGAATGACCAACACTTTCACAATGACCAAGCTAGTATCACCCGTGTCTTTAAAAAGGTACTTCCTTAATAAATTAAGAGGCGTGCATTTGCAGCTTTTGTATACAGTACCGTGATTCACCGAGTAAAATCCACACCCAGGAGGGATGAAATACAGTATGTAGAGATATTCCTGCTTATTCAGTTTAAAGCCTTTTTAACAACAGAATAAAAACTGCTGTCATAAACCCAATGTTCTCATGAGAAATAGCGTAAACAGATATTAAAAATAATTTTTAAAAAAACTTCATCGTACCTTTTGGACATTTCCTTCTTCAACAATGGATGATGCGGATTCTGAATGTTCCAAACAAATTTCAGCTGGAGCCCCTTTGGATGCCTGGATTTCAAGAACAAAGAAAATAACGTTCAACCGGAATCAGTTTTTTTCTTCAAATACCTATTCACTATAGCGACAACGCGTTTCATAAATTCTGGTAGTAGAGGAATTAAATCAATCATGGTTTTTGGTAAACGTACTGTCTCTCACATTATTTCACTCTAATTCTTATATAAGAGAACCTGTGAGCAAAATCAGAGACAGCTAAGTGGGGACAAATGGTCCACTGGACATAAAACGACCCCTCGGTTTATACTATTTAAAACTAAGGGCAAACAATACTACAAGGAAAGATATTTCAATATTTCCTCATTTTAATGTACCGTGTAAAAAGGGAGCCAACTCAATATAGCTTGTAGTCATTTCATAGTAAGTACAAGTTATCAACAAGATACAAGCCACATATCTTTCCATTAAATCTATGCTGTCAAAATTCTATAATTTGCTAACAAAACCCGATATATTCTTTTTAAATACTATATTTGATGGCATGTAAGTAAAAACTGATTGATAATTTAGAAGAATTCAGAAAAATTCTTTTTCCTTTCCTAATATTCCTTGCTAGAGGTGGGGTGCTCTGCAAGGCATAAAAGAAGAAAAAATTTCCCTGGATTCCTCTAATTTATCAGTCAGATTTTTTCAATTCAAGTTCTCGCTAGTGGGGCTAGATACATTTTTACATTTACCCATAGAGCCATTAAGGAGGGGGAGGTGTTCATACGCTATCGAGGAAAAAAAAAATTCCTTCAATAAATTTGCCCATAAGTCAACATTTACTTATTTATTTCAGGATGAGAACCCTTAATCCAAAACTAACTTTTTAAAAGCTAACATCACAAGTGGAAAATTCCACACCTGATCTTACTATAAATCCATCCATGCAGATAAGAAAAAAAAAATTCCTCCCCTCACATTACAGGCTACACCCCCCCCCAAGATCTCATTATGCATAAATAAATAACCCCAAACACTTCAGGTCCCAAGCATTTCGGATAAGGGATACTCAACCTGTGATCAGACTAGTTTTAGTTTTTCTTATCTCGTCGTTGCTATTTTAATACTTCTTACGTCATATGCCCCAAGATAGTTTGAGTAGTTTCTGATGAGAAACTCACATCCGATATCATCTTACATAAATGACACCTCAACCCACCAGTTACCTAAATTATCCAAATCATGACACCTTTAGTGTATAAAGATTTTTTCGTGGCATCCCAAGTCACGAAATACTGAACAGTAACACTAGTAATGTAATGGTGAAGTTCAATACTAGACAAACAGAGTGTTTGCATTGTGTCTGTTATATGTTCCTTTCTATCATTGTGATCATTCACCTGTACATTCGATCACTGAGAATATCAACATTTTCTTTTTAATATTCTATGGTGCACCTGGGATGCCATGGCCCCACTTTGAGAACCATTGCCGTAATTAATTCAACTATGTATGATTTAGACAGCTGTATAGACCGATCTCATTGGAGTGAAATTTTTTTTTTCAACAAAAATGAGATTTAGGAAAATCAGTTAGAGGGGGAAGGGGACAAAAGACGCAAGAAAATTATGCTTACCACCCGCTCAAATACTGGTCTGAGAAAAGAGCCATGAGCAATCACAATCGTACGGTCACTATCGTCAGCAAGATATGATGCTAAAATTGGAAAGGGTTTCCCTGTCGGACTGCTAACCTTGATAGTCAGTTTTGGACGCAATGGTTTCTTCATATTCCTAAAAATGAAAAA
>OY735234.1:23526845-23594345 GCA_963457665.1 Thysanoteuthis rhombus | reverse complement strand
CTGGTATTAGGACTAGCGGGTTGTTAACTGGAGCTTGATTAGAGCCCTCTAAATATCCATGCAAACCACTTGAATCATAATCCAACATACTTGGATAGAACTTTAATTGATATCAATTTTTTTTTAGAAAAACAATGTGAGAAAAGAAAAGAGATACTACTAACTGGAGAACAAATGAGAAGTGGACGAAAATATAATTCATGTAGGTTCATATTTTATATTTATAAAACTTGATTTATAAAACAAGATTTGTCCCAGTTCAAAAGTCTACTGGAAAAAAAAAAGAAAAAAAATGCACCTTCAAACTGCAAATAATGATACCCGATTGCTATTTCTTTAAAACACAAAAAAATATGCTGTTAATATTTATTCGGGCATAAATTATATTACATAATGGTTTTGTTCATTGATAACGGAAACGTTTTTGTTCAATTCAATTCCTTTTCGCATTTAGTATAATTATGACTCAAAATATCAATTACTCATTTGTAAATCGCACCCAATGCACTAGTAGACAATATGATAAATCACAACTTACCTGGTCTTTGATACTTAAAAGAGACAATTTTACTGGTTCTTCAGGTAAAGAAAAAGATGCCACAGCATTCTTTTCTCCTTTATTAGTATTTACAGACCTGAAAGGTGGAAAAAAGGGTCTGGTTAGTCACTCAATAGAAACAGTCATGTGGCCAACATCTAGCAGCATGTCAAGTTGGGGTGTTCAAAGAATAAAATCATTTATCCTGCCTTTTGTTGGGCACAAAAAAATTTGAATTTTCACTAAGTACCGACACAAACTAAATGATCAATTTAGCATAAACCTAGATTACAAACTGAACCCTCACTAAAAAAAAAAAAAAAAAAAAAAAAAAAAAACCTTCAAAGGGGTTTAAAAAAATAAAAAAAATAAACAGACAGAATATTGAAATTTTTTAGCCCTCTAGTTCATTGGCGCAGCCTGACACACGACACATACATAGCTACCCAGACCAACTAAAAATCAGAAAGAAACCCATGTTGACAGTTTATAACAAATTAGAACCATATTCGATTGTCCCCAGACCAATACAATATGGTGAAGGCCATATTGAAATAAAACTAATTGTTCAATACTCAGATACCAATTTTCAAGCAATAAATGATCCAGTACCATCTTTAATCTGGACAAATCATGCACAGACAATTGAATTTCTTGCAGTTATCAAACCTATTTAGTGAGTAGCCAACAGGTGGCATTTGTGTAGAATCTCCCCTCAATTGTCTATACTGCAGCGGTTGTTACTGCTCCGTTGTTCCCTAAAATTCTAAACCTGATTTACCTGAAGTGCAAGTGTCAGAGGTGGTGTAAAACACACAATTCATATCGATACAAGATTAGGTAGAAGTGTTGGAAAACCCTAAACTTTTATTTAGGTACAAAAGTTATGCAAGACATACGCTTCTGGATCATTAAGCGTACATGATATTTGTTTGAATAATATACCTTTACCTATTTTTCTTATAATGAATAATAAACAGCATCATTCATGTTGATGTGTTGCATTTAACTATCAATCCATATTTTCTAGAAAAGTGATCCATGAACTATGTTGAATTGTAGATGTTTGTATTTATGTACATTGAATATGTTTCAAGAATTTGTTTGAGATACTAATGTATATAACGCCTAAAGACCAATGAGTAAAAATGCCCAATAGATAAATATTCGCCCAATCCGAGTTTCGAACAGTCTTCATGCTTTCAAGATATGAGATGTGCTTAATTTATGGCTCAGAGGTGTATTATCAAATAATTTATAAACAACTGTTGATTCAGCAGAATGGATAATCAGGTCCAGTTCTGGAACTAGAGGCACTGGAAAATTGGAGGTCTACTTCTGTTAGAATAACCGATCAAGATTGGATTTGTTGAAGGCATGAAACAAAAAAAGGGAAACTCACCAGGCACTAACAAGTCTGTCATTAACAGCAGCAGATAAAAAATATGAAGATTCAAAATTCTGATAATTTTTTATAACAGGTAACAATTGTAGAACTTCTGTTGTGTGGCCACTGTATTTCTGACAAGAAAGAAAGGAAAATTACATAAATTTTTTTTTCTTCAAATAGATAAATAAAAAAAAATCATGTAACCACAATGCTTTTCATTCCATTTCAAAAAGGTGACCAAAGTTTCATTACAATTTTGAGGGAGGAGGGGATAAAAATAAATTTAAAAGAAAAACAATGCTGGTGCATGAGGTAGGTTAAAAAAAATACACAGCTAACAAATCAAAAAACTTTCTGAGATGAAAAATTCAACAATTAATAGTATGACTTGATTATACTAGCTGGAAATCCCGACCAGTGATATTTACCTGGATAAATACATGGAAATTAGATGATTATCAACAGGGAGAGCGTGATCGCAGAGCCCACATAATTTTCGAAAACTAATAGGTGAAAAACATGCTTCTGGGTCCAATTATAAACCAGAGAAAATTTGATGTCCATAGCTGCATCTCTTCTTGAGTTAAAGTCGGGTGGACATTTGGCAAATTAATTGGTAATGAAGACCTCATAAGACGAGAGATTTGGCTTCAATCTAATATTTTTTATTAAAAGAAAAAAATAACAGTATAAAAACAAAAAACAACCATTAAGATACCAAGGAAATTCGAATAACCTTATATCAACTAAAATTGCTGTACTAAATCCAATTCTAAATTTTGAATGTGGATAAATATAAAGGATAACAATCCATCAAAAACTTGAATCGGCCCAACCCAGGGGTGTATAAAGTTGACTGTCTCCCTCTGAAAGGTAAAGGGAGGAGGGAATCCAGGACAGAATTAAAGGGAAAGACAATCCAAAGAAAAAGGAAGGAGGGAAAGGTTTGTGGGCAAGGAGGAAGGATGATGGGGGAAGGGGGTCAATTATATACACCCTAATCAAATATGAAAGCTGTGTCTATGCAGAATTTTCTAATAAAAATAGTTGGAGATGAAATCATAAGTTTTTATTTTGAATTACAAATACTACTTTTGACAATATCAATGAATTTATAATGAGAGGGGTTATCTACAAATGGAATGTTCACAATAAACTTCAAAATATAGAAAGAATAAAAAAACACTAACCATAATGACTTCATATTTTTCAAGGTCCCACAATTTTATTAGATTTCCAGCAGAGATCAATCTGTTCTTTGATACCAGGCAGATGCTGTAAAGACCACTGTTGCTGGCCTTCCATTTGCTGGACAAAAGAAAGGACAGAGAGGATTAGACAAAACATTTACCATTTCACCACTTGATTTTTTTTTTCCCCAGCTACAGAACCAATTGGTGAATTTTTTCATGAATAAACAAAAGAATTACAATAATGTGATGACAATTACTCTTGAAATCAAATAACCCATTTTAAATTGATTATTCATCAACCAAATCTGTGCTTACGGTCAAGACTTCAGCAGTTGGATGAATTGCGAATGTCTTACTCGTCGTATTTTTCATGCATTTCTACAGCAAATTTGTACAATTCATGACGCTTTTCAGAGCAGTCATTTTGACACAACCAAACCCTGCATTCCTGACACCATGTTCACCATTGTTCGATTCAGATGCAAACTATTATCATTCACGTTTAGATCACTGCCAGGGCCTCGGCCAAAGTGGCAAAAATGTTGTTCTACTGATAAGAGGGTTGATTGTCTTTCTGGAATTTCAGAATAAACAGTAATCAACTCCAAAAAAATGTCATTCAATTCACAGAAGACTTCCATTTCTTGTTTCTAATCATTGAAGCATTCCACTGTCAATTGGAAGCAGTCCACCAATTCAAGCATATATCTCTGCCAATAAAATAAATAACTAAATGAATATATATGTAAGAAGGTAACTACACAAATTTCCTTTGCATAACTGTTATAGGCACACAAAACAGAATTAGCTAACTATATTAGAGCTGTTTTTGTTTGCTTCACAGGAATGCCATTTAGATAGGCATGAATCAACTTGTCCCTTCAGCTATAGGTAAATAACAGAGGAGTTGGTGCCCCTCAGCTCTGTAGGTAGATCATCAAAGAGAAGGTTACTATACCAGGTCCCAGACATAGGCTAATGAGGTTCAGGCAAGGGGCTAGCATTCCTACCCCACAAAACTTGTTTGCAACTGAAACCACAATGGAGTGTTTATGGCCCTACACTCCCCAAAGAATCAACAAATATAAACAAATGTAAGTCATAGACCGATGGTGGAAGAAACTTTTTTGCAACATCCATGTGGTCTGTATACACTAGAACAAAACTTTAAACAATCAAACTACAGAATACCAACGGCAAGAATAATCAGATCCAACTTATAAGGGGAGGTGGATCCATGCTTTACCCAAGGACATTCGTGAAACAGGAACAAAAGGCATTTGGGATTTCAAAGTGCAGGAATGAAAGTGAGTTTAAAAGGATTTGGTTTTTTTGATTATATTTTTAGAAGAAAAAGAAATTGTGAGAGTATATTAACTGCCTATTTACAGAAGGATTAGCAATATTTGAAGAATTTTTGACATGACTAAACTTCTTGTTTGTGTTAACATGATATTTCAGCCAATCCATTCTATAGCCTTCTTCAGGAGTACCATCCCAATGTAATAGTAGTCAACAGAATTTTTCCAATAGCAATGCTACAACATTGGATTCATGTGATATCTTTTGCTTCCCTGGTTGGGGTCTGGATTTCAATACCCTGTTGAATAGTGGAAGCCCTATCAGAACAAACTCGAATTAGTCTTAAAGCTTTCGATATAGCCCTTCATGCGTCTGCTTGTGGTATCCTGTGCAGGTCACAAGTATGTCTAAAAAAGGGATTCTAGGGAAGAGTAACCAGCAACAGGAAAATGAGCGGGGTCGTTGATGAGAACATCACTGGCCAGTCTTACTTGCGGGATATCATAGACCCCATCATCATCCCTCTGCATATGAATCTATCATATTCGTGTGCGCAGTATATCAATATCACACGTATACATGTGTATGCATAAATACAGCTGCTTAATTCATCAACAATATCTTGAAAAATAGATGTATAAATACACAAGTACGAGAAAGATGCAGTTATTACTTACTATTTCACTTTGCCAAGAGATAAATCCCATTCTGCTAAATGTTTGTCACTGGAACACGTGTACAAAATATTCTTTTGTGGGTGCCAACATATATCATTGATAATATCACTGTGGCCGTTTTCCTGAAGAAATAGAAACAACATATCAAAATGAGGAGAGCAGACCAATGCCATTTGTTTAACATACAAAGATACAACATTAAACTGTCGCCTTTTCAGTAAAATAATTTCTTACGCATATCAAAACCAATAAGCATCAAACAGGATGGTCCTGAAACCCTTGTGAATTCAAATACTGATAACTTTTTACTTATGTGAAAACCTTACAGAAATTGTTATATATAAACCCAACATCCAATGAATTTTCTATATAATTATTTCAAAATCAAGCACCCCCTCATCATGCTTTGAATGTGTGACAGGGGTTAAATGGTGTCTCCCCAGACCAATCACAAGGCCACCCTGTTTGCCTAATCTCACCCCCATTGGATTTTTCATGGGGTCAGGTGAAAACACTAGTCAACTTATCAAAACCAGATTCTTTGGACGAACTCAAAACTAAGGTTATAGATGCAATTCAAGCAATCACAGATCTGAGAAATGTTTTTGTGGGGTTTGAAAAATCAGCTTGATCACTGTATCAGGAATGATGCCAATTATGCTGAAGATTGGGAATTTAACAGCGCTTTGATAAAAACTTCAAGATTCAAGTTTACATATGCTGTTAACTATTTATAATTATATTATTTGCATGCGTCAAGAAAAACTTTTTCAAAGAAAAATACCAACCAGAACTCAATACAAAAAGGATGCGGCACTCAAAATTCAACAATACAGATTAAGGATTGTCAACATAGTCTTCCCAAATTTCCAACCATCTTGTTTATATAACCATAACACAAGGCCCATATCATAATTACAGATCCGCGAGGAAAGAAAGTGGGGTATATTACAAGATTATAGTGGTAAACCTTGCCCTTGGACCAATCATCTTATCCATTTCCATTGTAGGAGGAAACAATCATCACCTAACAGCCTTCATTATCTATAAATTACCTTTGATTTCCCTATTCCAATGCTAGAGTAGGAAAACCAAAGAAACTTTGTGCAATACATCTCAATCTCTCCCATGTTATTAAAAATATTAGTTTTCTCTAGGGAGAACAGCTAATAGTCATGTGCAGAATCCCGAGTTACTGCCGCATTTGTGTGAGAAGGGAAAAAAAATAAAAATACACAGTACTAGAAAGCACCCAGAGCACAAACCTCAGCCATACCCCAACTAGAAACTGCATGAAAATCAAACCATATACAGCTACAATGGAAGAGCAGTAACTAAGTTTTGATTTCCCATACCATCAGACTATTGGATTAATATATGAAAAAATACCAATTGATCAAAACTCAAGTCCTGGATTTGCACAAAATTTAATTAGTCCTTCCTTAGCCAATGGCTGACCCTTCCACAAAATGACTTATTCATTGAGAACTAATGGAAATATTGGGTTAAACAAACATCTGTAAATAAATATACAATTGCCAACTTAGTTAACAGAGGGGAGAAAAAAAATCTCCAAAAACTTACCAAGCGACTGTGAAGTTCTCCCTTAACTACACTGTACAATAAAACACTGCCTGCGGTTGTTCCGAGTGCAACCAAAGCCAATTCTTCAGCAACAGACGGGCCATCATCACCCGATTTCTTTCTTTTTTTCTTCTTTGGAGTATCCTGCATAGAAACAGAAATAGTGCATTTAAAAAAATGTACTTAAAGCGAGAACGAGTGCTTAGTTTTTTCTATCTTTTTTTTTTTTTTTCCTAAGTAAAATCCGACATTTTTGTCCCAATGTTTCCAGACTAAGATCTAATTTTATTGCTTTGTTCAGACAAATTCTTTCGACTCATTACTTGAGTACATTCGTCAGTGCAGAGAAGATATTCAGGGATAATATTGAAGCATATCATCCTGGGCCACTAGCCACAAAATCTGGAAGACCATCATCCTGCCAATAATACTCTACGGAAATTTCTAATCAAACCTCCTCTGAGAAGTAAAGAGCGCCAACAAGAAGGTGCGTTGCCTCAGCTCAGAAATAGGATGAGCTTAGGAGAAAAAATCCTGAAAGAATTGGTGCCAGTACGAGCAATGCAAAGGAAGAATATGCATCACTGAATGTTCCAAGGGGTACCACACCCATTGATCTACAACACCTTTTCCAATCAATTCAGGGTCATTCAGATCAATATCCTCATCTTGGTTGTTTTAATCACTACAATTGAAGTTTTCTCTGACAGATGTTTGTTGCTTGATCTTCATTTTTGAAGAACATCAGATCTGAGGCACATCAGAGAGCCCACTAATTGATATGCAGGGATCAAAACAACATAGGTGAGAATGTTCAAAATAATTCCTTACATAATGGCAACAGAAATATGCATAAAAAGTTGTTTAGGAATTTTTTGTACCAGTATCTCCATGCCTTCATCAAAGAAGTTATAAGCAAAAAGAGAAAAGTACTCCTTTATATATATATAAATAGTTTTTTTTTAAATGGGCTTAATAAATTTTGCCGTCATAGAATAATTAATAAATTGAAGGGATAATTTTGAGAACTTTCAAACAAAATTTTCAAGAGGATATGAGTTAAGTTAATTATATCATCAAAGTAGAAGTGTACAAAAATATATTTGAGATAGCTAGGGAGCCATCATATTCAATAAGTTAAAGTGACATTCAATTTTATTTCATTCTAGTTTTTTATAAACATATTTAAAACTATATTTTTTCAAACTCCTAGTTTTGTAAATACATTAGAAATATCAGCAGTTATTTATAGATAAACAACCTATTACCTCAAACTAAAATACCCGAATATAAGCAACACTCCAAAAACAGGATTATTTCAAAAAATGAATTCTGGGGAAAAAATAAAAAGTTGACACCAGCAACAGTAGTATTTATATTACCAGCAGCCTCTAAACACACATACAGCAGAACTGACTTAGCAGATCCCTACATTCTGTTGTGAGAGATTGACATATCACAAATTATGGTGTAGATCAATGATGGTACACCTATAACACACGTGTCTGCAGGAATACGCCACAGGTTTTTAGGTGACACACAATGGACTTCGTAAAAGCCATCATAGTATAATTAATGAATTGAAGGGACAATTCTGGGAACTTTCTAATTAAATTTTCAAGAGGATACAAGTTGATAGAATCTCATCTTCAAAGCAGAATGGCGTAAAAGAAAATTATATCATCAGGGAGCCATTATATTCAGCCATAAAATGATGCCTTGTTACTCCATTTTGTTGATCGACATCATTGTACAACTCCTTTTCTCAAGTCAAAGAAATATTGAAGGTACACTGCTAAGTGAGGAAACCCTGCTGCATTCAACTCTTGTAAAGTAACTGCCTGCAATCTGGACTGACAGAGGATCCTTCAGTGAGGAACTGCTCATTAGCAGTAGGAAGTTTTTCTGCAGTTTGAAAATAAAGAATAACAGCCTGTGGAATCAACGCACAAAAGGCTGAATGGATGTGGGGATCAGTGAAATAGAGGAACAAGATGCAATGAATGGCCAACAGATATCAAGTCTTAAGTATCAAGAGAAGGACTGCATTTCATTCTATATTTTGGCAGAAATTACCCTAGATAAGGGACATAAATATCATGAACCAAAAACAGTCTGATAAAATCTGTAATGATTATTCAGAAATCAATTCAAGAACCTTTATAATTTTTGTAAATATAATAAGAGAATCCATTTTAATTTACAAACATCTTTCCAAAAAGCCTAAAAATAAAGCTCATTGGGTAAATTTCAACATTCCTCGCATATTTCTCTTTTATCAAATTAAAAACGAAGTGTTGTCCATCCCACTTCAAATTATCACAAATCAGATTTACATAATTGTTCCATGAAATAGTCGGAATTTCATAAAGATTTAATTTTTTGATAAAAGAAAATACGAAAAGATGTTTGTCAAGATCAGGCACAACTTGTATTTAAACCGTTGAAATAGGAAACCTGATAACTAGGGCCGGGCCCTTTCATTGGATTTTCCTCAAGGCGGTGTCAGTGGAAAATAGTTCCCTTTACTAAAAAAAAAAAGAATTGAAATCAGAACCTTTATTCTCAATATAAATCTTTTCAACGCAATAAAACTGGTAAGTTACATAATCGTAAGTAAAATATTAATATACTGAACAAGGAACTTGCTTCTCTTCAAAGATGAGGAGTCTGACAAAAATTAATATTTGTACCCGATGAGAATAAACCAATTTACCGGGAAAATGCTATGTTTTTACCCAGAGAAAAAGAAATTATATAAGTCACATTTTGTATCGACAATATCGCTGATAAACTCCGAATCATTAATAATCAATATGTGACCAATTGTTTAGCTTTGAGCCATTCTCATACCCCGGCTCTACGAATCCAATTCACAAGTTGAACGTCGTTACAGACAGGGGAACCTGTTGAGCTGTTTGGCTCTCATCTCGAAAACAATTAGAAAATTGACTTAAATCGTTACTTGCTTCACCTTGTGATTTAATTAAACGAAATTTTGCTTCAAATCAGGACCTGAAAACATTTAAACAAGTTTATGAAGACATTTTAAAAGAAGTTTTGAGAATATTTTCTCAAACTCCCCGTTAGGAAATATAATTCAACTAAAACTAAATTTTCTTGACAATCGGATATAACTGGTGTTTAGCTATGGAAACTGGTAAATTAATTTGAATCATATCAATAAAGTATCCCATCTCAAAATCCAAGTGGACTCCATTAGCGCGGAAATTATAACCCGTTCCAATGAAATCTTAGTTTCAGACAATTACATTTTTAAACATTTGCTTTGAATATAGCAATATTACTAATTCACGACAAACAGTCGAAATATCGCTCAACTGATGAGACGAAATTTTCAAAAACTTTAGAAGTTTAGAAATGAATGTAAAAGAAAGAAAACCTGTTTCAAATGGAAGAAAATGTATCTAAAAGAAAGAAAGAGGCATTTGAATAAATTTTAAAGATATTACGATGAAAAAAATAGAAATTCCTATAAATCGAGAGTAAAATTAGTAAACCCCAATTCTTTAAAATCTAGTGAAAAAGTTTCTCTTGCAAGTTGCTTACGTTACAAGGTGCTCCTATTAAAAGGGGAGTAAACTTTCCTTTTTTTTTTCATTTGGTAATCAATAACATACAATGAGAGCAAAAAAAGTACACAAAAATGTTCATTAACAGGCATGCATTAAAAGATTTATATCAACTATGCAATAAACCCTACACAATTTCTGTTTTGAGTATTCGTGAAAGTTTCCAGATTTGGTGAAGGAACCACATTCTAGTAAATTATTCCTGAGATCCCTAACTCTATAAGAAATCAATATGGATATACGTAGATGAATAACGTTAATTGTTTGGTTGAGCTCTAAAAAGACACTTTTAAAATGATTATTATGAAGGGAAAAAAGAAATAATCCAAATAAGGCAGAAGTTTCAACTCTTCACAAGAGACGAAGGAATAACTGCCACATGGTGTCATTTCTAGAGACGGCAATAAATTTGAAAAAAATCGTTTAGAAGTGACACTTATAAAAGATAAATCTAACTGCACAATTAATATCATCATGATTATGATCATAATCCTCCTTGAGTGTAAGTAGTGATTATTTTAATTAAAACACATCGAACGAGTAAAAGAATTTTTTTAAGTCATAAGAGAGGGGACAATGTTTAAAAAAAATAAAAATTTCAAGTTACCGGGTATCTGTTCGTAGAACACCAACAAAGACATTTACAAGTGGCTGTCAGATGTGAACTAGGAGCAAATTCTGTCTTGAGGGATCCAGTCCGCGTATCCCAAACTTTTAAAATTCCATCGACCGAACATTGCATTAAATAATCGCCTTTCGGTGAGAAAGAAGCAACGGCTCGAGGCGCCGCCATCATTTACCTTCTTCGGCCTTACACACGTGGGGACAAGACGATAGCATAGGCGCATGCGCAGAGAAACACACTTCCGACACAATTACTTCCGGTATTAAAGTGGAGCCTCGTTTCTGTTTGTTTTTTGTTTTTTTTCATCAGTCTAAGCGGAAGAGGAATAACTTTTTACTTCCGGTCCGGTTTTAAATGGCGACGTAAACTGCAAAATTTTGGTTTTAAAAACATCCAGGAAAAACTTTCATTGAATCATGTGATTATTATAACATTTTTAACAAGCAAAATGATTTTAGTATATTCAGAATTTAGAATTAGTCTTTAGTTTTAACCTTGGAGTATTTTTTTTTCTATTTCAAATTTTTATCTTTTTCATTCATTGAAACATGAGAAGATTTTATTTTGACTTTTTGTTTACATATGGTCATTACGAATGAATGATTTGGGAATTATTTTTAATTAAATTAACTTTTTCAAAAAAAGGACTCAAAATTCAAAGATTTTTAATCCAACATCAATCAACGGATTTCTTAATTGTTCATTTCGAAACTCAAATCAAAGTTTGATCGTTTTTTTATTTAATTTTAATCGTAAATTTGAACCATCGAAAAAATGTCCTGGGATTAGAAAAGAAAAAACTTAAGTCAGCTGATCATTTGAGAAAGTGGAAGAAGAATTCAAAAGAAAAAGAATTTTTCATCTATTCAACAAAAAGGTAAATATTATTGTTTTATTATTATAAATAATCACTTTTTCCATATACCTATCAACTACCTTCTGTGTTGTTCTATTAACTTTTTTTCGATTCCCGCCAACCAAAACAAGTAACTGTTTGGATGAGGTTCGCAAAGAGAAAAAAGAGATCTAGTGTACACGCTCTTCATGATAAAAGTGTAAATTACCAACTTCGTTTTTACCTCAGTTCGTCTGAGAAATACTGTACGAATGATAAAAATTATTTTATCATTTCAACTGAACGTTTATTTTACTGTTACTTTAAGAAAAAGTAAACATGTTCAATTATTTTGGGGTGGGGGTAATTGCAACCCCAACCGTTCCTGTGACCCTTAAAGACTAACCTAAATCTTATCTTTGTTGCTGAATTTGATGACATATGGTCTGTGGTCAAGTTTTCTTCTAGCTTTCACTTGTTAGGTAACTAGTAGTTACCGCCCCTCTTTCTTTACAAGCCTCGTCAAAACATTAGCCCAGAACTGTCCACACAGGTTTCTTCAGTTTTGAAGAGATTCTGTGTGACAGGCTAGCTATCATTCATGTATGTATTCGTGTACAGGCTGTGCCAATGGAGGTAAATGGCTGAATATTTCAACATTTACTCCTTATGTCTAGATAGAACAGTTTTTTCATTGTTTTACACCCCCTAGTATGAGTTTTTTATGGTGGGGGGTGATTTACTATGTAAGATTATGTTGAATTGGTGCCTTGCGGCTTTCACATTTGTTTTCTGATAATTCAGACTTTTTAGCGATCACCGTTCATCAAAAGGTAAAAGGAGTAACTTTCTTCATTGATTACCCCTTCTTTTTTTTATTGATAAACACTGACAAGTCATGCTGGTCACGTGACTGTTTCTATTTAGTGACTAACCAGACCTACTATTTATTCATTTAGTCAATGAAGTCATTTACCTTTTTGCTTCCTCAAAAAATTGTATTACTGGACGGAATGAACTTTCGTCACAACTTGATAAACTGATTCTACGAAGACATGAAAGTTGTTGACGATTCACCGATTGCATCAAAAACAAACCTGTAGCGATGCTTCTAATGCCCCCCGCCCCCTGTTCAGATGCTAATTTACATCTGCACCCTCCAAGTAGTCATCAAGGAATATAACTCTCAAAACAACAACTAAGGGAGATAATAAGGTAGAGATTACTAAATTGAAGAAATCATCTGTTTCAATTTTACAAAAATATAAGAAATCATTTCACGCTGAAAAAGAATAATAACGATTTTTCTCAAATACATAGAAATATAACTATTTCTTCCGATGGGTGAATTTATTTTCTGGAGAAAAAATTTGCTTTTTTTTTTTTGTTGTATGAAATGATTTGTTATACTTTTGTAAAATCAAAAGAAATGATTTCTTTCATTTTGGAGTAAAATCGAAGAAATGTACCAAGTTATCCCACTTGTTGACTCTTCGTGGGTACCGATGTAATTTACCGCCCTTGTTTGATCAAATCTCTATCATCTATCACTTTTAAACGTGCGTAGCTCTTTGCTGTACTTCAAAGCATCTGAAGCTGCTATGCTCACCTTGGAGACCATATAACTACAGATACATTGGCCAACATACAAGGCAGTGCAGTGTCGAGTTTGAAGTTTTTTTTGCTCAGCAGTTCTCAAGAAATCTGATAAAATATAAATTTAAAAAATCATAGATCTTTCTTCATTTACCATGAATTACCTCCCTTGACATCCTCTAGCACTTCTTGAGGAAAGTGTTTTCATTTTCTGGACTCTTAAAAATCGAAAAAGAATGTTTTTGAAAGTAATTTTTTATGCATTCAATCCCTAAGACTTTGGGATATCTCAGTTTTGGTAAGATTTAATGTTGATAGGTTTTTGGTGGTTGAGTTCTGTTTACAATGTAACTATAATGATAAAATGGTCACTTATATTCCATCATTTTCCGGAAGTACCACTCACATGAATAATCTTGCAAAATTTAAAATGAATTCTGAAAATTGTAAAATTTCAAATTTTTCTACATGAAGAACGTCCATATTGTGAATTGTCACACCCTCACTCACTCAATGTTAAAAATCACGCCCAAATAATGAGAATAGAATTATTGAAAGAAAAACAGTTGTAAATAAGTACATAAATTATTTTGTTATTGCTTTGCATGTTTTAAATTGCTTTTATTTGTTCACCATTTTGAACATTGAGTGAGTGAGGGTGTAAAACTTTACAATCAGGACCAACTTCCCGACATTGTGCTCTATCCCTGACCCTAAAAATTTTCAAGTGTTAAAGGATTTCAAATTCTAGAATTTCAGACTAAGGTGATTGATGTAAGTTGTACCTCCGTCCACATCTCTGTAAAAATGGCTGAAAGTATGTGCTCATTTTATCATTATAGTTACATTCTGAATAGAGCCCCACACACACACACACACTTGAACCCTTAAAAAATAACTTTTTTTAAAACTGACAAATTCCCTGGGTACCCTAGAGTCTTAGGCATAAAATGCATGGAAAGTCACTTGGAAACACATTTTTTTCAATTTTTGTGAGTCCAGAGAGTGAGACCACTTTACAAAATGAATGCAATTTTACTCTTTAAATGTAGATTTAGGTATAAAATATCTAAATTGGCAACATTGAAGAGAAATGACCAAAATACTTTAAAGCCGTAGTTTTGTCCAATGGACAGAAAATTATTTTACATAACAATCCTGGCAGGCTGCTACAAACACCATAAAGTCTGACCCCTTCCAAACATGCTCGAGAGAGGGAACCAAGTTTAGGGTTAGGGTTTCCAGTTTAAATATGATACAATGAATTCATTCGATTTGTGAATGGATCTGGTTAAACATCCAGTAGACCAACATCTTTTTTTTTTTTTTTTGGCAGGCTGTGTTGGGGGTGATAGATTAAAACTCTGAAAAAAAGGAGTGAATGAGGAATAAGTTACTTTTCTCGCTTTTTGTTGAGCAGTAATCTCTAAAAAGTCTGAATTATTGAAAAACACACATAAACTTACATTGCAAAATGGCAACCCCACTAAAAAAAATGTCAGAGGGATTTTGAAAAAGCAAAATCATTTTTTCCCCAGACATAATAAGGAGTAAATGTTTCGATTTTCAGCCCTCTGGCTCCATTGGTTTCAGCCTGTATGCATGATACATATAAGCATACAATTTATTAGGAACTATTTGATTGGCACAGACTTTACAAGATTCACACAATTCTAGGCCACTCGGAGCTACTAGTTCCAAATAAATTGTCTTTAAATTGTCCATTTACTAATATTTCATTCATAAATACATGCTAGCCAGCTGGACTGATTTGAAAACTGAAGAAACCTATTTTGACAGTTTTGGTTGATGGTTTCTGATATGAGTCTTTTCCAAATAATTGACTTCACATGTTGACATGAATTCTTCATAAGGAGGAATGTAGAATTAGTCAGTGTTTTCCTATCTCTTTGTCTCTTAGTGAATAACTGTCATGTGTCTTCAGTGTTATCTAGGTCTGGGGTTTTCAGATAATTTGGGGCAGATTTTCAACACAGGCCAAGTCTGACACTTTGACGTTCTACTCACCTTTCTGTCGATTAGTTATTATGACCAGTGTTGTCAATTTGGCACTTTCAATTTTTTAAATACAAAATCCAGTGCGTTTCTAGTTTTGTCAGTGTAGAAAAGTACATGAATTCGCACAGATATGCTCCAATATTTTGACTTTTTTTTTTTACTATTTGTAATATCTTTTTGGTGTGTTTTAGCTATTTCTGGCATATTTTGGCTATTTTGTTTATATAGTACTTAAGCAGTCAAACTAGCATGAAAATATTTCTTGATTTGACAACACTGATTAAATGTTACAATGAATTAGTTTGCACATTTTTTTTGCATTTGTGAACTGGTCCGGTTAGACATTCAGCAGACCAGCATCTTTTGGCCACATGCTGTGTTGGGGATGATCAATTAAAACTGTTTGGCAGAGCTGTTCAGTGGTGTAAAGGTTATTGGCATGGAAAACACAATTAGCAAGTTTCGGCTCAGGCTGTTTACATTCACTTAGCCCTAAAAGGCATGAATCTGCTTCTCTCCACCCCAGCTGTGAATAAACAGCTGGGCCATCCATAATAGAAGGTTATTCTGACAGGAAAAACCCAATAGCTTGGTGGTCACCATAGCTGGTCCCAAGCCTGGGGGGGTTCAGGCATAGGGCTAGCTACTCTACACTGTAAAAATCCACTTGCTACTGAAACTTCAGCAGAGTGGTTGCTGACCTGTACTCCACAAGGAATCTACAAAAATTAACAAACAAGAAACAACTTGCTGTTTTTTTGCCAAAGAGGTGTCACACTCTACTCCAATATCTTTTAATATTGTATAAATTACAATTAAGAAATTATAAAAATATACATTTTAGTATAAATGTATTTATAGACCCTTGCAAATTCATTATATGAATTTCCTTAGATGTGTAAGAGTTGTCAGTTCAAGTCCACTCCAGATTTGGACAAGGAGTTGGACAAAAATCATTTTGAACTCATGGATGTAAGGAGAAGGGAGCTGGCATTTGTGGTTATTTATCCACTTCCCCACAAGGGCAGAATCTGATGTTAGATTGAGTTTTGTGTCAGGACCATAGTTCCCTTAAAGCTTTGTGTGTCTTTTACAACCAGTTCACACAGGAAATTAATACGCGTTCCGAAGATTCCAAATTCAGTCGGTAGCCTACTAGTTTTTTCATCGGAAAAAAAAAATTATTCCCTATGTCGAATTCAAAAGTGCACACATACTTTCGTCACAGGAGAAAAAATTTTCACAACGTAGGTTTTTATGAACACTGGTGGAATCCTTACAAGTACATATCAGAGAGAATAAAAAATGTCCAGTTCCCTTGGTACTTAAGTTTGAGACATCTCAAGCATCATCTTCCAGTGCAGTGGGGAGCTATAGCCTAGTTCAAAGGGGGGCCTAGAACTAGACATCAAACTTTTTATTCTTCACTCTTTCATGATAGAGTTCTGACTGAAGTACAAGTACCATTGTATCAACAAAACTGGTTTGTTTGTAATTTAATATGGGAAGAGGTCAAAATCTAGCACTCATCTTTTGAAATTTGTATATATATATATCAGTGTTGCCAACTCTGATTTGATTTGTGGAAAGGCTATAATGCCTTCCAAAAATGGCTAAAATCAGTTGAATCTTTTGTATTTTCAGCCAATTTTATGGCTAAAAATATTGAACATATATGTTTTGAATCAACTATGAAATTGAACTGTCTAATTATTTTTTTTTCAAATGGCCAAATTTTCGGCTATCACAGATTCTTATTGGCTGAATAGGAAAAAATCTGCTAGACATGGCCAAAAAGTGGCTGATTTGACATCCCTGATATATATATATACATATATATAATGTAGGGAGAGAGAGAGATTAAAGTTCAGCTTATTATTTTTTACTCTTCACACATTTCCAAGACAGGCACTGTTGGTAATTGTTTTGATCATTGAGAGGATATTTATATCAAGCATGGCAAGTATTATCTTGGATTTTCAATTTTCTTCCTGATTTATTATTTTGTCTTAGAAAGTTTGTTCAAAAAATAACCATTTATTATATTGAACATTAGCAAATTTACTAAATATTTAGTAAAATAATGCAAACTCTTGGAAATCAGATTTCTTCCAAATCAGCATATTTTACATCTAGTCAGCTTTTTTTTATGGCTACTTACACCAATAACTTCTTGTTGCTTATTTTATATCAAATGATAATCATATGTCAACAGATAAGACAGAAATTTAATTTAGAAAATAAAACTCCAAATATTACACAGCATCCAATTTGCTTGTATCATGATCATGGGGTTGTTTACCTCGATAAGGACAGTTTTGTGATTAAGGTGAGTTGCAATGAGCAGTAGTCCTCAAAATACTCTTAAACCATTTATCTTATTGTCCAGCATATACATAAATCTTTTTAGTTGTCCCATGAAAGAATTCCTGGCACACGATAATATCTAATTTTATTTATTTCATTTGATGGAATATTTTATCGTTATTATAGATTTTTTGCTACTATTTACTTTCATCTAAATTTTTGTTGCTTTTTAATGCAAGCGAACTCAGACTAGGGACCTTTCTAAATTAACAGCACGGATCGGAATGAAGAACAAGTTCCACCTGTAATTTATTTTTCATTCTGACTTTGGCGACTCTCGAAGGTCAAGGGATCCTGAGAAAGAATGAGGGCCCAGCGATTTTAGTTGAGATAGCAGTAATATGTACGAGGAATCCAGGTAGTGATATTTGTCTTCGGAATCGGGTTGACACATGCTTGTGTCCTGGCATTTAGTTGTCTCACTGCAATGCATAGCCTTATAAATTTTGTAAACAAGGAGGGTTTCTGAACACAAGGCGGGAAAGAACAAATGAGGTGTTTATTTTTCTATGCAGTAATGCTACAGTCACATTGACCATGACTTTGTTAAAGTAGACATCTATCAATGATCACTGTCAAACAATGATTTTCTGATAAAGTGATTGCTTCCGTTTTCTGGGTCAAACACGTGTTACCAATCAGGATGACTTCAGATTAAACTTTTCAAATACAGCAAAATAGCTGATCTGTAAAGACCTACCTTCCAGTCAGTGAGTATGCTTATCTTCTTTTTTTTTTTTTTTCAAAAAACTATCGACCAAAACAGGCTACATATCGATACGGTTTTCTTCAGTTCTCAAGTGGCTATCTATAAAAGTATGTCTTGTGTCTTGTTTACAGAATGTACCAATGGAGCTAAAGGTTAAAGAATTCAAACATTTACTCGTTATGTCTAGAAAAAAACGTTTTTTTTAAATTCCTCTGTATAATGAGTTTTTAGTGACGGTTAAATTTACAATGTGATTTTTTGCTAAAGATAATACACTTTGAGGAGGGTGTAGAATGGATTGGCCAAAACGTTGTGTTAATAACACAAAGAACATCAAGTTTAACCGTCTTTTTGAGTCAGTTAGAATTTCGATTGGAATGTTTGCACAATGATCTCAGACTTTTGCCTTGGGTTCATAGAGATCTCTTAATCTTGTTTCATAAACTTTGCTCTTGATGTTGCCTCTAAAGAAAATTGTTAACCCTAACATTTACCTGGCTGTTATTTTGCTCCTCAGCTCTTACGTTAGTGTCATTGCTATAATAATAAGGATTGATGTAAAGCTCAAGTGTCCAACTATTTATACAACTTTCACTTTCATCGGGATGGAAAAATGAGAGAGAAAATGTATAGTCACTTTTTAGACACCCTATACATATATACATATATGTATATATATATATATATATATATATATATATATATAAATAGTAGATTGTGGATTCGCTACACAACTTCATGAGTAAAATGTTGTATGTATCAAGCACTCTATGAAATAAATCCATTGCATTTCAGAAGTGGCTTTATATTATTGATATATATTATTATATTATGTTATACTGCTAGCCTGATTTGTACCACATATACTATGTATATATATATGTATGTATGTATGTATATATATATATATATATATATATATATATATATATATATATATATATATATATATTGGGGAGGGGAAACTGAAGAAAATTACACAAATTACATTAACAGATTAACAGATAATGGGAAATAAGTGACTGAAGTGACACAAAAAAATCTTTTGAAAAAGTTTTTTAGTGTTTAAAGCTTTCTAGACATATATATATATATATATATATATATATATATATATGTGTGTGTGTGTGTAAAGAAATGGACATATGTAGTCCGACAGAATGATTATAAATTGTTTAATATTATATTGAAACTTTCTCGAGATGATCTCCCATCATTACACAGGTAATATATCACTTGTCCTAGAAAGCTGCTGGTAATGTGAAGACCCAAATAACTGCAAACTTCACCAAATTCTCATCTTGCTTGTCATCGGTCTATTTTTCACTTTCAACACGAGAGTTATGTATGAAGAAATGGACATATGTATTTGCATTACTGGTGGCTGTTTAGGGCATCGCTACTTTGAAGTGGCTACCTTATCTGTGGCAGATTCAATTCCTGCAGCAGCCTCATTTTTTTTTTTCATTGTTTATTCTATTTACATTGTTTAGAGCAAGTGATATGTCAATCATGTAATGGTAGGCTATCATCTTAAATAAGTTGCTGAATAATATAATGCAATTTATAATCATATATATATATATATATATATATATATATATATATATATATATATTCGTTATCATCATTAACGATTCTAGAGTTTCTCATCTTCTTCCATGGTGAGCATGATTGTGCTCACCTCTGCCGTATCTCACCAGCAAACTTCTCTGTGTCATCTCTCCATTTTGTGTCTGGTCTTTTCCTACTGCGTTTACTGTCCCATGGGCAGACACACACATACACACACAGAGTATTTGATGGCCTTTTTCCCATAAAAAGGCTCAAGAAGTAAATGTAACAAATTTCTACCAGTATCTAACTACAAACAACATTTCAATTCCCTGGAAGACGGTAAAAATTGCCTAGAACAGTTTTTTGCTGAGGAAGACGGAAAGTTTCAGTAAGATGGAATAATGAAGTTGTCTATAAGATGGCTGAAGATATGGCAACTAATTTCTGCCATCCGCATTTAATGGGTCGACTTGCTCTGAATTTATGGATGACCTATAAACATTTTTTTTTTTTTTTTTTTCGAGAGGTTTTCAGTTTCAATGTCATTCAAGCAATGAAAAACCTGAATACTCATCACTTAGTGATATGATTGTTATCATCAGAATGATAAAAATACATTTTGATCTGGAAAAGATATTAAAGTATTTCATGATGATTTGGTAACAGATTAGATTGGGCCAAAGACCTTTGATCTGGTTTTTTGAATACACCTATTTCTTTTGAACTACTGTAGTACCTCTCATAGCAAAAGACTTTTATAACATGTGATGCGTATATTTTATAAGACTAGAGTAGATTGCCTCAGCATAGGGCCCCAATTCAGAGGAATTGGACCATTTGGCATAAACAATTGGTAATCAACTATCATATTTGATGTCATATAAGACCCCGTCACCATTTTTATTGGTACTATTTAAAACAATTTAACTCATTTACAAGTGAGTATTCAATGTTACTGAAATATGTAGCTACAGTTTAGAGGAAAAATAAAAACCACATGCGTTCACCATCCTTGTGTCCATATCTGTGATTTCTGATTTTAAAAAGATTCTGAGTAATAGTAGCACTGCTAGTTATGATAGTTGCAGCATAAGGAGGAAGAAGAGAAAAGTTAGGATGGTTAACTCAAAAATCTGTTTATTAAATAACCAATTAGTAAGTTTAAATTGAAGGGAGTGAATAATTATCATCCATAATTTGTTCTGGAGTCTTAGAATATGGTTATTTTATTTGATAAATGGGCTTTAAATGAGTGTATATAGCATTTTTAGCTATAAAGTTAACTGGATATTAAAACGTTTAGCTGATTTTAAGCATTTTTGAAGACAGTTTTAGCTATTGATAACAAATGATTCTTGGTAACACAGTAAAAAAACAGATATTTAGTACATCATCTATCAATCAGAAAAGATGTTCATTTAATGACATCACATCACACAGTCTCTTCTGTTATTTACATGAACAGAACTGACCGATCAACCAAAAAATGTTGTTCAGAGATGTGTGGACATATCTAAATTAGACTATCATACAACTAAGGCTGCAGGAAATATCTTTTTAATAATAATCTGATATATATTTGTGAAAGTTTGTAGCTTTGTTATTCACCTCTTTCCAAATGGTGCAATATGGACATCGTTATTGAATTAACGTACCTCTGGAATGTACTTACATGAAAAACTAGGTATGAGCTCTATGGATGTAATCTCACTGGGAAATTGACACCTGAGAAATTTTGAAATCTGATAAAATCGGGATATTATTCGATTTTTTATCAGGATTTTTTTTATACTTATCTATTAAAGGACTAATTGGGGGGGGGATAATTTTTCATTCCAAATTTCAGAATTTTTTTTTTTTTTTTCATATGATGTGAAGTGTTCTCGAAATTGCTTTAACTGGAAATCTTACTTTGAGAACTAAAAAACTGGAAAATTAAGTGAAATATTTTTTGCCTCAGCTTTCTCTTTTTTCTTTTTTCTTTTTTTGATTAATTATGATTTAGGCTTTTGATCTGGAAGAAAACATTTTTTTACTCAATATTTCTTTTTTCAAGATTTTTCATCATTTTTATCAATTATACTCAGTTTGAGCATTTCCTGAGTGCTTTTGTAAGAAAAAAAACTAATTATCTCCAGGGATTTATCTGTTAAATGTGTAAAAATCAATGAAAACATCAATGTATGAATAGAATAAATCATCAGAATAATAAAAGATGAGGTAGAAATAAATAAAAAAGATTTATTTTCTGATGTTTAGAATGAAAAAATTTTTTTTTCCAAAGAATTCATCCATAAATGAATCAGTATTGAAAATTTTTTAAAAATCGAATGATACCCTGATTTTTGCCAGGTCTCTCAATTGTGTCAAGGTGTCACTTTATGAAAATTCTGTTCATACTTAAAAACAATGCAAAACGCAATTAGATGGTTTACAATATAATCTTGATGATAAAGAGCTAAGGTAATTTTGGTGTAGTCGATGGCTTGGATCATGAATCTGCAACTTGAGTTCAAACTCCGGGATTGTTTTGTATTCACTTTGCACTTGGGAAAGGTATGAATCCTTCCTTTCTCCTCCCAGCTATGGGTAAAAATAGTTTAGCAGATTGGTTCTCTAGCCTTGGGAAGGCAACTAGTCTAGGAGAAGGGCAGCTCTGATTCCAAACCAAGAAAGTGAGTTAGTTTAATAAGAGAGGAGAGAGTAAAGAAAAGAAAGTTAGGTAGTTTATAAAAGGATTGAAAGGATAAAATAAAGATGGGTAATTTAATAAAAGTAGGAAGAGAGGGGTTGGTGGCTGCTACTGACACTATTAGTGTGACAGACTTATGGCTTTTATTTTGTTTACGAAGATTTGTTATATTATCTTATTCATTTATTGAGTATTTTTTTTGATGTCATAACATTTATTTTATAGAGGTCTTTCATAAATAAGGCTAGGTATCGAATGATATAGTTATTACAAAACCGTCAATCAGAACTGCCAACATAAGTTTTCAAATTGGTCTGGCTGGCTAGCTATGTATGATGTGTACAGGCCATACCAATAGAGCTAGAGGGTTGAAAATTTAAACATTCACTCCTTATTATTTCTTGAAAAAAGATTTTCTTGATTTTTTCTTTTTTTTCTTTTTGTTTTGTTTTTTCAAAATAACCTCCCCCCACCCCAGTACTTCTTTAGAGGATGGGGGTCAGTTTGCAATGTAAGTTTATGCTAAATTGATCCTTTAGTTTGTGTCTGCTTGTTTTTTAACTTACAAAAGCCAAGGGAAGTAACTTATTCATTGATCCAATTTCTCTAATTGATTACCCCAAACGTGGCATACTGCCAGAAGACATTGATTGCCCAGCAGTTTCTATTGAGTGACTGATCAGACCTGTTTGTATTGCTTTTATTTTTTTTATTTTTTATTTTTCACAGCAATGATTGGATTTTTTTTCTGAAAATTCTAATTCGTTAACTTAAATATCAAATTTCTTTTTGTTTCGTAGACTTTCAAGAAAAATCTCTTCATCATGTCTGAGACAACAACGCTCATCAACGATTCCAAAACACCACCCAAAGACAGGTAAGTATTCACAAGGATTGACATCGTCACTGATATGATTTGTGTTCTTTCCTTCCTGCAATAACTGACTGATAATGAGCATTGTCAAGCTCCATATTTCAGCTTCATAAGTAAGAACCAATCAACATACACTGGGAAGAAAAAAAACACTAAACATCACATGGGAAGACTGCAGAATATAATAGAGCAAACTGGTGTCCAAAATATCCTGGAAGCCATTAGAAAAACTTAAATGGCAATGAGCAGGCCATGTTTTCTTTTACCATTATCAAATCAGATCTTCTCATTTGGATAGGGTGGTCAGTTTAGATCTCAAAATCCCAGAGTATCTTATACTTTTTTGTTTTCTACAACAGCCTCATTGTTGTCGTTGTTTTGTCTTTCTTCCAGGTTTCATCTGGTGCAAATAATTTTCTATTTGATGGGAATCGCGAGTCTCCTACCTTGGAACTTTTTCATCACTGCAAATGACGTGAGTCGTGAACCACTTTTTTTTCTTCTTCTTCTTTTACTTTGCTCTTGGCACTGATAAAGTTTTATGATCATTTTTTACTACATGGTCACATCTTTAAATTCTTCTTCAACCAACATACCATATTTTCCTGCATCAAGGATACTCTCCAATTTTGACTTGCAAAAAGGGATATCTTCCACCTACCTTACCAAGATGTTTGGTGAGTGTCTTGGCAACATTTAAAATCGTCTTGGCTATGTTTCTTTTTTCTCTTATCATACAAACACATGGTAAATTCACACCCAGCCTACCAGTAAGTACCTAAATTAGAGCTCTGTCTATTGCTGCACAGATCAACTTCTGCCAGCATTAAGATAGTTCTGTGAAAAAAGTAAGCTTCGGCTTGTTGAATGTAGAGTAAAATTTTTAGATTTATTTTAGAAAAAAAAACACATCTTTGATGCCAGGAAATACAGTTTTTTGTATTTGTGATCAAGAATGGCACAAATGTTTCAAGTTTTTTCTGTTTCATTTGCCTCTATATAAACACTTGTTGGTCATACTGATTGTATTGTATATACCAATCATCAAAGAGGTATTTCTTAAATTAAAAGCTACGGCAATCTATTTGATATTTTAAAAATTAACCTTATTATAATTTACTTCTTGTTGTCAGTACTTCATGTATAAACTGAGAAATACAACAACAGATTCAATTGAACCAACAACAAAACGGCAAAAAGATTTTGAGAGCGACTTGGCAGTTGCAGCCACCATCCCAAATGTTCTTTTCAATATCTTCACAGTTGTCATTGTCAAATAGTAAGTTTAAATCTCTTCTCTTCTTTCTTATCACTGTTTTATCTCACAGCCGGAGTGAAGCAAAGGATGTGTCTCCGGTGGTTAATAATGATATTCAAAAACATCCCCTTGATTTAGTAATGATCGATAATGCCCCACAAATGTAAATTATCTGAAATATAAGCGCCTAAGAAGTGCTGTGATGTCATTTCCTCTGGATTCCAGTCCATAAAAAGAATGACTCCCTCTTTCTCTCTCATTTCCTTCTACTCAGCTCTCTGACCCTTCATTGGTCAGCAGCTCATTTTTCTATGCCTGCATTGCCACAAAAACGTGAGTACCATTTTCATCAATTTTGTAATCCTGTGGACATCTACCATCCATAGCATCAATGACAGGGATTTGTAAAACACTATTTGTCTAAATGAATGAAACATCAATTATTCTTAATACATAAAAAGCTTGTTTATTATCATTTGCTATCCCACATAGTCTACCACGGGATCCAGTCTTAATACATGGAGGACCCAAATCCCACACATTCTTGCACCAACCCTCTTCTGCCTGTACTTTGCAGCAATGCTACGAAAAACAGCTGATGCACAACAACTTGGACTTGTCTCAAGATATCACTATGATGAAAGTTGATCTAATTTCAGAAGACACAAGACCAGAGAACTAATCGTCAGTTTCAGACATTTTTGTAGATGTCTACAAAATGAAACTGAATGCCACCAAGACACAGATCTTAACCCAAGCACTACTGGGGAAAAGTCTTGGAACCTTTTGAAATTAAAATTCATGGACAATCAGTGGACCAAGTTGCAAGCTTCCCCAACCCTTCCCGCTTGGAAGCATTTTGAATACTTGTGCAAATGTTGACAATGAAATTTCCAACTGACTGAATGCTGTTCACAGTGCATAAGGAGAACTCGCGAGAAGAGTCTTTTTCCAATGTGGCCTTTCAAAGGAAACAAAAATCATGGTATATCAAGTAGTATTGTCAGTACATTACTCTATGGATGTGAAACATGAACCCTGTATTGTTGTAGCATCAAGAGCCTCAAGAGATTCCACCAATCAGAGCTGTGGTCAATCCTTGGCATCAGATGGGAGGAAACAGTCAGTAACAAGCAAGTCCTTGAACGAATGCATATTGGAGCTACCATCAAACTTCAACAACTTCAATGGACAGGAAATGTTCTCTGAATGATGAATGAAGGTCTGCCGAAGAATTTTCCATCATGAATTGAAGAAATTTGAGACCAAAACATTGAAGCAGAAGCCAAATTAGAAAAATGCATACAGCAACAACAATTTCTATTTTTCATTTGTTGGTATGTTTGTTACCATAAAGCAGCAAAAATGAAACATCATAGTGAGATTTTTGTTAGCACAATACTGTTGTAATGCTCTAACTTAGAGATTAGAGCTATTTCCAATCCAATTAGCAACTTAGTAACAACGGTATCAGGTTGGTGGTCATGCTCACTTGATAATCTATATTATATTCTGACTCCAAGTATACTGAATGCTAATTATAGAACAGTTTCTTTTGTTTATTTTTTTTTTAATTTTTTTTTTTTTGCAAATAATTACAATATGAATTCTTAAAATAGAAAATGACTTGACAGTTAGCTCAAAGGCTGCTGGAGGCGAGTATTTTTGAAATCTTAGTTACAATCTTGATTACCTTTTAGCTGTTAGTGTGTTCTCCATTTTATGATGTAATTTGCATTCTGCTCTTGGAAATTATTCTGATGAAGAATTTTTGGAAACTTGTCTGTGATTATCGACAAATATTCTTTTGTTTCTTGTAGCCTTCACCAAAAATACCGCATCAGCTTGAGTCTCATCTTCATCGCTGTTTTGCTTCTGATCACGATTATCTTTGTCAATATGAACACAGACGATTGTAAGTATCTTTCTTTTAAATGGGTTATAGATAAACTGTACATTGCTATAGTGTTCTGGTTCTAAATTTCTGAGGTGGGAATTGTCACTATCAGACACTGATTTACTCAGACTGATTATAACCTCATTTTCTTCATGGTTACAATGTTTTGGCCATTGTACCCTCTGGCTTTCTTCAGAGGTCTATTGTAATCAATTAGCTTTGAATTCCAAACCAAAACCTTTGATTGTTCTCATTCCACTGTCCTTACTTGGTTATATCATATTAGATTATCTTTTTCTTTGCAATGTTACTTGTCTGCCTCTTCCTCAGAATGAGAATATGGTGGATTACGGTTAAGAGGAGCAATTTCGGGGCCAATGATTTTGGACCCAATAAATAAGTGGTCCGATTAACCCAACCAAGCAATTGAGTCTCTATGAATATATATATATATATATATATATATATATATATATATATATATATATATATGTGTGTGTGTGTATGTATAGAATACTATTTTTTGAAGCAATAGCTGTTGCAAAGGAGGTAACTTAGTCAACCAAAACAATCCAGTATATTTATGAGATTCTCAGTTATTTCACATCTATCTTAAATCACAAGCTAAAATTATTGGAAAGAAAATAGATTTTTTGTAATGATATCAGATTTTTTTTTTTTTTTTTTTAAATGTCAATCCGGAGGACTGCTGCTTGGTCCAAACAAACAGTTCAATGGTTTTAATAAATGAAGCATATTAGCAAAATTCATTCTATTGAGCGGTTGGCCATAACAACCAATGGCCTTATTGAGCAAAATCCACTGTATACGATTTTTCAGCACTACCTGACCCAAGGATTGAACTTGCTACCACCAGTCAGTTTACCTGATACACTTAACCATCATCTTTATCCTCTAGCCATCCTCTATACAATTTTGGAAAAAAAAAAAAATTTACGTATCTATCTATCTAATATATATTTAAACCAGCTTTAAAAAGTTAAAAATTCTCCCCGCTTGACATTTTTTGCTGTTATTTGTATTTCATTTCATTGATAAAATTCTGAAAATATACATGAATGAATCAGCTCTCAAAAGTTAAAAAAATTACTCAGCTCAACATTTTTTACTATTATTTGTACTTTATTTTCAATAATAAATTTTTTGAAAATATATATAGACCAGTTTTCAAAAGTATAAAAAACTACTCTGCTCCCGACTACATGGTAAAATAAATACACTCATAGTTAAAGAATAATTTTTAAAAAGTTTAAAAAGAAAAATTAAAAAGTGAAACAAGCTTGTTACACTTTTTAATTTTTCTCTTTAAATTTTACTTTCATTCGATTTGATATCTGCTTGGTATTTTGTTTCAACTGGTCAAGTACCTCTAGAGCAAAAATGATAATATGGCAGTGAGTAATCTGTACAGGTCAGAAATTAGTTAACTGACAGTTCAAGTAGTTGCAATAAAAAGCAATTAAAATTAAAATGAAAGAAAATACTCATCTAAAAACTGATAATGATTGACAATGTTTCATCTAATAAATGAATAAAATTATGATAAGAGAACGCTTCACATTGTTTAAGAGAGGAAAAGAGAGATTAATGTACTTGACGGAATATAAGACCCCCCCCCTCCCCTGGCTTACAACAGCAGGGAATATTGAGAAAGCAAGAACTATATCAATGAAGTGTTCATTATAAAGTTCAAGCATAATTGACCGTGACTTTGGAAAAAGTAGATAACCTTAGGTTAGAAGCATCTTATCATGGAACATCTTTCTGTCAAGGTCAATCTAACTTGAAACAACTGAGAAAATTGATTTTAAAACAAAGTTTAAATGCCATAATTGCCAGCTCACTTGACCCTAAGTAGGAGAGTTTTATAGGTAAGAAGCATCTTATCAAGGGACACCTTTCTGCCTAGTTTTAAGTAAATCTGACTTGAAACAGCTGAGAAACAATATGGCGACAGACTTATTGATGGGTGAACGTACAGAACCTCATATGGAGCCGAAGACGTCGCTAAAAAATAAACTCATGATAATGGAACGCTTCACATTATTTTAGAGAAGAAGAGAGAAAAGACTGTATCTGATAGCATATAAGACACCCTTCTCCTTAAAACAGCAGAATCTATCAGGAAAGAAATGTATTTCCCTGAATTTCTCACATTTATCTTCCTGTTTTTCAAACTCTTCTCCAAGTTCTGGCCAATGTAGGGCTGGACAATAAAGATAACATTTACTTTTTCAGGACATTTTTTTTTTCTGTGGTGGGGGTAAAAAAGAGGTTGATGTCTTACAAGCCATCAATTATGGTATGTTCCATGTTGATTATGATTGTCTTGCATTGCCCTAACATTTTATTGACTTATAGTTTCTGATAGTAAACCAAAAAATGTTCTTTTCATTTTCATTTGTCTTTTCATTTATGTGTCATTTTGATGTCTTTTCCAGATCAAAATGCATTTTTTATCATTGTGATGATCACCATCATATTACTAAGTGGTGAGTGCTCGGGTTTTTTTCTTATTGTTTGATTGAAATTGAAAACCTTTAAAAATAGGTTTATAGGTCATCCAGTACAAACACTGTTAATTCAGAGGAAGTTAACCCAATAACCACAGATGACGATAATTTCAGTCATTGTTGTTCTATGGCTAACTGAATGAAATTTCTGTTTTATTTAGGTTGATGGCAATTCAGTTCTATCTGTGAGTCGGGGCTTTTATCTTGCGATGAATAACAGCTCTTAATTGTATTAATTGGAAACTGTAAACCAAAAATCACCAAATAGGTCTCTTCAGTTTTCAAGATGGTCCAGCTGGCTAGGTATCTATGTATCAAACATACAGGCTACACCAATGGAGCTAGAGGGCTGGAAATTTCAGCATTAACTTCTTATTATATGTACAAAAAAACTTTTTTTGTTTTTTGTTTTTCAAAATTCCCCTTTTAAATAGGTTTTTTTGCAGGAGGGGGTTGTTTCAATTTGCAGTGTAAGTTTATACTAAATTGGTCACTAGTTCGTTCCTGCTTATATTTTGAAAATTCAGACTTCTGAGAGAAGTAACTTATCCATTGGACACTCCATCTTCCAATTTCATGATTGATCATCCTTAACACTGCATGCTGCCAAAATTATAATTATTGTCACTAATTGTTTTTCATGTATTTTTCAGCTTCCAGTTCTGTGCTATGTGCATCAGTATTTGGCTTAGCAAGTACTTTGCCATCGAATTTTATTGCGGCTCTCATGAGTGGACAGGTATCCTATTTTTCTTTGTCAGTGTTCGATGGATGTATCGGAAACCATTATTGATTTTTGACTGTGATTTCTATGATTTATCACAACTTTACTCGGGCTATCATCCTACAACAATGAGTAAATAACATGGATTGGAAATAGAGGGTTAGCACTCAGTGAGACTCAAACTCACTTCAGGGTCACCATTTGGTATTTTTCATGACCAGGATTGATCAAATGTAATACTGAACAAGACTATTTTGTTCTAAAAATAAAGACTTGGTACTGAAGGAAAATTTACGAAAGATGACAATACCTTAGCCTCAACTTACATGATTACAATGTAAATATATATATATATATATATATATATATATATTTGTGCATGAACAATTATTATGTATTTCAATCCATCTCATGTAAATTCAGTCTGATGCCATATGGATTTTAAGCTCTTCGATTATTTAGGTACTGAAGTTACTTCTTTTGGTTCCAAAACCATGCACCAAAGAAATCGGATTGGAGTATAGGTTTGAAAGTTAGATTTGAGGTTCTGTAAGCCACCAAAGTTCCTGTAGCTTAGATGGCAAAGCAGCTGGTACATTAAACCAGGCTTCCATTTGATAAAAAGGGATGTGTATTCAAGTCTGACCAGGAGCTTATTTTTTGTTTCCAATCCTGGCTATTTTCTCACTGCCTGTGATCAGTTGTGATAAAAAAAACTGCTGAAGAAATTCAGATGAAGGAAAATAACTGTTGAAAATAATTAATAAATGTATTGTTTTGATTTCAGTATGAGTCTTGATTTCTTCTTGACTCTTATGGTTTATTTATCTCCCTTCTTTTGTTAATGTACCAAATCTACATAACTTACAAACATCTCTCTTCTTGATTCTATCACTTTCCAGAAAATTATTTTCCTGTTGGCTTCAAAGTGAATATTTTAAGCTCATTTATAGTTTTATGTGAAATTACAATCATAGTCCTACTAGAGACCATCAACCTAAACTCACTAAAACTAACATGATAAGTCTCTTCAGTTTTTAAGTTAGTCCAGCTGGCTATCTATGGGTGTATAGTCTTCACCAATGGAACTAGAAAGCTAAAACTTTTGGTATTTAATCCTTATTATATTTAGAAAAAAAATTTTGTCTTTTGAAAATTCCCTACCATAATAGGTTTTTTGTTGGGGGTTTACAATGTAAGTTGAAGTTTGTGCATGCTTGTTATTTGAAAATTCAAACTTTCCAGTGATCCAACGAAAGGCGAGAGAAGATGGTCTAAAATGACCTTAGCTGGGGATAACCACCCTGATGGCGGGTATCTTCAACTAGTAATTTGTACCTCGTCTAATAATGAGAATATGTATATCTGAACTTCACATTAATGAATCAATGTAGCCCACACATGGACTAGACCTGATTTTTAAAAAATTGATCTTTTATCTAGGATTATCTAAAAAGGAGATCTTTTATCCTGAATTATCTGTAAAAGAGATATTTTATCTAGAATTATCTAAAAAAGAAAGATCTTTTATCTAAAATTATCTAAAAATAGATCTTTCATCTAGAATTATATAAAAAAGAGATCTTTTATCTAATATTATTTAAAAATGAGATCTTCTATCTAGAATTATCTGAAAAAGGAAGATCTTTCATCTAAAATTATCTAAAAAAAGATCTTTTGTTTAAAATTATCTTGAAAAAAGATCTTTTATTTGAAATTATCCCAAAAAAATACCAGCAAAAGATTTAGGTATTATTGGGTAAAAATGTTCATAGAGACCCTAAAAAAAAACTCTTTTTAAAGAAACAAAAAAAAAAACATTTTTTGATGGTGATTAGTGGTGTACTCGTGCTTGTCAGGCCATTTGTAGGGCTATAGTGATTTGATAATGAAAATGTTAATCACTCCTACCCACAAGACTGGTTTAGGTTATTTATGTGTTTTCACTTATGTATCTAACTTTGCCCAGCTCTAACTGTTCATTATAGAAACTTGGAATTTTGCACGCATAAACACACTCCTCTCAATGGATAAGGGAAATTTTTTTTTTTTCATGTTTTTGGAAAATTCCCCTTTAAAATAGTAGGTTTTTAGAGAGGGGTATAAATATGCAATGGAAATTAATGCTTAAGTGGCCACTAGTTTGTGCTGCTTATTTTTATCGAAGACAGAACTTTTTCAGTGATTACAGCTAAACAAAAGGCGAGATAAGTTACCCATTCATTGAACACACCTTTTTTCCAATTCTTTAATTGATCACCCCCAACACAACATATATGGGTGGTGGTGGTGATACATTATGTCCCTTGGAATACTGGTTATATTTCCTTTTTTTTTCTTTTTTTTTGCAGGCCCTTGGAGGAACAATTGCAGCTGTGGCCCACATTATATCAATAGCAGCAAGTGGAAGTAACCCCCAGGATAAAAACTCTATCAACTTAAGTGCCAACATCTTTTTCAGTTCAGCTTTGGTCATCACCATCGTCGGCCTTATAGGATACTTCAGCCTCTTCTCACTGGTATGCTGAAAACAATTCTCTTTTAGATAAAAAAACTATCATAGTACCTATAAAAAAAAGGATAGGATTATTTAGCTATGGATTGATCATATAAATATGTATTTTGATATAAATCTATATATTTGCAAACCAAAAACCACATTCCTTGAACAAAATTCATTTTTCTGTTGATTTTCTGGGACGCTTCATATTTGTTTTGCTTTTTTTTAAATAATTTTCAAACAATGAGGCAACAGAATTGTGTTAAAAGCAAATTTTTTTTTTTAATGAGAAAAAGATCAGTTTTATTCATGAAAAGGAAGAGATGCCTATATTTGTTTTCTGTCCTACTCAGACATCAGTAGCTTTAGTGATGTAGATGCGAGCACACAGACACATAGTTACTTTCTTAAGCATACACGAACACATGCTTTGCTGTACCCCCTTCCTCTTTTTTTGCTTGCTCTAGTGTGACAGAAACAAACAAGTGACATTAGCTTTTATATGATAAGATTATTCAGACTTATATCTCCATTTTTGTCATCTTTATCATATTTCAACCTGTACATTCTCCATCCTTCCTCTGTAGTAAAATCATTAACGATGCATTTCTGTAGTGAAATCATTAACTGTGCATTTCTGTACTGAAATCATTAACGGTGCATTTCTGTAGTGAAATCATTAACGGTGCATTTCTGTAGTGAAATCATTAATGGTGCATTTCTGTAGTGAAATCATTAACGGTGCATTTCTGTAGTGAAATCATTAACGATCCATTTCTGTAGAGAAATCATTAACGATGCATTTTTGCAGTAAAATTATTAACAATGCAATTTTGCAATAAAATCATTAACGATCCATTTTTGCAGCAAAATCATTAACGATCCATTTTTGCAGTAAAATCATTAACGATCCATTTTTGCAGTAAAATCATTAACGATCCATTTCCGTAGTAAAATCATTGGCAATGCATTTCTGTAGTAAAATCGTAGGCGATGCATTCCAATTGTGAAATTATTAGTGATGCATTTACATTATATCTCTAATAAACCTGTTGTGTCAGTAATGATTACATTGGTTCCTGACCACTGACAATTCCTTTCTTCCTCATTTCCAATGCATAACATACAGATTAAATGCATAACTTTATGAGCAGAACATAAACAATTATTAAATGAATGACATTTTGAACCTATAGTTACTATATCTGTTTACACACTAAATGTATTCTGAAAATCACAGCATCTGTTTACTTCCTCTTTAAACTTTTAGTATTTATTGTGTTACTATTTATGTAATCAGAGTGAAAGAATCTTGATTTTTTGAAAATTTTTGTTTAGTGAATCCTACCTGTGATATCACTGGTTGCCTAAATGACTTATGCTCAAAGTCTAAAAGTAAATTTTTGATTCTTGCTTTTTTACTTTTTTCCAGAAATTTTCCAAATTTTACATGCTGAAGGAGGGTAAGTTATTTTTTTGTGATCCCAATAGAATCTTTAAGATTTCTCGGATATTGTGTTTGCAGTAGTTATTGTCGATTACTGACAACTGCTACCAGCACAACTTTGCACTTATGAAAGAGCTTAAGTGTTCGCTGAGGGATAGCATTTGCTTTTCTCCTCCCCGGATCAGGACTTCTCACCTCAGGTGAAGGGGTTCAATAGTTGGAAGCTTGTAGTCAATAAAAGATACCAATGTTGTATAATTGTTTTATGTAAGCTCAACTCACTGTTCCCTTATATGAAGACTGCATTAGTCTTCACTAATAACAGGGTTGCCACTAAGATATATTTTGAATATATACTTTTGCCCCCTTCCTGATAATATATTTTTTTTATCTCCCTTAGAAATGTGGCAGTTGACACCCATGTGAAGGGAATCTATTGATTAAAACCTATGACAAATTATAATTTTTGCCAGTCTATGAGACGCTGATCCGCTCAGATGATGTGATGGTTTGCACATCTATCTCACTCCTAGAAGGATTCAGGTTTGTTCCTGCTATGAGCAAAGAGTGTGGAAAACTTTTCAGTAGGTCAAATTTCTCTGTGTACTCAGCAGCTAATTGAGTACACTCTAAGCTGTGTGATTTTAAGTTCAATTTGATGTGATACTGTTATTTTCTCTATAATCAGAAATTTCCATATGTCTTATGCACTGATATTATTCATCAGAGGATGAAGGCTCAAGCTGTACATTTAAAAGGTCAAGATGAGTTGCAGTGCACTGTATGTAAGCAATTTGAAATTCTGATTAAGACTGCTGATATCCCTTTTGAACAAATACCCTTGGGGAAGGTATAAACCCATCTTTCCTTACACTCTCTTCCGTTGGCAGTCATCTCACACTGGTCTCTAACATTCAGTCCTCAGATTCTGTTTGACTCTTGATGTAGTGATGAAAAGAAAGAAGTATAAAGTGATCTGTATTCACCTGAAGGAGACTAGAGACCTTGTCGACCAAAACATTGTTTTTAAAACAAGAAAGATAAAAGCAATTATCCACAGGAAATATATAGAAGAAGTGGTGGAGTTTGTTTGTTTGGAAGCATGGATCATGTTAACAACAGGCACCCCAGGTTTGATCAAACTGAAAAGGACAGATCCTCTCTCTACACCAAATGACATCACCTCATACATCAGTAGTCCTACAAACATTAACAAATATGATTTGGTTTTGAGAAATTTATTACTATGAAATAGAATGCCAAGTTATATATTTTACCTCATGACAATTGTTTAAAAACTGAAATTGAATTGGATTTTTTTTCATTTTCATTTTTTTCTATTTCATCGTAATAAATTTTGTAACAACAAATTGTAATTGTTTGTTTGTAAGACCGTTGATGTATGAGATGACTTCCAGTGCTGAATGAGGATATGTCCTGTTCAATTCGATCATTGCTAGGGTGCCTCTCATCAACTTGATCTGGAAGCTCCTTTGTCTCTTTTTTTTATTTATTTATTCATTTATTAATTTTTTCCTTCAGCTTTTAATGTCCATTGTTAGACATAGACCTTCCCTAAGTAAGTATCTGAGACATTAGTGTAAAGTAGATGCAAACTGTCTCAGTCTGGATTTGAACCTGGCTCACTGAGCCCATTCTCCATACCATTTACCATCTGGTCACTCCAACCTCCATTTGGAAGCCTCATTCTGTTTAACTCGTGTAGATTTAAGTGTGTCGATAGTTGTTATGTAATTGTTTGTAAAATGTAAGATTTTGAATGTGGAGTCTTTTTATGAATGAAATTAACAGGATTTATATAATTTTCTGTTTTTATTTTTCAGAGGATAGCCCACCAGCCGAAGATACTGATGAATCTGAAACCCATCTTGAGCCACCACGTTCCCTCCTGTATGTTTTAAAGAAGGTAAGAAGCGTGTTGACTCTGGTTCAAAACGTTCATTCTTGTCCCATTTGGTGACAAATACAACGGATAACAATCATCTACAAACGACAGAAACAGAATATTCATTTTTGTGTTTGATTGATTTTACTTGAAAAAAAAAAATAGTTACACCCACTTTAAAATAGTCCCCCACATTTTTTTGTCTTCTGCATCAAAATTCTAATGAAATTGGGTTTGCAGTGTTTTAATCACTTCCATCTTTTTTTAGATTTGGAAATGGGGCCTTGCTGCTTATCTGATTTTTCTAGTGACCCTCTCCTGTTTCCCAGCAATTGCCTCCCTTATAAAACCTGTCAATGAAGCAGATATTGTTCCCTGGTTCAGTGAGTATTCTTGATTTTCATACATTTTCAAAAATTGCAAACATGGTTCTTCTCTTAATGTTTTCTTTTCCTTCTATTTTTGTTTGCTTGCAATGACTGACGTGGAAGAATTACTCCAAGGCTTGCTGTTATTTGAGAAGAACACAAAACATGGAGATAGGCACCCTTTGAATGAATTAGTCCAACTTTGAGTGTTCCTTGTTCAGATGAAACGTTTGATTCTCTAGAAGGACCTCTTGTTGAGGACTTCCTTCCAAATCTAGCATATATATAGTATCGCCTTGTTTTGATGAAGACTGGCCTTACATACTGTTTATTCCTCTCCGCCCTAAGTTTTTGTAAACTAACTACTCTTCATTGTTCATTACAGTTTGTTTAGAAAAAGTGAAGCATTTTCTCTGTTTAAGAAATTTAGTACAGTTGGGATTTTTTTGCTCAATTTATGTGGAAGTCACACATCAAAGCAACTAGCATAACCAAGTTGGTGCAAATGATTTTCAATGCGTGATTTGGATATTTTGAGTAAGTATATTGACAATCTATGGTGTCATATAGTATTGATTATTATCAAATAAGTCATGATTTGATGGCTATCAATCTCAACTACCTTACCCGATTACTGAGCATTGTTTTGCAAGGAATCTCTAGCATGGAATTTAGCAAACCACTTTTGACACATTTGATCATTCACAGTACCTTCTCCATTAACTGCACAATCAATTTTTTTTGTGTTTGAGTCACACTCTTAATTTTTCTTACAATCAAAAGTATAATATACAAAAAATTATTCATTCACTTCCATTTTCAATGTTAGAATATGTAAACAATATGATGTCAATTTTGATAATTTGAAAGGAAAATGCGCCCAGATATGACAGCTGTTACAATAGAATCAAAAGTGATCTTTATGGATGAAGTTAGTTTAAACTAAATGTTCTCAATGATATCGAACTACAAAATCAATCAAGTTTTGGCCTCTCAAAATATATTGTTATCATTATCTCTCACTGAAAATGTACATGTAACTTTTTTCCTTCTCTGTTATGTTCTACTATATGTCCACTAATTACAGCATTTCTAGAATTCTGTATCATTAGAATACTATTCAATATTTATTGTATTACATTGTAATGAAAGTTTTTGTTTTTTTTTGTATTGGATTTGCTTGAACAAAATAGCTGAAAAGCCATTCCTATTGTGCTGTTACAGTCAGGGAAGCCATGAGTTAATTGTCGCAAGTCATGGAATTCCTGGCAGCTCCTATCGCCTTTTTTCTGACTGATATTACTGGGGATGAGAAGTGGATCCTTTTTCACTATGTTAAGTGCTGTTATCAGTGGCTCAGCTATGATGATAGACCTGTATACCAGGTGAAGAAGATCTTTTTGAGCCTACCTTGGTAGAATGTATAGGGAACCATGCTTTGAAGACTTTTAGATTATAACTAGAGTCACAGTTGAAGTTTATTGCCAACGATAAGTCATATGGGAATGGGTAGGGCTCACAACACTACTTGTAGAACAAGCAGAGATTTAATTCAAATTTCTTTATCCTGTCTAATAGGACAAATAAACTTATTATACGCCCCAATAAATCTATGGATTTCTTCAACGAAACACCCACCCTCAGTGAAATAGAGAAGCTTTCATTCTTCATCTCATTCATACACTCATACCACTTGAATGACCACAGATCTCTTAGAGACATTCACCTGATGATTCATCCAACATACTCTCCTGATCTGCTCCAACTGACTATTATTTGTTTACGAGTTTGCAAAATCATTATGATGAATGAAAACTCCCTTCAAGAGGACCAGTCGAAAATCTGTTGATCTTTTATTTCAGGTCTAAATTGAAGCAATTTTCAAAATCTGGTATTGAAGAATTTATTGGTAGATGGAAAAAGAAAGTGAAGGAGAGTACATTAATGATTGAGTGTATCTTTAATCACTGCTATGTTTGTACAATACAATATCGAGTCAGATTAGATTAGGCCTAAAACCTTTGAATGGGTCTTTAATTATATCTATGCTTATTTCTTCTGATACACTTTGTGAACATGGGTGATATTGGTAACATACTAGAATTGGCAGAATCTTCTGCTTGCCCAATGCTGGTCAAGTCTGTTCTTGAAGGTTTACAGTGTACTGGCCTTTACCATTGAAGCCAGGAAACTATTCCATAAGTTTACTAAATGATACACAAAGAAGTACTGTCTAAGACTTGAATCTGACGGTTTGTTTTTTTTTGTTTGAATACATGACCCCGAGTGATGCTTTTGCTTACCATAACAAGGGGACTTGTCTATGTTATGTAATTGGTGGCTTAACCTGTATGTCTCAATCATGTTTCCCTTGTATTTCCTGTACTGTTTGTTGGGTATCAGTTCTTCCCCTTTGCCATTCTGGGTGTCCTCTATTCCTCCCCTCTGCCATTCGGGGTGTCTTTGATTCCTCCCCTTGGCCATCCCAGGTGTCCTCCATAGCCTGTCTGTGTCTCCAAATAAACTGAAACATCTGGTGGAACTTTCATTGTGATCTGATAGTTTGCCTACAATTGCTTTTATATTGAATAGCTTCAAATGTCACTGCCAAGGCCCCAAGTTGGGAATGCTGCAACAGAGAAATATTTAACATCAATATTTCATTCATTTTTCTTTCTTTTTGTTGCAGGACCCTTTTTCACGCCTACTGTCTGCTTCCTTTGTTTTAATGCTGCTGATTTGAGCGGACGCATGTTAGCCGGCAAAATACAATTGGTAAGAATACAAATTTGATGACTTTTTTGGTGAAATGCTCAGACTAGTATTCTCATCCTTGAGATCGTGGATACCAAATCTTTGTCTTCAGACAGATTCCATCTTTGACGAATAAAAACTGCTTAAACATCTGGTCCATTCTTTTTTTTTTTTTCTTCAACAGTGTTAGCATTTTTTTAGTGTTTTTTGGCCATTTTTAGCGTTTTTTTTTTTTACTTTTTGAATTTTTTTACATATCTTAGCTATCAAACTTACATGAAAATATTTTCAAGTTATATTCTGGTCTTAGCAATTTTTTTCTGTTAGATTTATTGAATCTGTGATTGGGTCAGAAAGATTAGTTTGCTCCATGGCAAGTTATTTAGATATTTACTAACCTTAGCTTAGTACTGTATAAGGAGAAATGGAAGTAGGGAGATGTATTACGTCTATCTTTCAAACGGGCAAGACCATCCTGACTTTGAACAAGTCTAAAATCTGGCTTTTACTTGGGCTCACTAGAAAATATAGAACTGTTTCACACCAAAATGAGGATATACAGGTTTCTCCTCCTACCTGACCGTAAAGTGTTCCTGAGGCAGCTTTCATAAGCCCGAAATGGGATAAAGTGAAGATGCAATCATCATCAATTCATATGGAAGAAAAATTCTGAGTATTCCCAGACCAAAAAAAATGAAGCTTGCAGAAGATTTTTCCTTCAATTGAAAGTGCTGCAATGATTGCTGAAAAGTAAGAATTTTATTTTGAAAGGATAAGTAGGCTTTGGGCGCTATTGTAGGATGTTTTGAGTGCCTATAAAGAACTGCTTGATGGAAACATATTCAAGGCCTAGCAGTAAAGCATTCTGTTGTATTTCAAGCCTTCCATATTAGCCTCAGCAGACAATGAACCGTAGGCTTCAACATCAAGGCAAGGAGACTTAAAAGAAAATTATTTGGGGGGAGGGTCTAGGGAAACTCGACAAAATTTTTGCTGTGTGTCAGTTCCAGGTTTTCCCTGATTACAAGTTGGCTCATTTTCATTTTTCCTGTTGGTTTGGGGGCTCTACTTTAATGAACTCCAAAACAGAATTCAGTCGCAGTCTAGTGTCATGGTGGACCTACCCCTAGCTGGCATCATAGCAAACACATACACTTATACAATGATATTTTCACCTGTTCATTAAGCCATATATAGAGGAAACTGCTTATAGTGAACACTTAGGGCTATTGTCTTTTAGATAACAATAAACGGTTGATAATATTAAACAAAGATATAAAAATTAGAACATTCATTGTAGTAAATTATCTTGCATTTTTATAGATTTGTATTCATGTTTATAGACTTGTATTCATGTTTATAGATTTACATTCATGTTTATAAAATCACTTCCATGTTTATAGATATACATTCCTGTTTATAAACATACATTCCTGTTTATAAACATACATTCCTGTTTATAGATATACATTCCTGTTTATAGATTTAGATTTCTGTTTATAGATTTACATTAATGGTTCATGTAAATTTACATTTGTTGTGAAAAATTATTTGTTTTTAAATTCATTGTTATAAACAACTTAACATGATATAAGAACAACATGAAATTCATTTTTTCATATGTTTTTTATAATCTTTAATTCATTTAAAATGAATTGTTTGGTACCAACCGATAACATTGTAAGCCTTCCTTTTCAATTTCAGCTGAAGCCACGTTGGAGCAACGTTGCTCTTCTCTTGGTATTTCTTAGGATCGGTTTCATCCCACTTCTAATGCAATGCAACACAGTACCAAGTGAGCATCTTCCTTCAGTTGATGACCCGGTTCCTCTCTTCAATGATAACATCTCTCCTGTCGTGTTGATCACGTTACTTGGATTTACAAATGGTTACTTGGGAAACCTTTGTATGATGTTTGCCCCTCAGTAAGTACTTCAGTCCTTTTTCCACTTTTTTTGTCTGAATCTTTAAGATTGGGAATTGTCACTATCCATCGATCTTCTTGGCTGTCAAACCTTATGGCTTCCCTCAGGCATGGCCTTCTTTCAATGCATGGGGATAGAACATTATTCCATCGTCAATATCCGGGTGGGAATCTTGGATGAAGCCATGGTGTTAATGATTGTTCTATGTTTTTATTTTGGCTGTCAAACCCTATGGCCTCCCTCTGGCGTAGCTTCCCTTCAATGCACGGGGAGGTAGGACATCATTCCCTCATCAATGTCCCGGTTGGGGTCCTGGACTAGGCCACGGTGTTAATGATTTCAATTTTTGTTATTGTTTTAGGAGGTTTAAAAAAATGTTTTACCGACTCCACCAGTATTGTTGAAAATTTGCTGATTTCACTTGCAGCCATCATGAAAAACAGAGAGGGGAAGATAACTCTTCTTTCCTCTTTCCATGTTGTCTCAGCCATGGATTTAAGAATAATTTAATTTAGCTTCATAATATTGAAAATGTACTAAATATGCCAGTATATGAGGCATTCAATTGAGAAAAAAAATTTTGCAAATATTACACTGCATATAATGTGGTAGTATTATGATGAGTGGATCATTTACCAAAGCTGCTTGTTGAATGTAAACTCATGTTTAATTTCTCTTGTTTATTTAATTATTTATATACACCATGATCATATGATATTTGCTATACCTTTTTGGAAAGCTCTATACCTAAGCTCCAACATATTTCAGGACTTTAGGTCTGTTTTTATGAGTATTTGAAGATTTATGGCTAAGTAACAACATGTCAAAATTTCAGTTCTCTAGGTCTGTTTTTAAGAGTCTTATAGCAACAAAAAAAACAAAGCTTAATTCATGCAATAAAAGATGGTGGTTATCTTTGCTTCCACTAAGTTTTTAGTGGTTTATCAGTTTACTGTTTCACTGAACCCAATCCTAAATTTCTTTGCTATCAAGCGATGGTACTCAAAGTTCAATATCACCCTAGCCTTTACAATTACAGGTTACCTCGATTCCTCCCTTTTGCCATTCGAGGTTTCCCCAGTTCCTCCCCCTTACCATTCGGGGTGTCCTCTATTCCTCCCCCTTGCCATTCGGGGTGTTCTCTATTCCTCCCCCTTGCCATTCGGGGTGTCCTCTATTCCTCCCCCTTGCCATTCGAGGTGTCCTCTATTCCTCCCCCTTGCCATTCGAGGTGTCCTCTATTCCTCCCCCTTGCCATTCAAGGTGTCCCCTATTCCTCCCCCTTGCCATTCAAGGTGTCCCCTATTCCTCCCCCTTGCCATTCTGGGTGTCCTCTATTCCTCCCCCTTGCCATTCAGGGTGTCCTCTATTCCTCCCCCTTGCCATTCAGGGTGTCCTCTATTCCTCCCCCTTGCCATTCGAGGTGTCCTCTATTCCTCCCCTTTGCAATTCCAGATTTTCTCAATTCCTCCCATTTTGATCTTGGGATTCCTCAAAACCTCCTCTATTTTGTATTGTCTTCTAGCAATTTTTTCCCCCCTTATATTGTCATAATTTATGTTCACTTGGTTTTATCAATGTTTTTTTTCTTTCTTCAGGTTGGTGGGTGCCACTGAAGCTGAACGAGCTGGTACAATTATGTCCTTATTCCTAACCCTTGGCCTTGCATCTGGTTCAGTCATTTCACTTGTTTTAGTGAAATACATATAACACAGCAAGCAGATCCTCAAACTCATAAGATATTTTTTTAGACTTTTTACTACCAAGATGAAATTCATTGTGTATATATATATATATATATATATATATATATATATATATATATATATATATATATATATGTATAGACGGTACACTTATTTTACTATTCTCATCACCATTCAAATTTAAAATGTCAGGGCGTTCATTTTTTTCATCTACTCTGGATCCGAGGCAGTATTGATAAGTTTGTGGCAAAAGGTACAAGGACATGAGTTACAGGGTACTGATTAAATTCACAGACACTTCAACTCTTTCGATCATAATACAGAAAACCCGAAGTTCGTAACTTTAATTTTTTCTGATCCAAACAATTGAAATTTGAGAACCAGCAATTGTTGAGAAATATACATTGTCATCCATCGTGCAATTCAGATCCTCACTTTTAAGCGTGCTGTAGGGAGGGGTATCCTTCTTAAGTGTTACTGCAATGTCCTCGTGGATCTAAGAGGAAAAGCTTTCATACACAGGTAACTGCAGGGACAGGTATCTTTTTTAGGGTTGTCAACATATCCTCGTGGATACACAGGTAGTAGATGTTTACACAAGAGGTATATTGATTATTTCTCAATTAACTGACTTTCAAGTTTCCACTCACTTGAAGTGCGGTGTGAGCATAACTGACCTCACCCTTTAAATTAAGCGTGATGATAGAAGGGAGATAACTAGGTTGTAGGTTTTCTGTTGGAGTTTCCTTCGTCTGGTCTGATGTTTGAGCTACCTGTAGAGATATGCAGCTCCTTGAAAGGAGTATTCCAACAGTATAGCCAAAAAATTTAAGCACTTCATAATCCTACAAGCAAAGGAAAGGGGCTTTAGTCATTCAAGACAAAAAATAAATAAAATGGTGCTACCATTCCTCAGAAGAAATGTAGCGGCCCTCTCTAAAATGCAATCGTAAGACAACAGCATAATTCCTTAACCAAGATGATTCTCATAGAAAAGAAAAAACATTCTTTTAATAGCCAATGAGAATTTTGTTCCTCCTGAGATTCACTTGAAAAAATTCTCAACGATTTGCATGTAATATGGTAGGTAACTCTGTTGAAATCAAGTAAGGATTGCCTCCCCTAGAAATATTGGTCAACCCGGCAAATTTTCCCCATTTTTGGTTACCAGTGATGAATTTCAAGTTATGGTCACTTAATTTTAAAAAATTTTCTTTTAACTAAATAAGATGTCTAAAATCTTCTAATTAAAACACTTAAACCACTGACTGCACATGACTGAATTTCAGTCATTTCAGCTCAATGAAAAATTTGACATCCCCCTACGCACACACACTTTGGCCCACTGAATCATCGAAACTGCAGTTATCTTGCGGTTATTCAACAAGATAAGTTGGTAATTTTTTTGATAACAACAGAAAAAAAAAAGATTTTCATAGAAACTTTTAGATAATCCTCCGTTGATTTTCACCAGAGTTACCTCCCATCTTAGTTCCCTATCATTAATTAAGGATTACTAGATTAAGTGTCTATAAAAGTAAAATTATTTTATCTTCATGATTAATGTTATTTTTATTTGGATTGAGCTTTTTTCTTTTGGTTTTTGGGGTCATTTCTTTTCTGAAAAAATACTCCATACATCTCACTCAATTTTTATTGTGAAAATGCTGTCAAATTTTAAAACATTTTTATGCATTTTTTTCTTTTCATATCCCTTCTGAGATGGGAAAAAAAACAAAAAAAATGACCAAGTTTAATTTCTTCATCTAAAAAAGGAATTTTTTTTTTTTTTTTTTTGCATATGTCATAAATTCAGTTCCTTGCTTGAATATCAACTGCCTGCATTTCGTTAGTCTTAAATTGTTTAGAAAACAACTTTTAGATTTTGTGCATTCAGTAACTTTCAAGACGAGTAATTGTTGTATCTGTTTATGTACGACTGAAATTGACTTGACAACCAAACTATGAGATTCAAACACTATCATTTGGCGATCAGTGTTGCTTATTATGGTAGGACAAACTTTCTGCTCGGCAAATGAAGTCACCCTCAGAGTGCTAGATGTGCAGAGATAAAGTTTGTCATTATCACTTTTAATGGATTTCCTTTACCTTTTTTCTGTAACTTTTTACTACGTTTTTTAGCAGATCTATTCTCCAGCCGTTAAAGCAAACGGTTGGATTCGGGAATAAATGGATTACTGCTGCAAACGGAAAGAATCTATTACTCTGTAACTCGAAAGAAAAGTTTATCGATGATTATAAACAGCTCTTTTTCTGAATTTTTTAGTAATCTTTTTCATTTTTCAATTTCATATGTTAGGACGATAGTCTGAAATACTGAAAATTCATTCACATTATATCGATATATGAAGTGATTTTCATTCAGTTTCTAGTTAGTGTATAGGATTTTACATGCAAGTTGTTGTTACCATTTGCATTTACTGTTCGTTTAATTTTTAATGACAATACCATTAACAGAGGTATGCACTCTCTGAGTGACTTCTAGTTTTTACAAATTTCTTAACAAAAAAAAACAAATTTTTGTTCATGATGGCAATTTTGTATCTTGTCTAAGTCATTTTGTAGTTGAAATTTTTATGATTTAATTTTATTTATCTATTAGAAATCGTCAAACAAAACCGTTATCATAGGTTTCTTCAGTTTTCAAGTTGGCCGTGGATGTATGATGCATACAGGTCACACCAATGAAGCTAGATGGCTGATAATTTAAACTATTTACTCTTTATTATGTCTAGAAAAAAACAGTCGTTTGGGGGGGGGTGCTTTTTGAAAATTTCCCCTTGATTTTTTTTTTTTTTTTTTTCTTGCATTGGGATGGGATTCAAATTACTATGTCAATTTATGCTAAATTGATCCCTTTGTTTGTGCCCACTTGTTATTTTGAAAATACTGTCTTTTTTTTTGTAATCACTGCCCAAGCAAAAGGTGACAGAAGTAACTTAATCTTTGATTACCCCTTCTTCCAATTTTCCGATTGGTCACCCCCAACAAGGTATGCTGCCAAAACATGTTCTGTTGAGTGACCAACCAGACCTGTTTATGTTTCTTTTTTCTGCAAGCTATGTTTGTATATAACAATGTCAAGATTATATATTTTTTCACCATAACACTGGTCAACAACAATTCTTCATCAGGCATTTGCTGTGTTTTCTATGATGTTTTCGGTGCTGATTCTGAAAATACAATCAGTTTTTATGTATCGCATCTAGTTTTTGTGATGAGATGAAAGCTTTGGTTTAGCATAATACCCCTGGAAAGCACCATAGGGGGTTCAAAGTTCAACTTTTTTAGCTCCTTCGTCAGCATAATATCTTCTTCGTTTATCCTGTATGTAGTAATTTGCCTTGTACAGAACTGAAAACAGAACATTTTGTAACAAAGGAAATGAGATGAACTAGAATCAAAATTCATAATCTGTGTCAGAAATCGGTTGAAAAAAGTTATACTGCAATCTTAATGAAAAAAAAAGTTCAATTTTGGTGACCAGTATAATCAATACTCAGGTGTTCAATTTTGTTGACAAATGTAATTAATACTCAGGTGTAAAAATTTGGTGATTATGATTTAGATTTTTTATTTTTTTATTTTACTATTCTACTTGAAAAATTGATATGGATTAATTGCATGAACTAGGGGTTCCGAGCCTTTTTCTACTATCATATCCTTTAATCCAGTGTACCTATTGTGAGGAATATTGTGTAAAAAAAAAAAAATGGATATCATAGAACAGACAAAGGCCGCATAGTATTTGCAAGCGAATGACAAAGGCCACATAGTATTTGTAAGTAAATTTATTTGATTTGATGTTACACTCTTAATGAGATAGATAAGCTTGGCTCTTTCCTACAAGTTACTCAGTTCTAAGTACATTTTCAAAGACCCCACCGTATATCGTTCCCAATGCTTGACAGTTTTGCGCAAACTTTGTTTCATGCTTTAAAAACCGATATTAAGAGAATGCAGTGAAGTTGAAAAAGTGTGCAAATACGTGTTTGATTTTACAAAAAAATCCTTTTGGTTTATGTTTTGTTACCCATTGTATGTCAGGTTTAGAAGAAACCTGAGTTGCGTTTAGTTGTTTGTGATTACTTCAAAATAAGGCCCCCCATAAATTCTCTTGTGTATACCTAAAGGTATGCATACCCTGGTTTGTGAACCCCTAATATAAACTGGGGATATGGAAAAAAATTTTCTTGCATTTTTTTTTTAACTCTAAATTTTTTGTTATAATTATAATTTTTTTTTTTTTTTTCCAAATCATAGGCGAATGTTTAATAAAAAAAAAAAAAAGAAAATAAATTATTCCGTTGATGAAATTCTGTCTTTGGCAAATAGAAATTTTGCAATGCGAAAATTGTTATCGGAAGTGCTTAAACATTTTGGCCATTTTTAGCATACTTACAGTCACATTTGGCGGTTTTTGGCTCTTTTTAGCTATTTTTAAAAGCACTTTTTGGCAGTCAAAGTAACGCAAAAATATATTTTCAATTGTCTACCCTGAGTTAGTTCTGGCAATTTTTCTTGCCAACAGCCATGTTATCCTACCTTTCTATATAAACGACTGTTACAGTTCTTGATTATTATTCATTTTCGTCTCATCTTTAACCCTTTCTTTTTTTCCTCCCCTCCCAAAAATATAGACAGAAAAAGTAATCAATAATAATAATAACAGATATATTGGTTTCATTTGCCTTTGAATGTAATTATAGTTGATGTATATATGTATATATATTCCAGATGTAATAAATTTATTCCACAATATTATATACTGTCATTGTAGACATAAATATTGGAGAGAAATTATATCTTGGGTTTTCAACACCCACGGAATATCCATGGGTCCTGCGAGTTTGTCATTATTGCTTTCGATGGGTTTCTCTCATCCCTTTTCGGTAGCTTTTTATAAAAACGTTTTTATCAGGTCGATTCCTGTTGAAGAAAAGGTTGGGAATTGTGAGTCAATGGATTAATGCTTGCTGGGAATTGAAAGAAATCATTAGTTACTAACTCAAAAGAAGAATGATATTGCCACCTCTTCCTAGAAATCAATCACTGTAGCCAAATTGCTTTATTAATCTTTCTATATATCTTCTCTCTTTCTGTAAGTGCTCTTCTTGGAGATCAAAGGCGCCAACTGACTGGAGGTGTCAGTTACAAGGGAATGGTTTAAACAGGTCTGACGAAAAAAGGATGTAATTTTTATTTTTGAAAAAATCAAAATTTAATCATATACTCTCCATCATTCCAAACAAGCTATTCCACCAATGCCTACAACGTCATAATACTACGTTACACCGGTGTCAAAAAATTGTGCCCATTTCACGATGGAATATTATTGTAAATCGAGCAAGTGAAAAGAGACAAATTCAAAATAAAAAAAGAAAAAAGGAAAATCCATCTTTAGAAGTTGGGTACTGGACTAACTTTTTAAATTTTCAAGGTTCTGTGCTGAAAAATATGACCTGGAGTACGGGAATAGACCCAGGGACGTATGGAAAGACGTGTGAAAAGGGAAGAATACCTCTAGCCTATGCTTTTTGTTGTTTTTTTTTTTTTTGTATGTTTGTTTTTTGGTCTCGTCAGTGATTTTGGCTACAGTGATTCAATAATTTGTTTATCAATGATTATAGATTACTCTTTTGTTTCCAGAAAATCATTTCAGGTGGAAAATTTTCTTGATAAGAAATGTTTTATCACTAGTAAGATACCCTTTACTTTGCTTATAGTATTCCCAGGGGTGGAAATCTAAAGCATTGTACTATCTTGAAAAAAAATTCATGTGAGTTTCCTGAAGCAACAATTCCCGGTACTTGGCTATTCTTCCATTCACAGACACCCAAATGCAAGTTCAATTCCATCTCATTTCACATTCTCACCTTTCTTTTTTTCGTGACGACCGAGTTCAGTTGTTCTCCTTTAGCAAATATCTTCGTTTCACCCTTACCCTTTTGTATATCCCTGCTCAAAATCCAGGATCTACCCCTGAGAAGCATCAATTTGTTTTTATAAATTTCTTCTCAGTACAAAAAAAGGGAAAATGGTGTAATGGTAATCATGTATCTTGTTAAAATTACTTTGTAGTTACTCTCTTATGAATTTTAAATTTTAATGATAAAATTGATTTATTCATTTCCAGAAGCCAAATCTATATTTAACAAAGTTAAAATTTGGTACTTTCCGATTTCATGGATTGGAAGAATCACAAAAAAAATCCCTTGCAAAATATTACACGGAATTTACTGGAAACAATAACTGTGCTGGAGATAATTACGTCATATTCATTAAATTCTGTTTCTTTTCCAACTTTTCACAAAACAAACAATTTATGCCAGAAACCAACAGTTAATTATTTTCAGGTGGATAGGATTAAATTTCTAATCAAAAGTTTGAATTTTTAAATGCTATGTCTTCATCAGCCTCTTAGCATACATCGTTGAACATAAACCTTCTCCAAGATTTGCCAGAACTCTCTATCATGGATGTTGCGGAGCCAGTATTTTTCTGAACTTGTCTAGCCCGTTTCACCATCTTACTTCCTGTCGGTCACAATTCTGCATATTATCTCTGGGGATCCATGTTGTGAGATTCAAAACATAGCAACTTCTGTTTTTGTAGACCGAAATAGAATTTTACAAAGAGAATCAAAAATCAATAAAATAATTCAAATTAAATCAAAATTCTTGGAAACAATTTGAAATTGAAATTAAAATCAGGGATGCTATGTCATTATTTTAATTATTGTTCAAGGTAATACCAGGATAATATTTAGCAAGAGATTTTTTTTATGATTGTCTCAACTCATGAAATCAAAAAGTACCAAAATTTCCTCAGTAATTAATACTCGGGATATGGAAGAATTTTGTATGATGATGATGAGTCTATTTTTTTGATTTTACTATTCTGCCTTAAAATATTATTGCATTAAATAAGGATATCAAAAAGTCATTTTTATTTGTGTTTCGTTTTGAAACTTGTTTTAACAACAATTTGCATAGTAATCAGTCATGTATTGCTGCGGGAATAGCATTCTCTTACTTTGTTTGGGAGAACAATGTTTCCTCATTATCTATATTCAGTGGTACCTCTCATAGCAAAGAACTCTTAGAATGAAATTTCATTTAGTCATCATCATCATCATCATCAGTCTTTTATTGTCCATCGTTGGACATAGACCTTCCCCATGATTTGTCAAACTTCTCTCTCATGGGCGTCATGGAACCAATACTTTCTGAACTTGTCTAATTTGTCTCGCCCTCTTATATTCTGCCGGCCACATTTCTGTGTGTGATCTCTAGGGATCCACATTTTGAGTTGTAATTCTTGCAACATGACCAGCCCATTACCATTTGAATTTTCTAATGGATTCTATGATGTTTTGGGCTCCTGTTCTTTCATTGATATATTGTGCTGTCTTGTAGTATCTCCCTGTGATGTTGAGCATGATTCTCTCATGTGCACATTGCATGGTTCTCAGTTTGAGGGTCAGTCCTTTGGTTAGGTTCCATGTTTCAGCTCCATAGGTGACTATTGCGAGGATGCATTGGTTGTATACTCTTCTTTTTAGGACTAATAGGATTTTCTTGTTCTTGAAGGTAGTGAGAAAGAAAAAAAAAATGAAATTTCATAAAATTATCCAGAATCATTTAGTTTTCATTTATGATTATCTACATTTATATCTAGTATCTTGGGGCTTGTTTTGAGACTGACAAATACACAGATATTTATTGAATTACGATAAGGTTATTTATTTATTTATTACATCACTTACATGTTTATTAGAAAGTAATTATTACATCATGAATTACTTGAAGGGATATTGATAATGCTTTTGGAGTCATACATTTTTATTCGGACTGAATTACTGAAATGGTGTAGGTTTACTTATTCACTTAACAAATGTTCATTCAATGAGACATTTCATAGAATGGATTGTCCTTTTCAAGAGAGTTATCGCTTTACTACTAAAATTCTATTTTTAAATCATTCACTGGTAAGAATTAGAAATATACATCCACGGGTCCTCAAAACCTGGTTAAATTTCAAAAATGTTTTCGGGTTGGGTGATGCACTTGAAATGCCTCCAGCAGAACACGGACAGCCCTGCATTCCCTCACTTTTTTTTTTTTTCTTTTTAGCACTACACCTCTGGTTGTAGTCATTGTTCTGAAGCAATTTTGCTGTAAGTGAATTTGTTAATATTTTGCTACTACAGACTTCACTTACCTGTTGAGGCTGTTTTCTATTCTTGTTACCAAAATTACTAAATTATACTAATTTTATATTTTTATACAATCTCAGAAAATTTTTTATCTTTTTTTGAAAGAATTTATTTGGGAAATCTAACTATTCACTAATACTTTCACTAAATCACCAGCAAATTATCGTCATTTACAGTTACCAGATTTGATGTCTATAACTTTGAGAAGATTCATTAACTATTAGCACCCTGCACTCTTTTTCAAGGGTGCCAAGATTCTGTGCATATAGTAACTTTGAAAACCTCTAACTTGTATGCCTGTTCATATATGACTGCAATTGACACAACAATACAATCGCAAAATTCAAACACACTATCATTCGGCACCTAGAGTTGCCTGCAGAATCAGGACAAACTTTTTGCTATCGTCTACAAAGTACTAAAGGTTAAGACAGTTTTTCAAACACTTGAACTTATTCTTTGCTGTTCCTGTATTTTGGTAGATTGATTCTATGGCCTTCTCCAGTGTACATTCTGTATGTAAAGAGAGGAACTCTTTCTGGTAGTGCCAAGTGAGAAAACAGTAACAGAACTTATTTTCCCATTTTTTATCTGTTAATGGCAACTGTTGTAAAGTTAGTTGATGTTTTCAATCCCTTTCTTTGTTTAATAAAATTCCATACTGTATACCTGTTGAATAATGAAAGCCATACCTCGTTGAAATCCATACTAGCCTGACATACATCTAGCGGACATGTTGATGTGTGCTGATTCTTTCAGTTTTCTCACTCTGTTGGCATTCTTTCTCTTATTCTGTCTTCTTCCCAGTGTGGGTAAGATATACCATCCTCTTTTCAGATGTGGTCTGCTATACCAGATTTTTCCACTTTGATTTGGCTTTTCTGTTTTTTCAGTCTGACAGTTGGTATCTCCTTTTTATTTTTATTCTGCCAGATTTGTTGTTAACTGACTGTCTTCTCATCATTTGAAAATTCAATTTTCCTCTTTATTTTTTTAAATGTGTCCACTTATCTCTAGAAGATGCTTTTCAGTTGGTTGGTCCCAGTTATGTTAAAAAATAGAAATAGTATGGAAAGAAGAGGTGTGACATCATGAAAAGGTGTAACATCTAAACCTATCAATTTTTTTTTACCAGCTGCTAATGATGCCATAACAGAATATCCAAATTTCAACGTGAAAGCCAAAAATGGCCATTTATGATTTTTATTGAAAATAATACTTGCAGAATATTTCTATATCACAGTATTTTTCAAGTATGAGAATCAATAGGCTCAGATATGGACTTCTTGCTCTTCTTCTTCCTCCTCTACCTTCCCCTTCTACTATCATCACAGATGATGGATGCATCATTGAATTTATGGTTCTTGTTTTTTTTTTTGTTTTTTTTTTGTTTTTTTGTTTTTCAAGTTTGAGAAAATATTACCTTTTTTTTAAAGATGCCAGTCTGGCTACTGTAATTTTTCATATTTTTGCTCATCTCTCTACTTAAAAAAAAAAAAACTGCTGATTTTCTTTTCCAGTTTATATAGAAAATATTGGGTATCAACAATTTATTCTATACTGCATTGATATATTTTCTACTGATAGAAATAAAATATTTTTCGATTCTCATTTTTGTTTGCTTTTCTCTCAAGGTGACCTTGTATTGTGAAAGATGAAGAAGTTTTCAGTTGCTTGAATGTTATTGGTAGGTTTCTAGATGCACTAGCAATGATTGCTGTCACTGACTGACAAATCGACATAACAAATGCCTCTCACCATCTCGATGAAGCATTCCTTTCTATGAATCTGATGTCGCTTAAATGATATTTTATTATTATGCCATCAAAACATTGAATTCTGTTTTACTACACCACAATAATTGAATTCTGCTTTACTACGATTTTAGTGTTTAATGAAGGTTCTTTCAGAGGAAAGGGCTCTCAAAGTGGGAGCTTTGAAAGGAATGGGCCTCTAAATAAAGAGGCTTTTAAAGGCCCTTAAGATTGAACTTGTGCATCACAGAGCTGACTTCCAGGCTTGTTAACCATTTTAATAGGTTGATGCAAAAATAATTGTGGTTTTTATATCCAACTTTGCTTAGTTAAATTATATTTTATTCAAAAAATATGCTAATGGAATATATTATTTTAATGCTTGAATTTCACTCTCTTTTCACAATTTATTTTGGTTCCTTTGAGGTTTTCGAAATAACAAATTCAAGCAATTTGGTTTTAGGAGCTCAACAACCAAGCAGCACCTCAAAATGCCTTTAAAAAATTGATTGGTTCTAGAACCCAAGAATTCTATGCTTCCTGAATAAAAGGACTTGTTTCTTGTTTGCAAAAATATGTAGATTCTGAAGATTCTTATTTTGATTAATGACTTTTATTCTAAGCTGTGATACACTGCATCAAAGTTGGTGAAACAATTATTTTTGTACCAATCTCATATGTATGTGGTTTAGTCGGACTATTATTGGTATCGGCTAACATTGATTATTCTTGAGTAATATCAAGATTTAATAACCTGTCAACACAACCGTATTGTATCCTTCAGCAAGAAACCTTCAGCATGAATCACTTCTGACACATTCAATCATTCAAAGTACCTTCTTCACTAACTGTACAAGTCTAATTTTTGATATTTTGTTTTGTATCAGAGTCACATTTTTACCTTTTTTTTTTAAATAAAAAAAGCATAACACGCTGAAAAAGTCCCCCCCGCCTCTATCTTCAAAGTTAAAATCAAACAAAAATATGCCAATTTTGACAATTTCTTTAAAATATTGCACATTTAATGACAGATGTCAGAATGTAATCAAAATCTTTTTAGAAGTTACTCAAAACTAAATGCTCCTAATACAATCCAATGACAGACACAAAACTCTTTGGTTGTCCAATTCTCAATCGTCACCACCACCACCATCATCATTATCATCATCTCCACCTCCTCCTCCTCCTCTATTCAGTTTATTTCATTTTTAGATGTGTCCACACATCTCTATCAGACTCTTTTCAGTCTGTTTGTCGGGCCCACTTACATTGAACAACAGAAAGAGAGCGGAGGGGGTTTTGTGTCTTATTTACCAGCTGCTATTATGTGATAGGAGATGTCATAAGAGGTAACGTATCAAGTGTTTGTTTCTTAATGTTATCAAGTATCACCTGTTAATAATAGCTAAACCTTTCCTGTAAAAATAGCTAATATTGCCTAAACTTTTCAATTTCCAGCTAACTTCATAGCTAAAAAAAGTTATAAATGCCCATTTAAAGCCCACTTAACAAATGAAATAATTATACACTAACACAACAAATTATTGATAAAAATTGTGCACTCACTTCACTATAAATTTTCTATTTGTTTTTTGGAAATAGCAAGATTTTAATGTGAACCATCCTTACCTTCCTCTTCCTACTACTATCACAACTAGTAATGCTAATACTACTTTGTTTAGAATCCCTTTGAAATCAGAAGTCACAGATATGGATGTGAGGATGGTGGAGCATTGTTGAACTTGAGGTTCTTGGTTTTTTTTTTCATTGGCTTTTTTTCAGTAATATAAATAAAACAAATATAGAAAAGCTTTGAAAACTGATTTTTATTTCATATCTTTAAAACGTTTTATAAATTTGTTTTTTAATGATATACTTCAAACCTTCAACGAAAAAAAAAGAAACAAGTTCAAATATTCTAGTGCCATTCAGGATGCAGGGTTCGAATCAGGATGTGGGAATCAACTGACTGCCTTTAATTGACTGAGTAAGTTGAGTCAAAAATGTCCGATCAGATGGCTGCGATCTGTAAAATACAAAATCAACATGTTGAACAAATTTTTTTGAGTGTACTTGACCAGAGAACAAATGTGTATAGACAGGGCTGGCCCCCAGGGCTAAATGAGGGGTGGATGCAGCCATTACAGGGTTTCCAATTTAGATGTGATTTTTCCATGTAGGAAGTCGCTCACAAATTCAAAAAATCTTGATTGGCTACATCATCATCAGTCTAGAGTCTGTTGTTGAACCTAGACCTTCCCCAGAATTCACCAGACCTCTTTACCATGGGCATGGTGGAGCCACTACTTTCTGAGCTTGTCTATTTTGTCATACCATCTTATATTTTGCCGGCCACAGTTTCACATATGATCTTTTGGGATTCATGTTGCGAGTCATAAGAATAAAAATTTTCTAATCTAAATATTGTCAACACCAGACTTACAAATCACCAGCCACAGTTTCACATATGATCTCTGGGGATCCACATTGTGAATTGTGTAAAAAAAAAAAAATCTTAATCTAAAAACTATTTACACTGGACTTACTACTTTGAAAAAGACAAAAAAACATCTAAATTGGTGACCCCGCAGTACAGCCATGGGGGGGGGGGCAAAAAGTTACTGAGAGGGAAGCATCAAAACTTCCAAGTCAATACAATCTGCCCTTCTCTAAGATGTGGAAAAATTGTTTATTGATGAGCAAATATAGCATGGCGATGCTAAAAGGGCTATAGATGATGAAAAACAGAATGGCTAAAGGATGAAGGTGTTTGTGCAGAGAATGTGTAATAGGATGCATAAAAAGCTTTGCACTGCATTATAAAATACCCCTCAGAGGCCTTAGCTGGGTCTGGATACTGGTAACATGGGTACTTACCCAGGGAATCAAGATCCAGGGGATGCCTGTCATGTATCTGAGATAGTAGAACTTTCCAATTACAAATGGTAAAATGAATTAAGCAGAATAAGAACATTTAGAAGAAAATTCCCTGATGTGATTCAGATTTTTCAGGAATATCTGACTGTGAAATATTTTCTAGGGCACCAAATTTCTGCTTGCCCTGAACACCTGGAATCCTAGGGCTGACACTGTGCACACTAAGATCAAACTACAGACTGTGGCGGCTATTGAATAATGAGACTTGGCTTATATAAGTTGAACCACAGCATGTATATGTGAACCACATAATATACCTTGACCAGAATGGACAGTTCAAAAATTGACTGATGCATCAATTAGAAATTTTAGGTGAAATTGAACAGAAGGGCTACCAAATCTTTTTGTATGCTGAGTGAAGTTCATGGGGAAGAATGTATGTCCCGCGCTTATGTTTGAGAGCCACAAGGGATTTTCTGAAGGTTGGAAGCATGTTGAAAATGATGTGGTCACCCATGTAAGTCTCAAGAACTGACTGAAACGTTAAAAGAAAGGAAATCACATGAATTGTTCAAAATGGTAAATGACTCAGCATTAGAATGATTGCAGAAGAGGTCATCCTCTTTGAAGAGACGGTTCTTGACATGCAAAGGCGTTTATCATCTTCAACATCCACTTGACCTTCACAAAATCTCTTATGCCATTCATACACATGGACAGGTGAGATGTTTTCTCCCTTACAAACCTCCGCAGGCATACCAAAAGATTAGGTTGCAGTTCTGTTCAACTTCTCCAAAAACTTCAAATTGTTGTGTGGCTTCATTTTCAGACTGACCATTTTAAGGACATATCAGAAAAACATATCTACTTCAAGTTATGCATAACAGCAAATTGAAGATGCAAAAGGATAGAAACTTTCAGGGGTTGTTCATGCTTGTACATTGGTCAATGTATACTATGTAGTTCATGCTTGCACATTGATCACTGTATACTATATAGTTCATGCATGCACACTGAGGTGTAACTTACACAAGCCAATCTGCTGCACATTGTTCTGTTTGCACTAGACCCGTTCACCCAACGCACTCTTGTAAACACAAGAGAGAGATCCCTGCTTGTGTTCTGATCATTTGCTTGTGGTAGCTTGTAAGTTTGATTGACTCCATTAAGATAGATTTTATGTATCGGAAGGTTATCATAGAGAATGTTTCAGTGCATGCTTACTGCTACTACTTAGAAAGGAGTGTGACTTTTATCAGTCAGCCGAGTTGGAGAAGAAGAAGAGACTCATATTTAAGAGAAGTAAGCCACAGAGGAAGTATTATAACATCGGCTCTTCAACAAAGTACAATATATGTGTGAGAAAAACAATGGAAGATGGGAGGAATTTGCAACTAGGTAACAATACGCCCAATATCTCAGAAAAAAACGCACAGCGATCAAAATTGAAAATGCAAAGCTGGACAAAGTAGACCCCTACATCTACCTCAGACTACAAGATGAACAGTTGATCAAATGGTTTGAGCTTTGTTCAAATAAAAATGTTAAGCTGCCTGGAGACAAGATGAAAGAATGAGCAAGACTGTTTCCTGAAGAACTAGGATGATCTAATATTTCTGTTTCCTTATAATATAATGTACTGATTTACATGATATTTGAAAGGTACAATCAAGTGGTTAGCTATGGTTTAGAGATAATCCTTCTGTGATTTTAACATTTTCACTAATCCAGCATCCTTCAGGTCCCAATCATGCCTGGCCAGTGAAGTTCTACTGTACAAAGCACAAATAATGATTTCCTTACCTTGAATCTGTTAGACTGAGCAACTTCTGGGAGGGGGGGAGTGGGGGCAGAGGATGCAAAGGAGTTTTGTTGCAGCTACCATTCATTTTAGCAAACATATATTGCAAGACGCGTTCCATTTGTTCCCAAGTCATATCGTGAATGGAAATTTCTTTGGTTGCATCTTCACTGAATACAGTCAAGAAAAAATAAGAAAAGAATAATTCGGTCAATTCATGTTGTCAAGATTTTTACAATTTCTGCTTACAAAACAAAGCATGCACACACACACACACACACACACACACACACTTCCTATTCAGAAAGAACTGTGTTTTATTTATCAATACTTTATATTTTATCGTTTGTCAGTTAAAAAAGTGTGTTTTTTTGTGTACAGTTTTGAGGAGGGTCATCAATATTCAAAGAGTATTTTGGATAATTAAACTCATTCTTGTTGTTTGTGTTATTAACACGTTTTGGCGGACCCATTCTACTGCCTTCTTCAATTGCACTATTCAAATGTGATGGTTGTAAACAGAATTTTCTCTCAAATTGTAGCAACGCTTAAAAAGTGTTCCCTTTTCCTTTCATTGTTAAGCCTTGATTTCTGCACTTTGTCTCATTTGAATAGCAGAAGTTACTTTGGGTTGAACTCCGATGTGGCTTTTGTAACTCATTAGAGACAGGTTATGTAAATCTAGGCACAACAAGAAAAGGAAAAGATACCTGCAGATTCCATGTTATAAGCATTGCTAAAAATTTAGTTAACTACCATCGTATTTTGAGAGTACATCTGAAGAAGGCTGTAAAATGGATCAGCCAAGCACTGTTTTAATAACACAATCAACATGAAGGAGTTTAATTGTCCGAAAAACTCTTTGGGTATTTTTTTTTGTTTTTAAACATAGCAAGGGTTATACTTACAAAATTGCTGCGGCTTCAAAATCATCATACACGTCATTTGTACTGTGTTCTAAATTATTAAAAGTTCGAACTTTGGGATACCCTGTTTTCCCAGAATTGGCTTCTAACATTTTTCGCTGGTATGCAAGTTTGGCTTCATAAATGTAATTTTGTCTACAAAGACGAGAAGAAGAATCATTTAAAGTGTAATGAACTATGATGACTTTGACACTCATTGTTTTACCTTTCCTGTTCCTAGGTGAACAAATGTTGCAAAGGGAAAAGGTTACGCAGAGTGAGACATCAATAACATCATCTTTGAAATTAGTACGACAGGGAATATATTGTGGTGTTTACTTCCGCACCCTCCACTCCAGATAACGATTCAGTTGAATATTAGGAAAAAAATAAAGGTATAAAAAAAATGTGATAAAAGATCTTATTTTCTCAACTCAACCGGCAGACGAGAAAGCAGAAAAACTTCTGCACTCGACTGAGTCTAGTGGTTGAGTTAAATTTTACAGGCTGCCCATCAACCCCAACTAACAAACCAACAAACAAGTAAACATACATAAATTGTATGAGTACGTGCGCACTTTTTTGAATTCGATATAGTGGATCAATATTTCTTTTTTAAAACTCAATAAGCTATCTTCAGAATTTAAAAATCTTTTATGTGCCCATTAATTCCTTTTCTGCGCTCATTACAAAACATATATCCATATTCTTATGCAAACAGCTCAGAAAAAACTATGCATAAAAAATACATTACAATTCATTTAAGCCTGCTACCCCCAGCTCTCTTGCATATCCAAGTAGTTGCACTTTTGATTAACTAAACTTTATATGATTAAGTTTTCCAAAGTCACATCCTGTGTGATTTATCACAGACCAGTTCTAGACTAGTTCACAGACTATTCATATTTTGGACTATTGTCTCAATATATGAAAAGATATCTCTTGATTGAGAAAGATTCCTGGATCCTTCTCAAAATTTGATCAACTCTTCATCAGCCTATGCCCAATCACTTCACAAAATGTCATCAAAATTCATTGAGAACTTTTGGGGATATTGTGTGAACAGATAGACAGACATGAATAGATATATATGTATTTTAAAGATACGTACTGATTTTTGTGAAAATTTTTTATTAATTAAAATTGAAATGAAGGTAAATCGTAGCATAAAATCCACACATATAATGATGAGCAAATGTACAGATGTCTTCAGTCACACTAAAGTATACTATTGACAATAGAAATCCATTTATGCAACTGACGCAGTAAAATAGAATTTCAATCATGTTCTAATGGCATAATAAAAATGCAGAATTTATAGAATGATATAAAATAGAAAAAGGGATAAAAACAAAAAAAAAATCTATTTGTGGTCAACAGAATACTATTCTCCAAGCTCACAGTAAAACAAATCTCTATTATCCACGTATATAGAATGCAATGTGTATAGAAGGCTATTCTCCAAGCTCACTGCAACACAAATCTCTATTATCCATGTATATAAAATGCAATGTGTATAGACGGCTATTCTCCAAGCTCACTTTATGCAAGTCTCTATTATCCACGTATAAAAAATGAAATATATATAGAAAGTTTTTCTTCGAGCTCACTGCAATGCAAATCTCTATCATCCGTGTATATAGAATGCAATGTGTATAGAAGGCTATTCTCCAAGCTCAGTGCAATAAAAATCTCTATTATCCATTGATATCTATAAAATACAATGCATATCCATTTCTTTCATATATGCTCTCATTTTTAATGACATTGGTAAACTAATGATTGTTACACTTACTGATTACTTGTGATTTCATGCCTCACATAATTGATGGCTTCAATGAAGAATGTTTCCAGTTCTGTCCTCTGTTCCAAAATGGTCCGAGCCAATCTTTTTATTTTATTCATCTCTTTCGTCTTTATTTCCATAATTTGCTTCAGGTGTTCTATCTCGGATTTGCACACTGCTATCTCCTGCTTTGATTCCGACGAGCAAACCTCCCTCTGGTTTTCAAATTCCTTCATCATATGGTGGAGGGACTTTTCCAGGACTTCGATTTTCAAACTCAACTTGAAAATTGATCAAAGAAATTTAGCTTGTTATCTGATCGATTCAAATTTAAAAAGAACATTTTTTGATTTTAAATGAAAACAAATCAGAATTATTTGAAAGTGAAAAAAGAGGTCTTGTTAGTCAAACAATAGAAAATATCACCTGACTAATGTCTTTTGGCAGTATGCAGTGTTAGATGAGATCGATTGAAAAATTGGAATGATCAATGAATAAGTTACTTCTCTCATCTTTTGTTGGGCAGTGATCGCTAAAAGAAGTCTGAACTTTCAAAAAACAAAGATGAATGCTGCCAGACACAATCTAGGGATCAATTTAACATAAACTTACATTGCTAATTGAACCCCCACTATATAGCTATCAAAGGGAGGGGATTTTCAAAAAACAAAGAATTGTTCTTTTCAAGACATAATGAGAAGTAAATCTTTAAATTTCCAGCCTTCTGGCTCCATTGGTGCAGCCTGTATGCATGATACATAGACAGCCAACCAGACTCACTTAAAAAATTGAAGAAACCATTATTGACAGTTTTGGTCAGTGGTATCTAATATCATTGATTATTATAAAATATTGTGTGTGTAGGTGTAGATGTGTGCATTTGTTACATGATTATTATTATGCACTGATTTACTTTGACTAGTGTCCTCATCTTGATTGTTATAGTCACAAACATTTCAGTCCCTACGCTCTCCAGCCCTCTTCAGGTGTATGTCCTATTTGTGTGTATGAAAAATATGGAAGCAATCTCACTGGAAAATTGAAACCTGAGAGATCTTAAAAAATAAGCATAATATTCAATTTTTATAAAATTTTCAATACTCAAATATTAAAGGACACATTTTAAAAAAAAAAAAATTTCCCAATATCTTGATTGTTATAGCCATAAATATTTTGGTCCCTGTACCCTCTAGCCTTCTTTGCGGGTGTGTGTTCTATTTGTGTGTACAAAAAATATAGCAGCAATCTTAATGGAAAATTGAAATCTGAGAAATCTTAAAATCTTGAATTATTCAATTCTAATGAAATTTTCAATACCTATTTATCAAAGGACAAAAAAAAATTATTCCAAAATATCAAAAGAAAAGAATTTTTTTTCATATAATTCTTACCATTTTCATGACTTATACATTGTTGTTTCATTGATTTTTACACATTTAACAGATAAATCCTTCAAGATATTAATTATGTTCACCTCTTTTAGAAAGTACTTCACCTTCCAAGGTCTTAAAGCTATGAAAAACCTTACCCAAATAATCTTTGTTTGCTAATCCAAGCAGTCAGTCACTTTTTGAATAATTTTCTAGGATTCAAAAATACATTTAATAAATTATGAGACAGATTAAAGATTTGTATCTCTTAAAATTTCAAGTTCATGTTTTGATTGCTATGTATTTTATCATATAGATATAAGGTCTATAATGAATTTTATTTATATTTCCAAGATTCTACAGACTTGAGCTATGAACCTGGAGCCACAAAAAATTGTTTTCAATTGGGCCCCACAGCTTCTATGGCTGGCTCCGGATGTCAATAGTCAATGGGTGCAAATAATAAATAAATAATTTAATGATTTGACATCAAGTTCTAAATGATTCAAAAACAAGAACCATAAGTTCAATGATACACCCACCGTCTATGGTATTAATAGCAAGAGGATGAGGAGGACAAGGAGGATGGGGAGGAAAAGCAAGTGGTCTTTCTTTGAGTCAGTTGTTTCTTCCATAGACCACAGACATCATAGCAGATGGTAAAAAAAAAAAAATCAGAAAAGATGTTCTTTTGATGATGTCAAATCTTTCAATGGCATTACGCCTCTTCCTTCCTTCCTTCCTCTTTCTGTTGTTTATCATAACTAAACAGACCAACCAACCGACCAACCAAAAAGTATTTTGTTAAGATTTTTTGGACACATCTAAAACCAAAAAATCTTTTTGCTCACCTTGGAATTTGTTGCTTTGAGTTTCTTGATCTCCAAAACCTTTTTGTGGAGAACCATTTTTTGGTCTTTCATCATTTCCGTCAAATCTTCTTTCTCTTTCGTAAATTCATCTTTGGCTTTGCACAAAACATTCGTCTCTTCCATGTGATATTTCAGAGCCTCTGTCAGACGGACGTTTTCTTTGTAGACCAGCTTGGTGGTATCATTCATGTTTCTGCAGACAAGAAAGTCAGATAAGTATACAAGGCACTTGATCATTTTATGTGATATGGTCAGACTATTTTCCTTGTCTATATGACTCAATGATTAATACATCCAATCTAACAAAATTCACACGAGAAGGCACTTGACATCTGTAAAATCCAGAAACAGGAAGTGTCAACTGCTTTCAACTAAGAAGCACTCACAGAGTGTATACTTCTGCCAACATCATCATCACTTGAAATTGAATGAAAATCTCTTCATATATTGCTGTGATGCAGGAGAGGTAACTGTAAAAATTTCCAAGATCCTCCCCAAAATTTAATTAATTCTTAAATACCCCCAAAATTTCAATTGAGAACTTTTAGAGATATTGCATGGACAACAAAACATAGTTGAATACATAGCCTCTGTTAGACTTAGTTGGCAGAGATAAAAACTAGTCAAATATCTGCACTTGGCATAAATGAATCACTGTAGCCCATATGTGTACCAGAACTAATTATCAAACAAATTATATTTTTCATCTATAATTATCTGGAGAAAATAGATCTAAAACAAATACCTGCACAGGTTTTGGGTATTGTTAGTTCCAAAATGACCATAAAGACCCAAAAAGCACTTTTTTGAAAAAGAAAAAACCTTTTTAAATCGTGCATAGTGGTATACTAATGTAAATTTTCAAGGTTGTAGGTCCGTATTATTCACAGAGACATACATTGACAAGCAAAGAGAAGAATCAGTAGCCCACTTGACTGGTTGGTTGGGCAGGCTATTAGTGGGGCTACGCTGATTCGATGTTAAGATTGAAATAGATAGCATCTATCTACAATTGAAGAAAATTCTTTGTCTCTGTGTGTATGCAACACAATGACTCAACAATCGTCATTGTACCATATTGAGATTTTCCAGATATATTGGTGTGCACACAAGGCAGTGCATTGTCATGTTTGGGATTGTTTGAGCCTGAGGTTCTCAAGAAATCTAAAGCTCTGCAAACTGCCCATCGTACAAAATTGATATTCGCCAGATATATTGATCAGAGCATAAGGCAATAAAGTGATTAGTTTGAAGTTGTTTGGATCAGTGGTTCATGAGAAATCTATTATAAATGAATTTTTAAAAAAAAGATTTTTCAAAATTCTATCTAAAATATAAAATATCCGAATAAGCAATAGATCTTAATTTACATATAAAATATCTAAATTGGCAATAGATCTAAATTTACAAATGAAATATCTAAATCATCAAGTCCAAAAACTGGTATATGTAAAATGCCTTGTAGGTAAAGAATGATGAATCTTTAATCATACGAACATAGATATCTTTGTAGATTCCAGAATTGATAGCTTTATCAACCAGTTTCAAAATACGTAAAGTGAATACAATCACATGAATCCACTATACTTTGTATCTATTGCTTTCAAAAGATGCTGACTGATGCTTCTGAAGAAGATATAACCAATGTCAACTGTTCGGAGAAACCAATGGAAATTGATAAAATACTTAATCTTCATCAGATGGTTGGGGTGAGAATTCAATGATGACTGCAGTCGGTCGGTACTTATTACAACAACTAATTAAAGAAATGAAGTACAAGGCAAACTTTTTTTGAATTGTTTGACAGCCTCTTGTTGGTGTCCGCTAAGGTGTGAGAAATGATAATTATTATCTTCAGTCTTTGTTCTTTAGATACACTCTCATGAAGGCCACATAAGGCCAAATAAATGGCATAAAATCTATTGTCATACTGAAATAGGTCTTCTTGGCAAGTGCTACTTACAGAATCACTAACTACAAAAGACTGGTACTAAACACTAACTATCATTGGCTTTGTAAGCATTTCAAGGCTTCCCTTTGTTATCATCTACCTCTGCTAATGAAGTTGGAAGAGACGCATGTAAACCTTGATTAGTACGGTTGATTCATTGCAAATGTTTCCATACTGTTCAAAACTGCACTGTCCAAGGTCTTATGATTTAATGTTCTGTTTTTTTTTTAGCTTATTTCACTTATCCGGTCTGTAATTACCCATTCATGGAGTATTGAGACCGGCTGACATTTGTTTCTGGTTCATTTTGGTCATTTGTGAGTTAGCCTTTAGATTACACCAAGCTTTTTATTTAAATTTTTTTTTAAAGTTTAAGATAAGGGTAGTTTTCTAGGAAGAGAATCTATGAGAATAGGGTCAGTTTGGTTCATTTCTGCAGTCTTAGCTTGAACTGAGCAACGGTTCCAACTGGCACAGTAGACTCTGATAGTCAATTCCAGTCAGAGATAACGCTGACAGAAAAGAAATGACAACAGACCCCTGTGTCTCAGTGAGATTTCAATTTGTTGCTATGCCCCCCAAGAGTGCGTGATAAGATAACATTTGTCTGTTGTAAACATTTAGGACACTCGCAGCCAATGTTAATCTTGAGCGATTGGTCTCGGATTCTGGATCTTAAACTTAGATACAATAATTTGTACAGCAATACCTTCTCTGTGTTACATCAAAACCTACAATATTCAAGATATTGCTGTATATGTATAGACCTGTTTCAGTCTGTCCCTCTGTCTGTTTATTTGTCTGTCTCTTTACACAATATCTCCAAAAGTTCTCAATGAATTTCAATGACATTTTGTGGAAGTCTGAGGGATAATTGATTAAATTTTAGGGCAGATCCAAGAATTTTTTCCACTTGTTTCCCCTGCATCGTAGCAATATGCCTCTCCACACAATATCTCCAAAAGTTCTCAATGAATTTCAATGACATTTTGTGGAAGGATGGGCCATAGTCTGAAAGACAATTGATTTAATTTAGGGGCGGATCCAAGAATTTTTTACACTTACTTCCCCTGCATCGTAGCAATATGCCTGTCCACACAGTATCCCCAAAAGCTCTCAATTAAAGTCAATGAAAATTTCCAGGAAGTTAGATCATGGGGGTAAGGAAGAATTGCTCACATTTTCAGGTGGATCCAGGAATTTTATTTTGATTGAGAGAAATTCATCCATTCTTTTAAATAAATTTATCTATTCACTCATGTTTTTTCCACACAATATCTCCAAAAGTTCTCAATAAATTTCAATGGCACTTTGCCAAAGGGTGGGCTGTTGGCTAAGAAAGAATTGATTAAATTTTGGGAGGGATCCAGGGACTTTTTTCCAATAGAGCAAAATTTTTCATATATTAAGACAATAGTCTGAGAATTGAAAGATTGAAACCCACCACAACCTCCCCAGTATTGTAGCTATATATGAACTGATTTTCATCTAGTCTTTATTTAGTATATGGTATTGGCAGAGGGATGCTCACTTTGAGTGCTTTTAGTCAATCTAAACAACCCACAACAGACCAGTTTAATCACGTTGCTGGGTTTAGGTTATTCATGTGTTGATATTTACATATACATATGTATGAATCTATCTATCCAGACTTTGCACAGCCATAAATGTTTATATTAAGAACTTGAAATTTTGCTCACCTATTCCTCTCAATAAGTAGGGGTAAATTTTTGAAAATTCTCCTCTAAAATAGGTTTTTAGTGGGGGTTCAATTTGCTATGGTAGTTAATGCTAAATTGGTCACTAGTTTGTACCTGCTTGCTTTCTGAAAATTCAGATCTTTTTAGAGTCTAACAAAAAGCAAGAGAATTACTTATTCATTAATTGCCCCTTTTTCCAACTTATTAATTGATCGCCCCCAACACAGCATATATGGGTGGTAGTGATTCATGATTTTCCTTGGAATTCTAGTTTTGACCAAAGTTGAAGAGTGGTCAACTGTGTTCTATCATTGACATTCACTCTTCAAAAAAGGTGATAATTCTTACTAGTTGGCATTGAGTTGTGTATATATTTTACTTTAAAAACCTTCTCCTAGGTCCATTAAGTATGTATGCTGAATCTCGTTGGGTGAATCAGACTTTTAGTATTATATAAAAATAGATGGAAATCAGATTAATATTATCGAGGTGAGAGAGAACACAGATCCCACAATCACCCTTTTGCAAGAGAGGAGACAATGTGTGAATGTTGCTCACATACACAGCCTATTCGGGACAAATTGGAATTGCCTTGGGCACCGGGTAAAATCAAAAGTTGAAAAAAGAAGTGATTCAACTGAAAATTGCTCATTGTAAATGATAATATAGACAGACCTGTCTGTATTCAATATTAAGAATGAGTAAGAATCATGACACTCCAACCCCACCCAAATTTCCAAGCATAAGGAGGAAAATTTGGGTGGTGGCCTTCTAGGAGAGTCCAGGGGCATGTCTCTGCTGAAAATTTTGAAAATGATGTATTCAAGATAGGCTTGCGTTTGCGGTCATATCAGCCATAAAGCAGTAGAGTTATCTAGAAGTCTATTCAAAACAGGTTTCAAAAATTTGGGACATGATCTTCTTAAATAATATGAGTTACTAAAATTCTATAAAGATACATTCAACTTGCCATTTTATAATTGAACGATGATAGTGCCAAAATTTGTCATGAAAAAAAATTCCATTGAAGAATAAATATGGTCAGAATAAATTCTATTTCTAACATCCCTGGCGTTTTCCACAGGAAGAAAATAGGGTGAAAGGAAGACATCTAAAAAAAGTAAATTAAAAAATCAATAACATCTAGATTCTCCAGAATCTAGGTGTTATTAATAAATCAGGCAAAATAAGGCCCCAGAAAGGTCAAAAAAGCTTTTTTTACCAAAAATAAAAGGAAACATTTTTAGAAGAGGTTTGATAGAGTACTAATGCCAATTTTCAAGTCAAAACAGTTTAGAGAGCACTGGAACAAACAAATACTTGCACATATAAAAAAAGGATAGAACCTTTGCCAAATTTGATGGCTATAGTTGTTCAATATGTACCAATATATAACCAACAATTCTTAACAAAGAGTTTTCTCTTTTCAGGAGTTATATGAGTTGCAGATTAAGATTTTTTATCAGAAATCTAAACCATTTGAATAAATCCAAGACTTTTCATACAATTCATGAGAAATTTTCCTCTCATGCATACGAGTTTGAGAATGTATCAAAATATGCGTGTCTTATACAGAATATGTGAGACTTGGAACGTCTGTAAAAGATTGAGTAATCAACAAAGACTTACAAAATGGCTTCTTGGTGTGCTTTCTCGGCTAGTTCTGCAATCCTTT
>OY735234.1:23416845-23519345 GCA_963457665.1 Thysanoteuthis rhombus | reverse complement strand
AGCTGAAACATGGAACCTAACCTAGAGACAGATCCGCAGGGCCTCACATGAAAAGACCACAAGACAGCTCAGTACATCCAGGAAAAGACAAGAGTCAGGGACATCATCGAATCCATTAAAAATCTCAAATGGCAGTGGGCTGGCTATGTTGCACGAATGGTGGACATCGCGACTCATGGCATAGATACCCTGAGATCACATGTGCAACCAAGGCTGGCAGAAAATTAGATGGTGAGACAAGCTAGACAAATTCAGAAAGTACTACTTCCACGATGCCCATGATAGAGAAATGTGGCAAATCCTGGGGAAGGTCTGTGTCCAACGACGGACGTTAAAAGACTGATGATAATGATGATGTACTGCACACCAAGGTAATAACATACTGCAAAAGTTAAATGATGCAACTAGGGCTCAAAAAAACATTCCTAGAGATTTTGTTTATAATTTTTCAGAGAGAGTAATTAACATTCAAAGTGTTAAAGGACAACGTTACTTTTGTTTTTTATGTTTTTCTCAAAATGTTTTGGACAATCCACTTTGATATCACCCTAGAACCCCCTTGGATTTTTCCATTGCCCCCTCTCAGGGGGCATCACTCACTTTGAGAATCATTGGTGTATACCAACTTTTGTTTGGACAACACTCTCCTTCCATACAAATAGTGCACCTAAGGTTTGTCTAATCCCTTCACATGGAGAAAGGAACAATCACCTCTTCTCTTGTATAATACACCTGATGATGGCTGAAGAATTGATCAGCTGAAACGTTGTGTCGATGACATCAAAGATTCGATTTGATTGTCTGAACAAAAGTTGATATATACCAATAATTCCCCAAGTTGGGGCAATGGGAAGATCTTTGGGGGGCAGTGAGGAAAAAGGGGGCCAGTAGGGTGGCACCAGAACCAAGGAAGCATTTATTTTTCATCAAATCTTTATGAAGAGATCGTCATGAACACTTGAGTTACAAATGTGCTTTGCAAAGAATAAAATAAAGATAGTTATACACAAAAGCACGCTTCTATTCTTTTTTGTGGAATGGAGTCAAAGTTCAAATTCTTATTTTAGTGGTGTGGTCTACACAGGACAATCAGATCAGACAGCAGATGCCGTTGGGACTACTTATTATCAAATTTTTAGATGTGCAAGGGACAAAGCTCTAGGTAGATATGAAAAAAAATTGAAACTCATTGACAAGGAAACTATTCAATCACATGTAAAGGTTTATTGTATGTGTTTGTGTAGGAGGGACCGCTTGGGATTTGAACTGGGAGCAAAGAGGGCAGAGACCCATTTATTTTATGTGTTTGTGTAGGAGGGACCGCTTGAGATTTGAACTGGGAGCAAAAAGGGAAGAGACCCATTAATCATATGCGTTTGTGTAAGAATGACTACTTGAGATCTGACCTGGGAGGAAAAGGTTGGGAACTATTAGTATATACCATTGTTGAAATTCTACGAAACAGCAAATGCACCTTGGCAATCATAATTACCTCTCCAATTTCCTTCTCCATGTCTTCTCTTTTCTTCCGGAATTCCTGCACCAGTTTCAATTCATTGTGATAGATTTCGGCTTCTCTTCTTTTGGCGTTCAGTTTATCTTCAAGGTCGTTTATCCGTGAAAGAAAGTTAGAAGTCTGGAACAAAGGGGAGATTACGACATCCACATTCAGTGGTTCAGACAGTGAAAATTCTATTTATTTGCATGGGTGTTAGCAGAAAAAAACTGCCAACATAGAAATTGAGTGTTGCCAACTAAAAAAATATTTTCACAAGAGTTTGACTGCCAAAAAGGGATAGATTTTTTCAATAGCTAACAAAGCAAAAAAATGGCTGAAAAACAACAGAAATATGCTAAAAACAAAAATGGCCAGAAAAACACCAAAAAGATGCTAAAAATGGTAAAATATTAGCCAAAAAGCTTTAATCCTAGATTTGCCCCCAAACTATTCTATTGATGCAATATACAAACTACGGATCTAATAAACACAGATATATAAAATGCGTTACATGTAAAGTTCAATATGACTGTCGCACAATGAATTTATTCAGTCAGGAAGCAAGTGGATTGCACAAATTTGGACAAAATTCAACGTCAGCAATGACAACTTTTTCTTTCATTTTGATTTTTAATTTTTCCTGTGTTTATTTGTATTTGTATTATATACCATGTTCTTTAGGACTCCCAACAGAAAGAAATCTGAAGGAGTTAATTTTCACTATCTAATGCATTGATTGAAGAAGAAATGGATTCATGTCTCTCCCAAGGGGATACCTTATATCAGTTAATTCTTCTGAGTTGAATTGTCCTTGTGATCCTGTTTTTCATGTTTTTTCACTGAACTGGTGTTTCCAACTCTCATTGTCCAGTATAGTGACTGAACTGCTACAGGGAAGAATGGATTCATGCCTCTCCCAAGAGTATTAAACAAGTAAATTGAACATAAGCAGCCTTGGCTGAAATTCAATCTAGATTCACTGATTCTGCTCTCCATTCCAGCAACCACTACTCCACACCTCCATTCACAAGAAGAGGGGAAATATTCATTTTATCACTCATTCTATCATAATCATAGCATTTTGTGCCAGACAGCAGGCCACTCCAGCATTGTTTGGTTGATGTTCAGCAGGTAAGTTTCAGCTAAATCAGATGGAGAGGGTAGTTTTACAGGACATGTTCAATGTTTTGTTCCCTTTCACCACCCTCACAAGATTTTCTGATCTTTAAACACCACTCAATCAGATTGTCTCCTCTCCTCTGAATTCTCATGCTCACTCTGTCGAGAGTGCACCAACCGTGTCCGGCAAGCAGTGGCCAATCTGCGAACCTTTCTCTAGGGTCTTGTATTGCATTGTTTGGTGGGGTTGTAGTGATTTCAAAGTATCCAAAGTGACCATAACATCAATAATCAATCAAAAGTAGTATTTCTCTCCCTATTGTAAGGAATCATTGCATAGGATATTAGCCCTAAAATAGTCCCTGATTTCTGATAACTCTCTAACTATAAAAGTAATGGTTTACTATCACTCACCTTTTTTCACTCTTCTTCACTCGGTACCTAGGATCCGGGAGGCCAATGGTCTACTTTGGTGACTGTCACATCCACTTTAACATTAATTGACTTAACTTTGAATTCACTTCAAGTACTCTTTGATTTTACTCTGCACTCACACCAAAATATACACAAATCCATAAAAGACAATTCATCGACTTGCATTCACTTTTATCTTCAAAAACAACACCAAAATATTACAAGGATTTACACGCAAAGATATTTAACAAATTATGTATTTTCTTCGTTGAAAAATGAATAAATGATTAATTTCTTTAAGGTTGCATTTCAATCTGTATTACCATGTTATTATTTTCCCTTATGATTGGCTTAAATAAAACTGAAATATTCAGTCTCACACATGGTCCCCCTCTTATTACAATATTTGACCAATTCTTAACAATCATACATTATAGTGATCATCATTATCACCACGCTGTCATCTGAATGGTTAAAAGAAACTCAAGTCAGTATAACTTACCACGGATTCAACTTTTTCCTGTTGTTGAACTTTCACATCAGTTACCTCTTTCTTCAACTTGTCAATCTGAAAGAGTAAGGGAATAATCAAAAGACGGGACAATTTCTTAATTCGAAACTTATAGGATGGGTGTCATGTCTTATGAACTATAATCGGAATGCCTGATGTTGCTCAGTCTGGAAAGATGTTATAAATGCCCTGAAATTGTCGTTAAGGAAGGCATATGCATATTGGATTCCCTCTGAAATGTTATTTTTCATATCAGACAGGTAATTGCTTTGTGCTATATTCATAGTAGTTCAGTGTATAATGCATTCTTCAAGTTAGCACACTTTGGGGATAGCTTAATTCAAAACATCTGACTACAATACATTGTTTGGGAGGAGAAGATGGAAAGACATATATATATATATATATATATATATATATATACAAATGCACTCAAATTAGCTATTAAATATAGATAGATTGCCTACATTATTATAAGATGGCTCTGTGCTTAGCCAATCTAGGGGCAGGTCAGCTATCTTTCGTTCAGCTGTCCTACCATATGGCATGTTGCATATCACTTACATGTACAGATGTCTTCTGATGCATCTCTCGACTCCAACAACCCAAATGTCATCTAAGCATCTAGTGAAAACCGACCTTGGTACTTGACTCTCTTGCGCGAGCAGTCGATGAATAAGGTGCCAAAAAAAAGATAAATAGAGAGCGACTTGGAGCTTGCTCTATTGTTAGGAAAACCCGATCTTGGCATGCAGAAGGGCAATGGGGCTCCCCAGCAGTTTCCTTCGTCATTATCCATTTGCTGGATGAATTTTTTGCACTTGATAGAAAGGGAAATCTTCTTGTTATCTTCTGTGTGTTGAAAGATCTAACTTCCCAATGAGTTATCTTCAGTGTGTGAAACTCAAACACATACAAGCTGTGAGGCTTGCTGATCATGGAGACCTTTTTGGAAGATCTTTGACTGTTTGCCTTGAGTCTCTCTTTCAGAGTGAAATTATTTGAGCAGAGTGAGAATGGCAACTGTTCTTGAGGATGTGAGCATGGTACACACTAAGGTCTTTTGGTTTGTGAGCTGGGCCCAGGCATGCTTGACCTATGATGACCCAGCTGAGATCAAGCCATTGGGCATGTTATTAGGTCAGTTACAACGGTCTCTCACCTTGTATACATATGTGCTTATCAATCACTGATGGACTCTTTACACTGAATTTACAGTCTTTGGTGATATGTTTGGTTGACAAACAATATTAAAAACATATGCCAAGTTCTTTGAAAGACGCCTTGTGTTCCTAGATTGTTTTGGTTCTGAAGCCTCCATAAGATTTTAGAGGGTGAGGTCTTTTATGGATAGGATATTGCCTACTGACATCTGGTCTAGCACTAGCGGACTCAGTAGTGTTGGAGTTAGATATAGAAGAGACCTCTGTCTTGTGCAAAGAGACTAAGTCTCTGGAGCTAGACACTTTCTTCACTGCATTGTCTGGCTGTTGTAAATGGACAAAACAAACAAAAGGTCATTGCAGGTGTAGACTTCTCCGCAAACAATATCTGCAAAGCAGATGAATGTTGGGAAATGTATCTTGTAGCGCTGCTTGCAATCGCTTCTGCAAGAGATCCGTTTTTTTTGGAGGCCGTATGGCAACTTCTCCACAATGGGGTTCAGGCTTCTAGAAATGTTCAGATAAGTCAGCCAAACTAGGTTACCCTCATAACACACCAATACTATCTTTTGTAGCAGATCACTAAGCTCTCCAAACTTTAAAGGATTCTTATTTTTGATCTCTGGAAAGTCTATCAAAGAGAGCTTTCTGGATCATCTCTGGTGACCTATAGCAATCCTGTAGACAGGTCCATGCCTTTTTCAGGCCCATAACTGAGTTGTTGACAAAGATGACTAAAATCCTGTTGATGCAAGCTGGAGACTATGGGCCAAACTGGTTAGCAGATTGTGCTCTTCGCTACAGGTAAGATCTGTTCCTTCAATAGAGTTTACAAAGCTTGACCTCCATGTCCAATATCTTACAGTAATGCAGTTGAATTTTGTGAAAGTGTTACTCAGTAGTTCATGCTGAGCAAGGAATCTCACAATGTTGCTGAACATTGTACAGTTGGCAAAGAGGGTATGAGGTGCCTGATCGGGGTGGGTGGGGTGATACCACTATACGAAGTAAGAGCTGTGAGGATTATTGGTAGGATGTGGACTCACTGGTTGAGTGGTTGGAATATATTGTCTGATCCAGCTGAGTTCACCATCGCAAAGTCTAAGGTGACACTGTTGAAGGTAACAGGATTGTGCCAGAAAAGCTGATGATGTGCTGAGTCAGTGAGTGTAGTTGAGCCGACTAGATGTCTCCCCCAGTGGATGAAACATTTTCCAAAAGGCCCTTAGGTGGCACTTCCAGCTCAAACACAAACAATTGTGCTGAGCCTCGGCAAAAGTATGTTTTTCACTGTTCCGACATCTAAATGCAATAGCTGGGATCATTCATCATCAGACAACTAAACAATTTTAACTGACGTAAAACGAAGGCTCATAAGATAAGTTTGCGAACTTGTGTTTTTATTTCCGTCAGATACAATACTTTGTTTGTCATAGTCGTGATCTTAATCATATATCAATCATAACTGTAGTCATAATTGTGTTAAAAAAATGAAGATCTTTTCCAGAGTTGAATCAAAAAAAGATAATCACATAACACTTGAAAACCATGTTGTTTCGCAATCTGTTTATTCTTTGTTGCCGTCTACCTTGACATCTGCACATTTTATGGATGTTACTCATTCTGATTGTGTTCAAATTGTTAGATCTAATAATAGCAAAACCTGGAAATGCCCACACACATTTGTAATCAGTTCATTTGCATTGAGTGACCTTCAGGTGGTAGGGTCAAACAACAATAGGACAGCCTAAAACTTTATCTTCCTGGGTATTGAATCATACTTCATTCACAGGCTTTGACAGAGGATTCTATGTCTAACGATTGACCTGCGTCAAAACTTTTCAAGAGACAATAGGAAAGATACGTCAAAACAAAATCTTATTTTTCTCTTTCTATGCAAGCTTGTACAAACAAGAGCTTTTACGATGTAATCACCTGATCGACCCACCTCTAGGGTCACTCTGACACAAAATTTTGGTCAAAATAGTTTGTCCTCAATTTAACCTTTTTTCTCGGCACACCTGTTGCCTCTATGTTCGCAGGGCCTTGTAAAAAGTTAATTTCTTTTTATAATGCATGTACCAACAAAATACTATGCATATAATGTCAGATAGATAGAAATCAGATGATCATTATCTGGGTGAGTGCACAGACCAGACACAATTATAATTGTTGCAAATCACCCAGTAAAAATGAACATACTCACAAACTTTCTCAAATATATATTAGATGTATGCGATTCTAGGCACCATAAAAAAAGATATGTTTACCTTATAATATTGTCACAAAAGTAATGACCTAAAATATAAGGTTATCCAAACAGTTGTTCAGTTAATTGCGTAAAAATAAAAGGATATTTTTTCCAACTTTGATTTTATTGAACAATGTATTTACCATTAAGTTTAACTATTTTCTGCCAAATCTCAAGAGATCATGAATAAAAACAGGCCAGCTAGACTGTAACAAATTTTGCCTGGTATTATAGAAATGGAGTGATATGAGTTATTGAAAGAAATATTAATTAGAATAAACAAATGAATAATGATATTCAGTTACAAGTAATCGCCATTATTCATCCTTGATTACAAAGTGGATTAGGAGTGATGAAAATACTCACAGTAGACTGGTCAAAAAGATCATAATCTCTGTATGCAGTCACATGATCTTAATGCCATGTTTGAATTTTCTTCTTTCTCCTGCCATTTTGAAACTAAATAATAAACCACAGTAGAACTCCATAGGTTGACCTTACTAACCTAATATTGTACAGATAGATATTCAAATATACACTGCATTGCTTTGTTTGGATGAAGATTGGTTTTTGGTATGATTAGGGGTAGTTTATTTAACTTGCTCAATCATTTCTTACACCCCACTTAGTTGAAAAATATGCACTTTTCATCATACATTGAACAATTGTCCAAAAAAAAAAGAACGTTTTTATTAAGTTTAAATAATGAATTGCACATAGAAGCTACTTATCAAAGTGACTAATATAACCAAGCTGGTGCAACTGATTTTCAACACTTGATTGAGATATTAATCACCACAACCCACAGCAAACAGTTTTTATCATAGTTGCTCAGTTCGGGTTGTATGGGTGTTCTGACATATAACAGCCTCCCTAGTAGAAATCGCCACCATATTTAAACCAAGGAACATACAAACCAGCAGTGAAATCTCAGATGAAACCAAGAATCTCATGGAAAAATACAGAAACCTCAAAATATCGACAACAACAAGAGAGAAAATTGAAGAGACCAAACTGAATAAAACAATAAAAAACAAAACAAAGAGAAGACCAAACATATACAACAGTAATCATCGAAACAACTCTCAAAAAAGGTCAGGGCTTGAAAGCTATAAACAAAGGTCTCAGTTCAGGACAGAAATATATAACTATCATACTCTAGGAAAATGGAGACCTAACAACAGACAGAGACAGGATTGTTGAATGCGCCCAAGAATTCAATCAGGAACTCTACTCCCCCAAACAAGGACTATAAACGAAGAACAGGATACGCAAGACATGAGCAATCGATTTGAGGATTGCCCAGAAGTAATCCCATGGGAGGTGAAGCGGGCCATCATACAAACAAAGAAAGGGAAAGTCCCGTGGATCAGATAACAACACCATCGCTCTACTCAAAAAAGCTGGTAAGATCACCACCAGGAAACTAACTATTCCATTCAACTTATGCCTAAAACAAAATAAAGTCCCAGAAGATTGGAACACTGCAATCGTAATGCTTTTATATATAAGAGGAAACCCAAAAGACTTCAACAACTACAGACCTATAAGCCTACTCAACTGTATCAACTGGCTTTCACATAAATCATCACCTACTGAATCACAAAAGCACAAAATGAAAACCAACCACAGGAGCAAGCTGGCTTTAGAAGAAGTTACTGGACCATGGAGCACCTGCATTCAATAAATCAACTGAAAGAAAAAGCAGCAGAATACAAAATGCCATTCCCTGCAGCATTCATTGACTTCAAAGAAGCCTTTGACTTTGAGGAAATCCCCATGATTGTGAAGGCCATCACTCTATAAGGTGTAGGGTCCACAAGGTGTAGGGTCTATACCTTGTAGAGTGATTGCCTTCATGGTGAGATACATAGATAGACAGATAGATAGATACTGGATCCGTATATGTCAGAGTACTGGAACATATATACAGTCACAGCAGCTCCCTTATCAGGCTACATAAAGAGCCGGAGCCTTTTCAGATCAAAAGACAGTAAGACAAGGTGATACCAGCTCACCACAGCCTGGCTCAAGATGATCTTTGAGAACCTAGCCTCGGAAAATAGAGTAATCAAAATAGATAGTGAATATCTGAGCAACCTCAGATTTGCAGACGACATCGCCCTTTTTGCAGAAAACCTCCATGTCCTCCAACTAATAATAGAGAAACTAAATGAATAAAGCAAGAAAGTTGGCCTGCACAAGAACTTCAGCATAACAAAGGTCATATGCAACAACCACTACATCTACCTAGGACAACAAATCTCCATGTGACCCTCAAAAGAAGAAATCAAGCAAAGAATCACACTAGGATGGCCAGTCTTCGGCAGAGCGAGCTCAACCTTCAAAAACAAGAAAATCCCATGTCCTGAAAAGAAGGGTATACAACAAATGCATCCTCCCGATAATAACTTATGGAGCTGAAACATGGAACCTAACCAAGATACAGACACATAAATTGAGAACCATGCTAAGTGCACATGAAAAAATCATGCTCCACCTCAAATGGACAGATCACAAGATAGCGCAATAAATCAGGGAGAAAATAGGAGTCCAAGACATTACAGAATCCATTAGGAAACTCAAATGGCAATGGGCAGGTCAGGCTGTAAGAATGGCAGACAACCTATGGACATCATGACTCTATGTCCAACAACTGATGTTAAAAGGCTGATAATGATGATGAAGTATCTATCTATCTATCTATCTATTTGAACTTTGCCCAGACCTAACCGTTCATAGAAGAAACTTGAAATTTTGCATACACACATCACTTAGTGAGTAAAGAAAATCATTTTTTGACCCCACTCCAGGAGGTTTTCATTGGGGAGTTCACATTACAATGAAAGTTGATGCCAAATTGATCCCCCAATTTGTGCCCCCATTTTTTTTCAAATCATGAATTTATGGTTCAAATCATACAAGTAGTATTTTCATCAAGGGAACTTGATTTTACCACCACCACCACAGCTTAATTCACAAGGTAAATAGCAGCATACATGGGTACTGGTGATTCATAATTTCCCTTGGAATGTTAGATTTTGATATGTTGGCTATTTCTCACATAGTACATTGTTAGTTATCCTCAAGCAATGTATTGATTTCATAGCTATTGATCTCAACAGGTCTATCTGACCGCGAAACATCTTTCAGTCTCAGAAAGGTTGAAGTAGGAACAGAATCTCTGCCTCCTGTTATGATGAGTGTGTATGTGGTATTCCCACCCTCACAGCCACAACAATTCATGAACCCCTCAAGTGCCATCAACATGACAGTTCTTCCGAGAAACCTCCTGATTATTTTATTGGATACTCAATTTGGATCCTCCTCTGATTGACTTGAAATAATATCAGTGAAGCCCTTCATCTCAATCACACATACACTGTCAAAATAGAGCGTCAGCCAATCAACTCAGATATGAGAAGCATTCCAAGGGAAATTAGGAATCACCCCCCATATGTGCTATGTTGGAGATGATCAATTAAAGAATTCAAAAAAGGAATGATCAATGAATAAGCTATTTCTCTCAACTTTTGTTGGGTAGTGATCACTAAAAGAGGTCTGAATTTTCAAAAAAAGAAGCAAGCACAAACATGTGACCAATTTAGCATAAACTTACATTGCATATTGAACCACCAACTAAAAATCTATTTAATTACATAGTAATCTATTCTAAACAGGCCTCGTCTATCACGATTGATCTTACTAATGTTTATAAGTATTTTCCTTTCAGTTTTATATGAATCGTTTATAAATGTCTCATTTGTCGAATGATTAATTGTATGTCCTTTGTTTGTCTAAACGTTTATCTTTGTCTATATTTCAATTACGAACAATGGTTGATCTCCACATTTACATTTATACATAGCACACTTAGATTCTCTTTTCTAACAAAGAAACAAAAATGGCTACCGGTTGTTAATGTGTAATCAAGATGGCCACTCCAATCTTCATCAGAATGATTAACACTTATAGTGACATCACCCTGCAGCAGTAAACTCACAGCACATGGGGACAAATTCCTTTGTTTTTAACAACTACAACCATCTCTTCGCTACACATGAACAGCAACCATTACAACACTTCCCCTCACACAATATATAAACTATCATACCAATGATATTATGTATATATTGTAAATACATAACTGATAAGTGTCTGTCTGCTTTTATGTTTATGAATATATGTGGGAAGTATCTTTGTGATAGTCTATCACGCTATAAAAAGTATCTAAACATGGGTGCAGCCCAACCAAATTTGGCATGCCTACTCAACTTTTTTAAGGATGTTCCAGAAGGGGGTTCTATCTACAATGTAACTATAATGCCAGAATACAACCTGCTGCCCCCCCCTACCAATATACATATCTTAATATATAAGTTTATGTATAATTCTTTAACGGGTTTGAAGTGGAGGGAAACCCATACTTTAAGGGGTAAAAAGTGAAGGAGACTTTTTCCAAGATTAAAATAAAATTAAAAAGCTCTGAGAAAAAAGGCCTTTTGAAACGTTTTAGAAGCGGGGCTCTATTTATAATATAAGTATAATGCGAAACTGGACCTCTTCCTCCTGTTCAATATATATAGCCCATATATATCATCATCATCATCAGTCTATTATCATCCGTCGTTGGACATAGACCTTCCCAAAGATTCGCCAGACATCTCTATCATGGACATTGCGGAGCCAGTGCTTTTTGAATTTATCTAGTTTGTCACACCATCTTACTTTCTGTCAGCCACAGCCTTGCACCTGATACTAGCTGAATAACCCATGGGATGGGTATTCAACAAGTATATTACAGTCTTATTCTGTCAGTGATGCTTGCATGAATTCCTGACCACTGACAATCCCTTCCTTCCTTATTTTCAATTTACAATATAGAGTTTTAGTACCCAGGCCTGCTAACATTAATTCTAGGTAAAAAAATTGCCAAAATTTATTGCTTTATCAATATTATTTCACCTGCTACCTGAAATATTTGGTTTGTTCACGCAGAAAATAACTAAATCTAAGGAGATTACTGGTAGAGTATTGATAAAGTCAGTGGATAGTAAAAAGAAAAACCGAAACCTTGTCTCTATTTGTCAGGTTCAAATACAGTTATTGCAAAAATACCACAGATCATTTACTTATTTTATCCCTTCTGTATCAGCAGAGTAATTTGCTATATCCGTAGATAAGTACATGGGTATTAGCAGAAAAATTGCCAAGACTGAAATCTAGTGTTGCCAACTAAAAAAAAAATATTTCCGTGCTAGTTTGCCAATAGATGATGAATAAAAAAAATGCCGAAATACGTCTAAGATAGCCAAGAACTACAAAAAAGTGCTCAAAATGGCTAAGATAGTGCTAAAAAAGGCTAAAATGTTTGACCACCAATTTGATGATTTTCGCACCATTGATTTTCATTTGTCGAAGACAATATTCCGTTTGAAGATGAAATTCCACATGAAGACGGGGATTTAACGTCCATTTGAATAATGGGAGTTAATGAAAATCATGATGTATTTATTTAAATAGATCCCTCCAGTGAATTCATTAACAGCAAATATTTTAATAATACGGATACTAAACTATATTGACAATTTCTAATAATAAAAGACTGATCTTTTTTTGCAGGCAAAACTTAAGGGAGAAGATCTATTAAAGTTTATTCATTGGAGGAAAGAAAACAGGAGGGAAAAATGTCAGTGAGGAGGACACTTTTTTTCCTTCTTGCATTTAGACAAATGACTGACAGCTAAATAGCCAGGGCCAGGGTTGAGGGTGCTATGATTATTAGCTGAAGGAATTAAAGGAAGAAGGAGAAAGATGCTCCAGTGAAGCTCTTTATTCATTCGCATAAATACATGGTACAATTATTTCAACCCTCAATCATTCAGACTGACAAACATACACACGTGAATGCAAGTTGATGTATGTAATTAAAAAATGGACATATTTGGTCCGAGAGAATGAATTGTAAATTGCATCATATTATATAAACACTTATCAGAGATGATTTCTAGTTGTTATACAGTTGATATATCATTCAATTTAGACAATGCAAATAGAATAAACAATTAAAGGAAATGGGACTACTGCAGGAATTGAACCTGCAATTGCAAAATCATAGGCACCCTGCAAAATCGTAGCCCCCCCCCAAAAAAAAAATTGTTGGCAAAATCATCAGCTGATCCCAAGTGGCCCAACTTACAGCCTCTGCCCAGGTGTGATGAGACGTGCCCCTCCCGCAAGATGTGAAAGAACAAGGAATGAATGCGACTCCCTACCTTTCCTTCTCTGTCTGCATCCTGTTTCTTCAAGAAACTAATCACATCAACCGTTTCCCATTCCATCTGTTGCATCTTCGTCTGCAGCGCATGATTCTCCATAAGGAGTTTGCGGGCATGTTCCCTGAGCAAAAGGAAAAGACAGTAATCATTTGAAATAGGTTTGCCAAAACATTATGTTGATAGAAGGCAGATGAAGTGAGCCGAAAAATTAATCGTAATTGTTTGCCATAGTTAATCTTATGAAAAAAATAGATAAGAAAAAAATGATTAGTCCCTTGATAGAAACCCTCATAAGACCAACATCTTTTGGCAGCAAGCCATGTTAGGGGTGATCAATTGAAAAATTGGAAAAAAGGCTGTTCAATGAATGTTACTTCTTTCATCTTTTGTTGGGTAGTGATCAGTAAGAAAAACAGATAAAAAAACAAGGGTGAATGCTGCTACACATCAGCTGAGGTACCAATTTAGGATAAATTAAAATTGCAAACCAAACCTTCCTTCCTACCTCCTTAAATGGGTGAAATTAATAAGAATAAAAGAAATGTCTTTTTAGGTCAAAATGAGACCGACTGACTGACAAAGAACGTCTTATTGAGACGTGCGGACGCATCTAAAAATTAATAATGAATCACATACGATGCTTAAAAAGGATCAAAATGATTTACTTGTATTCTTGCTTCAGTTTTTCTGTTGCTTCCAATCGTGCTTCCCAAAGGTTAGAGTTGGCCGCTGCTGTAGTCAAAGCAGACTCAGCTTTCAAGGACTTCTTCCTGGATATTTAAAATAATTAATTGATTAACAAAATCATATAAATTGGTTGAGTAAACAAGAATGATAAGAAAAAAAACAAAAAGGAGAGAAAAAAAAACTACACGGAAAGCGGATATCCCCAGCCGTGAAAGATCCCAGGATTCCACCCTGAATCAAATCAAGTCTTCTCTAGCCAATGGCCCAGCCTTCCACAAAATGTCGTTGGAATTTATCCAGAATTCTTAGAGTTATGTCGTGGGCAAATAGCTACGATGAATTGGAGATATCTATAAAAATATTTCTGGTTAGACTCGAAAAAAATCAATCACTTCTTCCCTAGCCCATTAGGCCTTGGGCCTAGACATTGAAATCCCTTTGAATTTTTTATTTTCTGACCTAAATCTAGGTTGGGAGAAAAAAGAGGGGTTAATGAAAACCAATAGACCTCACAAAAACATACTTTTTTTCCCAAGTTTAAAAGTCAGCATCTGTGCACTGACACTTTCCTACATTTGCTAGAGCGGTGTGCCTGGTTCAATACACTCTCTGGAGCAGGAAAAAGATCCATCCACTTGAGTGATATGTATAGGGAGATGGATATATATGAATATATGAAGATATATATATATATATATATATATATATATATATATATATATATATATATATATATATATATATGAATATATGGAGATATATATACATAAATATATATATATATACATTACAATGATATATATATATATATATATATATATATATATATATATATATATATATACATTACAATGATATATATATATATATATATATATATATATATACATACATGTGCAATGATGTATATATATATATATACATTACAATGATATATATATATATATATATATATATATATATATATATATATAATGATTCATATATACATAATGATACACATGTACACATATATATGTAATGATATATTTAATATATATATATATACATATACATGAATAAAGATATTTATATATATATATATACATATAAAGAAATATATATGTATGTATAAGATGTATATATACATATAAAGAAATACATATGCATATATAAGATATATATATATATATATATATATATACATACATACATATACATATATATATATATATATATACATAGTATATGTGGTACAAATCAGGCTAGCATTATAACATAATATAATGATATATCAATAATATAAAGCCACTTCTGAAATGTATTGGATTTATTTCACATTTTACTTGTGGAGTTGAGTTGTTTTAGAGTAGAGCTGGAATACATATATATAAGATGTATACATATATGTATCTATGTATATATATATATATATATATATATATATATATATATATATATATATATATGAGTAGTGTTGTTCTGATTAGTGCGTGATTTGACATAGCATGTATTTGATAGTAAGTATCACTGTACAATTTACAATGTAACTATCTTTTATTTCATTAATAAACCATTTTTCCAAAACACAAAATTCGTGGAGTTTATGTAGATTATATAGAGTACTTTTATTTTCCCCTTTAAGAGTTCAAAATCAAGAGGGAACTTTTATTTTCCACTTTGCAGGTTAAAATCAAGAGAGAAATTTCATTTTTAGGGATCTAAATATGGGGGAAATCTTTTTCACTTTTAGTGAATCAAAATATTTGGTAAAATTTGTTTTTCACTTCCAATGGAATGAATCGAAATGGTTTTTTGTTTTATTTTTACAGGTTAAAATTGAATTTCCTTCAATTTAAGAAGGTCAAATTTGATAGCATGATTTATTTCACTTATAATACTCAAAATCCAGGTAAAATTTTTTTTTCAATTTTGGGGTTCAGAATTAATAGGAAAATGCTTCTCAATTTAAGGTTCAAAATCAGGAGGGAAGATTTTTTGAAATGTTAGTGTGTAAAATAGAAGAAAACTTTTATTTTCATTTTTTTTGTTCAAAATGTAAGGGGGAGCCTTCATTTTTAGTGGTTGAAATATCAGGGGAAATTCCTCTTCAATTTCAGTCTTCAAAATTGGGGAGGGAGATTTTTTCTCTCTCTTAGGGGTGAAAATTGAAAGGGAATGTTTATTTTCATTTATAAAGTTTAAAATCAAGATTAATTTTTTTTTTCCATTTTAGAGGTCTAAATCGAGATGGAGGATTTTTTTTCACTTATAGGGATTAGATTCAAAGGGTAATTTTTTTTATCACTTGTTGAGAGCGAAATCCACAGAAATTTCTTTTCACTTTTATGGGGCAAAATCAAGGAAGAAAATCAGTGGCATTTCTTTTCACTTTTAATGGTCAAAAACAAGGGGAATATTTTTTTTAATTGGGGTTAAAATCAAGTACAAATTCATTTTTTTTAAATTCTAAGGGTCAAAACCAGAGAGGAATTTTTTTTTCTCATTTAAAAATCAATTGGGGAAATTATTTTTCACTTTGAGGGGGTCAAACAAAATCAAGGAGTAACTTTTTCTTTTATGGGGCAAAATAAAGGAAGAAAATCAAAGGGGCATTTCTTTTCACTTTTAAGGGTCAAAAACAAGGGGAATATTTTTAGTGGTCAATATCTAGAAGAAATTCTTTTTCAAATTTAGGGATCAAAATAGAGGGGGAACATCTATTTTCATTTTTAGGTGCGAAAACTAAAAAAGGATTTTTTTTTACTCTCAGAAGGAAATCAAAAGAGGGAAATTATTTTTTCACTTCTGGAGTTGATATTGACGGAGAACGTTTTTTTCCACTTTTTGCGTCAAAATCAAGAATGAATCTTTTTTCATTTCAAGTGGTCAAAATCAATAAAATGGTAAAAAAAAAATGTGAACAAGCTTGGACACCTTGTGAAATGAAGTTAATTTTGATAAAGAATTTAATTATCCAAAACAGGTATCAAAAGACTTTTACTGAAGAATGTGGGTTTGGAACGTCAGGGTCATCTATTGTAGTTTTGCCCATGAGGGTCATTGATACGTGGGGTGCCCACATGGAGCTAGAAGCAACAACATTCAAATTCATAATTCAAAGAGTGTTTGGATAAATCATTGGACAAAGAAGTGAACATGAATAGTTATATATTCTTTATTCAATAATAACAAGAACAAAGATAGTTTATCTTTTTGTACTGACTGTCAAATAATGTTTATGTTCCAAAGAGTCTGTGATAAAATTGACGTTTCATTAACATTCATAGAAGAGAGTGTGAGTCAGTATGTAAGTCTTTCAGGGTTAAACAATGTCTACATACAAGCTAGGCCATGACTGACTATCTTCAAGTGTCAATTGTCTATATATCAATTTGCTAGGCTCCCAGACTAAACCAACTCTGTCTGATGAAGGCTGGCCAATGATCAGTCAATAATTTGTGAATGTATCCAATGTTTAGTTTTTTAATATTTTTCTTTTGGAGGGAAACTCCTCAAGTCTATTTTGTGCAATTTTTGTTCAACTGAGTTTGAGTGGTCCCTACAAGATAGATCTTTTAAAATTTTTATTACCTCCCTAGAAAATGGGAAACACTAACATCGCTGACATTACCATTCTACCATGATAGAGATAGGTCTAGAAATAGGGTCAGTTTTTGCGGTAGGGGCAGGTTTTGGTGATTTGTGACCTCAGTCACTGGAGTATGAGAAAATAGAGCAGAGTATTTGTTCTGTATGAGGGACATCACTGCTTTTCAACAACCTGACAGCTTCATTTACTTCTATCAACGAAATTGGAAAGAGGTTATGTTTATGGTCGTGTCTGTCCGTCCGTTAGTTTGTTCGTTTATTCGGACGTTTACTTGTTCGTTTGTTGGTTCGTCGGTCCACAGGATATCTCCGAAAGTATTGGATGAATTTCAATTAAATTTTGAGTAAGGTTGGGTGATTGGGTAAGAAAGAAGTGGCTATATTTTGGGCAGATCCAGGAATTTTTCTCATTCACAGATATTTCATCGTTTTTTTTTTGTTTTTTTTTTCTCCAAATTAAATTCATAACTCTTCACATGATATCTCCCAAAGTTATCAATAAATTCAAATGACTTTTGGTAGAAGGGTGGGCAATAGGCTACGGGATAAATGGTTGAATTTTGGGGCGGATCCATGCAAAATAATCACTCCTACATCGTAGTTAAATGCCCAAACCACATAATATCGCCACTTTTCATGTTTGTCCACAAATATCTCCCAAAGTTCTCAATCAATTCCAATGATATTTTATGGGAGGGTTGACAGTAAGCTACGAAAGAACTGATTAAATTTTGGGGCGGATCCATATGCAATTAATACCCCAGACAATGACGTTTGCAAAGGTATGCGCTCTCTGGGTACTTTTGTAATACAAACCTGTTTTTGTTTGAATTAGAAAATGGATTTGAATTTAGACTCATCTGATAAGTTGTTTTTTTATTTAAGTCCAGCTTTTTATTTTACTCCCTAAACTAAATACTGGCTACAGTTTTTTTTTTTCAATTATTTACACTAAAAAAAAAAAACCCTAAAAACAAATAATGCCCTTGTAAACGAAAATGTCCCAAGATATCCCCAAACCCCAAAAACATATGAGAAAACTAAAAACTGATAGAAGCCGTTAAAATAAACGAAACATAAGAAATCAAATCGATATATAACATAAGTAAATGATGAAAATGTTTTTAAAAAAATCAACGTTTTTATCAGACGAGCCACGGATTCCAAACGTCGGCTTTTTGAACGGCGAAAGAGTTTTTGAAAAACGATATGATAACAACAAATAAAACTTACCTATCTTTATTCTTATCCTTGCCTTTACTCTTCTTCGGCATCTTTGCTGGTATTTAATTATCAGTTAATCAATAGAAAGTGAATTAGATAAGTAAGAAAAATTCAAACCATTCGTTAACAAGTTGAAGGGGAAACACATGCTTGACGGTGTCCATGTTTTGAAAACAGTAAACTTTCTCCTTAGCAACGAATTAACTTCGATTTTCGAAAAAAAAAAATTCAATAAACTGTTTATATTTTTTTATACTCAGATTCAACCTAATCCCTAGTGATGCCGGAGATGAAATATCGAGTATTTTAGATAAATAAACATTTTAAATTGAGATATTCTTGGGGTGACTCATATCGCGTACAGACTTTTTAAAAACTACACTATTTCACCTCTGCCAACGAGATTGAAAGGAGAGGTATGTATTCAGTGATTATAATTCATTAATGCTTGTCTGTCTCTCCATTCAATATCTCCAAAAGTTCTCAACGAATTTCAATGTAATTTTCTGAAAGGCTGGCCCATGGGCTGAGGGAGGAGTGATTAAATTTTGGGGAGGATCCAGGAATTTATTTTCTTACTGTTACCTCCCAGTATCGTATCTATTTGTCAACACAACATCTCAAAATGTTCTCGATGAATTTCCATCATTTTTTTTTTCAAAGAGTGGCCCATAGGCTTAAGGAAAAGTGATTAAATTTGGGGGCGGATCCAGGAATTTTCTCAACTGTTACCTCCCCTGCATCGCAGCAATACACGAACTAATTTTTATTCAGTTCATAGTGACAATGGCATTGCTGTTGGCAGGGATATGCATTATCTGAGTGCTGTCTAATTTCCTCATGCAAGCACGCATAGGTCATTCTGAAACTCTAAGTTCTAGTCACGCTTACGTAATACATTATCAGCAGCTCTAATCACCCAGCATAATTTTATTCTGCTTGATATACATCGCGTGACGGATGACATTGCGTGTTAGTTGATGTTGAGCTTTTGCTGACAATCTCTTTATGAATTTTATTCATTGGATCATTATCCACTGTGACCAAAGGTGGCGAAGTTTTCTTCCATTTTTATATGGGTGTGTGTTTGTTGGTGCGTTTGCGTGTTCCAGCACTCCAGGCCATACCGCTTGGTCACCAGACTTGGAAATTGGCATCAGTACTCAACTAAACCCTTTCTAAAAATATTTTTTTTTGATTCTCGGGAAAAAAAAATTTTGACGTCTTTTGGGCCTTGTTTTGATACGTTTATCGATAACATGTTTCCAGATGTTTTTTTAAAATTCTATTATAGATGTTTTCGAGTGGGAGACACCAGTGATGTCATGAATAGAATTCATTCTGACCATATTCATCCTTTGATTGAATTCTCTCACATGACTTCAAAATTTAACGCTATGGCTGTTTAATTATTGACTGTCATGACAAGTTGTATTTATTCATATTTTTAGAATGCACATGATTATCTATAATCTGGTATTATTACATTGGTGAACAGATGTAGACTGGAAGCAATCTGTTGTTATTCACCGAATTGGTGTAGATTCCCCTTATTTCCTGAATTTACCAACATTAAATGAAAGACTAGCATTCCAAGGGAAATTATTAATCACCACCACTCTTATACGCTTTGTTGGGGGTGATCAATCAAAAAGTTGGAAAAAAGTATGATCAATGAATAAGTTACTATTCTCGCCTTTAGTTGGGTGGTGATCACCATAAAAGGACAGAAACTTGAAATTTTGCACACACACTCCTTACAGAGGATAGGTGAAATGTTTTTTTGATTTTTGAAAATTCCTATCCAAAATGGGTTTTTGGGGGGGAGGGGGGTCAATATGCAATGTAATTTTATGGTAAATTAGTCACTAGTTTTAAAATCCAAACTTTTCAGTGATCCATCAAAAGGCGAGAAAAGTAACTCATTTATTGATCACCCCTTATCCACAATTTTTTGATTGATCACCCCCAACACGACATGCTGCCAAATGATGTTGGTCATGTGACGGTCTCTATTGTGTGACTGACCAGACCTGCTTTGTTATTAGTTCACAATCAATAAAAACTATTTTTAGGGGAAAAGAAAAAAAAAAGCAGATTTTGGTCCTTACACCCATGCAAAGCTGGTAATAGGCCAAGGCCTGATGGGAATGTAGGTCCTATTTCCAAGTATATTTGTAATCAGGGCTAAAAACATTTGATTTGTGTGTCAGTCCATAGATACACAATGTACAAACAAGTAACAATACAAGAACTAGAAGCTTTTATTGAAAAGTTAATGACAAGCAATTTCCTTCAAAATGTCTAAAAGACAATAGATCATCATCATCATCATCATCCTTCTTCTTCTTCTTCTTCTTCTTCTTCTTCTTCTTCTTCTTCTTTTAATGTCTGTTGTTGGACACATTTTCCCCAGGATTTGCCCCACTTCTCTATTGTGGGCTTCACGGAGCCAGTATTTTCTAAATTTGTCCTGTTCATCTCTCCATCTTGTATTCTGTTGGCCTCGGTTGCACATGATCTCTGGGGATCCATATTGTGAGTCATGATGTTCATTGGTTGTCTTTCATTCTCACAATATGACCAGCCCACTGCCATTTGAGCTTTTTAATGGATTCTATGATCTCTTGGACTACTGTTTTCTTCCTGATATACTGTGATATATACTATTTTGTGATCTCTCATGTGCGCGTTGCATGCTTCTCAGTTTGCGAGTCTGTCTCTTGATTAGGTTCCATGTTTCAGCTCCATAAGTGACTATTGGGAGGATGCATTGGTTGTATACTCTTCTTTTTAAGAAAAAAAAAGAAAAAGAAAAAGAAATAGAGTATATTTTATCTATACAGAAGCCTATATCTATGCAAATTATCATGTTTTATTGTAAAATTGTCAATGGTGCCCGGTCCTGTTATCAACTAAAACTCATAATGGATTGGTCCATGTGAAATAGATTAACAGAGCTATGAATGAATAAAAGGGTTGAAATGAAGTGAGATAAGCTGTTACCATTACAATGAAGAATATATCAAAGAAATCCTTACCATTGGAAACTGACTGAAAAGATGAATGAGTGAGTGTGAAGTGAGTTTAAATAAATTTTATTTTTGATAAAGTAAGTTTCTTCCAAGGAATTTTCTTCATACTGCACAATATCAGAGGTGATTTTTCTTACATAACATTTTGTCTTGAGACTTTATATCCAATCATCCTTTGAAACAGCTTGACGTGTATTGAGACTTTAAAGAAAATCCAAGTTAGAATGTTGAATCGTTATCAAAAATGAATTACCAAAAAATTAGTTTTATGTATTGGTATTATATTTTCAACGATTCAAGTATTCTATTCCCGGCCCAAAAGAAGCTTTATGAATAGCAGTTAACCTACCATGATTATACAAAATAAGCCTGTCATTTCTATTGGGATTATGCTTCTATTGTAATAATAAGCACTGAATATAATACCCCAATCAGGTTTATTTGGAAATCTATCAGTATTAATTCTTATGAACCTTCTTTAAAATCTAAGTATTTTGTGTTGTCCACCTTGACTCTCTCTATAATATCAATATTCTCTAACAAAGGATCCCATTAGTCTCTACCAGCGTGAGTAAACTGGCTTGAAATCAGTGGCCCAAATTAAAGGGCAGAGGTATAGCTGGGGACTTGAAGGCCCAAGGGGATAGGCTCTTCCAGGTGCCCACCCTCAAACATTTATTGCAGTGGTTTCCAACCTGGGGGCCATGGACATTGTACAATCTTAGTAAGTTAATTTCTTCCTCTACAGCAATACCCCTGCTAACTGGTCTCACCAGGTTTCTTGTCTGTTGGTCTTTTCTGGATGGTAACCAATAATTAACCAAGGACTGGTGACTGGGTATCCATTTTTCAAGAACTACCACTTGGAAGGATAGAATTCTTTTTCTCAAGTTCAGAAAACTGCTTTCAAAAAACTCGTGATGATATTGATCTATCTATTAATTTTTCTTGTCTTGTATACCTTTTCAGAGACTCCTGGGATATATATCACTAGGTTTCAATGACTGCTGGACGTATATGTTTCCCATCAAACTTCATAAAACTGCTCCACATGCCGTAGTTGGTGGTGATCAGTTAAAAAATTGGAAAAGAGGGCTGATCAATGAATGAGTTACTTCTCTTGTCTTTTGATGGGCATTGATCACTGAGAAAGTAAGACTTTATTTAATACAAGCGGATACAAACCAAAGGATCAATTTAGTAAAAGTTTATATTGCAAACTGCCCCCTTCCAACTAAGAACCTGTTATGGACAGGAATTTTCAGAAAAAAACAAAAATGTTTTTGTTGACATATTAAGAAGTGAATGTTCAATTTTTCAGCCTTCTAGCTCGATTGGTGAAGCCTATGCATCTGATACATACATACATACATTATCAGATTCTTTCCAAGTTTACATAAAATCAAGTGTGCAAACTAGTCTTAGAAACAAGGTTTTCTCATTGTGTATGTTCAACACAAAAATCATTTTTTCAAGTAGAAAAAATATAAATATTTGAAAAAATCAAGTCATTCAGTTTTCATTTACCCTAGCAGCTTCATTCTCCCACCAAATAATTCCACCCATATGAATGAATCATTCACCAGTTCCATAAGTGCTGGTGTAAGGTCTGATATTATAAAACAAGGCTTTCTCCATTCTCCAATCTCTGATATAGTTCATTTAATTTCTGAATGAGATCAACCAATGAAATTTTATGAGATGAAATTACTTTCAAGCCAAATTAAAGAGAAATATTCAGGTCACAGTCGAGATTGCTAAGCCCTGACCTTATATTTCCTCAGTAGAACTATTTCCTCAGTGAATTGACAAAATAATGTAGATATGCAGCGCTTCTTGAACTGGTGAATGATTGACCCAAGAGTGAATTAAATTGTTTTGGGGATGAATGAAAGTAGAGGAGTGAATGAAATATAAATGGTAAAAATTTATTGAATCACTATTGCCCCACAAATAGCCAACCAGCTTATTAGGTTACAGATTCTCCTCTCTTTCAGTGTCTGTGTCTATCTATGAGTATGTGTGGATGAGAGTGTGTATGTGTGTCTCTCTCCCTCTCTCTCTCTCTCTGGGTGCTCCTGGTCACATTTTTGGGGCTACAATCTCGAAAATTTGCAAAATACACAAGGCACTATCTGAAGAACAGATTTTTTTGTTTTTTCAAAAAACTACTTTTGGGGGATCTCTATGGTCATTTTGGACCAACAATGCCAAAATCTTGTGCTAATATTTTTTAGATAATTTTTCAGATAAAAGTTCAATTTTTTTTATATAATTTTGAATAATTTTTTTAGACCATCAGATTACACATGCAGGCAATGGTGATTCATTCATGTGAGATACAGGTATATTTTTTGATATCTAAAAAGACATTGCTGTTAAAATGTTTAATAAAGTCTGATTGCTTTGTAATTTAACTGTAAACTCTTGTCCAACTCCAGTACCAAGTCTGGAGTTGACTTAGTTTTCTCACTGTAACAACATGAACAACAATAACAATCCTCACCAAAACAAGGGATGTCAAACCCACATATAAATATGTATAAATCTGGCAATGACAATAATTTGTTTTGATTGGGACTTGTTTTTCTTTTACCGTTTGTGATGTAAATTTAGTTTTTCATTGAACAAAGCTAACTGCGCTTTTACTGTTATCAAAATGCCTCGGAAATCGGAAGGAGGAGGTGTGACATCATTAAATGAATATCTATTCCGATCAATTTTTTCTCACCATGATATCATAATAAAATTTTTGAGGTCTGCATTTTTGCATTTAAAAAAAGCCATAAAATGCCAAAAAAATGCCCAAAATTGCTATTTACCAAAAATACCACCCGTAAAATATTTCTGTAGTTGGTTGTCTTCTTTTCTCATCTATTTGCTAGCTGGATAATGATAGAGTCAACATATTTCAATAATGGACATATCTTATCAATCTGGAAATTCAACTCTTCAGCCCCCTGAATTTCCAGGGCCCCTTTTAGTCCTCTGGGCTCTGATGGGAAGCACCAGCTGCACTTTCTTCTCAGAAGCCTCCTGACAGACATCTGAGGAAGGATACATTCTTGCAACATTGTGACACTAGGGGACCAGGAGTCCCCCGTGTCCTAAAAATTACTATGGTTATTACCAAAGGAGTTATCTGTATTAAAGGGATAATATGTTTTTTTAAAGATACTGTAGGAAGTTGAGAATTACGTGCTTCTAAGTGCGGGCACCTGCAGTTTCTCAATTTAATGTGTTCTGTCAAATCCCTGGGTTGCAAAAACAAGTACTTTTCGAGAAGTTCTCCTCCTGGTTCGATGGCCAGATAAGGGCCAGTGTCTGGGGTCTTGAGAGAAAGAGTAAAGCTTTTGAAAGAAAAGTTATTTGCAGAGTTCTTGAGAGAGGGGGAGGTTAATTGATGATCTTGGACGGACTTGCGTCGTGAGATGGATGAGGGTCAATATTTGGGATTTTCTGGAAGGATCGAGATAACAGGAAAAGAAAGAAAGGAAGTCAATTACAAAGAAATACAGTGTTGATACCAAGGGCTTAAATAGGAGGGATTTTCGTAACAGCAGCAGTAGAATTGGGGTTGGAGAAGAGAATGCTACCAGTCCCTCTCATCAGCCGTCCGCCCTTGTAACCGTCAACCGCTGCTACTATCAACTAGACTATCGTTCGTGACTTAAGACACCAGTCAGTTTGACTTAGACGAAAATCGGCCACCTCTCTTTTCAACAGCGGATAAGCATTTCCCGTCTCCAGAGATATTGATAATCAATACTCTATATAAAACAGTTAAACGGAATTTCGACTTGTTGCCTTCTTTTACTAACCCAGTACCACGGCTGGTTTGGTGTAGTTTGTGAGACCATCACACAGATGCTGAAGGTCCACAACATGACCAGCCCATTGCCATTTGAGTTTTACAATTATTCCAGAACTGCTAAGGTTTAAAAATTCACAAGAGGGAGTTTTCCAAAAAAAAATGGCCCTTCCCCCAACTATAGCCGGGGAAGGGCAAAGAAAATGTTCAACTCTAGAAGCTCTGAAACAGCTGTTTTAGTGTATTGAAAATCTCATTTTAAACCATGAAATGCGGGAAGACTTGGCAGGTTTGCAAAGTGGAGGGAAAAAATTTCACAGGCATATTTTTTCGATTTGGTGACCCGTACAAATCAATACATGCAAATGCCCTCTCTTATGGTTTGGATCAAAATGTAGTATCTGTTCCACAGCATTGCCGAAAGAGTCAGTACTAATACTTGCCAACGAAATGGGCTGTAGATTGTATGGCAGTGTGAGCATGAAGACCAAGTGTGCAGATGCAATGCGTAAGCCAATGAGGGGACACTGACGCTGTGCATTGCTGAGTGCATTAGGAACCTTTGGACTTATCTTTGGGTTCTCCCATTGTTACTCACCCCAGCTGCGGGGAAGCAGTTCGCCCTGGGGTGGCACTGTTTCATTGTACTAAGAGGGAAAGGTTGGGTTAGTCCTGATGCTTTCGCGACCTCAGTTGCGGTGACTGGAGCTATTTTTGAGGGCGCTCCATCCCACGTTAAACTCGACTTTGTGTCCCATCTCACCCCCGTGGGAGCGCGAGTAAATGGTGGTGGGGGACAGCTCTGGTCTTCAAAATGCAGGAGACTAGGTAGGTCATTAATTCCTCATCTCGGAAATTCATGAGATCTTTGTATCTTGTTGCCGAGAGTAATTCGGCCGCTTATAAACAAAGATCATTTTTTTTTTTCTCGTTCTCTGGTTCCTTTCTTCGTACCAGACGACATTCTTACGGACAAAAAACATTTTTTCCCTAGATCCTAATCCATACATTCCATCTCTCTCTCCCTCATTTAAAGCATAGAGAACAAGAAATGATAAAAAGAGTTTACTCCATCGGCTTTTGTTTCCTGTTAATTGTGTAGATGAATAGACCAGTCACGCTTTATTGAATTAGAGTAACGTTGTCTCTCCTCATGGACTGAGAACGAAGCCACTACCCACCACCAGCAACAACTGTAGCCTCCAGTAGTAATAGACTCCTCACGGTCGGTTTCATAATCTATGCCAGGAAGAAAGACGCCTATTTTTGTTATTTGACGCACTACTTCGTTTCGGTCACTAGGAGAACTAGTGACGATTACAAAACAGGTGAGTTAATGGTCTTGTGTTTATTCCAAGTTATGCTTTACGCAGGTGAGTCTAAAAATGTAGAGACGAAGCAGTAGTTTTAGTGACGTTCTTGAAAGAAGAAATTCGTTGTTGCTTTTGATAATTGTGTTGTTTCATTCATATAAACGTTTACGCAAGCAAATGTAAACAACGATTATGTGACAGAGGTAGTTCAAGTTGTATTATATTCGTTAAAAAAAAAGTCCGTTACATTCACTCTATCTTGAAAAGAAAAAAAAAATATCCCAGTTCTTACAAATCGAAATATATTTTTTCCTTTTAGCCCCCTTCTTCCTGGGTTGTTGCTTTTGGTTAAACTGAAATGTGTGTTGATTCATTTCTGTCGTTGAAAAGAAGTTGAAATAAACACTGAGTAAATTTATTCAAGAGTCTTATCAAATCAGCTGGTTATCGGCAGGAAAGAGGCGGTCCCGAGTGTTAAGTTTCACACCCACCTTCGCTCACTCAAGGTTAAAGGCGCACAATTAAAAAGAATTGAACGATGAAAGAAAAACGGAAAGTGCCAATGCTGTTAACTTGGAAGATTTGGTAAATAAATACGAAAATTCTGTACAAACATTTTTTCCGCATTTTTCTTCTGCTTTTAAGGGAGGGCCGGTTTACTGTGTAAGGCTGAAGTAAGGGTCCAATTTTTCATTGTAAATTGCTCTCCTATTTTAGAGCCAAATCGCTTGCTTTCCCTATAAAAGTTACTCTTTTTCAAAAACGAAATATTTCTTGAAGAAACGACAGTCAAATTCTGCCTAACTATGTAGTTCAAACTATATTTAAACATATTTATTTTATAATTTTTTTTTTACTCAAACCAAATGTTAACCTTTATTTTGATGAACAAGCCCCGTTAGTTCAACGACGCATCTACCACCCGTAGCAGTAGGAAAACTTGAAAGGATGAAGAGCTAGTGTTTTTTTAAAATTCTTTTTAATTCAATTGATTAATTGAATTTTTCACCTTTCGTTGCTAAATATTTCATGTCTGTGTCCCAGCAAGAATTTACTACTTAGATTAGATAGAAGATCGACACAACCTAACCAAGAGACAGACCCGTAAATTAAGAACTATGCAACGTGTACATGAAAGAATAATGCTGGGCCTCACATGGAGAGACCACAAGACAGCACAGTACATCCGAGAAAAGACAAGAGTCAGGGACATCATAGAATCCATTAAAAATCTCAAATGGCGGTGGGCTGGCCATGTTGCTAGAATGGCAGACAACCGATGGGCATCACGACTCACGACATGGATCCCCCGAGATCACATGCACAAACGAGGCTGGCAGAATATTAGATGGAGAGACGAGCTAGACAAGTTCAGGAAGTACTGGCTCCGCGACGCCCATGATAGAGAAGTGTGTCAAATCCTGGGGAAGGTCTATGTCCATCGACGGACGTTAAAAGACATGATGATGATGATGAATGATGATTAATTGATTCTCATACTTGTAAGACATCGTAATATGATATATTCTGCTAGTATTAATTTAAAAAAAATCGTAAATGGCCATTTTTGGATTTTTTTAAACACGAAAATGCGGACCTCGGATATGATAGTAGTTGGTTAAAAAAAATGAATGGAGGAGATGTTCTTTTAATGACGTCACACATCCCACCTCTCCCTTCCTTCGCGTTTCTGTTTGTTTAACGTAACAGAGACTGACCGAAAAGCGTCTAATTGAGAAGTATGGACACATCTAAAATATTTTTCTATGACTTATTTCTTACCGTCGCCCATTAATAGCGTACACTACGTATATGACTTTTTCCCAGTCAGCAGTGTTGCCAGTTTAGCATTTTTCGCGCTGAATTCTGCGCATTTCTTGTCCTGAGAGAGCCAAATTGAGTGCCTATTTTGGCCATTTTTAGAGTATTTTTTGGCCATCTTAAGACTATTTTTCAATTTAGCGCGAAAATTTTTTTTTGAATTGGCAACACTAACACCGCTCGCGCACCTTGTCTCTCTCAACTTTTTTATAAATATTTTTTTTGTGTGATCTTTATTACTGGATGAGACTTTTGAATTTACTCAGTGTTAAACGCAAGAAAGGTGGCCCCGATTTGAAAGTTTAAAAGTACTTGGTACTGCACATCCTCGCTCACTCGGTGTTAGAAACAGCGTATTAATAAAAACAGCCCAACAGTTCAATTCATTCTAAGTAATTACGAATGTTTTTTTAATTCAAAGAGCTTGAGGTTGGTCAATATTATTTGGATAACTGTTTCCTCAAGTATTAATGTTTGTTCAATCAATAAGACCTTCGTTTTTATGAGTTTTGAGAAGAATTAATTATAAAATATTTTAGGGTAGTGGGTTCTATTTATAGTCTAACTTTAATGCCAATCTAGTCCCTTTCTTCCTACCCATTGTGCGAAACTGTGGATGTGAAGTATTCAGTTACTTTTCCTGTATAACCATTTGTTGATTGGAGTGCTATCTATTGATGTGAAGGTTATTATTAGATAAGCTTTTTTTGATTTAATCCAATCAAATCACCTTACAAAGACGATGAATGAGCCAAGCTTCTTTCTCATACCTATTGTATAGTAAAGTGGACGAATGATTTATAAGAAAAGGACAAATAAATGAAGATAATTGTTTTTCAGTAGTTCATTCCCACGTATAGATATCGACATCTTACAAGTGTACAAGTGCTAGATATATCTTTCCGGTGTTGGGCTCAAAGCAGTGCCTTTTCGTATTTTTATCCGCGTCTTGGGTGCGTACTCTTAACTTTCGTCTCGGTTTGTTTACTGGTGGGATACTAAATACACATTTACAAAAAGCCGAGTAACCATGTCAAGGTAAATAAGTTCAATTTTCTTGCTTGATATTCGAATCAGATTTAAAAAGAAATCTTTAAGGCTTGTAAGTATAGTAACTTTGTTGATACTGTTGCTAACGATTTACTGTATAGCTTTTCGTCGCGTGTCTGAGCCCTTCCCTACCTTTTAAACTTATAAAAATGTTCACAATTATACCTATTTTATTCACTTTCTTTTGAGCAGTTGCTACATGAAATGTCACGATCGATTCATTACATTTAATCTTATCTATCAAGTATTTTTTCATCATTATTTAGGGTATCTTAAAACTTTTTTTAGAGCGAAAAGAAAAAAACAAACTTTTCTTTGAAATGACCTTCTTTTTGAAACAAAGTTAATCAAATTAAAATTTAAACTCAAATTAATTAGTGGAGTATGGAACGGTAGATTCTATGTTTTTCTCAAAACCACTTGTGACTTGAATCTGTAGTTCTCTTTTTATTTTATTTACTTTTGTTATACGCATTTCAAATATTATTGGTCAAAAATTCCTTTTTTTTTCCTTTCAAGTTGGCGACAAATTTATATCTAGCTTAGATTAACCGAACTTGTTTATTATATTCATAAATTTGGCCTGTTTTAAGATGATTCTTCAGTTGAATCTTCCCATCATTTTTTTTGAATAACTGAAATATTTCTCATAGCTTTCTTGTCATCAAGATCCTATATAGTTTTCTTCGATCAAGATACTTGTGGATGAAACTTTGAGTGATTTCTATGTGTATTTATGTCATGATATGAGGCTAAGTAGACCCACCCAAGGACGACTATGTCGATATTTTCATACCTTAACTTAGTATATTACACGTACAAACATAGGTTGATTTTAAAAGTAAGCTTTGGAAATGTGTAATTAGAACATGAGGCCAGGGTAAAAAAAAACATTGGGAAATATAACGATTTGATTTTGAAGAAATCAGTCCTTAGCAAACAGAAAAATATTCGCAGTTTGAATCAACCCGTAAAACTTTTCCGGGTTTGATTTTTTTGAAAAAATTATTCTCAAGTATAAGTAAGAGAAAAGACAAGTTTATTCTGGTATTTTAATTGATTTAAATTTACTAATTGAAGGGGCTAAATATTCCCTTATTTACTTTTTAAAAAAACACTAATCATTAATAGCCCCCAAACTTTTATTTTGGTTGCAATAGAGAACTTTAACCGAACTTTTTGAACACGTGTCAACTCCTTCTTGCCTGTCCGGGTGTAATAGGGCTCGGGTTGCTAATTAAGCACCTTTCTTGTTCCGGCAATGCTGTAAAGGCCCTTAATTAGCGAGAGCGTACTCAAACAGTTTGGTCATCTAGTTTTTTTTTTTTTTATTTACTATTTGAGTATCTATTAGTATGTTTTGTTTTTTTTTACTATTTTATCTTTCTAGCGCCTTTTAGCTGTCATTTTTGAGTTGGCATCAGTGCCGTCTTCGCCGGGCTTGTTTTGAGCAATTTGTTCTTCGCCCGGCGCGACCACAGGTCGTTAATTTGTCCTCCTTTTTAACTGTTATTTTAGTGTAAAAAAATAATCGTACCTAAAAGTACACATAACAGTCATATTTACACAATAAAACCTTAAACTCTAACGGTGGTGGTGTAATAATTTAAACACCATTCATAATTCTCTTTAAACACGACTTTAATTTACATTGTAGCAAGCAACAATAATACATATTCCTGTTAACTACTTCTATTTCATAGTTATTACCACTCTATTGCTAAAAGATAAATTTTCTGGTGTTCAATCTACCCGTAAGTCTCCCCGATCTCTCTCTTTTTCTCTCCTAACAATGTCAACCCTAGATCTTTCGAACCTATCCTCATAACTCATACTTTTCAATTCTGGTACTAACTTAGTTACCCGTCTGGACTTTTAGAAAAAAAGATTTTAAAAAAATCTTTTTGTTAGTACTGTGACCTGGAGGAGGCTTACCCAGCATCATTCAAGTATTTTAGGGTCCTAGGGAGAAAATAATCGTCAAGTTTCCTCAGATGTACTGAGAGAGAAAAGACGGTCGTGAAGACCTCCGTTAACCTATGTACTTACCGTTGTCAAGCATTTATTTTCTTATAAACCTATTTTTATCAAGTAGTTGCCGTTGTCAAGTAATTTCATTTCTTGTAAGTTGGCAGTTATCGTTGTCAACACGGGTGTTGTGAACTACATTGCACGGTTCACGTTGTTAACTTGTCGGGCGTAGTACAAATAGGACATTGGACAAAATTTCAACATTTAAAGTGTCAAGTTGGACAAAAAGTCATTGGTTACATTAGAACGTAACAAAACTTCTAGTAATTAATTAGTGACGGTATAAATGATTTTCAACTGGTTTCGTAATCGAAATGTATATCATCGGAGTTTTTTTTTCTTTCTTACACTTATTCCAAAAATGAAAAAAAAAAAAAACCCACAGGGTATCGAATTTTTTTTATCAGGCCTCATATTTTAATTAATTATCAATTTTTAGGTGTATAAAAAAAAATAATAATAATCTAAAGTTCCAAATCCTATTTCCTTGTTTGTGTCAGTGAATTGACAGTTGAGACTTGATAAAAATGTTTTTGTCTTATGAAGGACTTTTTGTCCCACTTGGCAATTAAGGGGTGAAATTATGTCCAGAGAAATTTTTGTCTGCACACCCAACATGTCTGAGGGGCGGGGGTCAGTCAATCTTTCAGTTTTGGATAGTAGTTCCCGACCTTTTCTTTACCAAGGACCCCTTTTATTCAAAAGAATTTCCCACAGACCCTGGGCTTTTGAAAGGTCTGCCTAATCAACAAAATCGTGTTCCATTCCCAGTTTTTATGGACCCCAGATTGGGAATCGTAACCTGGAATTTCCGCCTTATTGGAAATGGCCTGGATAGGTATCAAATAGCAATAAATCTGAGAATATATTTGGCACTGTTGAATAGCTCAATCTGTGCAGATTAACGTGTGTAAATCCACCCTCCTAGGCTTCTGGGCAAAACAGTGATGAGTATTGAAACATGACAGTGTTCAAGATGGTACCAGACCGACTGTTCAATTTAGACACCTATCGGGGAAATTTTTTATTGAAGTTCGAAACTGCGTTTTATGGAAAGTTTATAGACCTTCCAAGTGTCACACATTCTGATACGCTCACATGCATGGAAAGAACATTCTCACGCAGTTTGCAAAAAGTGTTCAATTTATTTAGATCTATTAAATTGGTTTACATTTCTGATAAAAAATCTTATCTCAGATGAGAGGTAAATTTACAGTCCACACTCAGGAAGACTATCAATGATGAAATAGGAATATATTTTTTTAATATATTCTTAAATACATATTACTCCTGATTGCTGCGATCGTAAATTCAGTCTGAGAGGAGAGTGTTCTGAGCCAAATTCAGATGAGCTTTCACTTTGCGGAAAAAAATAACTCTTTAAATAAGAAAACTTTTTGTTAAGAATTGTTAGTTGTAAATCGGTAGGTATTCGGTGTATTTTCGGGAACTTTAGAGCTCACATTATTTTAAAAGATATACATTCAAGACTTTTGGAACATGTTTTGAATAGATTTCTAAATGACCCTTGATTTTAGTAGATATGCCCTGAACTGCAATTTTAGCCAATCTTGGATTCATAATTTTCGAAATTTTCTTGTTTAGCATGCCAGTCAAACTCCCCCTAGAAGACCCCACCAAATTTCCCTTCCTACTCTGTTAAATGTTGAAATTTTTGGCCCTCTTGCTCTCTTGGTATGGCCTGTGTGCATGATATGTAACTATATGTAGCCAACTAGACCCACTTGAAAACTGAAGAAATATCTTTTTATGTTGACGGTAGGAGAGACGGAAGGTATATAGAACTGCATATCAGAATGTGTCTGTCTTGTCTAAAAGTAGTAGTGCCGTTATGCTGGCTACAACTTCAGCCATTCTACTTACTCAGCCTGTTTGTGAAATGTGAATCAAACTTAGAGGCTACAAGCACCTGAAGTGGCGTCACTCAGCTCACCCTGTCCCAGCCGGAGTTTGAATTCAGCTCGCTGAGTCCATTCTCCGTTCTGTTACCCAACCCTTCTCTAAGCTTTTGTGCGCAGTAATTTCCTTCGTGCGCCAGTTGCAAAACACTGCTTAGGGGTAACTATGCCCATAATCTATGAAAATGCACAAAGCCTAATCAGCAAGTCAAGATTATTTTCCAGATGAAATCGATAAACCTGATTAATTGTTTTATGTGTTCTCAGAAATGCTGACCTGTCAAGAGAAAAATGGCCGACGATTCTTGACTATGAAAGCCAATAGATTGTTATCAAGATTGTTTTTTGACTTACACCGTCCCCAGATGATTGCTATAAATGGGCATGCCTGGTAACAAACGCAAAATAGATTCTAGGTAAAGAGTGTGTGATAGCCTGGTTTATTTTCTTACTGAGATTATTAATCATTAACTGTCAACATCGGTTTTTTTCAGTTTTAAAGTTGGTCTGGCTAGCTCCATATGTATGTATGACATGAACAAGGACCAAAGGGCGGAAATTTTAAACATTTGCTCTGTATTATGTCTGGAAATAATAATTTTTCTAAAAATCCCACTGAAATACTATTTTTAAAAGGGGGTTCAGTTTGCAATATATAGTTTATGCTGAATTGATCTCTCGGTTTGTGTCTGCTTTTTTTCTTGAAAATTCAGACTTTTTTAGTGATCACTGCCCAACAAAAGGCGAGAGTGATAACATTCATTGATCACCCTCAGCACGGCATGCTGCAGAGAGCCACTGGTATCGCAACGGTTTCTATTGTGTCACTGACCACACCTGTCTTTAACAATCTTTTTATATATAACTGAAATAATTTTATGTGTTATTCAATTTCATCTGGATGTTGGTGCGTGACACACTAGCGTGCAGTAGCCAGTATCAGAACAAATTTTTTTGCATGTTTTACTAATTGTGTGTACTAGTATGATGTGCGGTATCAGGCTTTCCTTTAAATTCAATGAAACACGCACATGTATGTGAAGATAGACACATATGTATAATGATAAGTGATTTTGCATTTACTTATATAATAAGTAGTAGTTTCTATTACTATGTCTGTATTAGACTCTTTCACTTGGGAGTAACTACTTTGCTGTTAAATATATCTCCTACACACCACCTAAAACAGTGTTTCCCAAAGCCTATATTTCGGTCGAGAATGAATACATTGAAGATTCAAGATTTAAACAGGTCTGGTTAGTTATCCAATAGAAACTGTCACGTGATCAACATTTCTTGGCAGCATGTTGAGTTTTTATCTATTAAAAATTCGGAAATAGAAGTGATGAGTCACTTCTCTTTTTCCTTCATATTTTGTCGAGCAGTGATCAAGAAGAAAGTCTGGAATTTCTGAAAAAAAAAAAAAGTTGGCACAAATTAAGCGATCAATTTAGCCTGAGTTTACTTGGCAAACTGAACCCCCACACCTAAAACCTGTATTGGGAGGATTTTTAAAAAAACTCCAAAAAGAACATTCTTTTCATGATGTGTAATAAATACATAGCCAGCCAGACCTAGTTGAAAACTGGAGAAACCTGTATTGATAGTTTTGGTCGATGATTTCTTATACGATTTAAAAAAAGAATTAAAGTGTTTATTAGAGCTCTCTTGTGAAATCAGTTTTGCCGACTTATGACTCAATGCGTGGGTAGTATTGATTTGCATTCTTTGCCCCTTGACCCCCCTCAGTACCTCTTATCTAGCAACACTCCCTTACCACTCCTTTTGCCTTCCAGCACCCACCTTTAATCTCACAGTGCTCCTTAGGGGGTTGTAACACCCTCTTTGAGAATCACTGATTTAAAACAACGGACATTTTGGTTGAAATGAGTTCAGTACTTTATTTTTCCCTAGGAAAAATCATCTCATAAAAACTCAAATTAACTCTTGAATTTTTTCCCAGCGATCAACTAGTGTATGTATGAAAATAATAGATATCCATACCTAGCATAAGTGGATCACTGTAACCCGAGTGTTTGCCAGAACTAGATAGTAAGAAAAAAAGATCTTATATCTAAAATTATCTAAATATAAATACCAGCAAAAAATTCGGACATCATTGGCCTGAAATTATCACAGAGGCCCCAAAATGTACTTTTTTGAAAAAACAAACAAAAAAATAAACGCCTTTTAGATGGTGTCTAAAGGTGTGCTCATGCCAATTTTCAAGGTTGTATGTCCTGACTGATTCCTGTTATGACCTAAAAGTTATTATGGATTGGTCCAGGCAAAATAGATTAAGTTCTCAGCAAAGTGCTGCTTATGGTGTGAGTTTTCAGCTGGGATTTAAAATTCATGATTCATCTTTTTAAGAGTTTTTTGAACTCAGTAACTTATTAGCAACTGTCACCAGCCCTAAAAATGTGACCAGGAGTGCTAGACACACACACAGATACTCAGAGATAGAAGAATCTGTAGCCCACTTGACTGGTTGGTCAGGTAGGTCATTTGTGGGACTGGGTTGATTGGATTAAATGCCCTAATCTTGTGATGGTATTTTTTTTTTTTTTCTTTTAGATGATTTTAGATAAAAGATCTATTCATTCGGATGAATTTTTAGATAATTAGTTCTGGTACACTGGTGGGATCTGGTGATTCATTTATGCTAGGTATGCTATTTTTATCCCTGTATCTTTTTTCTTTCGACAAATAACATACAGGATATTCATTATTATTTCATTTTTCCGCTTTCCTCTGTCTTCATGTCAGGATGTGCGAAATGTCGGTAATAGTTCTCTCCTGATGGTGGCCAATTTTTTCTTTTCTTTGTGCTGAAAAAAATGCACTAGTTTCATGAATGGTTTTTTTTTTGTTTAGACCGTTTTGATTTTTCTGTTTTCCCTCAATAGACCTTTTCGGTTGGTGGGTCAGTCATGTTGAACAACAGAAATGGAGGAGGGGAATGTGTGACATCATTTAAAGAATATCTATTCTGACATATATCAAGTGTTTGTTTTTACAGTGTTGTTAAGTATCATCTGATATTATTGATTGCTAAAACTGTCTATAAAACTGGCTGAATTGGCTAAACTTTGAAATTTCCAGCTAACTTTATAGCTAAAAATGATATATATACTCATCTAAAGCTGTTCATAAAAAAAGAGAACCATATGCCAAGACTTCAGAACTAATTATTGATGAAAATTGTCCATTCACTTTGATTTAAATTCAGTAATTGCTTTTTTCAATGAGCAGATTTTGGGGTGAACCATCCTAACTTTCCTCTTCCTCCTCCTCCTACTACTACTACTAGTAACTCGTTCGAAATCGGAAATCACAGATATGGATGGTTAGATGTTGTACGCATCGTTGAACTTATGGTTCTTTTCTTTGTGTTGAAACAATGTGCCGGTTTCATGAAAAATATTTTCAAAAGGCTTTCTTTTTGCGTGACATTTTTATTCAATTGGTATTTAGGTATTTTTTATTTGTCTTTCATTCCTAATTAATCTTGGTAAAATAATTTCTGGATGTATCTAAATTTCCATGAGATTAATTTTTTTAGAAAAGAAACTTCTGAATTCTGGAATCCATTGTTCCAAATGGTGGGTAGGAAATATTTTCATCAGCAGAATTGTTACCTTTAAGTAGATGAGTCAATTGTTATGGACAAAGAAAAAAAATCACAGTATTCATTATATTAGTCAATAGTATAGAATATAAAATGCTATACACTAGTGTATATCTGTATTTATATATGTGTGTGTGTAATATATATATATATGTATATATATATATATATATATATATATATATATATATAATGATTTCAATCTATAAAACACGTAAACTTATATACATACTTGTATACATATTTTATATATTGATACATTAGTAGGTTTTTAGCCTAAAGATGAAACAAGCTTTTAATGTACATGAGAACCATTTTTCAACATAATCTCCTTGTCCATGCGCCTTACTTTGCGCTTCTTCAATCTTCACAGATTGAACATTATAGATTGAAAATTTCAGATCAAAATTCAGCTAATATGTGTGCATCGGACTTCAAACTTACTGAGCCATTCTAAATGCATATATATATATATATATATATATATATATATATATACATATATATATATATATATATTCTGATGTTACATCTGTTAACACAAAATCTAGTCACCCAAATACAATCATAAAAAAGATCCCTAAATCAATAGAAACTTGGCTAGTGTACAGTTCTTTAAACGGAGTGATATTTGACAATGTTAGAAAAAAAATATACTAAAACCCTGAAGAACATTGGTTTAACTGAGATCAGCTTTAAACATGATGATAAAGTGAAAACCAATTGTGAAAACACAGCAATAACAAAAAAGTAGTGGTAAAAAAATCTGATAAACACCGCCATTGTAATGTATTGTCAAAAATCAACAACAGGAAAATCTTCTCCACACTAATAGACCCCCCACCACCAAGCAACCCACTGTGTGAAATTTTCAACTAGGATAAACTCAAAATTAGTTACAGTTGTATGGATAGTTTCTAAAATATCTCAAGAAAACATATTTATGAAGTAATAAGGAATGATATTAGCTGAGAAAATATAAATAAACCAGATTGCAATTGTACAAATAGCAACAGGTGTCCTTTACAAAACAAATGTCACAAATCAGATGTTGTATATCAAGCTGAAATATTGACCATATTATATAAGAATATCAAAAACATTCTTTAAATTAAGATTAGTTAAGGTTAGGTTCCATGTTTCAGCTTCATAAGTAACTATCAGTAGAATGCATTGGTTATATACTCTTCTTTCTAAGATTATTGGGATCATCTGGTGATTCTTCGCTTGATTTCCTCCTCTTCTGAGGGTCTCATAGAGATTCATTGTCCTAGGTAGATGTAGTGCAGTACAGTATATGAGGAAGAAAACGGGTGTCCATGACATCATAGAAACTATTAGAAAACTCAAATGGCAATGGGCAGGCCATGTTGCAAGAATGAAAGACAACCGATGGACATCACGTCTCACAACATGGATCCCCAGAGATCATATAAGAAATCGAGGCAGAAAGAACACAAGATGGAGAGATCAACTGGATAGATTCAGGAAATACTGGCTCTGCAACGCCCATGATAGAGAATTGTGGCGAATCTTGGGGAAGGTCTATGTCCAACGACGGACGTTAAAGGACTGATGATGATGATGATGATGAACCATACTTCATCCTTTTCAAATGAAAAATAAAAAAAACAATACATCACTATCTACACATTACTGAGACCTCAAAGACAGCAATCTCACACCAACAGTGGAATGGAAAATATCAAAACAAACACACATGCCAGAATATTGAAACTCTATGCCTAAATGAGAAATTATAGATTCTCACCTTACTAAGAAAACAGACTTATTAAAAAGAAAAATGAAGTTGCTGTAAAGTTCTATCAAAAACACAATATAACACCCAACATACAGGTATACAAAAATCAGCCCCGGTAGTTATTTTATTCTTCTTGTTATTAGTAACAGTATTACTATTAATATTATTGGTAGTATTATTATACCCCCAGCCACTATAAACACAATCTAATCATCTTCTCATAATTATCTTAGATATATAGATGCTAACCCAACTAAGAATATTAAGAGAATCAAACTAACAACTAAAGCCATGTAAAAGTGAACCCTAACACTGATAGAAGTAAGATGTATCTCTTGAACCCAGACCCCCTCAGATAAAAGCTAATAAATTAACAACCTACTTATAAAAAAAGTGCCTGGAACCTTCCCAGTAATTTATAATAACCAACCATGGATTCACTTCCCCTATGGAAGATGAAAAAAAGACGGATTTTTTCCATCCAGAACCCCTCCCTGTAATGTCCTAAATCAGGATCCAAATAAATTGAATCATTCGCCTGAAGAAGCCCAAAAGGGCAGAAACATAAATGTGTTTGTATTGTGAATCCATTATTTCACCATATATATATATATATATATATATATATATATATATATATATATATATATATACACACATATATATATATATATATACACACATATATATATATATATATATATATATATATATATATACATAGTAAATCATAGTTAAAGGGGAAGTAGTGTTTGATCAACACTTTTGAGGAGCCATGATAATAAAACAGTTTGTTTTTTGAATCCCTGAAAGAGTTACATAGTAAACAACTGATGATCCCAACAAGAAAAATTAACACATAAGGCCATAGTATCAAATTCTGTGTAAAACATAAAAACCCACTGAAAAAATTATATTAATTACATAAACTGAAATTGGGGAATAATTGACTGAAATGAGATGAATTTTTGAAGAAAAGTTCTTTACATATTTAGTTTTTAAATCTTTCTTGACTGATATACAAACATAGAGAAGGTAAGCAGGATGATCAATTAAAGAAAATAGGGCTGCTGCAGGAATCTAACCTGCCACCAATAGGGTAGCTGCTTTAATGTAGTGATGCTCTTACCTTTGAGCTAAACAGCTACTGGTAATGCGAAGGCCAAATAACTGCTTTCAACTAAAATTTTCATCTTGTTTATTTGCAGTCTATTCATCTCTTTCAATGCGACTGTTATGTATTTAAGGAATGGACTTATTTGGTCTGACAGAATGAATTATAAATTCTGTTATATTAACCATGTAATGACAGAAGATCATTTCAAATAAGTTTCTGTATGATATATGTTGATTTCTTAAATATATATATATATAATGAAATAAAGGATTTGCTACATAAACACCTCTGTTGCCACCTGAACTGGGCAGAAACACAAACGTGTTTGTGTAGAGAATCCTTTATTTCATCATATTTGAGCTCTACTCTAACTTGACTAAATATTTGATGTTGAATGTATTGTGCACTTTATGAAATAAACCATCGCATGTTGGATTTTGCATTATATCATATCACATTATTGTATTCCTGATTAGTACTTGTGTGTATATATATATATATATATATATATATGTGTATATATATATATATATATATATATATATATATATATGTGTATATATATATATATATATATATATGTGTATATATATATATATATATATATATATGTGTATATATATATATATATATATATATATATATATATACACTCATTCTTATGTTTTCTTGGTATTTTTTAACAATATAGAGTGCTTTCTATTTTGATTCAAGTTTTAAAAATAGAGCTTTGATATATTCGATTTCGTACAGTATTTTGCTATATTCTGACTGAATGTGTCATCGTTCTTTCAACTTTTCAAGCGATTGATTAATTTTAATGTTTATCTTTAAATAACATTCTCTTTTTCTTGTGGCCCCATCAGTTAGATGGCCGTTCACTTAACCCAGATTGTCTAAACAATATAATATAAAAGAATTAAAAATAATAATATCTGGGTATTTGGAAAAAAAAAAATTTCATCATTTTTGCAATTTCCAATATTTTCATTCAAAATCATTGGCAAAATTAGATTTTATTCGTACTTTAATGGTTTAGACAATCTTGGTGTTGACAATCTGCATTTAGACAAACAGCACATGAAGCGTTATGTCAAATGACTTTTTCGTTTTTTTTCATGTTGAAAAAAATGAATAAGTCACATGACATGATAGAGCCACGCAGAAAAGAGAACGTTATTTGAAAATAAATCTTGAAAACTTTCAATTCATCGCTCAAAAAGTTAGAAGATCAACAAAACATTTTGTCAGAATATTGTGAAGTACATGTTAATATAACTGTTCTGTTTTCAAAATCCCCAAAACGGTTACATGATGATCTCAACAAGAGACAATTAATACTATGTACTGTGATAACAAAGTATAAGGGAAACAGGGAAAAAACGCTGAAGAAAATTATGTAAATTGCATTGGGAAATACATAAAGATATTGGGATATGGGTGTCTGAAGTGACACGAAAAAATCTATTGAAAAAGTTTCTAATGTTTAGTGTTTAAAGCTGTAAAGCTTTCTAGACATATATATATAATGATTACAAATTGCATTGTATTATATAGAAACTCTTATTTGAAATGATCTCCAGTCATTACACGGTCAATATATCACTTGGCCCAGACAATGTAAATAGAATAAACAATTGATGAAAATAGGGCTGCTGCTGGAATCAAACCCTCCTTGTTTCACTCAATTGTAAGAGCAATGCTATGTTGAAGCGGCCACCCTATTGGTTGGAGGTTTGCATTTTTTTATTTGTTTATTCTATTTATGTTGCTTAGGCCAAGTGATACATGCCCTGTGTAATAATGGGAGACCATTTCAAATATAGTTTCAATATGATATAATGCAATTCATAATCATTCTGTCAGATTGTATATCCATTTCTCGATAGCACACACACACACACACACACACATATATATATATATATATATATATATATATATATATAAAGCATTATGATAGTAGTATTCCAATCATCCAGCACTGTATACATATTTGATTTTCTTTTTGGCATGTCACTTCTTGCAGTGACAGGAGATCATTTCAAGTAAGAGTTTCTATATAATATAATGCAATTTATAATCATTTTGTCAGATCATATTTATTCATTTCTTAATATATATATAAATAATTATTAGATTGGGCAATTAATGATAATTGTAGAGACACATTGTGTCTGGCACCAGAACTAACCGAGTAGCAAATCAAACAGCAGTGCTGTTAGCTCAGTTGGTAGAGCAGAGTGGTGTTAAGACTACTCCCTGGTGGACATGGGTTCGAGTCCTGCATAGCGCTCCTTTCTTTTTTCATTTACATGATGGGTCGTTCAATTTGCAACTCGGTCAAGTCCAGTGCCAGAAAAATGTTTCCTAATAAAATATCTCTACAATTGTCATATATATTTGACTACTACTGTCTGAGATATGTATACTCACACAAATTCACGAACGTGTGTATGAGTATGTATAATACTTGTTGGTGCAAAAATCTAACCTACTGAATGATATCAAGACCTATCAAGATAACTAAACTTCCTGTTTGTTTATAATTTTGGTGTCAATTGCATCATTTATTCCTGTTCATGTCTTTCCCAAGGGTATTAGTGTGAAATGAACACATCTCATTGGGTGTTTCTTTGCCATCTTCAGTGATATTTTCTAGAAAAACAAAAAATGTTTACCTACAACACCTACAGAGATGTCTTCAATTAGGGTGCTTCTTGTGTATGCACTGTCATGCAGTTTGGCTGGTAATAGCAATCCTGACCCTGAATTAACCTGTGGTTACCTATTAGAACTGCGGAGATCGGTGCCACGTATCCCATGTCGATCCTGGAGTCAAGTAAACCATTCATCTATGTTTATCTTTAATCTTTATTTTCTGAGAGGTAATGGTGTGAATGCCGTGTTATTATAATTTTCAGCCCGTTAGACGGCCCTAAGACGCTAACAACTGTCGGCTCTGTAGTAATAGATGGAATCAATTGGTTTATATGGGATTGTTGAGAACGGGTTGATCTGATCAGATTAACCAACGTTTCTTCTCTGTTTTACCACCTTCTCTCTCCTTAAACGGATTGTAGACCTGAAGGAGGCAAGAAGAATGGATCCCTTGAAACGTTACAGGGACAGTGAAAGCAACTAGAAAAAAAAAAAGGACTAGTCCGGTCAGTCACTCAAGAGAACTGTCTCATGACCAATGTCTTCTGGCAGCTTGCTGTGTCGGGGGTGAGCAATTAAAAAATTTGAAAAAGAATTATATTTCCGTAGATAATATGCACATTGATTTTATCTTATTTTATTTTGTTTTTTTTCTTAGCTCAAAATTTCCTGAAAAAATTGAAATCCTTTTATTACAGATAGATGGAAAGCATACAGTGGGCTACACCACCAAAATCTTGTGAATCAGATCATTAGCTTTGTTAATTCAATTATAGTTGGTAAACTACAGGCTATGGGCCATATCTGGCCCGTGGCCTCAATTCATCTGTCCCGCTAGCCTCATTTCATCTGCCCCACTGTCTTCCTCAGAGATGACATCGTATACAAAAATTCTTTGTTTACCCCATCTATATCAGGTTTAACAAACAATACAATTCTGTATTGAAAACAAAAAACAAAAGTTTCATCTTAAAGCTGGCTTCAAATGAATCAATTTTTTATTGTTTTGAAATGTTTCAACTTGGCATTCCTTCTGTTCTGTTGAAATACTCTGATGACTGGGGCACTAGCTGTCATATCTCATCATACAAATGCCATGTATATTCAGTAAAACATATTTGTATATTCACCTTTTTTATTCTAAGTGATTCTTTATATATATATATATATATGTGTGTGTGTGTGTGTGTGTGGTGTGTCTCACATATAATGGTTATTCTTTATATTAATCATTCCCATAGCTGGTTTTGTGCAATCATTCTTAGAAACCATCGACCAAAACAGACAATGTAAGTTTCTTTCAGTTTTTAAGCTGGTCTGGCTGGCTATGTATGCATCATGCTCACCAATGGAGCTAGAGGGCTGAAAATTTGAACATTCGCTCTGGAAACATTTTTTTTTTGTTTCTTTTAAGTAGGGCAAGGGGGAGGAATTCACGAGAAACAAAACAGATTTTTTAGTGGGTGGTTCAGTTAGCAATGTAGGTTTATGTGGAATTGATCCCTTATTTTGTGCATGCATTATTTTTGGAAAGTGATACTTTTTTTTTTTTTTTTTTTAGTGATCACTGCCCAAAAAAGGCCAGATGTAACTTATTCATTGATCACTCCTTTTACCAATTTTAATTAGAAACTGTCAACCTAAACTGTCAAAGTAGGTTTGTTCAGTTTTCAAGGGAGTCTGGCTGATTGGCTATATATGTATCATGTGTGCAGATGCTTGAATTAATTTGCTTTTAAAACGGGATAAAGTTTTCTATTTCATGGTGTTGGAAAAATGTACATTTATGTACCCTTAACAGAAAATGAACTTTTTTTTTTTTTTTTTTACTCAGCCCCTATCTATGAATGATGCCAAAATACCCAATGGAAATCAACTGTTCAAATAAATTTGTTTCTAAAAAGTGCTATTTGTAACTTTAAAAGTTGATTTTTTTTTTTTTTTTTTTTTAAATCTCAAAAAAATACCATTTGATAGAAAATAAACAAAAATATGGCCACAGAAAAATGTGGCCACAAAAATGTTTCCATTATAGCATAAATCAATATTATGAATTGCCCTCTCTGCAACTCCCCCCCTCCAAACAAAAACAATGGGAAAGCAAGATCAAAACAGCAACATAATTTGGGAGGTTAGTTCCGAAAACTTTTTCCCAAGGTCACATGGGTACACAGTGAACTTCATTGGGGATACATTATATGGTTTCAATAGTATGCTGTCACATACAGACAGATGGACAGATAGACTTTTGATGAATTTTATAAGATGTCACCATGCAACAAACACCAGCGAAGGCATCTAGTCCAGTATTAAAACTAAAAAAGTGTATTGCATTCTGAATGGCATATGGACCACATATTTACATTCATATTCTGTTTTATTTTCCGTCAATTTTTTTCTGACTGTTTGTTGATGAATTTCATGTACATGATCGCTATCACAACTGTAAACAATTAATTATCAATATATGAATTTTCAACATTTGTTTCAGTAGCTAGATTTTTAAGGATTGGGCAAGTTGCCTTAAATAGTGTTTGTATGCACCATTAATCAACAAAGCTAATATTATGATTTACTCACTCAACGGATTAATCCGAGACGAGGTCCACTGTTGTGTATTCATAATCTTGTTGAAAGTGGATTTGTGGACGCCGCTCCTACAATCTTTGGATATCAAGGTATGGTCCCCTGGCCTTCACTCAACCAAGAGTCATCTACAAGGCAACAGCTTACATACCTTTCACCCTAATCATAAAGCTTAGGGTATACTCGGTTATTTGCTGAATGCACAGGGATAAATGTTTTATGGAGAGTTTTCCGTGCTCTTTGTTCATATCCGAATCAAACCTGTGATCCTCTACGTGTGAGGCAGATGGGATTATCATTACACCATCCGAGTGGATTAATTATAATTTACTACAGCAAGCTGGTGAAGCCTATTTTTATGCTTTCTCTCCATCCGTAATTATTCTTAGGCGATTGTTTCACCAAGTCGGAGTGATCTCCCATTTTATATGACATGAAACAAAAGATAACTCCTTTGAATTTAAAATTTTTTTTTACATTGCTATTAGAAACTATCAACCAAAACTGTCACAGTAGGTTTAACCAGTTTTTAAGTGATTCTGGCCGATTGGCTGTACATGTATCACTTGTACAAGCTGCACTAATAGAGCTAGAAGACTGAAGAATAAAACCTTTCCTCTTTATTATGGCTAGAAGTAACTTTTATCCTTTTTTTTTTTTCAAATTCCTACCAAAGTAGGTTTGTGGTTGAGGGTTTAATTTACAGTGTAAGTTTATGCTAAATCGAATCCTCAGTTTGCATCCTGAAGCGTTCATACTTGGTTTTCCAAAAATTTGGTTTATTTTTGTGATTTTCACCTAACAAAGTCAGAGAGAAGTAATTTATTCATTGACCAGCCTTCTTAAATTTTTAATTGATCACAACCATGATGGTTTCTACTGAAAAAAAAAAAAATTTAAGACTGCTTTAATATTTTTAATTCTTATCTTAAAGGTAAATGGAAAGCACGGCACTGAACCTAACCCCTGAAGTTCGGAAACCGTATGATCATTTTGGAAGAAGAATAATGCGGATCAGTCCATTTGATATACAAGGCAAAATGTGGGCCATCATCCTCATGGTGTTGGCTGTACTACTTGTCATAATCGCGTCCACTTATAATTGGTCATTTCCTTTACACGTTGACCCTTTGTATTTGCCTGGACAACATCAGAAGCCGAAAGACGTTTATGGAATCATCTTTGATGCTGGAAGCACGGGATCAAGGATCCATATATTCCATTTTTTAAGCAACGGACCAGGTAAGTTACTTGAAATATCTATTCAGGGTGGTGCAAAAGTCTGGACCCAGAGGCATTTCATGGGGGTTCACAAGGTTCAGCATAAATTCAAATAAACAACCATTTGAAGTCATGTGAAAAAAATTCTAAGAATAAGTATGGTCTGAATAAATTCCATTTATGACATCACTGGTGTTTTCCGCTGGAAACGTCTAAACTAGAATGAGAAACATCTAGATTCTGGATAATCTAGATGTTATTTCCACTGGAAAACATCTAAAATAGAGGGAGAAAACATTTTAGAAATATCTAGATTTTGGATAATCTAGATGTTATTTCCACTGGAAAACATCTAAAATAGAGGGAGAAAACATTTTAGAAATATCTAGATTTTGGATAATCTAGATGTTATTTCCACTGGAAAACATCTAAAATAGAGGGAGAAAACATTTTAGAAATATCTAGATTTTGGATAATCTAGATGTTATTTCCACTGGAAAACATCTAAAATAGAGGGAGAAAACATTTTAGAAATATCTAGATTTTGGAGAATCAACCTATCAAAATAAGCCTCAAAAAAGCTCTTTTTAAAAAAAAAAAACAAAAAACACGATGAAAAGATATTTTTAGAAATGGTCTAGTGGAGTACTGATGCCAAATCTCAAGTCTGTAGACAAAACAGTATGGCCAGGAGTGCTGGAACGAACAAACACATAAATACATGCACATATAAAAAAAAAGGATAGAACCCTTGGCTATAGTTATTCAATCAACCAATAACTGAATTATTTTTAAATCGATGTTCAACTTCAGTATTTACTTTAATTGAAAAGTGTTCGAATTGACGCCCATCTAATTCTAAACGCGTTCGTACTCTGTTTATGTGAGATTTTTTTCATTGTTGAACAAGAGGAAAAACGTACGTTTGAATACTGATCAATGTTTTTCATCCAAGTTCATGTGGAATTCATTTTCTTGGCATTTGTCTCCTATTCCGCCATTTTAACTATCAGAAAAAATATAATGGAATATGATTAATATATATTTCCCATGTTTATCTATCTATGGGTCGAGACTTCTCCACCACTTGTGTGTAGTTTTTCTCTATTTACCTGTCCTTCCCCCAACCAAAAACACAAAAAGCTCTTTCCTTTCTTCATGATTCAAATAAAATCTCCAGTGAGCAAATACATAAAGCTTCACTTAGAAAATGTCAACCAGAACTATCAACATAGGTTTCTTCAGTTTTCAAGTAATTTGGGTTGGCTAGTTGGCTATGTAAGTAGACATTGAGGACTGAAAATTTAAACATTTACTCCTCATTATGTCTTGGAAAAAATGATTTTTTTTATTAGAAATTTTTCTATCAATTCCCCATTAAAATTTTATTTTGAGGAAAACTGATATGCACAATGTAAGTTCATGGTAAATTGGTCCCTTAGTTTGTTTTTGGCAGCGTTCATCCTTTTTTTATTTTTAAATTCTGACTTTTGGGTGATCACAGAGAATGAGAAAAGTAACTTATCCACTCCTCTTTCCTATTTTTTGATTGATCACCCCCAACACAGCATGCTGCCAAAAGACGTCAGTCACATGACTGTTTCTATATAGTGAGTCCTGGTTTCGAAATAATTGAAGACAAAATAGCAAATTAGCTGATTAGAATTAATTGGCATTATTGGGCATTGTTAAAGAGGATAATGTCATTGATACTACTAGATTTCTGTAAAAACAAGCCTGAAAGTCAGACCATAGATGTGCTTGTTCAGAAGCTCTTGACCTATTTATCATCATGCCCCCCATACCCCTTTAGTTGCTGGACTTTGCCTCCACACCACCCACACAATGTCCCCTTCTTGTGCGGCAGTGTGAAAACTTGACATTTAGTACCATTTTTAGTGCTATTTTTACAGCCATTCTGACTACTTTCCAGCCATTTTAGCCACATCTAACCATTTTTAGCTCTCAAAAATGGAAGGTTTAGTTTTCAGCTTGTTTTGGCATTTTTTTGACGTTTTTTGAAAATGTGTGAAAAATGGTCGTTACCTCCACAAATAATAATTGGGAATTTGCAGACGTCTCACTTTAATGTCATCAGTGATATCTGGTGATATAACTTGGTAAAAATAGAATTTTATGTTATTTTAAACTTGATAAATTGTATCTTCACTTTTTAGATTAGTTTGATATTCGAGAAATATTGAACAGAAAGAAGAAAATATTGTGCAAAATGATATTTTTGATATTTTATGAGTATAATGCAATTTGAAAATTACTTTAATTTTGTCAACCTTCTTTGATGATAAATGTAAACTAGTATATTATATCATGATGTTATGCAAAAACTTGGAGAGAATTTCTGGAATGATTAGAGAAATTCTAACCTTTTTCCTGCTGGCTCGTGCCCTCTTTTGAAATTAATCACCCCTTATGGGGAGGGCATACCCCCAAGGGTTAAGAACCAATGTGCTAGTTCTTTTCTTGTGCGGAGATCTAGCAAGGCAGTGTAGTCAACTTTACTTTCATTTTTTATCTCTGAAATTGTGCCAAAAACATCTTAAAACACTCAGGATTCCCTGGAAAAATATGAAATCTATGAAATATATATAGCTTATCAAATGTTTCAAGTCTCACGCTTTGATACTTTCCCATGGAAAATTCCCCCCACTAGAAACCCCTCCCCCCCCATTTTCTGAGTGTAGGAAGGACTTTTCATTCACAATTCTCACTCCTTCTTAACAATGGAAACTTGACAAGTCTGTGTTACTAATAAATCAAATGACTTTAATCTTTAACATGTGGTTGATATGGTGATTGAGATTCAATTTTGAAATTGGAGACAGTACAGAGAAAAAAATATAGCAGAATAATGTGTGGCGTAAGAGATTTGAACTACGCAGATAGAGCAGAAAAAGTTGGGCACAACTTCTCTGAGAGGAGGGTAAGACGAAAATTGATCTAACCCATTCAAGGTTTTGAATGGTTTTACAAATTATGGAAGGATAAGCTATTTAAAAAAAAAAAAAAAGTCACAGTAACAAATTGATTTTTTTTTTCTTCTTTTTTTTTTTTCTCCCAGAGAACTTTTAAAAACTGGAATTGTCTACCAACTCATGCAATAACTAGCATTCCAAAGGAAATTATCAATTACCACCGCCCAGATGCTGTGTTAGGGGTGATCAACTAAAAAGTTGAGGAAAGGGGCCGATGTTGCACTTGCCTTTTACTGAACTTTGATCTCTAAATAAAGGTTTGAATTTTCAAAAACACAAGCAGGCACAAACAAGTGAGCAATTTAGCATAAACTTATATTGTATATTGCTCCCCCACCCCCCGCTACCAATGGAGTGGAATTTTTTAAAAAAAGCACAAACCTTTTTTCCCCATTCATTGAGAGGAGTGTGTGTGTGTTTGTGTACGCAAAATTTCAAGTTTCCGCTATGAATGGGAAGGGTGGATCAAAGTCCAGATAGGTACATATATATAAATATCAGAACAGACTCATAACTTAAACCCTGCAACAGCGGTCAAACCAGTTTGTTGTGGTTAGAAGTATAAATGATTTTAAGAATAGCTAGTACAAATTTATTATCTATTAAATAAAAATGCCTCTATACTATTGATATTAAAATACTTATTCAACATGGAAGTACACATTAATCCAAGTGATAAAAATGTGTATGAACTGAAAAAATCTGAAGCTTATAGGTACAGAGTAACATTTACGAGGCTCTTCTTACTTTTTTTCCAAAATTCTTCTACATATTTCAGCTGATAACCTCCAGAATTGCCCAGTTAATTTATTGTCTATCTCAGATGATCTAAACTTTACTGAGTTATTCATTCTCAAAATTATTTATACTTCTACTGCTCAATTCATATGTTGGTATACTATTCTACTATTTCAAAATTCTCTGGGTGAAAGAATTGATTTGTTTTTGCTACTTTGTTTTTGCAATGGTCCTATCTAGTAAGTATTTTGTCCTTTCCTACTTATTGAATATTATATTCATTCATTTATAAAGCCATTTATCATCTTGAAAGTTTTGTCTCCTTGTCCTCCACTCAAACAATGTAGTCATGTCCAACTTTCTAAGTCTATCCTTATAACTTGAATATCTTATGCCACATATTCTGATACATTTTCTCTATACTGTCTCCAATTACAAAATCAAATTTCAATCACCATGTCTCGCACATGGGGCCCAAGCCTGTACACAATACCCCAATCATTGCTTCGTAAATTTCTAGCATAACATGGATCTCTTGATAAGATACTTCTGCTCTCCCAACCAACTCTGCAGGCTGCTTTAGCTTTGGCTGAAGTGATATGTTTTTCCCAAATTAAATTGTTCATTAAATTTAACATCCAAGTCTCCGTCTTCTGATACTTTTTGTATTGTTGATGTATATGGAAATTTTATTTTCTGTGCCACGGTACATTACTTCGCATTCATCCACATCAAAGTTTAGATTCTAAAAAGACTCCCATAGATTTTAATTTTTGAAGTCTTCCTATGTTATTTGATCAAACTAATGATTTTACTCTGTAAAATCATTAGTTGGATCAAATGAATGTATGTATTCAACCCTCTGAAAATAATATATATATATATATATATATATATATTTAGATTAAGCTGATTAAGTAAGGGATATAAAAATTTGAACGATTTACATTCAATGTTGTAAATCTAAATTCATTGTTATAAACAACTCCCAATTATTAAGATTAATGAAAAGAATAACTATGAAACCTTAATAATTAAAAAAAAAATTTGTTTTATTCCAATGTTCTAGACCAAATATAAAATCATATAGATCTATTCAAATTTTCTTGTCTTTGTTGTAAATTGTATAACTGGTAAAAGGTGGGAGTCTCACAGATGGTTTTTTTGCCGGTTTTTCAGAACGGATGATTTCAAACAGTGGGTGGTGCCTATTGTCCGGGTGCTGTCTATCCAATAGTGTAAAACACGGACGAAGTTTGTCCAAATTAGTGCCGGGCCAGAATATTCTCTTTATTTCCTCGACAGGCTCAACAAATCTGTAAAATAACCATGAAAAAAAAAAATATATATATGTATATATATAAGAAATGGACATTATTTGGTCCAACAGAATGAATTATAAGTTGTGTTATATCATATAGAAATTTTATCTGAAATGATGTCCCCTCGTTACATGGTTAATGTCATTCAATTCGACCTTTGCCTGTTTAGTACAATAGTAAGTGCATTGCGGCTACCTATCCGTGGCAGGTTTGATTCCCACAACAGCTTTATTCTATTTACTCTGTCTAAATTGAATGATATATTAACCATATAACGACGGGAAATCATTTTAGGTAAGTTGCTATGTAATATAATGTAATTTATAATTCATATATATATATATATATATATATATATATCGGGGGTTCTAAAATCTAGGTATGCATACTCCCAGGGTTGGAGGTGAAAATGGGGGTATGTTATTTTGTATATCTCAAAACGACCCAGGAATTGGTCCTATCTTTTAAAAATTACTCACAGGGGCCAAGAGTATTCTAGAACCCCCAGCTGCATGGGTTCACTTCACGGACTTCTCTGTGATCACTGGGTCTAAATCCAAGATACAGTCTTATTATATACTTAGTTCCCAGAACTCTTGTTCGTCACAGCCTAGGGGTACACAAAATAAAACTTCAGGGGTCTGTAAGGTCTACAAAAACACTGAAATTTCGAATCCAACAATTGAATGCAACTTGTGTATCTTGAAAACCTGAGATACAGTTTGCAACACAACATCAAAACGATGATCCCGTAAAATCAAATATCTCTGGTTTGCACGTATATCTGCGCTTGTTCAACTACGTTCAATGCTCTTGATGAGTTTTTCTTGAATTTTCCTTCTAGTATCAACAAAATCTTCTGCTAAACTGTCAACTGAGGATTGGTGTGTGGATTCGTCTCTGGAAATGTACCTAGAATCCTCATCGTGAGTGCCGCGTGTTTAGGTGTACACGGGCAATTGTTAGTAAGACCCACTTCCAGCTTGCCAGGCCTGTCAAAGCTTCTTTCTGCTGAGGGCACTTTGAATTCCCCAATAGTCATCCATGTAGATACTGACCAGGCTCAGTGTTGTTTCACTTTGGTGATCTCCAAGAACCAGTTTGTCCTATGTGATTTAGCTGTAAACCTTCTGTCTTTGGAGAGATTCCTCAATCCTAATCCTTGTGCTGAGTTACAAATGTCTTTAATCCATGTTGGTTGTTTTTAATTAGAGTTTTGAATTTCCACAGGTTACAGCTTGTAAAGTAAACATTTCTGGATTACATTTCATATTGAAAAAAGCTTGTTTGTTTGCAACCCTAATTAAGAATTCACCATCACTTTTTTTTTATGAATACAAACTCTTTATCTGTCTTCACTTGGGAAGAAAACAGAACAAACTATACTTCTAATTCTTCTGCTCTTTCTCTCTTTCTTTCAATCCCACGGTTAAAGGAATATTTCACTTGATGAAATAAAAATGTTAGTTTGACATTTTAACTATAGTGTCTTCAAAATTTGACACGGAATAAAAAATTCTTTTTCTTTTTGATACATGTTTTAACTGGAAAACCATTGCTGCCAAAGGTGATGAAAGGTTCTATCCTTTTTTTATATGTGTATTTGTGTCTTTCATGCTGTTTTATCTACAAACTTGAAAATTGGCATCAGTACGCCATTAGACCCATTCTAAAAAAAGCTTTTGACTTTTTGGGGGGGCCTTATTTTGATTGTTTTTTATTTTTTTTTTTTTTAACCACGTCTGGATTTTTCAGAATCTGGGGATTCTTTTTTACTCTATTTTTGATGTTTTTCTGTGGGAGACAGCAATGTCACAGGATTTATTCTAACCTTTTTCATTCTTTGATGAAATGTTTTTGCATTTTGATGCTACTATAGTTCAATTATTTACTGCGGTGGTGAGTATAGATAGATATTAAATCATTTCTTAAAACAAAAATAATGTTTTTTTGAAGTTAAAAAAGACCACTAAGGATCAAAGATCATTCTTTGCAAACCTAATCAAAAACTCGGTTACTTTTTGTGAATAATGCAAACTCTTTTTTTTTCTTAAAATGAAGACAATGAATTAAATGTAACAAAATGTTACTTTTTATTCTTTCACACTGTCTTCCTTTATCTCTTCCTCCCTTCCTACTCTAATATTGATATTTATTTCCAATGATCAGCAGCCACACCCTTTTTCCTCCTCTCCATAGCATGATTTTTCACCATGACATGATAGATATAGAGGGTAGCTGTTACACGCTTTAATTACAATTGATTATTTGAAAAGAAAGAAATAGCTATGATTCAAATGGCTAGACATTCAAATTAAAGTTATGACTCGATCCGATTAGGAAATCTAGTGTACTTATAGCCTCTCATGAATGCCTGAAGTTAAGGGAGGTTGACGACTGTTTGCCTTTTTGGATGATCTTAGGGTTAGGTTTACTTAAATATGATGTTTCTGTACATATACATGTACTTTTCACTCAATATTTTTATTCTTATTTTCCAAATTTTTATTCCATATAGCCTATGATGTTAGTGTGTTCGAAAAGTAATTATGTATTTTTGTGTTAGGAAAGTAATTACATATTTTACAGCAATAGATTATGAACTAACCAATTAAGGCAAGACCAAGGTTAAATATGACAAAGCAACGTCTGGATTTAGTTCATCATCACTCCAGTGTCATGTATAGGGGTGGCTAGGCCTTTCAGGGTCTTAGCTCTTTTCTAGTAGCTGTTTTGCAAACAGTTCCTTTGTGGCAGGGCCTTCAAAGCTCTTAGCTCTTATCTAGTAGCTAGCCTGTCCTTTTCCTTAGCTCTTTTCGAGTAGCACTTTTACGAACAGCTCCTTTGTGGCTAGGCCTTTCAGGGTCAACTCTTTTACAAACAGCTCCTTTCAGGGTCTTAGCTCTTTTTAGTACCCCTTTTGCAAACAGCTCTTTTGTGGCTAACTCCTTCAGGGTTTTAGCCCTTCTGTAAACAGCTCCTTTTTGGTTTGTTCTTTCAGGGTCTTTTCAGCTTTTTTATAGTGGCTAGCCTTTCCTTTTTCCTTAATACTTTTTTAGTAGTTCTCTTATAAACAGTGATTTTGTGGCTAGCTCTTGCAGATTATATAACCAGATTGTATGAATAGAGTTTCAAGGTTCAGCCTAGTTTGGCACAAGGCCAATTATGGTGGAGATAATCTACTTTTCCTTACATTGATGAACTAAGTGCAAGTTCATATTTTTTTTTTTTCTTACACACCTCGTTACAGCTGAATAGGGCCTCTCTCTGTCCATTGATGATTTTGGTTTGTATTCCTTATTCTGCATTCTTTTATCTGGTATCTTCACAACTGGAAGTGCTGTTAAGAAAGAAGAAAAGATATCAATGTTACTCATCATTTCCAAGTCCATGTACCTAAAATATTCCTCCTAAAAGGAAATGTTTTTCTTTCAGTTTCAGATGCTTTGAATCCATTAGACCTTTGTACCACTAGAAATTTCTTAAACTTCTGGAAAAATCTTTTTTTTAAAAAGGTTTTAGAAAGTGAGACTCTATTTTCAATGTAACTATAATGCTAAATTGGGAGCTTACTATTTGCTGTTGGTACTGATGGAAGTATGGGCTACTTAAATTTTTTTTTCTCTCATTTGAATTCTCCTATTTCCTTATATTTTCTTGATATCATGTAGCTAGCAACATTTTTTTCATGGAGTACTGTAAACTGTATTTTCATCTGTACTTTCAAAAAATAGTCAGGAAGGAAGTGCCCAGTTTAGCTTTATAGTCTCATTGTAAATAGAAGCTCTCCTGAAATGTTGAAAAACTAATAAATTTTCCGGATAGTTCGAAGAACTAATGGCTTAAATGCACCAAAAATTGAAAGAAAATATTCTTCCAGGAAAATGATTTTATGTACATAAACTATAGAATTTACTCTTTTTTGATATTCAGCCATGCATTTAAATGCATCAGCTTATTTTACAGAAGTATGACTGTTTATAAATTTCATTATATTGTATTGAAACTCTTATTTGAAATGATCTCCCATCGTTACACGGTTAATGTATCCTTCGGCCTGTATAACATATTGAATAAACAATTGAAGAAAATGGGGCTGCTGTAGGAGTCCAACCTGCAACCAATAGGGTAGCCACTTCAATTGCACTGTACTGTGATGCTCTGTGCCGTAAAGTATCTATAAAAATATGATATATTTTTAGCTCTCAACCAACAAGATACATGCAAACAAGAGACTCTCAGAAACACGATTTCATGCTAGATGTTATTTCCTCGTATGTTATTGAGACTAGAATAATAAACCCTTACAGGGACTTCTGACATATCTGTGAACAGACAATTGTCGGTCAGATCTAAGTCAAAATATGGCTGCATTCAGTCTGCCAAGCTTTCATCCTCCAGCTATGGACAGTCCAGCTTGCTCTTATCATTTTCATGAAAAGCATGAAACCAATACTTCTTGAGCCAAAGTCTGCTATGCTAATCTTGTCACTTGCATGTCACAACAGTAGACAGAAAAAAATGAGTGGATTAATGAGTATGCTGGTTTTGTCACGGTTGACAATTTTTTTTAGTTGTTATTGCCAGGGTGATTGTCAAAGGAGAATGGCGTGCCATTGTGACATCCTAGAAATGAGGCATTTTTTTCAAGATATCTGGCGTGGAAATGGATTCATACTTTTTCCAATGGTATTAGTGCTAAGTGAACATCGGCAGCCTCAGTCAAAATTTGAACTCTCTCTCTCTCTCTCTCTAACTGCATACATATATATATATATATATATATATATATATTTAAGAAATGGACATAATTGGTCTTACTGAATTAATTATGAATTGTGTTCTATCATATAGAAACTTATTTGAAATGATTTCCTGTAGTTACTGTCTATACACTTATAACCCCTTGAGGAAAGTCCAGCGGTCTGTATATAAGAAATATCTGGATGTGATGAAACAATTTCTTGTTAGTTTATGGTTGGAACATAAAAACTGAGGACTTCATGACTCCTTTTTACTGGTAGTTAAAGTATTATTGATTTTTCAGCATACTCACTGGTTTTTGGACCTGGTTTGAATCTTTTATATCCATGTTTGAGAAATCTAGGAGTCTCCAGTGATCTGACATCTGTTTTTAAATAGAATGATTTTAAAAAATTATCATTAAATGGGATATTGTAACCCAATTTTATACTAATTTTGACTTGCAATTTTGTTTTCAGTTGCATGAAAAGAGGTTAGAAATGATCAATAGATAGAAATGCTAAATTTCAGTTTCAAGGGGAGTAAGTCAATCTTTGTACATTTTGCAAGAATTGCGTTCTGTCCGCTTTTTTAATATTTTATTTTCATTCAGTTTTTAGTTAGCTCTGCGAACATCATACACTATTTGTTCTTCTAATGCTTTTTAGTTGTTCATAAGAAACATTCAAGAATACATTTACTATATGCAGAGCTTAACACTACAATGGGCCTTGTGCCAAACATAATTTTGAGGCCTACCATGGATATTCTGTGTCAAATCAGCAAATTTTTTAGGCAAAAATACCATGATCATCACAGACTTTGTTCAAAGATAACACAATTATAGGTCTTCATGATACAAATTGAAAGGGTACATGTCACATATTTTTAGCGCATAGGGTTCTAGTGATACAATCCTTTGAACTTTTGCCAAAAATGTAAATTTTTGTTGATGCTGACAGTTTGAAAATCAATATCTTGGTTGTTTTCACTCCTATAAAACTCATATAAATACCACTTCGAAGTAGATGTAAAACTTCTGCTATATGCATTTTTACCTCAAAAGTTGACCTCAAACTTGATCTTTGACCTTTTTTAGAACCTTTCGCCGCCTTTGGTGGCTATGGTTATTCTATTTGTACTACCTCCCTTGATAGTTAAGAAAAAAATGAAAATAAGACTAATCTTAAATTCTAATAGTTTAATATTGAAGTCCCCACATCAGGGGTGTATCAGATGATAAGCTGATGAGATCAGATACTACACTTTGCTCTATGCTAAAAAAGTCTTGTTTTGAACAGACCACAGAATTATGATTGTATCAAGAAAAATACTAGTGAAAAAACAACACAAAATTAATATATTTATATCCAAATTTGCACAGAATAAATTAATATTTATATTTTTAGCTGAATTCACATTAAATTTGGGTTTTACTGTACCTACCTTTGAGTGACTGGATCAAATTATCACTGAAGTTCTCATGTTCCGACAAGAGTCTGGTCCATTTATACTTTCGGAAATCTTCCATTCTTTCACAAAAAAAATCATAGTTCATTTTATCTCCCTCATAACATTGCAACACGGTGATGCCTTGTAATAGCTCAAAGACCTTGAGAGGAATATTTCTCTTAAAAGCAAAATTGAACAGAGATTAATGACAACTTGGGGCGAAAAGTGGCTGAGCAGTTAACGGTACAGAGATTGGGATAGGTGAGCCAAATTCAAACTTCTGCTGAGACAGTTTCCGTTCAGTATTTCCGATTTAGGATTTTTGGTTTACAATCTTTCAAATCTGGGAATCACTTTCAATGTTGGAAAATTGAAAAAAAAAACCTGACTAAATTGCCAACTCTGGACTCACAAATTCGATAAAAAAAATCCATGTTAGCAATTCTGTCTGTTCACTTGGGAAAGGCATGAACCTTACCATCGGTCAATGTTGCCTATGGAAAAAAGTATTTTTGTGCTAGTTTCACTGCCACATGTACTAAATTTTATAAAAAAAATAGCCAAAAACCGCCTAAAATAGCTAACAAAAATACCGACAAGTTGCCAAAAATGGTAAAAAAACACACAAAAATGTTTAAGCTCAGCTACGTTATTTTGCCAAAACAAGAAACGTGCTGGATTTAGTGCAAAAAGTGCTAAATCAGCTACATTGTCTAGCACCCACCAATTATTTATTTTCTAAAGCAATGCCCCCCACCATCCTCTATATTATTAATGTGTAACTGCTACCGTCTTTATTTCCCAAGTCATGCTGTAAAGAAAGGTGAAAGCTGACAGTTGATTGTTAGAAACAATACATCAGCAAGAGAGTAGGTAGGGAGAAAAAAAAGAATGCGTGAAAGAATAGATATTATTATCTCTCTTGATCCTTGATTTTGTTTTGCTTAGAAATAAAGATGAAAAATGAGTTTGTATTCATGTAGAAATGTGATTTTTCAGTGGAGGTTGCAAACCAAAATTTTCATTTTTTAATTTTTTTAAGGAAATTTTATTGAGAAATTTTTACTTGATTCAAGATTTTGTTCTGCAATGAGGACAGCCAGGACACTGAAAGAAAAAATCTTTTTACTGAAAAATATTGTTTATCATGAATTTGTAAATGATGAGTAAAATATTCTTTTCGCTAGTTTATCCATTTAATATATATATATATATATAATATGAACTCTAAAGAGTGAGACAGACTCAGGAGTAAAATGTTCAGAGGTAAGGTTTATAAATCCTTAGATGTTAATGGTCCAGACATTTTGGGATTTTTTCCCATCTTCAGTGGTGTGTGCTGTGTGAGTATGTGTTTTTAGGGTTTAAAAACCAGAGTCCACTATCAGGAGCTTTGCTTTGTGGGTAAAATATTTTATGAAGGCTGCTGGAGGCATCCTGCTGTGTGAGAGAAAGTCCAGCTAGTGATGAAGTCTTTGGTCAAGCAGCAGCAGTTGGTCTTGGAGAGGGCAAAATGTGTCAGGGTGTGGAGGGAAGTGATTTTGAGTTAGATTTTTTTGGTATGTTAGGAATAGTGTAAATGGAGGGGTGATGAGGTTAAGGAGCTACATAGGTATCAACTTTACAAGTTATCAAAAATGTATTGGCTATGATTTAGACAAGTGGTATAACTGGCTAAGGTGAATTTTTCCTATGGGTCTGAGTGACTTTGAAGCTCCCTGTATTGAATGTATCTGGGTGGGTGGGGGGTTAGATGTGGGTGTGAGGATATTGTTAGTAGGAGTTTTGTGAATTAGAGATCTGTGTGATTAGGGTTATTAAGTTTAGTGTTTAATCCATTAAGATACAGAGTTTTGAGTTTGTTCATCCACATATCTTCGTGTTTCTCTAGAACTTTAGTTACGTCAGTTGGAGTATTTTTTCTATTTTTTCTATAATAGTAAAACTAGCGTCCGTGGCAAAATTGTGGCTGAGTGTACAAAAGTGTAGTTCTATGGGAAGTGGGCTGTGATTGTTTTGTGACTTAATCCTGTGTCTGTAATTGTTGAGTCTAATATTAAATTGTCATTCGGACTTACCTATGTATTGTAACTTACATCTATTGCATTCTAGAAGGTATATAATGTTTTTACTATGGCAGTTGGTGCTGTGATATATGTGGTAACTCTCTTTTGTGGTAGTGCTTGTGAATGTGTTGGTGTACTTGAGGTGGTTGCAACATAGACTATTTCTTATGTCGCAAAGTTTGCGGAATTTAGCGGTGCTAGGGATATTTTTGTGTACGACATCATTATTAATGATATTATTACTACTAATCATGTCTCTGTCTTTGGGCCTGCAGTAAGCAATGACACATGGATATATATATATATATATATATATATATATATATATATATAAACTCAGTATTGTATATATTATCTGTATATGAAAATAACTCATGAATATAGCATAAAAAATGTCAAACTGATCTTTAACCCTTTGTGGTTGTTTCTAATTAAACTGGAATTCTCATGGATTACTGCTCGTTCTAAATGAAATTGAAATGTCATTTTATCTATTTTGTTCCTTCACTGTGACCCATGGACTTGATGCTTGGCAACATTATCCATATTTTGTATTGATATTTGTGAGTTTTAGTCGTATATCTCCTCGCATACATATATCAGTCCAACTTTCTTAGAGCAGATGATTAAATATTGACAAACATCACATTCAACCAGATATGAAGTTTGAAAGCTCAACAGTTGCTTTTCCTTATTTCGTTTTATTTTACGGACATGAAACGAAAGATCGCATATGTTTTGAAAATAGAAATCCATTTGTATGTGACAAACTATCCCATCCTTTCAGTTTTTGACCCCTTGAGGGGATATTACCCTCTCCATGAAGAATGACTGATCATAGGGAAGAGAAGCTTGACCACTTATTGCAGCAAAAAAAAAAAAATTGTATTCCCAGTACTGAATGAAGAAAGTCTACAAAAATTGTATGAAGTGAAAATCCTGAAATTTCGTTATGGCTGCCATCTGCCCTCGTGACAGTAATCAATCTTGAGTTATAGGTGGTGTATTAAGTTGAAATTTGTTAGGTGCATTGCTCAGGACCCAATAAAGGCGCAGTGTCAAATTTGAAATTGTTTGGATGGGCGGCACTCAAGAAAGCTGTAATCACAGAAAAGAGTCCAATATGCCGTCCTTTACAAATCACTATCCGGATGAAGTCGTTTGTAAATCTGTTCAGATTTTGGGTAAACTATGCAGGTTAATGCATTTTAGAGTAGAATCTGTTTTGCAGCTGAAATAAGATAATTCAAGGATGTTGATTCCAAATCTGCCTTTTGACATTTACTATTTTTTTATTACGGGAGAGCTCATTCAAAATCAGAGCAAAAATTGTATTTGCTAAATTGTATGCCAGTGATTCTGAATGTGACAGCTTAATAAAAAATCACACAACATATCCCCATGACATCTTCTGCATTTACCAAGGAAACCCCCTGGCATGTCTTCAGCAAGTTAGTTTTCAAAGATTCCTGATAGAAATGTAAATAATAATTGTTTGGTGTCTGCATAGCGCTCATGCTGATATAGTGCGGTAGAGTTTTGAGCAAAATAGGACAAAGAATTGTAAATAAATTGACATAACGTAACGTTGGAAAGAGAATTACATCACCCTTCCAACTGTGTATCTTGTCAATGTGTATCTGTTGAGTATGAAAACCTGCTGCCTAAAACGTGATGATAGATCTTCAGCATTTTCCTAAACCTACTCAGTATATGTGTACTTCATAGTCGATAGTCTATGGATTGTGAATTTATTTCTTGGTGGATATGTATCTTTATATATATATATATATATATATATATATATAATCTGACGGAATGATGATAAATTGCGTTATGTTATATTGATACGCTTATTTGAAATGATCTCCCATTAATACTCAGTGAATGTGTCATTTGAACTAAACAACGTAAATAGAATAAACAATTGATGAAAATGCAGCTGCTGAAGGAATTGAACCTGCAACAAATAGGGTAGCTGCTCTAAGGTAGCATTGCTCTTACCATTGAGCTGAATAGTCACCGGTTATGCAAAAGCCCAAATAATTGTTTCAATTCCAGATTCTCATTTTGCTTATTCACGGTCAATATCTACTCTATTAGTTTCTTTCAACACGCCAATTATGTTTTGAAGAAACAGATGATTTAACGGAATGATTATGAATTGCATTATATAATGTTGAAACTTTGCATTACCGGCAGCTGTTTAGCTCAATGGTAAGAGCAACGCTACGTTGAAGTGGCTACCCTATCGGTCGCAGGTTCAATTCCTGCAGCAGCCCCATTTTCTTCGATTGTTTACTCTATTTATGTTGTCTATGCTTGATAATAAACTCACCTTGAAATAACGGGAGGTTATTAAAAATCAGATATTCAATATACTGTGACACAATTAATAATTATATATATATATATATATATATATATATATGTGTGTGCGTGTGTGATCAAATGTAATAAAATACAGTTTCAAATGTTCAAACTTCCTGCTTTCGTTCATTACCTTATCAATAGCAGCCGCCACATAAATCAGCGTAACCGGTTACCACTCTTCAATATTTATCTTGCAAACCTTTACCATAATTTCTTCTTGGAGAACTATTTAACGTATGTAATCTAGGAGATTATCGTAAGCTGAATCAACGATACAAATTTCAAATGATAGAACTTACCTTTTCCAAAGCATCCACAACTTTGGACCATTCCACAGAACCAGTCTTTGATTTATCCAAATTACCAAGGAATGAGGACAGGTCTTCGTTGCTCTTCTGAAAATACTCGTCCAAAACGTGCAGCGCCACAGTCTCCTGGGCCGCAAACTTATCACCTGGCTGAGTATTGCTAAGAAAGTAATTATACCAATTTCTGTAGCCTCCAACTTCGCCATTTGCAATAAAATCTTTATTCAGCTCCTCCGCATAACTTCTTCTCAAGTACCGTTTCTCTAGGTTGCTCTTTATAGGTTTGTGATTCAGCCAACCCACGCAATCACCCATATTGTCCAAAGATTTACGGTATAGCTTCCGGTTAGCAATGGACCTGAGCTGATTTTTCTGATGTAGGTTATTTATCTCGTCGATTAGTGATTCCAGGGTGACGTTCAATTTGTCATCAGTGCGTTTTACGGCACCCTGAGTCTGCTGGCTTGTGTTTATATCGGGGGTGAATGTGCCGACTGTCACCCTTCTGCGTACGGGAATTCCTGCTGTGCAACTCATTACTGCCTTGTAATATTTGTGCTTTTTGAGTCGCTTCAGAACAGGGTCTTCAGGAGGTCTTTTAGGAACTGGTGCCAGTTCCCTCGCTTCAAAACGTTCCTTCATTTGAGACATGATATTGTCAAAATCGTCTATTTTACAAACTGATGGTTCTTTTTCTGCAAAATAAAAGACACAAGCAAAGGAGTCCTCAAGTAATCATGAATATACTCATCATCAGTCTTTTAAAGTCCGTCGTTGGTTATAGACCTTCCCCGGGATTTGCCATAATTCTCTATCATGGGCGTCGCGGAGCCAGTATTTCCTGAATCTGTCTAGTTCATCTCTCCATCTTGTGTTCTGTCGGCCTCGGTTTCTTATGTGATCTCTGGGGATCCATGTTGTGAGACGTGATGTCCATCGGTTGTCTTTCATTCTCGCAACATGGCCTGCCCATTGCCATTTGAGTTTTTTAATAGTTTCTATAATGTCACAGTCACCCGTTCTTTCTTCTATAAGGAAGAATGAATATAGTAGACGCCCTTTATCATGGAACCATCCTTCGTCGATTTAAGAGTACTACAATATCGGGTGGATATTTTACGAAGTTTATTAATTGTGAAAAACCAAAAAGTACAGACAAAAAAAAAGGGAGGCTTTATATTGAGGGTTCACTCATCTTAGTTCTCAAAATAATGAAATGAAATCTTCATTTGCTGTAGCTGTAAACTAATCTCTTACAATAGTCTTGCATAAAGACAAATCTGCCTTTAGAAAGCGTGTATCATTGAATACTGCCGTTACAATGAGACTTTACTAATTCATAATAGCCGTGTTTGTCACATATAGTATCAGCAGCAGTAGTAAACTACCTAATTTCATTCCCCCTCCCCCTCCTGCTGTATCTGCCACACTTACAGTACCAATAGCAGCCATCAGCACATTTCTTTCCTTACCCTCTTATTAAACGACTTAACTTCCTTTTCTCCCCTTTCCCTTCCCACCCTCTTCTTTCCTTACCTACCCTCTTCTTTATTCTTTATTCCTAGAAAATAAATTGAATACATTGGAGCTTTGAGATCTTGACCTGGCATCATATGCAGTGTTGGCAGTTCAGCGCATTTTACGCTAAATTCAGCCCGTTTCTTGTTTTGGTAGCACGAAAATTCAATAATCGGTGCTATTTTAGCCCATTTTTAGCACTGTTTTTTCGGCATTTTTAGCCCATTTTTTTACAATCTCCCAGCCAATTGAGACTTACAAATGGCCATAAAATGGCTAACAGTGATTTGGGCAGGTTTTGGCGACGTTTTTGATGCTTATCCAAATTCAAAAGATTTTTTTGAGTTGGTAACACTAACCCTATGTAAGCAAGGATACCAGATCTAGTAGTTACGATAAAGATTCTATACGCGTCTATCACAACAGACCATAAGGTTGAGACGAAAAGAAACCGAAAAAAGTACCAAGATCTGATGAGGAAGCAGTAGAATATGAAGGCTAGAGATGTATTTATAATAATGAGTGCACTCGGTACCCTGCTGGAAGCATAAGTTGCGAAATTTGAAGAATTGATCGGTATTGTTTAGCCCATGGCTGTGATATGATCTACAAGAATATTAAGGAAGGTGCTGGGAATTCAAGTAGGTTTGTTGTCGCTTAAACCCGATCGACAGCCCTTTTGCATCTGGTGTGAATATGAAAATAATTACCGGACTTCACGGCTGATCGGACGCACTGTTCCAAGCTCTGGTAAACTAGTTGATGTTGAAAGCGATCAGTTCAAAACGATACTTGAGAATGATCATCCTTGTAGATAGCCAAAATACTCAAAATATCCAAATGAAGTATTGATAATAATTTGTTCCATTTTGGTTATGGCTGAGGCTTTGATGTGTGGTTTCCAATTAAGTTTAATGAAAAAAAGACTTACTAGATCGTATTGACTTGTGCGATTCGCTGACTAAACGTAACGAAAATGTTCCGTTTCGTGAAGAGCCGTGGAAACTTAACTACGTGAAAAGAAAGAGATCGTGGGCAAGTGAAATGACCCACTGCTGACAGTACCGAAGGTCGTTTTTCATCGATGAAAAACACCTGGAATTGTCGTGTAAATGGAGGTTTGAAAAAAACACTTTTTCCCCCCCGTACAACAGCAGTGATTCCTTCTATGCCAAGCTATTCGGCATTCAAGATGTTACACAGCTTCGTTGGCCAACATTACTGGCAGACGACAACTTGAATGGCTTACAACAAAGGACAAAACCGACATAATAAACACAACTCTAGTGACAGTAAGCAAGATGGCGACTTTTTCTTTTCTATCTAATTGACAAACCGCAGTTTTTACGTCTCCCTTCGTGAGCACCACTCACACTTGAATTCAATTTAAATCATAGGAAGCAATTAAGTGAAATTGCATACTATTCTATCAGAATAATTCTATTATGTTGGTCCCATTGCCAATATCATCATCATCATCATCATCTGTCTTTTATCGTTCGTCGTTGGACATATACCTTCCCCAGGATCCGCCACAATTCTCTAAAGTGGTCTTTTTATGACATAATTTTAAGGCATCTCAACCTTTTTATGACATGCGAAACCGAGGCCGACAGAATACAAGATGGAGAGACGAACCAGACAAATTAAAAAAAATACTGGCTCTGCGACGCCCATGGTAGAGAAATGTGGCGAATCCTGGGAAAGTTCTTGTCCAACGACAGACAATAAAAGACTGATGATGATGAAAAGGGAAAAGTGATGTTGAGTACGTATATCTTTATGTTGGTATAAAAGTTTCGTCCACTGATTACCATGGGCATCCGCTACCACTTTTCTAGGGTGGTGGCGCTGCAAACGGACATATTTCCAGGGTCGGGGCTGAGGCAGAAGGATATATTCGGCATATGTCTTAGCAGCAACCCTGTGTTGAGAATGAGTATTGTTCTTAATGGTTTCGTTTGGCCTTGGAAGATGAATTCTCTATGGTATATTTCTTTGTAGAAATCGAGTAATTTGGTTTACCATTGAAATAAAGTGAATGTAATTTTAGTACCGTTGGGTATTTAACTGTAGTCAAATATAACAGTGAAGTATAAGATTGATATTTTCTATAAAGTTATGATCATCTAATTACGAACAAAAGAACGTAATTGAGAACTGACCTTCGATAATACAAAATGATTGATTGTAAACATAATGAACTTATGTTATTAGAGCATGCTGACAGAATAGAGAGCGGTGAATATGTGCACATAAAGTATTTAGCTTCGAGGTGAAGGATATATTTAGAAAAGAATTTTTTACACCTGCATAATGCAGTGGACTTGTGCGCGTTGTATCGTCTGATTTGTTGAAGGATGACAAACCTTTGGTAGAGAAAGCTTAACCTTCAAAAACATGAAGATCCCATTAGTCCTAAAAAGAAGGGTATTCAACCAATGCTTCCTCCTGATAGTCACTTATGGAGCTGAAATATGGAACCTAACCAAGAGCCAAGCCTGCAAACTGAGAACCATACAACGTGCCGATGGAGTAATTATGATCAACCTCACGTGGAGAGACCACAAGACAGTACAATACATCCAGGAAAAAACAAGAGTCAGGGACATCATAGAATCCATTAAAAATCTCAAATGGCAGTGGGCTGGCCATGTTGCAAGAATGGCAGACAACCGATCGACATCACAACTCACGACATGGACCCCCAAAGATCATATACGCAACCAAGGCCGGCAAAGTACTAGATGGAGAGACGAGCTAGACAAATTCAGAAAGTACTGGCTTCGCTACGCCCACGATAGAGAAGTATGGCGAATGAGAAAGTCAATGTCCAACGACAGTTTTTAAAAGACTGATGATGATAATGAAAACAACGAGCGAACCGAGGTGTAGATAAAGGCGGCGAAATCACTTTTAACCATTACGGTTTTGAAATTATGTTTCTCTTTGAAGTTATTGTTACCATTCCCGTTTCAAAATGGGTACCTGCTCCATCTGCAGAACAAGTGATTTTTTTTTGTTAGTATTTTTAGGATTATTGGCGACTGCTTCTTTGACTTTGAATTCGCGATCCGCGCCTGCAACTAGATCGGCGGCAATTCTCAGAACGGGAAAGGTCACAATTGCCCTTTTCAATTTCAAGTCTTTCCGTATGAGCTTATTTTAAGAACTATATCATTATAACTTCGTGTCTACGCTTATACTTAATGTATTGTTAATTTCGTATTTCTAAACTTGTATATTTTTAAATCTCATATTTTCTGAACTTATATTTGTAAATCATATATTTGTTCAATTAGGACAGTAAATTTGACATTCTTCGCCGTTGCAAATACCATCTTTTTATACGGTTACATAAAGCAATAGTACAACACCATTATCTTTCATTGGCTACAACGCTCCAGATTTCAACCTCATTCACCCGAGGTGAAAAGACCTGACGGATGCTCATGTTGACCGCTGAAATCTGGTTTTCGTCTAATTGATTTCATTTTTTCAATAGTTGGCTACAGAAGTCTCAGTTAGTCGTCATGCAACGAAGCTCGTGAACCAAAATGCCCAAGAGACAGTGGTGGATTATTTACCACCACTTCTTGACTCCTAGGCAGAGCTTAGCCTATATTTTCTTTTACCGAAAGGAAGTAACTGAAAACTTAGAAGCTGTATTTCCGTAAGACGGATTTGAAATAACGGCCTTGTGTACTATTATAGTTACATTGTAAATAGACCCCTTTTCTAAGAAAAACTGTAAAAATCGAATTTTCTCAAAAAACGACTAATTTCCGGAGGAAACGAAGGTCTTATGGAATTGAAAGCATAGTGAATTATTTACGAGCATCATTATAATTTTTCTATTTTTTCAAAAACTTATCTATTATTTTTTCCAGAATTTTCGATTTTCATCCAATCATGGCCCCGTTTTTTTGCTCTCAGCCCTTTTCCGTTCCGGGCCCCTAGGTTTAAGCCCAATAAGCCTAAATGTTAATTCATCACTGCTTAGAGACCAATTAACCTAAGAGCAGGCTATAATATACTCACGTTAATGGATTTTATTCCAGTATAGGTCTGTAATTTCGGATTCTTTCAATTCGCTAACAATTCATTTCTAACGTTGTTTTTTTTTCCAATTTAAATTTGATTTTCATATTTTGTTCTTATTCTATGAGTAGCGTTCGTTGTCATGACAACGAGCACCTCGCAACGGCGACTTAAAAGAAAAGATTTCCGCAAACAGTTTATTTACTCCCGAAAAAGTTTCAACTTTTTCAGTACGTCGACGACCCCTTTAATAGCGGCAATATTCTGGTAGCCCCGTATATTCAGCATTCAGCATTTAGTTTTTAGATTGTAATCAGTAAACTACAATAATAAATACATTTGGGTAATTGTTTGGAATTGGTAAGATTAAACAAAATGCTAATTGTTTGCAAAGATGATTATCTATCGAGGCGATAGCCGCTACTTTTACTCTGAAACTGTTACAGATAAAATTATCAAACTGGCCATTTTGTGTGGCTAAAAATAGCTGGATTTAAATTTAGATTTTATAGAAATGGCTTAAAGATGGTAGACTTTTTAGGAAAATTACGGAAAAAAAATGAAAGGAAACTGTCCTTTTGAAACTATATTTTATTAAATTTAACTACAAGGGCTATGGTTTAAGGTTTGTGTTAGATTTGCAATTTCCAACGGAAGATTTTTTTTTTTCTTCAAACTTTCGTATTAAGCCTGACTGCGAACTAAGTCTGATTGTAAACTCACCTAATCCTATCGAAAATATAACAAAAAATAAAATTATTGAAAGGGTTGACCATGGACTAATGAAGAACTGTTAAAATTTTGGGTGGTTCCAGGATTTTTCTTACAGTTACCTCCACTGCATTGTAGCTGTACATAAATTGATTCTGATTCAGTTTTATAGCGACAATGACATTGGCTGAGGTATGCACTCTCTGAGTGCTTTCTAGTTTTAATTGATTTTTTGTTTGATTTATTCTTTGATTGTTTTCCCATTTACATTCAGAAAGCAAATGGTTTCCTTCCTGGTCAATGCAATTAATTCAGCAGTGAATATCAATCTCATTGATCTAAGTTAAACATCATAAAGTCAAAATCAACTAATAACTAACTATAAATCAGGCTATGATCTTATTGATTCACCCTCATACATCTGCCAGAAGATATAATTTTTTGCTTAAATAAATATTTATCCGAGCAGAGCCTGGGTATTAATTTTGCCTCATCATCCATCACCAGCCTACATTTGCTCATCTAGGCTGGTCCTAGGGTAAACACCTGTTACACTTTTATGCATGGGTAAACTGTTGAACCGATTAAGATGAAACTTTACAGGCATATGTAATATGATCCTGCAAACATCATAGGCTACAAAAAACCATAAAAACCAAATGAGATTTCTCACATTTTGAAAAAATTGAATTAACGTATACTTTTTACCGCTTTTAAAAGAAAAAAGTGATCTAATTCCTAATTCCGTATTTTTCATCTCATCCTCATGAAAATAAGTTACAATCGTGAGCAGACAACCTCCATGGAAAAATATGTTCGGTTTTTGGAACTTTTCGGCGTTCAGCATTTTGGATAAATGATTAAATAAGGAAATCTGCTTTTACTTGTGTGTAAGATTAAGGTGTAGTATCAGCTATTTTTTCCGCATTGAAATTTGATAGCTCTAATTCTAGGTGCCTTGGGAATTTAATTGAGAATGCTATATATTTCTAGATCCACAACTGCATTTGTATGTGAGTGTATATCTATATGTGGGAGTGTGTGCATAGACATATATTATATATACTGGTAAAATACCCGTTGCTTCGTTAACAGTATATCTACTGGTGGAAAAGTAAATCATTGTAATATCTGAAAAAATCTCATGGTAGTTGCCTGAAGCGACCATCCCTGACACTTGACCTAATCCTCTGCTTACAGACACTGGAAAAGAAGTTCAATTCCACTTCATTTTAATTTCTTCCTTTCTCGATGATCAAGTTCAGCCGTTCTCCTTTAGCAAATATCTTTGTTTCATCCTTACCATTTTTGCATACTCCTACATTCTTGGGACCTCTCATCTACTCCAACCCTTTTTAATGTAAAATTTTTATTTTCAAATTTTGACAGGTGGATGTAAATGTTGTTTATTGATTTATTTATGGTGAATGTAAATCTCTGATCTTTTTTTGCATGTTCTCTTCTTCTAGAGGACCAAGTGACTCCCATAGGTACAACTGGTAGGTAAATATAAGCGCTGTTGCATGTCGTGTGTTGAAAATCAGTTTTGCTTGACGTGTTGATTCTTGTTACGTTCAATATTTCCACCGAAGCGTTCTTCTGTGCTATGAGCAATGATCACTTGGGAAGACATAAAAAGATTTTTGATTATTTTTTCATTTATGGTTTTTAATGCGTATCACTGAATAATTTCTGCTCACTTTTCCGTTCGTAATTCTCTCTGTGTGATTTTGAGATTTTTTCCAAGTTACTTCTGGTCTCCCTAATCCAGAGCTTTCACAACTCATTGACATGTTGCTGATAATCACTACGTGTATTGTCATTAACTTTTAGAAGAGTCTTTAATAAACTGAACTTTTTTTTTTTTTTGGACAATCTCGACTCTGCTTCATATCTTTGTTATTGTTTTGGACGATTTGTTTTCTAGCCTCCCTCAGGTGTAAAATGTTATATCTGTAAGGAAAGATGTGGTGACTGTTCAAATTTCCTGTTTGAAACTGCTTTTTAAAATTTTTTTTTTTTTCATTTGCAATACCGGAAAAAGACACTGAATAAAGAGACTCTCTTTCCTCACCGATATTACATTTTGCATCTGAAGAAGGCTGTAGAATGAATTAGCTGAAATGTTGTGTCAGTAACAAAGATACGAAGGAGAGATTGGATTGCTTGAACATCATCATCATCATCATCATCAGCTGCCTTTTAGAATCTGTCGTTGGACGTAGATCTTCTCCAGGATTTGCCGGGTTCAATACTTCCTGAACTCGTCTTGTTCGTCACGCCATCTTATGCCGGTTAAAGTATTGCGTACGATCTCTGAGGATCCACGTTGTGAGACTTGATGTCCATCGGTTGTCTGACATTCTTGCAACATGATCAGCCCACTGCCATTTCAGTTTTCTAATGGATTCTATGATATCCCTGACTCCTATTTATTCTCTAGTATATTGTGCTGTTTTTTGATCTTCCTATGTGATGTTGAACATGGTTGGTTAATCATTAGGTGTATCACGAAATTAAGACTAATTTTGTGTATCTTTCAAAAAATACTTTTCCTGAGTCAGTTGAACTGCTGGGATGACATTATATATTTGGATTGACTTACAAAATAAGTATCAAAATATCATTAAAAAAAGAGCATGTCTGCAAGGCAAAAAGTTTTGGAAGCTCCCCCCCAAAATGTTGTTGATTTCTTTTACTTTCATCAATTATTATAATGCCAGTGAGTGTTTGCCTGGTTATATGTACCTCATGACTGGGTAAATGTCTAAACCCTAGGGGCTGAAAATCAAGTCTTCAATAGAAAGTTGACTCTACGGTTAATATGGGACATCTTTTTGCATGATAGAAACAAGAAGTGCCCTAATTGTAGTCCTGTAAGTATCGTTTATAAGCATTTACTTATTTAAAAACAAAAATATCAGTGAAGGTGGCCAAGTGGTTAGCAGCATGGAATCAGCCAGCTGAGTTCAGACTCTGATTGTCATGATCTGCATTCATTTCACATTTATGACCCTAGGAAAGGCATGAATAAGAATAAATAATGAATTTATCATTTAAAAAGAAATTATTCTAGATTAAAAAAAGAATTCACATGTCACAATTATGTAAATTAGTGCAGTATTTTGGAAAAATAGATTTTTTCCTGAAAAAATTTAAGAAGACTGTGAAAATAAAATTTAATATTAGGCTGTTGTCAATATAGATTTCTTCAGTTTTCAAGTTGATCTGGCTGGCTATGTATGTAATACACATACGGGTTGCATCAATGGAGTGTGAAAGCTAAATATTTCTATGTTTACTCCTTATGTTGAGGTAGAACATTCTTTTTGTTTTGTTATAAATTTCCTCACATTGATGGGTTTTTAGTGGGGGACTCAATTTGCAATCCTAGCTCATGCAAAATTGATCACTTAGTTTGCGTCCACTTGTTTTTTGAAAATTTAGACTTTTTAGTGATCACTGCCCAACAAAAAGTGAGTGAGAAGCAACTTATCTCTTGATCCCCTTTTTTCCCAAGTTTTTAATTGATACCTCCCATCACAGCATGCTGCCAAAAGATGTTGGTCACTTGACAGTTTCTATCGAGTGACTAACCAGACCTGTTTGTTTATATGTGTTTGTTTTTATAAATGATTATCTTTAAAAACAGAACTTTTGTCTTAATTGGTTGAAAGCAACAATTCTGTACATTCAACATTTCTGGCCCAAGTGGAGATAACCAGCATTTTGTTAAAGCAATTGGTACAAAGTATAGTGAGCTTGTATGATTTTATTCATTTTAGATGTTTAGGAATGTGGACAAGGCTGGGTACTTCAGATTGTTTTAAAAATTTCTTTAGATTTTTCTTGTTCATCATAATAAAATTCATATCATCTGATCACTGTTTATAGGAATTCTCTATGAAAATATGCCAATCCAAGACACAGACCTTTTCGTATTTTTGTACGTTTTTATCATTTGAACCCTGTTCTCTTTTTGAATACTTTCAGTGCTAGCACAGTATTATTTACCTATAGATTGGAACTTCTGCCTGGGATCAGAATATCAGTGTGCTCTAGCTAGGATTAAAGTGTCACTCCCTGGCATTTTTATCTTGGGTCAGTTTAGCATACATGCACTCACAGAAAAGTTTTACAAATACACAAAAAAATATCCACTTATACACATTATTTGTTTTATATATCTAATCCAATACTGAACAGTATGATTTTCTTGGTTTCAAAATGCATGTAGTATAGCAATGGTCAGCAAACTAATCTTGCTAGCCTTTGTAAGCGGGTTCAATCTCCGTTGGATCTCTCAGTACAGTATTATAGCAATCTAACACCAACTTGTATTCAGTTCACGTACTTATATAATGATCACTGTGACTTTTTGTGTTTTTTTCTGTCTGTAAGACTGGATTCTTCTACTCGAGGTTGAAAATTTTGCTTGTAAAAATATCTCCTACCGATCATTTGAAACTAAGGACTCTTCAACTGAAACAAATTCACTATTTTTTTTTTTCTTAAATCTTTTCATAAAAATCCAAATACATCCATGAATTTTTTAACGGGTATAATATATATATATATATATATATATATATATATATATATATATATATTTCTTCTAAATAACATTTTTCAATGAGCACAGAGATACTATACTCAATCTATTCGCTCAACATGGGATCACTGTGATCCTAGGCAGAAGCCCAATCCATACATGAATGATCCCAGCATTTTTGACGGGTAATATGCTAGTACTTATGTAAAGATACACATTTTGTTTTATGCACTGTAAATTGTGGTATATGAGTTGAATTTCTAAGCTGTCATATTTCTTTCAAAAACTAGTGGTCAACTTATATGGCGAGTGTATAATACATAAAAGCAGGAACCATAAGTTCAATGATGTTGTGGTTATTGTAGTAGTAGGAAGAGGATGTAGTCATTCTTTGAGTCAATTGATTTTGATGCTTGTAAAATATTATGATATCCAAATATTCTGCCAAAATTATTTTCAAATGAAATTCTAAATGGCCATTTTTGTCTTTTTTTAAATGCAAAAACATGGACATTGGACATTCTATAATGACATCACAGCTGCTTGCAAAAAATATTGATCAGGATTGATGTTCTTCTTCTTTCCTATTTCTATTGTTGCTTAATGTAACTTGAACTAAACAACTGAAAAGCGTCTCATTGAGATATATGTACACTTCTGGAAAGTATGAGGTTAAATGAGAATTTAGGCCCAAAATCTTGAAGTTTACTTATAAGCCAGAATTACACAATTTACAGTATATGGATGTTGTTACATTCAATTTAATCAAGTGATATTAACGAAGCTCAACTATTTCATGACAGCCCAACCTCCCCACTAGGGGTATATCAAGTTGACTATTCTTAGCTCCCTACACAGGGGAAAAATCAATGGCAAAATAAAGGAGAAATCAAGAGAAAGTGAAGGGGGGAGGGAGTGAAATAAAGATAGGTGTGAACCTCTAAGCTTGAACTAGCTGAATTGTTGATTAGTTAATTAGCTTTTACAGTATGTATGTATCGAAACCTCCAATTAGGGTACCAAATCTATATTTCAACAAGACTTTGAAGGTTGGAGAGAAAATAGGTGGGGGGGGGGGGGCGGAATCAAAAAGAAGTGGGAAGAATCAAATTTGGGTCAATTACACATACCTCTGCTCTTGACCGGATCATGCAATGATTTTATGAATCTTGAGCATTGTTGATAATAACATCTGTGGATGTTTTATGATCATCAGAATTTCAATATCAATCAATAGTAACCTTCAATCATTGATCTTTCGTAGATAGGCGGAGGAGAAAAGCTTGATTGTCATAAATACTTTAGATATGCAGTGAATACTTTTTTGAATTTTTTGATGAAGCATTTTAACTATTTATTTTTTTTAATAACTAGTTTAACTCAATCCCATTTTTGTTGCACCCTATCACAACACACTGGATCGATACATTCCTCAACAGCAAATGAAAGGTGTACTTGGTAATTAAATGGTAGGGAACCACTCTTCTAGGTGTTTGTATAACCTGTGATATCATGGGTAGGATCTATGAAATCAATACTTTTATTTGTCCTGTTGATTATATGTTAGTTGCGATGCAAAACTTTAGCTTATGAAAAATATGTATTGGTTAGATGTAAATCTTTTGCGATGTTGTCTTCGTTTTGTTGTTTTTTTCTTCCCTCTCACTGTATTTTCTTGTTTTTTTAAAAAGATTTTCAAGTTCAGGTGCAAGGGAAGTAACTCTATGTCAAGATTACAGAAAGCTTGATTTACTTCCCTTAGAAATGAGACTTTTTGTGTCTAACTGCCTAAATATTTTCAATGTGTTCTTTTGTTTGTTTTGCGTCATGACAGTCGTACAGCAATACCCCGCTTATCGCTACTCTATTTGATTCGTAATAGATTCAGAAATGTTGAATTTTTAAAAATAAATAATGATAAAAGACAACATTATGGGACATTCTCCGTAATAAGTGCTAACTGTAAACTTTGGTTTATGTGTCATGTGTATAAAGATAAACGGATACTTAAACAATAATATATGGAGCGGGAAGTGTGAGGTTAGTGACAAAATAATTGCTGTGTTTGTCATTTTCAAATTTGATGCTTATTTTTTGATAAACTAACATTCTAGTACGTTCATAGAGTATACTAGTTTAAAGAGTGAATTTCGCTCTATTTATGTGAGCAAAATGTTCTTTTTTCACTTTTTATTCTGGTTTATGTAAGGCTGTCAAATTAAAAATGGAAAAAAGCCAAATCAAGCAATTTTGTTGTATGAGCTCAAAATGGGATATAAAGCATTGGAAACGGCTTGTAATATCGACCAAGTCTTTGGCAAGGGGACTGTCAATGAACATACAGCTTGACATTATTCCCGAAAATTTCAAAATTGGAGATGTGAACGTCCTCTGATGATTGACAAAATCCGATTGAAGGCCATTTTTGAAGTGGACTCATGCAAAACAACTCAGAAGGTTGAAGAGGAAGTGAATGTTGACAGTTCAATAGTTGTCCGACATTTCTACCCAATTTTGAAAGCTAAAAAAATTTACATATCATGTAAATGACGTGAATGAAAAGCAAAAAAAAAAAAGCTTGCGTGTTACACCAATGACCCTACAGAAACTGAACCTACTAGGCTACTGAACTGTACCTCACCCAGCTTACTCACCAGACCTCTCTCCAACTGACTCTCACTTTTTTAAGCATTTTGACCACTTCCTACAAGGGGAGGGCTTCTACAATGAAGTAGCCACTCAAAACGCCTTTGAAGAATCCATTGGTTTAAGGACCATAAAAATCTGTGCTTCTGGAATAAATGGACTTGTTTCTATTTGGTAAAAACGTGTAAATACTGAAGGTTCTTATTTTGAATTATAACTTTTATTTTGAGCAGAGATATACTGCTTTAAAGTTGATGGTGAAAAACTGCAATTATTTTTGCACTAACTGAACAGCTACCATGATGAGATAAACAGCACTAATCCATCTCATCTTGTTGAGGCTCAACAACAAATTCATATATCTTAAAATGATTGCTGGCTCAATGTCTATTTATGCTATGTTATAATAATCATGTTCTCACTAGCATTTTTCAGGAATGTATTTAGAGTGCTAACAGAGTTATTACTGTACTACTAAAACCTTTTTTCCAAAGCTTTGCTTAAATCAAAACTACAATATATGATCTCAAGGATATTTCTAGTATATTAATTAATTGCCTTTTTTGTTTCATAGATATATTGTCATACATGATTTTCATCAGATTTAGCATGAGAATTTTATTTCTTTTTATTATAATTCATCAGATGTCTTCCACCATCTGTCTGTTATCAAGTAACTTGAGGGTAAAGCTATGGCCCAAAAATCTTTTGTACTAATGCAACATTTCCTGGTTAGTTTTTGAAAATTAAAGAACTTTCAAAGTTTTTAGCTACTGTTTGATTTACACTGTAAGTATGATGCCAAACTGGGCCCTTATTTATAGTTAGTGAAACTGAATCATATCTTTTTATTTAACTGTATAAAGTAGGTGTGATAATCCCGCCAATAAGGATTTTTCGGGTAGTTGATATAATTCTTTGATTGAAAAAAAGATCTTAGATGAATTTTTAGATAACTGTTCATATTTCTTTTCCATTTTTTCAGGTAAACAAATGACTTTAGTGAAAGACACTTTTAGAGAAATCAAACCTGGCTTGTCTGCTTACGCCAGCAATATTGACCAGGTAAGTGGGATCACAACGGTTTTAGTTGAGAAATTTTTTTATGTTTCTCTTAAATTCATAAACTGCTTGAAACTGCTTGTCATTGGAACTTATCAATAAATAGCATAGAATATAGTGGAACTCATCAGTGAAAAAAAATCCACTGAATAGTCAAGGTGAGATAATTTTAGCACCAGTTGTTTCCCTTGGAATTGACTTATTTTCTTTGTATGAATTTAAGAGAGATATATGTATGTAATGTATGTATGGGTGTTTATGTATGTATACAGTACTGCTCATATATATTTGAACAAACAGAAATTTTGCTTGTATGACTTTTTTTTAAGACTTGAAAACAGGGACTTTATGCCAGAAGAACCAAATTTTATTGCAATCAGAACAACAAGGCATGCATTTAGGCATGTCTGAAGATGGCAAGCATTTGGCAGAGCAAGTTCAACTTTCAAAAACAAGTCGATCCCAATAATCCTAAAAAGAAGAGTATACAACTAATGCATCCTCCTGATAGTCACCTATGGAGCTGAATGTTCTCCACTAGAAAAAGCACTGATGTCAAAAATAGAATCTATTCCAACCATATTTATTCTTCGATGGAATTATTTTTACATGACTCCAAATTTTGATGCTATGGTCATTCAATTATTGACTGTGATGGAGTATTTATTTTAATATCAATATTTTCTTAAAGGTCTCCATTAATTCCTATCGTTTTAATTAATATTTTTTTTCTTTCTTTCCATAACTTTTGTAACCTATTTACTATGATTGGTATTCCTGAGACTGAATTTTTCTTAGCACCATTTTATATCCTCATTCAAATGTCGATCACTTCATCAAATTTTGAGTTCTGGGTTCTTCCAGAATGTTCTTTGTCTTCGATTTCTAAATCATTTAAAAAAAAATCTCACCCCCGCCATGGCAAAAGGTGTTGATAGCATGACATTTTTCATTGAGTGACTAACCAGACTTGTTTTAAATAAAATCAAAATTTCATTTTTTTTAATTGTAATAAATCAACATGATTAACTTCAATTTTTTCACAATTTGACATATATTTTGAAAAAATAAATGTGTAAAATCAAAATCTAGGAAAACTATGCAGCTCGTCTTATATGATTTGAACATTACAATTAAAATAATGTTGTTTAGGAATGACAAAAATTCTATTGTGATGAATAATTTTGATTGATTTGTATCTTTGACACTTAAGGCAGCTGCCAGCCTGAGTGGAATGCTTGAGGAAGCGAAGTCAACTGTCCCCCAGGACCTGCAGCACTCGTGTCCCATTGCTTTGAAAGCCACGGCTGGGCTGCGTTTATTAGGTGCAGAAACGGCAGAGAATATTTTAAACAAGGTAAGACTTGATTAGTTGATTTACTTCCTTTGTAGAATGCATCCTTATAAGGGAGATAATTTTTGTCTGCCTCAAAATGAACTTAGGATTATCTCCCTTCTCCATCAACAAGCATTGAAATGAAAACACTCGTTCACGCGATGTTAAAAACTTCGCCAAAATAAAATTGATTAAAACAGCTCCATTTCCATGCAAACCTTCGATGTTTTACACACTTGCCCACTCAATGTTGAAAAGGGCGTACAAATAGAGTAAGCAAATTCAACTTAATTTCAGTACAAATCTTCAATATTTCACACACTTGTCCACCCGATGTCAGAAATGACTCACAAATGGAAATAATTTAATTTTATCCAAATCCATTACCATCTTTCTTCTTTCAAAGGGGAGATTATCCTCGATTTTGCAACCAGGAGTTATCTCCATTTTATGCAAGTATTCTTTGAGTCAACCAATTAATTTCAATTACAGCTATAATCTCTTGAGCATGGTTTTTCATTTCTATTGAACAGTTTTTAAACTGTCGAAAGTAACTCAAGAAAGCATCCGAATATCTGCTATTACAAAGTGCCAACTGTATACATATGTTTATTTTTGTCTGCAATACCCCAAGAGAAATAACTCTCCTATTTTATGCAAAGGTTACTTCCCTTAGAAAACCAATTCATTATTTTGTTATTTATAAGAGAAAGATGATTGTACACAATAATTTTTGAATTCTATGATAATTTCTCAATTGAAAAAGCTTTCAACTGCCTATTTATATTTTGAGCTTTCATGTAATTGCAATTGCAAAATGATATAAATATTGCTATCATTTTTTGACAGCTTGAGTAAACTAGTTTAATAAACAAGAAAGTTTTCCCAGTAGGACATACAGATGACTCAACTGTTGACAGAATGGAAATTGAATTGGTGCATCAAGTTCCAACTTGGGAAAGGCATGAATATCTCTCTTCTTCCCCCATGCTATATGTAAATAGCAAGGCAGGCTGGCCTCTCAGCCTTGGTTGGAAGTCAGTCTAGATTGACATCTCTAACTGAGAAAGTTCAGTTAATAAGGTCCTGGTGAAGCTTTGATGGACTTTATGAGCTGGAAGTGTATTATGATAAATTGCTCAAGTAAGATAAATAAGAATATAAATGGAAGAAATAATGTCAAAAAATAGCTGAATTTGGCTAAACTTTTCAATTTTCAGCCAACTTCAAAACTGTTACATTTAAAACCCTCTTAAATAGAATAATTATACACTAAGACTCCAGAACAAATTGATAAAATTGTGCACTTCAATTTAAACCTACTAATTGTTTTTTTTCTCTTCTTCCTTCTACAAGTATCACAATTAGTAATGCTACTACTACTTTGTTTAGAATCCCTTTGAAATTAGAAATCATAGATATGGAGGTATGGATCGTGGATGCACTGTTGAACTTGGGGTTCTTGTTTTTTTTTTGCCAGCTATGAAACAAAAGTAAGATGGCTGTCAATAGGATCGGACACATCTATTAAAATTAATGTTTGGTTTCTTTTTACAAGGTTCGTGCACTCTTCAAGACTTATCCATTTCCAATGGTAGATGGTAGCGTAGAAATTATGAGTGGAATGAATGAAGGTAAGTGAATGATTTTATTTGACAGTCTGCTGTATGTTGGGGATGATCAATTAAAAAAATTAGAAAAAAGGATTTATCAATGAATAAGTAACTTCGCTTGCATTTTGTTGGACTGTGATCACTAAAAAGTCCAAATTTAAAAAAAAAAAACAGCAGGATTAATGTAGCATAAAAATCCTATTTGGGAGAGGAATTTTAAAAAACCGACAAATACAACTTTTGTAGATATGATAATCAATAAATATTCAAACTTTCAGCCCTGTAGCTCTATTGGTTCAGTCTGTACGCATGATGCATATATACATGGCCAGCTAGACCAACTTAAAAATAGGAAGTTACAAACCTTTGTTGATAATTTTGGTTGACGGTTTCAAATAAGAAATGTTACATAATGTATCCTGTAACCTAGTGCAGTATGGTTGGAGCATCACAGACAATTTCATCATAGTGTATCTAGAGTGAGATAGCTGGATGGAGCTGTTCCTTCTTCAAGCAGGCTTTGTAATTGGAGATTCTCCAGCATCTAGATGTTATTAATAAACCTGTCAGATTAAGCCCCCCCCCCCCAAAAAAAAACAAAAAAATTTAAAAAAAAGTTTTCAGAAGGTATCTAGAGAAGTACTAATGCCAATTTATAAGTGTGTAGACAAAACAGTATGGCCGGGAGTGCTGGTACATACAAGCACACAAACACCCACAAACAAAAAAGATAAAACCCTTTGCCACCTTCGCTGGCTGTATTTGTTCCACTTTTGTTGGGTGTAAAAATCCTCATCATATAATACTTGAAATCATTGAATCAGAAAAAATGATGATTTAAGTATGGCTAATTTATAAAAAAATATATATATATTTGTGTATAAATGTATGTAGTTCTTTGCAGAACAAGGAATCAGATAAACGAAAAAAGTACAGATGAAAGAAGGTCTGGATAAACTCTTTAAATCACAACCCTTTACAAAAAATATTGTCCTCAGAGAATTATTGCACTAAATACATTTATATTATAATATATATATATCTAATATTTATCCATACTTGAATAATACCATCATTTTTGACAGTTACTATACTTGTGTGTGTGTATATATATATATATATGGCTCGTAATCAAAACATTATACTCTTAAAATTTATGTGTTTACTTATATTTGCAGGTGTCTTTAGTTGGATCACTGTTAATTATATGCTTGGTGAGTTATTTCATTTTTTTTATCTTTGTTTCTTGATGAACCTTCTCCAATTGATTCTCTGTTGTGATTGTTAGCATCTCATTTGTATTTATTAAATCATTAAAAACAAATTCTTTGCAGATTTGCTGTCCAATCCCCAGAAGACGGTTGCTGCTTTAGATCTTGGAGGAGGTTCAACACAACTCACTTTTGTCCCTTTGAAGCCGGTAATGATTTACATTTCCTTCAATCCTTTAAATTTCATTAAGCATTTACCATCATACTACTCATATTTTATTACAGGGGTCACCAAAAGCTTTTGACCAGTGGTATTCAAACTCTAGGGTTCTGCCTGGCTTTACAGGAGTTCCATGATGCAACGTGGCATTTTCACAATATACTTGATAATTCATCCATTATTATTATTACTATTATTATTATTTCATTCATTTAGCATTCACACAATTTTCTTTTCTGAATATATCAGGGTATTGGTTGATACATAAAGCCTGAAAAAAGAATCTCTTCAAAATGAGGGATCATTTAATTCAAGTATAAAATGTAAACTTTCACCCTAGAGTAGTGAACGAGTGTATCAGCTTGCCCATCATTCATTGTGCATTACTTACCATAACTCCCGTGGTCCCCCCACAAATATTTCCAACTGAAAGTCATTTTTGGTAAAATTTATATACCGTTGAGATAGTACTGAACAGGAACTAGTTAACATACAAGTAATGATAAAACAGAAACAAACACCACTCACACCACTCACACCATTTTGAACGGCTGATGGACTGAAATCATTGAAACACTGGGTTTGGTAGTAATGGAAGGGATGCTGCCTCACTTTGCTATCCATGTTCCAGTTACAAATTCACTGTTCAGTGTTGTTTTTTTTTTATAAGAACTTTTTTTTTGTGGTACTCTTGCTCCTATTTTTACATCTCAATGTTTGGGGGTTGACTTATATACTCCATCTACTTATTGGCTGGCATCTGGTAACTCTGCAGGTTAAATGACAGCAAATCTTCTCAATCTTCCAGCACTCTCCATAGTATTCAGCTGAAGATGAATTTGCTTATTATAAGAGAAAGTTTTTTTTCGAAAGAATGAATCCCTGGAAAAGAGAAAAATCTTTTAGTGTCTATCGTTGGACATAGACTTGCTCCAAGATTCACCAGACCTATCTATCATTGGCTTTGAGGAGCCAGTACTTTCTGAACTTGTCTAGTCTCTAGAATATCTCTGACTCCTGTATTTTGCTCTAAAATACTGTGCTGTCTTGTGTTCCCTCCATGTGATGTTAATTAATTTTTAGTGCATATTGAACAAAAGTTATCTAAAAGATTTTTAGATTTCCTGATTTTGATGACTTATTTGTACTAACCTTTCTTTTTGTCTTTCTTTTTATTCTTTCAATTTCTATTTTATTTTTAGGAAACGTTAGCTACAGCTCCAAAAGATTTCAACATGAAAATTTCTTTGGTAGGAAACAATTATGATCTTTATACACACAGGTAAGAATGAAGTTGCTTTGTTTTTTTATTAGTTGTATATATCTTCTATCCTTCAAAAGATTGATCTCTTAGTTTACACACCAATAATTTCAATTATGTCAATTTTTGACCATATCTCTGCAAATCTTGCCCATTCATTCCATTGCTTCTTATAATCTAGCATCTTCCTCTCTTCTGTTTCTGTATTGAATACCAAACTGTGATTTATAATATCCCCCTATTGTCAGAAAATGTTGTTTTCCCTGAGTGGGGCCCTTCCATTGCACTCTGGTTTGGTTGATCTTTGCAATCATCCCAAATGTAGGCAATTCTGTGTTCTTGGATAATGAACTCCTATCAGCGATGTCCACCTATTTTCAGAAAAGGTTGTTCTCCCTGACTGAGACCTGCCCATTGTCCTCTGTTTTTGCTGACCTCTGTGATTGCCCTAAATATGAGTGATTCTGGGCTCTTTGATATCAAACTGCTATTTGGTAAGGTCCTGCTCTTGTCAGAAAAGGCTGTTCTCCTAGAGTGACCCTCTTCCATTGTCCTCCCATTTGGTTGACCTTTGCCATCACCTCAAATGTCGGCGATTCGGGTACATGATTTCTAAGTTCATTTCTCATGTATAAAAATATACATATACAGACTAGCATAGCAGTGAGTGGCTCAGAAAATGGAGCCTATGAACAGTTCAAATCTAATACTAATGTGCTTGGAAAAGGCATAAATCCACTGTAACATTGCCAGATATCTTCTTCTCACTGGCATGCCATGATATGTGAATGAGCACTTGGGTAAACCACTCTCCTATGACCATCATATATGCTCAGGCAATGGCAACTGAAACCCTGACAGAAACTAATCATCAAGTAATACCAACTGTGACTTTCTACCGGCAGCTCCAGGATCCAAGCTGAATGACAAACGTATCGCTCTGTATTCTTCTGGACTACATCGGCAGAAAGAAGAGGTGTGATATCATTAAGAGAACATCTATTCTCATCAATTTTTTTTTACCAGCTATGTCATAATAAAATGTATGAGATCCGCATTTTTGTATTAAAAAAAGCCAAAAATGGCTATTTAAAATTTCTATAGAAATTGATTCTCACTATATTTTACAAATAGGTGAATCGATTGACTCAAAGACCATTCGCTCTTCTTCATCCTCTTCCTACTGGATCTATGGATGGTTAACGTATTGTTGAACTTATGGTTCTTGTTTTTTATATACACCTAAACTAAATGTGTATATATATGTGTGCGTGTACTCATGTATGTACATGTGTGTCTTGATTTGTGTGTGTGTGTGTGTGTGTGATTGCATATTTTGGTCAGAATCTTATTTCTTTATTTTCTCTGCCTTTTCTCTTTGCAGTTATTTAGGTCTTGGCTTGATGTCTGCTCGTCTCCAAATGATGGACAGAATTCCTGGTAAACAACTTATATTTTGTCTGTTTTGTAAAATGTAAATAACAATCTCTGGTCCAGAAGTATTTCACTCATAGATTTTAGCTTAAGCTCATTCATTATTTGTGTTTGTGTATCCATGCCTAGTCTTAGGAGCTGTGGAACATTTTTTTGTAGAGCCCCAGGTTTACAGCCAAGTTCTGTAGAGTCTTAGAGATATGAATAAAGTCTATTAAAGACATCATAGATATTAGCGACATACATTTTTATGCCATTCTATAATTATCTAGGATAATATTTGATTCAAGAATGATGAGAAAAATTTCAAAATATATACAGTACAAAACTAACACTATTGACATTTTGGAAATCCAGAAGAGAAAAAAATTATTGCTGTTGTCTGTAAAATTTGTAATGTGGTTTTAGGGGTACTCGTAGATGCTTAATTTTGGTGGGTTGGGGGGTTTGTAATAATCAGACGGGTTGGGAAATCTGCTAGAATAAGCCAGGAGTATAAGAAACTATGACCACAATTTAGTAGGAACTGAACCAAAGTTTTTTGGGAAAGATTTATAGAAAAGATGGGGTAGGCTCATGGGAAATAAAAATGTACAGTATTGGCAGACACAGGAAAGTTCTTTTTGGTGGCAAAGACATTTTGAAATAGCTGATATTCGCAGCTTCTTAAACTTGGTTAATCAAACTGTGCTTATCGACACAGTTAATTTAACCAAGCTCTCTTCAGTGCATTGTTTATAATAGTTTTCTTTTGATGGGGAAAGTTTTGATAAATCTGTAATTGTCCCCCTCTCCAAGTATTAGGGAGGAGAAAGTAGCGATTGACTCTCAGAAATTAATGAGCAGAGGGAAAGATCCCTAATAAGGGTGGAGGTTGGGTGGTTGAAAATTTTTTTCTAAAATTGATAAGTGCGGGAGGGGGGTGGGTAAGATGGCAATCTGGCATCTAAAAATATACTTGCAACGTGTTATTTTATGTGATTGACAGAACTGAAATAGATTGATAGAATTGGTGTTTTTTGGCTGACAAACTGATGCGGAAAAATATCTTATGAGTTGGCAACTCTGAGTTTTGTCAGTCTCGGCACATTTTTCTGCTAACACCCTGGAAAATGAGAACATTTCAATGACAAAATTTGTCTGGGTCCTTTGCTAATATCCATTTGTATACAAAAGAAATTACAGAGGAAGCCATTCGTTATAATCACAGGTAATGTTATCAAATGGTTATTGTTATCAAAATCAGTAAGTCTCAAACATTTTATTTATTAAAATGAATTAAAAATTTTGAAAGATTGGAAAAATAAATTTCATATTGATTCTTTGTTATGTAAACTTATTTATAGTAATGAATCTGATAACATAATAATGAATTTAAATTTTTCCAATTTTTATATCTTTAGCTTAATGTTATCAGTCAATCATTGATATCTAAAAAATACTCTCCATAAATGATCGCAACAAGCTTCCTCTGTTTATAATGTGTGTTGGGATTTTTGTATGTGGGTGTGTGTGCGCGTATGAATACATATATATATATACACACAAATGTTCAACAAAATGTCTAGTTAAATGAAAATTTGCTAGGTAAATAATCAAACCTATGGGATTTCAGTTGTTTGTCCCAAATAAAAATATTGGACCTTCAAAACCTTAATAACCTTGCAAAAATTTATAATGTATAATTACTTTCTGAATAATTTATAAATGCAAATAAACACTTGAATGATGTAATAAATAAATGATCTTATTACATAGAAATACAACCAATGCATCCTCCCAATAGTCACTTATGGAGCTGAGACGTGGAACCTAACCGCAAGATTGACCCTAATACTGAAAACCATGCAATGTGCCCATGAGAGAATCATGCTCAACTTCACATGGAGAGGTCACAAGACAGCACAGTATATTAGAGAAAAGACAGTAGTTTGAGATATCATAGACAGTTTGAAAACTGAAATGGCAATGGGCTGGATATGTTGCAAGAATGGCAGACAACTGATGGACATCATGATCATATATGAAACAATGGCCAGCAGAAAGTAAGATGGCGTGAGGAGCTAGACAAATTCTGAAAGTACTTGCTCTGCAATGCACATGATAGAGAGGTTGGAGAGTAAGTGCTTTAATACTAGATATAAATGAAATTTTGACGATTCTAGATGATTTTATGAAATCTCAAAGTTTTTACTTCTTGATAACTGAAAATATTTTGCTAAGGGATTTTTAGGAATATTTTGCTAAGGGATTTTTAGGATCAACTGGGATCTCTCGCTGTATGTATATTTATACTTGAATGTGTTTGTGTGTATATATTTATGATTTAAATGTATATACATATGATTTGAATATAAAAGTGTACGTATTTACGGAGATTAGTCATGTCTGGCACAAGGTCACAAGTTTGGAGCACCGAGTGAAGATCAATTACAATACAGTAGTAATGGTTCAAAAGCTTGGCCTTTTGATTATTGCTTACTGTAGTGTGTTTGATCCTCACTGGATACCCTGAATTGGTGGCTTTTTGCCAGACTAAGGTAAATGAATGAAATGCTTATTTTTCCTTTTTGCAGGTGACCCTACCAAATTGACCACACCCTGTTTCCCACTTGGCATCACAGAAACGGCGATGAAAGACGGAGTTAAACATATCATCAGGTTTGGGATTTTTCATTTTTGATCTTCCATGTACAGCAGTGATTCTCATCCTTTTTCTGCTGGTTATAGAATCCATTAAAAATCTCAAATGGCAGTGGGCTGGCCATGTTGCAAGAATGGCGGACAACTGATGGACATCGCGACTCATGACATGGATCCCCAGAGATCACATGCGAAACCGAGGCCGGCAGAATATTAGATGGAGAGACGAGCTAGACAAATTCAGAAAGTAGTGGCTCTGCGATGCCCATGATTGAGAAGTGTGGCGAATCCTTGGGAAGTTCTATGTCCAATGACAGACATTAAAAGACTGATGATGATTGTTATCTAAACGACCCCTCTCCTAAAGTGATCGCAATAAGTGGCTTTCTCTGTATATACGCATTGCATTTTATGTATGTTGATTATTCAGACCAGTCTTGTTAGATTTAGTCTGAAAGGAAGGTAACCCACACTTCATTTCACTCTTACCCAACACAGGCATTGGAATAGTCAAATTTGGAAATTGAACAAGTCTGTGTACTGAGGTTCAATACCAGCCTCTTGAAGTGGGCTTGTCATAAAAACTACGATTTCAAAGTACATTGGTTACTTCCTTTCAGTTTTGCCAACTTAGATATAAAATATCTAAATTCAGATAATTCTTATTAGATTTCTTGATCTAAAAAGCTTCAAACTGATCTAAAAAGCTTCAAACTCAACACTACACTGTGTTGTCTGGTGACCAATATATCTGGTGAGTGTCAGCTCTGTACAATGGCCAGTTGTTGGGTTTTTGTTGTTTATGCATAATACTCAGAGATTTCTTCAATTGTATTCGGGTATCTTTTAGTATTCTTTTTACCACCATCACACTCAGAAGGTACACCTGAAGAAGGCTGTAGAACGTATTGGCTGAAATGTTGTGTTAACAACACAAACAACAAGAAAGAGGATCTGTCATCCAAAAAACTCTTTCACATCTAGAAAAAAAGTATTTTTCTTGTTTTTTCAAAATTTCCCGCGTACATATGTTGGGGGTTGGGGGTTCAATTTACAATCTGAGTTTAATCTAAATTTATTCCTTTGTTTGTATCAGCTTGTATTTTTGAAAATTCAGACTTCTTTTAAAGATCACTGTCCTATAAAAGGCGAGAGTGGTAACTTATTCATTTCCAATATTTCAATTGATCATCCCTAACGTGGGATGCTGCCTAGAAGACCTTGGTCATGTGATGTCTTCCATTGAGTGACTAACCTGACTTGTTTTTTTTTTTTAATTGCTCAGTGCTCGTCCAGACAACAATGGATTCAATCCATGTTATTCCATTGCCCAAGGACTCGTCAAGAAAAATGTTCAGTTGGTCGATGAATTGAAAGAACATCATATAATGGCATTTTCTTACTTTTATGATCGAGGTATTGAATCCGGATTGATTGGTGAGTCAGTTTAATTAATTTTATTGTTTACTCACTCATACGTACAGGTAAAGCTCTTATTTTGCACAGATGCATTCCAAGAAAAATGTACAATCTGAGAGCTTTGGCCAATCTGGGAACAATTCTCTAGATCCAAAATACAAGGGCCCCTTCTAAAGTGAATATTCTGGCAGGCCCCTATCTTTAACATTTCGTTTTTAGACTGTAATCAGTGGAGTACAATAATAACCAATTTTTAACCTTTAAAAGTCGTACTTGTTCTGTATGGATTACATTCATTTGAATTCTCTGCCACAAGATTCGCAATGTCAGGTTTAGAGGGAACACTATTGTGGACCCTTGAGCATATTTCTTGGACCCTCCCCAGTTTTGAAACCATTGGTCTAGGATCATCCAAAGTAAGAATTTCACCTGTATATCCTATTCTTTACGTCATTAAAATGCATGTGGCAAACATTGATTCTAAAAAGTATTAGTAAATAACTGTTGCTTTGCTCATGGTATACCAGAATCTGTGTTCTGTATCAATATGTTTGCACAGTAATTCAAAAGGTTAAGACAAAGTATAGTTCATTAATATTCTTGTATTCATTTTGTATTAAACTTGAAACAACTAAAAAGCTTAGATGTGTTCTAGTTGGCCTTGAGCTTTGTCATGAGGAGCGCTGTCACAAAAGACAAAAGGTGCATAGTGTACAGCACCCTCCATCATGGGTGTTTCAATGGACAACCACAAGCAAGTAAGCTTTAGATTGCATGAAAGATGAGTTTGGGTTGGAATATTGAACAGAGAAAAATCTGATATAAACATTATTTTCTTCCATCCTGAGTTATTTGTCCAGTTTGATATATTGAGATAATATGAATAAGAAGGGGATTCTTACATAAGAAAAATATTTCCATAAATTCTCTTTTACACAGTGACTTTTTTACAAATCAATTCAGTAATCATGGAATTGTCTATCTTGGACACTATGACAGCCATTTACCCTAGATCAGTGTTATTCAAACTGTGAAACCAAGTGACATTTTTGCAATATTATTAATAATTATTCATTTCATAAATGATACCATCACTGCTTTTACATATCTTTTTTTATCTCTTTAACATGAACTGTACTTTTTATATGAGAAAAAATTAATAACATTTTGTCTTTTTAATCAATAACATCTTGATTATTTTGTGACACAAGTGCTCTTCAGTCAGTAATAGTTCATTTGTCTATTTGTCTAAACAAGGCCTAAATCCATGGGTTTTATACATATATATTTATATATGAATATGAATTGGGTCTCTTCCAACATGGAGTGGAGCACTCTGGTGGATGGAGACTATATGCGTAAATAAATATATTGCTTGAATTCAACCTCACTGACCGTCCAGTTCCATGGAGCAGAGTTAGGATAACAGCCTCTGGGTCTGAAGCTAAGGTTTTGATCCAACCTTGTGGTACTGGATGGGATAATGGATAATCTATAGCCACACTGAAGAGTTGTAATACAACAAAACAGCTGTCTGTGGATGACACAGTATATATATATATATATATATATATATATATATATATATATATATATATATATATATATATACATATATATATTTCTAGTCTAGAAAGCTTTAGAGCTTTAAACGTCAAACATTAAAAAAACTTTGTCAAAAGATTTTTTTGTGTCACTTCAGTCACCCATTTCCCAATGTCTGTCAATGCAATTTATGTAATTTTCTCTAGTATTTTTTCCCTGTCTCACATATATTTTGTTATCATGATTCAATGTATAAATTGTCTCCTGTTGGGATCATCAGTTGTTTATCATGTGAGTGCTTTAGGGATCTTAATACATGTATGTGTAGAAAGGACAGTTATTTTTCGAAGGAGTCTCCTGGAAAATTTGTTTTCTTTTAAAAGGGTTTCCTTAGTATTTAAAGTTTGAAGATCACTACTCTAGATGGTGTGACATCTTAATTTTAGTAGCTTTTCATTACAATAACTCACTGTCGGTCTATGGCCATTATTAAAAGTAACTAAAATTAATATAAAAGAAACACTCCTCAAAAAAATTAATAATGAATAACAATGCTTCATTTAATGAAACAATAAATCAAGATAATATTAGTTTTACTTTTACTACTGGTGTAAAAAAAAACAAATATGGTACTGATAAATCAGGTGAAAATGGCGGGTTGGTTTAAAGGTTTGATTTAATTTTCTGCCAAGCACAGAATTTGCACCACTCAATCGTTGATATTCATTTTTTATTTTATTTTCAGGTCCGGCTGGTGGTAACGTGACTGTCAAGGACTTTGCGGAAGCAGCTATTAGGGGTGCGTTTTTTTCCCCTGCAATTTTATACATCTAATACTTCAGATCTACTGGTGTTTAAAGAAGTTGTTAGCAGTTGTGGTAAGGAATTATAAGAAAAGTCATAATCAAAGGTGATACCATGAAGAGAGGCATGGTGGAAGATCTTGTGAAAGAAATGGGAGCCTATCAACTTATATAAAATGAAGCCAAAGAATTATGAACTGGGTGCATAAAGTGAAAGAAAGTGCATCTATGGGCTTGAGATACACTCTTCATTATAACCATTACTTCATTACTACTTTTACTCCATCTTATTATTGTTGCTTTTTATTCTAACACGATAGGTTGATAGACGCTATGACTTTCAGTGCTAACAGCTTGAAAATCAGAAATTGGACTTTCCCAGTTTGAAGTCAGATGTTTCCTATCCTGGATGCCAAGATTCCTGTCTGTGCGTGCTATTAACCAATAGCTGGAAGAAGAGATGAATTCATGCTGCGAAGTGAATCCTACCTGCACAGCTGGAATTAGAATTACTAAAACCATTTCTAGTATTACTCACCTTCAGGCTACCAGAACCAAACCCCCCCTATTAGGTTGTTGTCCTGTTTAAAATTGTTTTTGCAAGAGTGGAGCAACCTACCGTAAGTTCTGAAAATTAATTATCACTAGCTGAACTGTGGAAATTTTGTGGATGTTGACAACTAAGATTATCCATTCTATCTAATCTCTCTATCTTATGTCTGGTCTTCTACTGTTTTTGCTATCGTTGAGGCACCTATCTCTCAACCTTTTGCAACATTTGTTATTCTTTCTTCTTGTTAAGTGTCCAGCTCATACTAAATGACCATAGCCACCAGAGGCGGCCAAGGGTTCTGTCCTTTTCTTCTATGTGCTTGTGTAAGTTGTGTTTCAGCTCTCTTGGCCATACCATTTTGTCTACAGACTTGAAAATTGGTATAAGTACTGCATTAGACCCCTTCTGAAAAGTTAATTTTTTTTATTTTTAAAAAAGAAAAAAAAAGATGAGTTTTTTTGGGTTTTTTTTTACCTTTTTGGGGCCTTATTTTGACAGGTATAGAGACATCTAGATTCTCTAGAATCTGGATGCTTCTTCTCTCTATTTTAGATGTTTTCTCGGAAATGCCTGTGATTTCATGAATAGAATTTATTCTAACCATATTTATTCTTCAATAGAATTTTTTTTTACATGGCTTGAAATTTCAATGCTACGGTTGTTCAATTATTGACTGATGGTAAGTCTATTTTTGTTATTTCAAAACCTTTGAATAATAATGAACTGGACCCGCAGAAATTCCATGGATGTTGACTACTAAGAATATCTTCTGCCTTTCTCTTGTCCTTTGAATGTTGCTCCTCATTCTTTCCCTTATCCCTTCCAATCTTCATTGTCCGTCCATGTACTGTTTTAAATGTTATACAAACAAAGGATTAGTTTGAATTTGTGAATCTTCCTACCCCCACTCCCACAACTACTTAACTCACTTTTCTTCCCTTTGTCCTCCCTCCCCCTTATTGAACTCCTTGTTTTCTTTTCTGTCCTCACTCTCCCTACCCTTCTTGAACTACCTAACTATCTTTCCAATTCTGTCTCTCTCCCTATCTTTTCAATAAACTGCCCAAGTATCTTTAAAGTCCTCTCTCTCTATCTACCCTCTCATTTCGGTCCTCTCTCCCCCCCACACTCTTATCAAACTACCTAACTATCTTTTCAGTCCTCTCTCTCTCTCTCCCTATACTATTATTAAAAATAGCTGACTTTCTTTTTTGACCCCCTCTCTCTCTCTCTCCTCATTCTTTCATCAAACTTCCTAACCTTTCTCCTGCATTATTGCTGTAAGTGTAACATTCAATGCAGGTAGTAACAAGCAGAATAATATTGTATATTTTTCTTTTGTGCAGTGTGCGGTCAACCTTTGAGTGGTCACCCCTATCTATGTATGGACCTGGTATATATCTATTCACTGTTGCATGATGGATACACACTGCCAGCCCTAAAACCAGTACAGGTATGTATTCATAAGCATCTTCTGATTGTAGAAGATAGATATAAATATCCATGTCTCCTTTTAACGAATCATCATAACCCACGCATGTACCATTACTAATTATTAAAAAAAAAAAATGGATCTTTCATCAAAAATTACCCCCCAAATTAGGGTATTGATGGCCATCATCATCTTCAACCTTTCAGTGTCTGTCATTGGAAATGGACCTTCCCCAAGATTTGCCAGAACTCTCCATGAAGGGCATTGTAGAGCCAGTACTTTCTGAACATGTCTAGCTCGTCATTCCATCTTACTTTCCGTTGGCTACAATTTTGCATATGATCTCTTGGGATCCATGTTGTGAGTCATGATGTCCAGCGGTTGTCAGACATTCTTGCAATATGACCAGCCCATTGGCATTTGAGTTTTCTAATTGTTTTTAAGATATCTCAGACTCTTTTCTCCGGTATACTGTGTTGTAATCTCTCCATGTGAGGTTGAGCATGATTCTCTCATGAGCACGTTGCATGGTTCTCAGTTCAAGGGTCAGTCTTTCGATTAGGTACAGGAGGACGCATTGGTTGTGTACCCTTTTAAGGATGTGTGGGATTTTCTTGTTCTTGAAAGTTGAGCTCACTGTACGGAAGGCTTGCCAACCTATGTTGTGGTCTACTTTTTTCAGCTCAGCGTTTTTGACTTTGATAGTTTTCCTCAGCATGTTTGTTGTAAATGACATTCATTTTGTTACGGAAAAAACAACAAAAAAACCTTTTTAGATGGTGTCTTATGGTGTACACATGCAAATTTTCAAGGTTTTTGCCCCCAAAATGTGACAAGGAGTGCCTGGAGACACACATAGAAACAGACTGGCAAAGAGAGAAGAATCTGTAGCCCCCTAAAATGGTTATATGCCATTTGTGGAGCTATAGTGGTTTGATGGCAAAACTTCTAAAATCCCCAATTCCATAAATGTTGATTAAAACTACATTGTATAAATTATTACTTTTTTTTTTCCTTTTAACAGTTGACGAAAAAAGTGAAAGGTATTGAAATCAGCTGGGCGTTGGGAGCTGTGTTCGACCTTTTTGCTAAAGCAAAGGCATGAAAGTTCTGGAACTTTAAGGTGATAAAAAAATACGAGGTTGAATCAATGAGTCTGTAGCCTGACATGTAGTTATTAGCTGAATTTTGATCTTAAATTCTCACTGTGTAATATTTCATCTGTATGATTAATGCTCACCAGTGAATTAAATTCATTGACAAGGGAGGAGATTATGTTGAAAAATACCGTAATTTCCCATTTATAATCTATGCTTTTCTCTGAGAATTTTGAGAAAGAAAATCAAGGTGCGTATCATTTACAGAAACATAATTGTGGGACATTTTTCCGATACTGTTTGTTGGTTGTAGAAGGTCAGTTTGATTGCCAATATAGCTGTGATGTTAATCAATAATATCGAAAAACCTGATGACAGTAGTTGTGTTAATTTCCAACAAAAATACTTCTTTATTCGCATCTTTTTCAGGCAATTAAAAAGATAAAATTATAAAAATGTAGGTTTGGCTAAAATTACCTCTTTTCATTATTTACTCATTTTTTTAACAAAAACATGGAAATGAAAATACATTTTTTTTGTTTAAACAAATGTCTGTTGATGGTTCCTCTCCCTACATTTTGCTTATAGTCAGCTATACCACTGACAATTACTTCTTTACATATGTCCCTATTTACCCAAACTATTACGAGAACAGATGTTGTTTCCATTGTAATGTTACAATGGAATTGCTACACTCACACATTCTTGACTTGTGTACATTTGAGGATGGAAAAATATTTCTACTTAATTTTTTGGCTTGCAGGAGACATTTTGGAGATGCCAATTAGATCAAAGGAGTGGGTGCATAGTATACGTAGGGAAAATGCATTTTTTATTTGAAATTGAAGTTTGAACGGAGAGGGGATTATATATAGGTAATTACGGTATTAGCTGTGTCGAATAAATTATTTTTTCATTATTAGGCTATGGACTTATTGATGTACCTATGTATATGGATTGTTTATAACAAAATTATTTTATTTACCTATTTTTTTACACCAAAAAATGAATGAAGTCCTTGGTGCTGTAAATAAATTTTTTTTTTCTCTCTTTCTTTTCTACACTAACCAAACATTGGGGGTTAAGATTCTGGAAATCCTTAGATGCTGAAAATTTATCAAAAACTTTTTTTCTCAAGAAATTTCGTGTGCTTTTAATCATTAAGCCATAGTTTTGTATGATGGACAGAAAGTAAGTGTCCAGTTCAACATAATAGTTGCATTGTAAATAGAAACTTGAAAAAAATTTTTTTTTGAAAAGTGACACTTTTCCAAAAAAGAACAAAAATCTAATTGATTGAAAGGACAAAAAATTTCTTTGGAAGAAATTTCTTTGGTATGATTTTCGGTGTTTAAGTGTTATTTGAAAAAAAATCTTGACCATTATGGGATTGAAATTACTTGATTTTTCAAGGGAAAAAACGTTTTCCGAACTGGTATAACTTTATTCTGATGATTTATTTACATGTAAGTCATTTTTGATTTTTAATTAAATCAATTCTATGGAGAACATGCTAAGAAAAATTATGTTTATAAACTTATGTATATACGCACACACACTCATGGATATAAGAGATAATTCATCGCAAGTGGTTGATAGTTACTTAAACCTTTCTTGGAAATTGGTTCCATGTGTATTGGGTTTTTTTTTCTTCTCTTTAGAGGCACTGAAAAATTCTATCTTATTCAGGTCTAGTTAGTCACTCAGTTGAAACCGTCTCGTGACCAACGTCTTCTGGCAGCATCCTGTGTTAGGGGCGATCAATTAAAAACTTGGAAATTGATCAATGAATAAGTTATCTTTTCTCGCCCCTTCAGATGGATCTCTAAAATGCTATCAGGCACAATCTAGGGACCAATTTAGCATTAATGTACATTGATTTTTATTTTTTGAAAATTCTGCCGCTAACCAAAAACTTATTTAGGGGTGGAATTTTCAAAAAATGTAGATGTAATAAGGGATAAATTTTTAAATTTTCAGCCTTCTAGCTCTTTTGCTGTGGCCTGTGAAACATACATAGACAGCCAGCCAAATTTGAAAACTGAAGGAATCTACATTGACAGTTTGTAATTATAAAAATGCCTTTTCGTGATAAACTCAAAGACGACAAAATTTATTAAATGGTGCTACTTTTTTTTTTTCTTTCTTTGTATGTACTTCACACACACATACAAGATGGAATAATTTATTGGGGTTAATCAATTAAATAATTAAAAAAAAGGGGTGATCAATGAATAAGCTACTCCTTTGTCTTGTGTTGGGTGGTGATCACTAAAAGAGTCCAAATGTTCAAAAAATGAGTGGACATAAACTAAGGGATCAATTTAGCATAAACTTACATTGTAAATTGAATGCTGCACTAAAGAATTTTGGGGGGTGATTTGAAAGAGTAAACAAAAAAAGATATTTTTTATATGCACTTAGGAGTAATTGTTGAAATTTTTAGCCCTGTAGCTCAATTGGTCCGGCCTGTATGTATAATAGTTATAGACATAGCCAGCCACACCAATTTAAAACTGAAAAAAATATAAGTTTTGGTTGACGGTTTCTAAAATTGTATAAATATTTAATTCTCTGAAATAGCCTGGTTTCAGATGTTCAATCTATATTACTATTCATAGATTTTCTCCAGACAGTTATCTTCATTTTAATTGTTTTTTTTTTTTTATCACATGGGACACTGGTTCTGGAATATTGGGATAGTAACCTCCTTTGATAAGTGGGGGCAAAATGTTCTCAAACAATAACAAAAATAGGCGCCATCAACACTATGGCCAAGCACAAGACTCCAGAACGTAGTTGTTGGAATGAGGACATTTTGCCCCCAGAACATCATTTCAGAAACACCTTTCATTCATGACATGCTCCTGAGGAAGGGCATAGGGTAAAGTGGTCGAAACATATAAAAGAAGACAACTGTCTGATGAGATATATGTATAGTGAAAATTCAGACAGAAGTAAATTGTTTTGAAGTTTGGTTTATTTATCCATAAATGTTTTTATTAATAGTATATTAATATGAACTGTTGAGAGTGAGACAGACTCGGGAGTAAATTGTTTTGAAGTTTGGTTTATTTATCCATAAATGTTTTTATCAATGGTATATTATATATATATATATATATATATATATATATATATATATATATATATATATATATATATATGTGTGTATATATAGACTTGAAAGTTGATGAATTAGTATTTTTCACAAAACTGACTTAATAGAGACTTTTTTGTTTTTGTTTGATTGTTATGAGATTTTATTTTTCATGCAGGGGAAATACTTTGTTGAATTTAGGGAACAAAGAGAAATTCTTTTTAATGGTTTCTCATCTGATTTGCTCAGCAGTCTGAGTCCAAAGTTTTGCACCAAAACAAACAGAACTCAGTGTGAATTTTTTTTCCTTTCATGCTTTTTTGAAATTCATCAGCAAATCAATGATGTACAGCACCCCATCGAATTAATTGAATAACCACTATTAATTAATTAATCCACCTTTTAGATATGCTTCTCATTATTCTATTGTTTTCGAATTGGGGGAAAAATAAAATATTCAGCCATGTGTTGATTTACATCCAGAATACACTTAAGAAGGTACTGGGGCATCTGCGACCTGGACAGCAACGAACTAGTCAGTTGTGTACCTGGACATCTTCATACTTGTCAATTGCGTACTCACTTGTGATTTGCAAACTACTAAGATACAGACAGTTATTTACATACCTGGGCATAAGCGTACAATAATTTTTGTGTATCATTATATGTAAATATCTACCTTGTGTTATAATTCTAAGCGAATGAATGCTGCCCTGTTTTGAGTCTTCTAAACATGCTGACTTTGTTGCAGTAGAATTCTGCAATGTTTTAAACCATTATTACTATTAATCATATTCCTATTCATCATCATCATCAGTCTTTTATTGTCCATTGTTGGACATAGACCTTCCCCAGGATTCATCATACCTCTCTATTGTGGGCATCGTGGACCCAATATTTCCTGAACCTGTCCAGTTCGTCTCGCCAGCTCATATTCTGCTAGGCTCAATTCCATATATTATCTCTGGGGATCCATGTTGTGATTTGTATTGTCCAGCAGATGTCTGTAATTCTTGTAACATGATCAGCCCATTGCCATTTGAGTTTCCTAATGGTTCCTATGATGTCTCGGACTCCTGTTTTTTCCTGTGGTATCTTGTTGTCTCTCCATGTGGGGTCGAGTATGATTATTTCTGGGGATGCAAAGGACCATTTCACAATTGACCGGTGTGTAGATGTTCAGGACATAATTGATCATAATGGAAGTGTGGATGCAATCGATCTGGATGTATGTCGATCATTCTAGGACGAAGTGATGTATACTTACTTTGCAACGTAAGATACCATGACACATAGATTCCATATTGTACGTAAACGTCTAAATATTATAGTCAATAAAATGTAAATACTTCACAGTACTATGCTATACTGTAAACAAATTAGTATTGTAGATTTCATTGGTGCAGCTCCTTTAAAAGCCTAGGTAATTTTCGTTCGATTCTTCCAGATTATAGTCACAGTTGAGTGACACTATCCCAAGTCACACTCTAAAACATTTACTGATTTACCATTTTCATAAAGTTTTATAAATTTTAGCTTGTCTCCCAAATTGATGACACACCTTTTCTTTGATTCAGCCATAGGCTTGCTTTGGGGGGTTAGGGGCCACGATACCCTGTATAGTTTCAGATCTTAGCTGGTGAGATACCCAGAAACAAAATACCATGCTGAATGTTATTTTATACTTAATGTTATTTAGGATGCAATCAAGACTTGAAAAATGTTACACAATACGGTGTGCTTTTAAAAATTTTCACTAAATCCTTATAGGGATTACTGATATAGCTGCGATGGGATGTTAGTCGATATATGACTGTACTATTTGATATGTATTGTGTGCCACTCCTGAGTTAACTTGTGTAAAATTAGACGTTTCTAAAATATTTTTTTAACCTGTTCGCTGTCAAGTGTATTTTTTGAACATTCTGACTCATTTGTAAAAATTTTGATGAATGTTATTTATTGTATGTTTAAAACGGTTTAATTTTCATACAAATCAACTAATATGTAAAACTGAATACTCAATAAATGTTCATATATATATATATATATATATATATATATATATATATATATATACATATATATATATATATATATATATGGTGATTAAAAAAAGAATAACACATGACTGTGAAACTAGTTATCTCCTCCTTTTTGCTAAACTGATGACATGATGAGAGTTATCTCGTCAGTGGGAGCAATCAGGTACGTGATAAAAAAAAGATCAATTGATAAATTCAGCCCTTTGGTACATTGCTTATTTCTGTTTGTTTTTAATGGTTACTGAGCTTAGTTTCGCACAAGGCCACAATAATAGAGCTCCCAGCGGAGATTCAACTCGCTCATTAGCGATATTGGTCTGAGAGATGAGTTTGTTGACCATTGGCCTGTGACAGGTACTTGAGTGTTTTCATTTCATTTTATTCTATTTCCGAGGGACTCATACAACACTCATTCAATTATTTCGACTTACCTCTTCAAGGCACCTGTTATAGAGTGATAATTATAGGTACACTATCTTTCGTCTGAAATTCTGGGAACCAAAAAGCATAAAAAACTGAACATCTTTCCCATGGAAAAAGATGTTTTGTTCTTTGAGCTATTTTCACTGAAAAATATCAAGTACTTTAATAATTTTTTTTAGTACTTATAATTGAAAAGAATATCCGTACCTTGCATAAATGAATTGCCATGGCCTGTGTATGTAACAGAACTAATTATAGTTATTTTATCTAAGGTTATCTAAAAACAATGGATTTTTTTATCTAAAATTACCTAAAAAAATATCAGTACGAGATTTGGTCATCGTAGAGACCAAAACAAGTACTTTTTTTTTTTAGACAGTGCTTAGTCGTGCAAATTTTCTAGGTTGTAGCCTCTGAAATGTGACCAGGATCATCTGGAGGCACACACATATCTAGATAGATAGATAGACCCAGATACTCAAAGAGAGAAGAATTAGTAACCCACTTAGCAGGGCTGTTTGTAAGGCTGTGGTGATTTAATGCCAGATATTTTATGGTCTACCTTTATTTCATTTTAGTCACAACGGTCAAAATGAACTTTTATTTATAGTCTTAATGTATTCCACTCTGTGTGAATATTTTCAAGTTTCTCTAGAAAGATCTTACCATTTTTGAACAATCAACTCATTTGTCTACCTTACATATGGTACCTGTACGACCATTCCAAAATCTGAAAAGTTTAGAATTGAAAAAAAATGTCTGGTCCCAAGGGTTTCGGATAAGAAATTGTGTACTTATACCATGTCATCAATGGTGTCGGCAATCATTCAATCTACTCATTTATAATAAACAAGTCATCTATTCAGAAAGATATCTCTGGAGAAATGAAAATTCCAGAATTTGTTACTCTATTAAGCAAAGAATAAAATCATTGTCACATGCAGACGATTTATAGAACACAAGTTGAGAGCAGCTAAAAGGAAATGGATTCTTCTCAGATCTTTACCAAACTTATTTCTGACTTTGTTTATGAACTGCGTTTCATTCATTTTTGTTGATTTTTATCTCTATGATGTGCCCCCCCCACCTGTTTGAAAATATCCTTGTGCCCCCCCCACCTAGAAAAGTGGTCGCAGATGTCTTTACATGGCAACTGAATCAAAAACTGCTGTTCCTCTCAATCGTATCGCAATGATGGTACTTCTTGTTGTGGAGTTGTATGATTGTTGTTTGCGTGTAGAAAGTTGGCAGGTAACTATGGAGTCTCTCTGGTCAGAGAGTCGCTGAGTTGGATCTCTATGAAAGACGTGTGCTGTTTGCTTAAAAATCTCTAAAGGGTGACACCAAGGGGTACAGATATGGCCGAGAAAAGAACTGTGGACAAAACCATTGTGAATCATCGATGTAACCCCTTTTTATAACCCTACTAGAATAAACAATCATTAAAGAATGGATTGAAAAATATAATGTGTGTTTAGAAATTTTGAAGGCCTATTCTTGCTTACACTTTTGATAGAAGTTAGGGGAAGGGATTAAAGATTGGGGCAAAGGTACAGTAAGCATTTTAACGGTCAAGCAACATAACTAGAACTGGGAAATTTGAAACAAAGCTGGATGAATGAACAAATTAGTGAAGAAGGATAAAAAAATAAGACAGATTTTGTTGTACTTATCTGGTCAGATTTTTTTTTTTGCTGCAGCTTGGGGTTTCATTGAACAATTGAAAAAATTTTGATTTTTCTTTTTACCTTGCTAAAGAGTTCATTGTACGACCCCGACTGGGAGCAGCAAGAATTTATTACTTGAATGGTCTGTCTTTGAATTTAATCATTAGTTTTTATGGCCAGTTTAGCCCTGCCAGGGGTGAGGGTTAAGAAAAGGATAGGGGTGGCTTTTCTTTTTGTTTTTAGATCTATCTTCATTTTGGGGGTTTAGTGGAATATCATAATCAAATTCGATGTGCATTTAGAAGTTATTTATTCTGTGTTAACCGAGAGACTCCTTTATTCAAAACTTGAAACAATACTGAGATGAAAAGCATCATATTTAGGGAGAGGAAAATCGGTCAGTCTTTCTGTATGCATGTGTTTGCTTGACCACTATAACGTTACTTTCCAGACAGGTGGATTTCAACAATTTCCTGATAGGACATATCTCTTTCTGCATTTATGGAAATTCCGTATATCTCTTTCTCTGGCCTGATCTGCCCAGATATTCATAGGGTTCCTTCATCTGCCTTCCCACCAGTATTAATTAGCCTCACACTGGTCAGATGCCACGATGAGGATAGTCTCAAGTATTATCTCAAAACATTCCAATCACACACTCATGAGAAACAGATCCAGATCTATCTTGTCATAGGTAGTATCAGAAGCCATTCTAGTAAATTCCATCCTTAAGGGGTGCCCTGATATCTTTATTTTGTGCCAGACTAAGCTGAAAGTTACTCATAGCATGAGTGTTGAATCTTTGTCTCCAGACGGAATTCCATCTCTGACAAATAATTTGGCAGGGCGAAAATCACTAAAATAACACAAAAGTGTTTGAACATTTTTGCCATTTTTTTTGCTATTTTTTATCATTTTAAGCATCTTTTTGGTGGTTTTTTTTTTTTTTGGTTTTTGACATTTTTATGGCCATTTTAAAAAAAATTTAGCACTATTTAGTTATCAAACTAGTGTGAAAATATTTTTTTAGTTGGCAAAACTGAGTTACAGTGTCGGCAATTTTTTTCTGCTATCAGGCTGTTGTGGTGCTTAACTTCCGACTCACTCTAAGAATAAATCTTTTTTTGTATAAAGATTCGGGTGAACAAATTTGTTGATACTAATCTACTATAGAGGTGGTCTCAAAAGTCACTATACTCCTTTTTTATTTAATTGGATATTTTCAGAACAAACTGACAAAAACCTTTGAAAATCTATAGAAATGAACTTGAATGTTTAAGAATTTTGTTATTCAAATTTTGCCAAGTTCAAATAAGTATTACTTTGCTGGTAGACATTTGCATGTGTGCCAACTCCCTTGAAATAATTCAGCCGAGCCAGCGACTGACCCTGACATTCCTACCATCCGCAAGTTTTCCAAATGGTATATTTGTTCAACAATCTCTGATTCCTGTCTCGAGTTCATAAAGGTCTCTTGGT
>OY735234.1:23376845-23411845 GCA_963457665.1 Thysanoteuthis rhombus | reverse complement strand
ATTGACCAGAACATACGAAAAATATACTAAAAATGATCAAAAACTCGTCCCAAAATGACCAAAATGAATTCGCACGCCTGCGCTAATTCAATGCCTTTGTGCACTGACAAAAGAAGAAACTTGCTGAATTTATGGCAAGAAGGGCAACACTGCGAGTGTTCTGTCACATAAAGTTAAACTAGGTGTCAGCAGACATTTTAGGAGGCGGGCTGAATTAGAAATGTTTTTTCTTGTCTCACTGGTCAAAGCGACTAAAAATGAAACGGTGACTCTTCAAGGATATGGAAATGGCGTGTTTCTTTTTGAAATTACTGTTTTTTTTTCATTATAGGAGTATATACGTACATTATATTCTATGTACAATTAATCAATTAAGACTATGAAATACTTCTGGACTTTGGGTAGGGGTCGAGATATTGCCAAATTGTACTTCAAATTTTCGGATTTCTTTAATATTTGTATACAACGTCAAATATCCAATGAAGGCAACGGGCCAGATGGAATGGAACTATGAGATAGATTGACACCTGAAATCGAGAAATCCCCTTTCGATTTTGTCTCATAGAATTGAAAAAAAATTCCCTCATTGAAAAAAATAATTCTACTTAAAGTGAAAAAAACTAAAATGGGAAAAAAAATTCCCTCCAGGTTTTGACCCCAGAAAATTAAAAAAAAGCAGAATGGAAAAAGACCTCCCTTCTATTTTCCCGTAGATCTTGATCCTTAAAGGTGAAGAAAATCTCACCTCCGATTTTGACCCCTAAAAGTAAACCCACCCAAGATTTTGACCCTTAAAATGAAAAAGTCCCGGTGGATTTTGACTCCTCAAAAACTACATTTTATTTTGACTCTTTAAATTCAAAAAAAAAAAAAGATCTCCTTCCCCTCGATTTGACGCCTAAAAATGAAATAAAGTTTCCACCAAGATTTTGACCTTCGAAAGAGAAAACGAAATTTCCTTGGATTTGATCCTTTTTTTAATCTCCAAAAGTTAAAAATGAGAGTTTCTTTTCTATTTTGACCCTTAAAAGGGAAAAATAAATGTTCCCCCAATATAATGTACATCATCTCCATGAATTTGAATGTTCGGCAATGCAGTTTCATTGTAAATTGTACAGCGATATCTCAGCCGTACTACATCAAAACACACACTATTCGAGCTATTCATGTACAACCTATGAATAGCGTGATATGAGTTGTTAGAAAAGTCATGGCTTCTTCTTAAAGAACAGAACCTAGGTCACATTTTGATTCCGAGTATAAATTTGAAAGATGATAATGATTATTTTTTTATCTCATCGTTGAGACGTTAGAGATCATCTTAGCACAAAGGATGATCATGTAATTTTCCCCCTTGATTCAAACCTCCCTGAAACATATATTTGGTATGGTTTTTAAAACAAGATTTGATAAAAACATTACCCGGGTGCACTTCCATATCCACAGAAAATTTCACAGGTTTATGTCGACTACTTTGGGTGGTAAATGAGTATATAATCATCATTATCAGTCTTTTATCACCTGTAGTTGGACATACACCTTCCCCAGAATTCGCCACACCTCTCTATCATGGGCGTCGTCGAGCCAATAATTTCTAAACTTGTCCAGTTCATCTCGTCATCTCACATTCTGACGACCTCGGTTCCGCATTTGATCTCTGAGAATACATATTGTTAGTCATCACGAGGTCGTCTGACATTCTTGCAACATGACCAACCCATTGCCATTTGAGTTTCCTAATTGTTTCTATAATATCTTAGACTCCTTTTTTTTTAGCTAATATAGTGTGCTGTCTTATGGTCTCTCCATGTGATATTGAGATGATTACATTGCACAGTTCTCGGTTATATACAGGCAGACGAATAGATAAGCAGACTTTTGGCAAATCCTAATAAGATTCAGAAACAACAAAAAAGTATCTCGATTAATTTAGTGCTAACAGGATGAATAAAATATCTAATCTTATGTTTTTTGGTTAATCTCAAAATTGAATGATTACAGAAATACTGAGACAACTTTGAAAAAGTATCTTGATTAATTCAGTGCAAACAGAATGAATACAACATCGCATTCTTTTGCTTAAGGAAGTGGGAACAGAAAAGCAATGTACATAAATTTGCATTCACGTTTTTGAAAGAGGCAAGATTACACATCACGGGTGCATTGTAAAGCAGGGTTATGGGTTTATACGCACAAGAGTGATATGATGTGTCTAGGGCGTTAGCCTAAGAGATAAATTAGATACTTTCCCTGCCTCAGACTCACGCTTTCAACTCTTGTCGTTGGCTAGCCATACCTTAGCGGGTAAATAGTGAAACCGAGTCTTCACTTGCTGATACACGGCCATTCTTACATTAAAATTCAAGATGTGCCTCTACATCGTGAGCCGAGGTAACTGAGTGACCTGCTGCCTTGAGGAGAGTTTTTGTTGCACCACGATCGGATCTGATGATCGCCGATTGAGCCGTAAGTTGAACTCATGAAGGTTTTTGCGAAGTGTCGCCGATTAGTATTTTCAATCGCAGAACCATTCGACTCTCAATCGGTGCAAAAAAAAAATGTAGGTGCATGACCATAATATATAAATAAAAATAAATGAAAAGATACTTATAATTCAATCGAAATTTTGATTTAATTTAATTCGATGGACATTACGGCTCACAACATGGATCCCCAGAAATCACGCAGGAAACCGAGGCCAACAGAACACAAGATAGAGAGATGAACTGGACAGATTCAGGAAATACCGGCTCCACAACGTAGAGAATTGTGGCGGATCCTGGGGAAGGTCTATGTCCAACGACAGACGTTAAAAGACTGATGATGATGATGATGATGATGATGATAATGATTCGACACAAAGGATAAGTACATAGAAACATTTTACAAAAATGTTTCTAAGAAAGTCGAATATTCGAAAATAAACAGCAAAAAAACTTTTCACGAACAATTTTATGTACTCTCAAATACCATCACCCTCCTTGTCGTAAAACCATTTTTTTCTTTATCAAACTAACAAAACCCTTTTTTCTCTCCCTTCCAATTCGTCGAACAATATTCTAAACGCACGATTAACTTATAGCAAAACAACCAAGCCAGAAATAATTCATTTTAATGCAAAACTATTTATTTTCAATTTTCCAAGCCAATGTTTACTTTTTTTCGTAACTTACATTACTGGAAAGACAACGATGTCATATTTTTACATCCAAAAATGATGCAAAAATAATATGAAAACACTAAATTTTCCTGAAAGATATGTGAAAATAGTTTTTCGTGATAATACAAAAAATCGCCATTTTTATTTAGTTGAAAAAGAAGTGACGTTATATTGATTCCACCGTTTTGATTGGCTACGGCATCTGCCTTAATCATAGAAAATAGAGCCATCCCCTTTGCTACGATTCAATCTCCAATACTATCCCAGACCTTTTTTTTTTTTCTTCAAGTTCGTAAGAACACTCAGTTGATCGTATATATATTCATCGCTGATTGGGCTCAAAGAATCGGCGATTTGCCGAAATTTAATCGGCAACCGATCGTAAGTGCAACCCGAGCTTGGCAAACATTGTTTCTGAGGTGGGCCTGATTAGCCTGTGTTTATGTCTCGCGGACCGAGGTGAATAAAAAAAATGGAAATATAATCATTCAAATCTGTGGAAATTGCTCGCTTTCTGATAACATACGGGCATAACCCTCCACGTACTATTAATCAATCAAAACTATGAAATACTTTTTTGTTGTGGGGAGACGAAACATTGTCAAATTGTGATTTGACGTAGAATATTCAGTGAAGTCGGTGAGCCCGATTAAATTGGGCTGCGAGGCGGATCCGGCGACTGCTGAGCTGAACCAGCAAGAGATTCTTAAACAGCAGGTAGCACTAGAGGTATAACGAAATATGCTACGGTTCCACAGCCTTGTTTGTTCGCCATTGGAGGACTGCAAGGTAGAGAAGACAATGAAAGACGGACCATAGTGTAGAGCTGTGATGTAGAGACATCAGAAAACGGATGATTCGGCACTCTTCTGCAACTTTGCACTACACCAGAGTTTCCCACGCCCTCGGACTCTGATTGTGCGAGCCAATACAGTGCTATTGGTGGTCTTTGCAGCCCCACCCCCGGGACCTGAAATCTGCGGATATTTCCTTTTTCCTCTTTTAATGAAGAATGGTAGACTGCCGTGAGCAACTTTGAAATGGAATTCTCCCGTGCAAGTTATTTTTGGGGTCATTACCTTGCAGAATAATCGTCTTTTATTGTAAAGGTAATTGTTGAGAAACTTGCTCGAAGCAAAGTCAGCTTCTGGAAAGTGACTCAACAATTTAAATGCTAATTATTGTCAAAGAATGATACCCTAGCCACGAAAAACTCATGATACCTGCGAAATACGTTCTTTCGTATTTTTCTGTGTATAATTATAAATATTCTGTCTGGAAAAGGTTCAAGTAACAAACGGAAAGAAATAGAGGTATCATTCGATTATCATCATCATCATCATCAGTCTTTTAATGTCCGTTGTTGGACATAGACCTTCCCCAGGATTCGCCACACTTCTCTATAGTGGGCGTTGTGGAGCCAGTATTTTCTAAATTTGTCTAGTTCATCTCTCCATCTTGTATTCTGTCGGCCTCGGTTTCGCATGTGAACTCTGAGGATCCATGTTGTGAGTCGTGATGTCTATTGGTTGTCTATCATTCTTGCAACATGGCCTGCCCATTGCAATTTAAGTTTTCTAATAGATTCTATGATGTCTCTGACCCCCGTTTTCTTCCTGATATACTTTGCTGTCTTATGATCTCTCCATATGGGGTTGAGCATGATTCTCCCCTGTGTTGCATGCTTCTCAGTTTGCGAGTCTGTCTCTTGGTTAGGTTCCATGTTTCAGCTCCCTAAGTGACTATTGGGAGAATGCATTGATTGTATACTCTTCTTTTTAGGATTATTGGGATCGACTTGTTCTTGAAGGTTGAGCTTGCTCTGCCAAAAGCTTGCCACCCTAGAGTGATTCTTCGCTTGATCTCTTCCTCTTCCGTGGGTTTCATGGAGATTCGCTGTCCTAGGTAGATGTAGTGGTCTACTTTTCCCAGTTTTGCATCTTCAAATTTGACAGTTATGTCCTTATTCTTAATGTGATCATTGCACATGATTTTTGTTTTACTGAAGTTCATGTGTAGGCTAACTTTTTTGCTCCACGACCTATCTTATTGATGATTTCGTATATACGACATCGATATCTTTTTTTTTCGGGTTGATTTTTAAAACATTGGAATTAAAAAAAAATCTGACTTTTCAAACGACGTTTTAAAAATGAAGAAAATATTCTAACATTTTAACCCCTTGGCAGTGATTAAAAACTCTTGGAGAGACGAATCGATTAAATTCATCAATTCTTAACAAGTTGGTAGGGAATCCACGTAGCATTAAACAGGTCAAAGCAGACAATCGAATTCAAGTAGTGCCGAAAAAGACGTAGAAATATCATTGGATTTCTTAGTTTCTAGGAGAAAAAGGCAGGTCTGGTTTGTTACCCTATAGAAACTGTTACCTAACCAATGTCTTTTAGCAGTTTGCCGTGTTGAGGATGATTAATTAGAAAGATTCAAGATTAAGTGATCAATGATTGAGTTATTTGTTTTGTTGGGCAACGGTCACTAAAAAAGTCTGAATTTTCGAGAGAAAAAAAGCATGAATCTTCCCGGACACAAACTATAGGGACCGATTTTGCATGATCTTACATTGCAAATTGAACCCCCCCAACAGAAAATCATGATAAGGATTTAAAATTTTTTAGTCCTCTTGTTCCAATTGACGCAGCTTGTATTCTTGATACATACACAGCCAGCCAGTAAGCCTGCCAGCCAGCCAGTAAGCCTGCCAGCCAGCTTGTCGGATTAACTAAAGAAACCTATGTTGAGAGTTTTGGTTGACTGTTTACAAAAATGTACCCCAACCCACAAAAAAAACAAAAACAAAACAAAAACAAAACAAACAAACAAAGAAACGAACTCAAAACAACAACATATTTTGGGGCTGATTTTCATAAACTAATTTGCCGAAAAGCTCTCCCACTGTTACATTTGTAGACTCAGACAATCTTATTATATGTCGGGTGGTTTTTGCGAAATTTACATTATTTTTTCTTAAAAAAAATATCGCTCAACTAATCACCATTCGCTCTTTCACTCTCCCATCCACCGAAAGGAAAAAAAAAACTAACAAAAAACGATACAAAGTACCCACTTGCTCTGCAACAGTCAAGAGGCAGGTGAAAGAAGCTGGGCACAAAAGATGTATCCAATTTTGCACAAATTTAAATAGATGTCCCAAACGACAACTTTTGGTTGTTATTTTCAAAAACTAACTCGCTGAAAATCTGCTTCAGGGTTCCAGTAATACACTTTTGCGATAGGCGAGTACGTGCAGTTGGATGGATGGACATTTCGTCATCATCATAATCATCATCATCAGCATCAACAAAGTAAATCATTGATATTTATCATGGTTACACAGAAGATATCCAATGGGTATAAAAAATATGGAAATGTAAAGTTGGGTACCGTACTGCTTGTGAGTCATTCAAAGCTTAATCTGCACTGTCCTCACCAATTGTATTAATCAAAAATTTTATAATTAATATTTTATTATCTGTTCCAGGAAATAAAATATATTCTATCCTTTTCTATTCAAATGTCCTAGGTGTTTGAGAGAAAAAAAAAGCCGCCATAATTAATCATCTAATGAATTTAGTTTTTTTATGAATTCAACTGTATTTTTTAAAAATAAAATGTGGAGGCCCTTCTTTGTTTCATGGCCTATTTTTCAGGAAAAGTTTTGTATTTTCTATTTCTATGTACGAGCAACGCAATAACTTCCAACGGACACCTTTTTCTTATTCTAACGAATAGGCCCTTATCAATACCAAAATTTCGCTTTGTTTAATTCGCTCGCTTGGAGAAGATAATGGTTATAATGAAGAGTTTTATTATTTATCTACTCTCCCTCCTGAGCAGAATGCGACACAAGGTCGAGGCTTTACGTGGGGAAAGTAGGAGACACCCTCGAAAAATAGCTCCAGACGATGCGACTTTGGTTTACTAAGCAACCAAAGCAACCGCCGTTACGAAAGCGTCAGGACGAGCCTAACCTGTCCTATTAAGTGCAAAGGGACAGTGCTGCCCCGAGGCGCCGTATCCTCTGCAGCTGGGCCGAGTAATAGTGGGAGAGCCCAAAGACGAATCCAAAGGCTCCCAATGCACGTAGAATTACGCAGCCTCAGTGTGACCTCATTAGCAAAGGCATTGCACCGGCGCACTCGGTCTTTGACACACACCATCTCAGGCTCATTCGGTCGGCAAGTGTCAGTATCGGTACCTCTTTAATCCATGCTGAAAAGGCAAGAAAAAGGTGTGTGTGCTAATGTGCTAATGAAAAGAGTATCGACTCAGAACAGTAATGAGATTGTACTTAAGTCTGGTCACGGTAAACGGCATCCCTTCCCAGGCTTCAAATATCGTAATGTACTCTTCATCTCAGAGTTATTCGAGGTTTTTGCAAGATATACGATAGTCAACCGAAGTGGCATGACTCACTTCACCATACACTATAATACATATAGCCAAGGGGAGAGATCAGATTCCTGCCTTTCCCAACGGTATCAGTGTCAGCCTCATTCAGATTTTGAACCCGACTCAACCAGTCCATTTTTCGAGCTCTCAGCCAATCAGCCACCAGCTCTTCTCCAAGTTCGTCAAAACCATTATCGTTTATTTTTGCAATGTAGCTTTTGAGATTTGCTTTTAAATCTCCTGGTCACCGTAGCAAAGTTATAGAATGCACGCCTCAGCTTTGGTAGGGCGACGTTTGATCCACCACCAAAGAATGATGAAAATCCCCCGTTAAAGATGGTACTCAATGCCTCTCAGCCAAGAACCCAGCTCAAGGGTTAGGATTGAGGAACTCCTCCGTGGGACCGAATCACCTTTGAGTCACTGGTTCTCGTAAGCATCGTTGAACCTAGATGATTGATCATAACGGAATATCAGGCCCCGTAAGCACAATGAAGCTTCGACAAGCCTGGCTAGCCAGGAGTGGGTTTTACTAACAACTGTCCATACACTCCTAACCCTACAACTCCCCCATGAGGATATAAGAGGAGTCCGATGAATCGTACACAAAAGTAAGTCCCAAATGGAATCAAGTCAGTACCGTTCCTTTCCTGATTAGGAAGAAATTCTCTAAAGTAAATGAACATTTAATTATTTGATGAAAGATAACACATCAGAAGGCCTGAGAACTTTCTTCGCTTATCATGGTCGTCCACATCGAAGTTTTGCAAATGAAAGCGAAGTCTGTTTTTTTCCTGATACTCTAAACATTTTCCCGCTTTCAGAGAATGTTTTACTCAAGAGTCAATTTGATACACAAGTTACGTTTTTTTTCGCACTTCTCTGTCTTTAACAGATTTATTTAACTTTTTCTTAATCTTTTTGAGGTAAAACCTTGTTAAGTCAATTGAAAAAAATGAAAGTCAACATCAGATTTCGTCCAAAGGGAATCAGAGTTCTTTGAGATTTTGCTCTGTTCGGTAAAAATCTTTCAAAAACAGATCTAATATAGAATCAAAACATATTCTAATCTAGGGTTGTTTTCCTGGAAAAAGCTGAATTTATATAAATAAAGGCCAATGTCCATTGTTTTGTAGTGCTAAAAACCAGCCATATTATGTTTCTGTTGATATCCAAAAGTGTAGACCAGATACATCTTTCATATTTTGCATCATCTTCAACAGCAGTATCAGCAGCCTTTTGATTTCTGTCGTTGGACAAAGACCTTTCTCAAGATTCGTTAGACCACTCGATCGTGGTCGTCGCAGCGCCAATATCTTTGGAACCTGTTCAAGTTGTCACTTCATCTTTTTTTTGCTGGTCAATATTTTGCATATGATCTCTGGGGATCCATATTGTGATTTGTGATTTCTAGTGCTTATCTGACATTCTTCCATTACCATTTAGGTTTTTTAATTGATTTTATATTCTTGACTCCTGTTTTTTCTCTGATTTACTTTGCTGTCTTTTGATCTGTCAGCGTGATTTTAAGCATGATCATCTCTCGCACTTGATGCATGGTTCTTGGTTTGAGTGCCAATCTTTTGATTAGGTTCCATGTTTCAAGTCCATCCAGGTAGATGTATTGGTTGTATACTCATCTTTATAGGACTAATGAGACCCTTTTGTTCTTGAAAATTGAGTTTGTTCTGCCTAATGCTTGCCTTGGAAAATTCAGCCGAAGGTGAATAGAATCTCATGATAAAGACTTGGGAGTGAATAACACTGGAATAGTTTAAGAAGAACGGTCCACTGCTTCCGCGGAACCCTGGTTGAGAAAGGCTTTTCTACACACATCTTCGCACGTTTGCTGTAAAGCAATTGCGTGATTTTTATCGTTTCGTTGGAAAAGCAATGAATAATGAATTGTTTCCAAAGATTGGAATTCGCCATTTAATTACTCCTGGAGAGATGAGACGACCGGCCGCCTTTCGATGATAAACATGAAATATCGATCACAAACTATGTGCGACTGGCGATCTATCTATCTATTTCAGTAGGATGATATCTATTTCGATATGTTCATATCTATCTATCTATCTATCTATCTATCTATCTATCTATCTATCTATCTATCTCAGAATGTTCATATCTATCTATCTATCTATCTATCTATCTATCTATCTATCTATCTATTTCAAAATGTTCATATCTATCCATCTATCTATCTATCTATCTATCTATCTCAGAATGTTCATATCTATCTATCTATCTATCTATCTATCTATCTATCTATTTCAAAATGTTCATATCTATCTATCTATCTATCTATCTATCTCAATGCATTTCTATCTATATCTATCTATCTCAATACGTTTCTATCTATCTATATCTTTCTCAATGCATTTCTATCTACCTGTATCTATCTCAATGCGTTTTTATCTCTCTCTCTCTATCTATCTCAATGCGTTTCTATCTCTCTCTCTCTATTTGCATCCATCTATCTATCTATCTATCTTCATTTGTTTCTATCTATCTATCTATCTATCTATCTATCAATCTATCTCAATGTGTTTCAATCTATGTTTCTTGCAGATGTATGTATGTATATATCTATCCATCTGATCGCCTTTACGCATAAATCTAAGCCACTGTGTATCTGTGGGAGATACCTGTTGACAGAGAAAACACTTTTGGGGTGTGGGGATTGGGAGTCATCGATGGGGGGGGTCAGGGGTGCGGTTATCACAATCAGCCATTTCATATCCTCCCACGCCATTGCTTGATTCAATTCTGTTCTTCTGAATCAATAACCAACGGCGCCATTGTGAAATATTTGCATAGATGGCGTTGCGCTCAATTGTTCCCGACAAATTCATTTCATATATCCGGTCAATCAATTTAACCCCCCCTCCCTTTACCTTCTTTATTATGGAGAGGACAAGACTGGAGACATGCATGCGAAGAGGTCATCAACTTATACTTTTCTTCGGTCTTATTAGAAACCGTCAACCAAAACAGTCACCTAAAAAGTCGCCCAAACCAGGGCTGGATGAAGGGGGTGTAAAGGGAGTTAAGTGGACTGAAGCAAGGGACCGGTAATCATTATCATCATCAGTCTTTCAGCATCCGTCGTTGGACACAGACCTTCCCCAGGATTCACCACACTTCTCAATCATGGGCGTCGCGGAGCCAGTACTTTCTAAATTTGTCTAGCTCTTCTCTCCATCCAATATTCTGCCGGCCTCGGTTGCGCATGTGATCTCTGGGGATCCATGTCATGAGTCGCAATGTCCATCAGTTGTCCGCCATTCTTGCAACATGGCCAGCCCACTGCCATTTGAGATTTTGAATGGATTCTATGATGTCCCTGACTCTTGTCTTTTCCCGGATGTACTGTGCTGTCTTGTGGTCTCTCCATGTGAGGCCCAGCATAATTATTTTATGTGCACATTGCATAGTTCTCCATTTGCGGATCTCTCTCTTGGTTAGGTTCCATGTTTCAGCTGCATAAGTGACTATTGGGAAGATGCATTGGTTATGTACCCTTCTTTTTAGGATCAATGAGATCTAATTTTTGAAAGTTGAGCTTGCTCCGCCAAAAACTTGCCACCCTGGTGTGATTCTTCATTTGATTTCTTCTTTTTTTGAGGGTCTCATGGAGATAATGCAAAGGCCTAAATAACCGCTCTCACACCAAATTCTCATTTCGTTCATTCTTGGTCTATTCGTCTCTTTCAACGCGACAGTTATGTATTGAGAAATGGTCATATTTAGTCTGACAGAGTGAATTATGAATTGTGTATTCAGCTCATCAGTAAGACAATGTAATTAAACATTGAAGTTGTTTATATACTATAGAAAAATACTTTCACTTTGACTTGAAATATGACAGGTGGAGTAAATTGTAATTATTTCCCTGGTCATGGATTATATAATATTGTTATATCCTTATTTTGCTAGGTTATTTTACGTTCAATTCCCATCACCAGCTAGTTTCAAATATCTTAATTCATACTTTGTTCTCCCATTTTTTGGGGAGACTTTACTGGTAGCTTTATTACATTTCAATTTTTTAGTCTTTAAAGTTTGCTAGAGTATAATTCTCCCCGTGTCGGCACTTGACACCTATCTCTGATAGAATGGGAAAAAAACAAACGTGTGTGGGAACCTTAATTGAAAGTGCAATTCGTATCTTGAAGAAGCTGCAAATTCCCAAATTTAAGGAATGAGATAAATTACCTGAAGTCAGAGATAGATTTCAGGTGCCAACACAGGAATAATTATATATTTATGTATAAGTATTAATAGGATAATGACCTCTCAAATAGGAGATAACCTCAGAATTAAGATTCACACATCTACCACGATGGAGAGTCTCTTCCGTGGAGTGATGGAGGGTTTGAGTCATGAACCGTTGAACTGTTGATAACGAGTTCGCTGATCAATAAAAGTAAACTCATACCAAAGTTAAATGAGATTAACGAATACTTAGAAATATTTAGGGCGTAGACCGTGGGACATTCTCGGTACACGAAGGTGCACATGGAAGTAACCTTAAACCAGGGATTGTAATGTACATTGGTTTATCTTATTGAATAGAACATTTAACAAATAGTCTATGCGCGTATGTGCGCGTACTCGTTTATCGTATTGAGCGGGTGTGTTTGCAGATGTACGTTGTTGCACGGATATATATATATATATATATATATATATATATATATATATATATATATATGTGTGTGTGTGTGTGTTCGTGTTTTCGTGTGTGACTAGGTATATGTATATAGGTGTGTGGTCAAAAGAAGTGTGGATGGGTTAGCTGGCATGGATCAGAGAAAAGAAATAAGGAAAGGAATATGTGAATTTAAGCATAATTAACAGAAACAGACATTAAGTATACATAAAAGAGCAGAAGAAGGATGGGAGAAAGGATGTGGGAGCTAGGCAAAGAGGAGGTAGTGGGGATGTAAGCCAAAAATGAGATAGAAAGAAGAAAGGCAATTTCTATGAATAGAGGTTTTGACATAGAGATTGCTGCAGTTAAGAAAAAAGATCGGTCTGTGAGGACGTCCCTATGGTTAGGGCCCCGTACTCGTGCCTAATTGAGCGTGACCAAGTGAGAGAAGTTCTTGTTTTGATACCAAAACAGCTTCATCTCTCAAGTCTCTGTCTCTTAATAGTTGATATGTTATATTTCAATCGCTATATTTGCGATGCAAACAACAATCCTTCGAGAGAAATAACAAGAAACCCTTTCATCGAATCAAAAGACTTCGTTCTTTTGACTGCAAGTCTGTACATATGCATTTGCTCATGCGTATGCATTATGTAACAAGATGGCTTTGTCAATCAAATACCAGCTTTCTAAGTCTGTTGCTTCTGAGTTTGTTGTTCACTAGGAACTCCTTGAATGTAAGATAATGTTAGGGAATCGTTGGACAATAGTGGGTTCAACGAATATCTCATCTGATGTTATGACATTACAATAAAATAAGCAGGGATTTTATTTTTAATTGAGCAAAATCACCCAGAAGATGTTGAACGAACTGTTTATATTTTAATCAAACCTGACAAGAAGGACAATTCCTAACTTAAATTCCTTCTTCTAATACTACAGATAAAAAAGGGACTATTTGCCAAAATAATGATTAGGCAAATTCATCAATCAATTGATCGTAATCACCTTTTTAAAGATTAGTAAATTCTCGTTTCTCTGGGAACGATATAGCTAGAACTGTCTGTTTCAGAATGTTCACACAGTAATTTGATAGGATTCACACAACGTGATGTTAACTGAAATTCTGGTATTCATGATGTATTAAACTCGAAATTACTGCAAAGCTTTATATTTCTTTGTAAACATGTGGTAGCGACCTTCAGATGAACATAGAAACCCCTTGACTTACAACCAAGTCACTTAACTTCAGAGCAATACACGTAAAGTCAGTCAGCAATCTTTTATGGCTTGAATACGTTTATCAAACGCTAATTTGAGAGAGAGAGAGAGAGAGAGAAAAGAGAGAGAGAGAGAGAGAGAGAGAGAGAGAGAGAGAGAGAGAGAGAGTAAATAGCTACTTAGAAGCCAACAAAATGAATTTCCAAAGTCCTTCCGCAGAAACAGTATCTTGTAAATATATGTAACCATTAAATCTATTGCTTCTAGTAAAGTAATCTGTTACTTCTATAACGTTATGCATAAGGCAGTGTTCAGTGCCCATATGTTTACACAGTCACTTGAGCGGTTCAGGCAAGGTTATGTTAACTAAAATTCTTGTAGTCATTTTGCATTAAACTTGAGACAAAAGTCTTTGACAGAGGTTAGTCTTAAGTCTATATTTTCTATAGAGTGCATAAAATGGGTGAGGGTCATAATTTCAATATGGAGAAATTCTGGTATAAGAATTATTTTCTATCCTTATATTGGAAAGGTTCACATCAACATTCACTGAGATGTCATAAAATCAAAAAGGTGGGGGGGGGGAGGTACATGAAAAATATTTGTTAACCCTAGACGTTATGATTAAGTTGTCTACCCTACACTTTGAGAGACTGTGAAAAAAAAGTTTCCATGATGCAAGTACTGTTTCGAACAAACATCCAAAAAACTGAGACCAAATAGATGTAAATATTTTAATGGCTTTCCGGAACCGACCGGAAGTTGAAAGTTGTCTCGTACGTGACAGCAGCAAAAAATGGAAACAGATTCTCAGGTTCACGGAATAAATCGTATTTGATGTTGGAAACAATCGTTTAGTTTTTCCTTACGACTTTCTTTCTTTCTTTCTTTCTTTCTTTCTTTCTTTCTTTCTTCCTTCCTTTCTTTCTTTCTTTCTTTTTTCTTCCTTTATTTTTCTTTCTTTCTTTCTTCCATTTTTCTTTCTTTCTTTCTTCCATTTTTCTTTCTTTCTTTCTTCCATTTTTCTTTCTTTCTTTCTTCCATTTTTCTTTCTTTCTTTCTTTCTTCCATTTTTCTTTCTTTCTTTCTTCCATTTTCCTTCTTTCTTTCTTTCTTTCTTTCTTTCATTTTCCTTCTTTCTCCCTTTCTTTCTTTTTCTTTTTTTCCTTCCCTCTTTATTTCTTCCTTTTTTCCGCACATTAAATTATGATAAGAGCTTGAACAGTGCGGTTTGACACATCTGGAACGAATCAACCGCACAATTCAAAGCACCCATTCGTATCCATCTATTTCGATTTTTGAATCTTTATAAATCTTCGCTGACAATTGATGGACGAGCACCATTTGTCCAGCTTGTTCTCATCTATCACTTTGTTGGCAATTATTCCATTGGATGTTCGTAGATATTAATGAGCGGATCCTCCGGGAACATGAACTGAAGGCGAGTAAAGCAGCTAAGAAAACAGCGTTAGTCAAAAAAGATTTGAAGTCAAGATGGATTTGGTATAAGAAATTTCTGTAGAAGAATCTCGATCCCAAGTAGCAGAATCATATTTTTCTTTTGGTCCCCCAAAAGATTTATCTGCTTCTCTGGTGAGAAGGACAAGATTTCCAGATATTCTTCTCCGCATTGCAAAAACTTTGCTTATTCATCAGCCTCATTGGGCTATTGTGAAACTCCAAGAAAGAATCGACTACAGCTGTAGTAGAATGTTATGGCATGTTCTGAAAGTGATGTTAATTTCTTGTATAGAGCTTTAACACCCGAAACATCTTCAGTAAGTGGATTGATAAAGTATGAATACGAGGGGACTGTTGGAAAGTTCCCAGACTTGACAAACTAAGAATTGGAATTTTCAAAATATTACTATGCTAAAACATGCCAAAGAGTCCCACCAGTAACCCAAGAACTTTGGCGTACATAGCCGAAGCTGTCTTTGAGTTACGCAATGAAAAAACAGACAAAAAGATATTTGGTGAATCAAATTGAATCAACGCTTGACTGGCCTTGAAACACACGTACCAGTCAAAACCTTGTGCCCAACCTGAAGAATGTTCACCAAAAGTTACGAAGCATTTCGAATGTCTCAGCTGCATATTTGCAGTGCATCACGCAAGATTTGATGCCGATTGCAAGAATGTTCTTTCATAAAATGTTGGCTGGATAATAATGAGCTTCATCTGCGTGTTCCACGTAATCATCATCATCATCATCATCTTAATGTCCGTCCTTGGACATAAACTTTCCCCAGGATTCGCCAGACCTCTCTATCATGGGTGCCCGGAGGTAACTCTTTCTGAATTTATCTAATTCTTCAAACCATCTTATATTTTGCCGGTCAGTGTTTTACATATCATCTCCGGGGATCCACGTTGTGAACCGTGGTGGCCATCGGCTGTTTAACATTCTTGCAACATGGCCAGTCCATTGCCATTTGAGTTTCCTAATGGATTCTGCTTTTTTTTCCCAATATACTGTGCTGTTTTTGATCTCTCTTGATACTGAACAAGATTATCTCATGTGCATATTGCGTGGTACATTCAGAGCACGTCAAGTCTGGGAACATTTCGATACCAGCTTGTATAGTCTTATTTGGGAAAAGATCATATTTAGCAATGAACCTGGGATGGAACCGAATTCTTTTAATAATTTGTCAGTAGACGTTCAGGAAAGTAAAATGACCGACGGATTCTGAGAGGAAAAGTTTGGCAGTTTGCGTATTCTTAAAACTTGATTGCCCCCGAAAGCTGATCAAAATCGATAGTGGCTTGAATAGTACCGAAAAAATCCAGTTGCTGAAGGGATATCAATACTTAACGTGGATGAAAGCAAGATATTTTTTTCAAAAATATAATGGATCTAAATACTAAAGATCATGTGAAACACAGTCTGGTTGATGTTGTCGTGACCGTATTAGAGTTTTGACCAACATCATCGACAAAACATGGAAGGAACTAAAAAGTAGATATTTTTTGAGAATCCATGCATTCTTTAAGAGTTGTGAGTGTTCAGTGGGGTTTGTGCAAGGGTTTTGTTCGCCATTGGCTGGACTTGAAATTTGTGCAAGGGGTTAATGCATCTTAATCGAGGCTTAGTATTTGCATTTCCGTTGTATTCTAACGACTGTTATTTCCTGTTTGGAGTACACCCCCTTGGATCTTCGCGCTCTTGGCGACCGTATGGGTTCGCTTAATGAATGGGTCGGCCCTGTAGCTCAACCACGAATAATGATATCTCATACTTATGAAGATGGTAAAGATGGTGAAGAATTTGCGTGTATCCTTCTGTGTGTGCATTGCATTAAATTGAAGACCCTTATTAGTAATGTAAAAGTTCTTGCAATGGACATTATGTAATTTAATCTTACTTGCAGACACTCCTTCATTTAAGGTGTGAACGCAAACATTTGCAAGATAATTTACAGAGATTGTCTAGAGCAAAAGATTATTAACTTATCTTACACTGAAGACTGGTTTAATAAAGAAAATATTCTTGCAGGCCAGATGAGAGTTAAGGGGGGTCAACTCCATCTGGAGGATCATCATCATCATCATCATCATCATCATCATCATCATCATCATCATCAGTCTTTTAGCGTCCGTCGTTGGACATAGGCCTTCCCCAGGATTTGACACACTTCTCTATCATGGGCGTCACGAAGCCAGTACTTCCTGAACTTGTCTAGCTCGTCTCTCCATCTAACATTTTGCCGGCCTCAGTTGCGCATGTGGTCTCGGGGAATCCATGTTGTGAGTCGTGATGTCCATCGATTGTCTGCCATTCTTGCAACATGACCAGCTCACCGCCATTTGAGATTTTTTATGGATTCTATGATGTCTCTAACTCTTGTCTTTTCTCGGATGTACTGTGCTGATTTGTGGTCTCTCCATGTGAGGCCCAGCATTATTCTTTCATGTGCACGTTGCATGGTTCTCAATTTGCGGGTCTGTTTCTTGGTTAAGTTCCATGTTTCAGCTCCATAAGTGACTATTGGGAGGATGCATTGGTTATACACCCTTCTCTTTAGGATTAATGGGATCTTATTATTTTTGAAGGTTGAGCTAGCTCTGCCAAAGGCTTGCCATCCTAGTGTGATTCTTCATTTGATTTCTTCTTCTTTTGAGGGTCTCATGGATATTCGCTGTCCTAGGTAGATGTAGTGGTCTATTTTCTCGAGTTCTGTGTCCTCGATTGTGATCTTAGTGTTTTTATCTCCAATGTGGTTGTTGCACATGTGATATCAAATATATCACTTGTAAGTGGCTAATACACTCAATTTCATTTCTAAAAAAAGTTTATCTGATGAATTTGATATTAAGGTCCACCTGATCCATTAGAGAAAAAAGCTTGAATGATAATAAAAAAGAATTATTGTTCATGAAGCAGTGGTGACTGAAATACTATGAATCCATAAGGCTTGGAAACTGGATGCCAGTGCGTATGTCTAACTGCCGAATTGTGGGCGATGTATCTGGGATCAGATATTAGCAACTTAGGGGCCATTCTCAGACACTGAAATACAAATGATGGATGGACTATCTAAGACACAGAAAACACGTGAGTTTCAACCAATGTACACTTCCCAAAGTAAGGAGAATTAGAAGACAGATCATTGTAACTATTGTGTAGTAAATGCATTGCCATTTCATTCATGACAGATGGAGGTGTATACGCGTTTTAAACTAGTGGTGAGGACACGATTGAGTAGCTGTGCGTATGAGGGATGCCTTGACAACGGTGAAATAAAATGGGCAACGTACAGCGGTTGGTCACAGTGGAAAAACAGTAAGATTCAGTTCGGCCGAGAGTTCAGCGAAATAAACTGATCCAGAGGAGAAGGAAGAAAAAGCGGCTAAAATCGCTTGGGTAAAAGAACAATTGAATACATGTGTTCAGAGCGTTCAGAAGGAGACGTAGTCGGAGGTGACATGTTTTAGATATCTAGCTAAAAGTGGAGTTTCATACTAAATCTAGAAGTAAAAGGGGTGCCACAAAAGTATTTCTTTAGTTTTCGATGGTCCAACGTTATTTTCAAGTTGGAATGTGAATTCGTCATAAAAAAAGACAGACTCAAAGAAAACAAAGAATAAAAAATGATTCTGGTTTTAATTCGATGAATTCATAAAAAGAACGATCCCAGTTTTCGGCAATTTTTTCGAGGAATCTTCGGCATCCTGAAGATGTTGAAATTGCTAACCAAACAAAATATGAAGTGGAAATAGTTGACCGATGCTGATCTGGACAATATGCTGCACGTGGAAGAACTCAACTATTGTACAAAGGGCTCCACAACCTTTTAGGCATCATCACCCATTTTCACATAGAAATTTTTTCCACCATCCACCAGTACATCAAATATTCAAAAGGATACTAAACACTTCTCAAAAACCATAAAAATGAATAGATTTAACTGTTTCTTTAATGTAAGTAATGTTAAGTTGTAACATCAAAGGTTTGCAACATACAAAAATTCACACAAATCGTTTCTAGATATCATCAGTGCTATTCCTGTGTCTGCTGAGGCACAACCAGTGCAGACACATAGAATTTACATAAATTGCGATATAACAGTGCTGCTTGGTAATAATATTATAGAAAAGAATGTTGTTGATCTATTTGTTATCGTCAATTACAAATGGTAATGGGCTGGACATGTTGCAAGACTATCAGACAACCGCTGGACATCACGGCTTACAACGTGGATCCCTAGAAATCATCCACTAGACTGTGACTGACAGAAAGTAAGATGGTGTGATGAGCTAGATAAATTCAGAAAGTACTGGCTTCGCAATGCACATGATAGAGAGGTCTGGTGAGTCTTGGGGAAGGTATATGTCAAATGACAAACTCTAAGTGGCTGCTGCTACTGATGATGATTTCTAAAATTTTCACACTGCCCCTAAAATTTTGTAACGACTACTACAACGCCCATCCAAGAGTTGAAAATGCCCACTGGTGGGCGATATCTCCCAGATGGAGAAATCCTGCTTTATTCCTAAGAGTTTGGGGGCAACATAGAGTGGCCCAATGACTAGCAAGCCGGTATAGAATACCATTACGAATGCATCATGAATTTGATCCTCACTGAGAGACCAAAACTCACGGTCTTGTGCCAGACAAAGCTTGGTAAGTGTTTATTATTTGTTCTTTGAAAAAAAATCTACCTATCTATATAATGAACGGTGTGATATTTTCTACTTGCTTCTCTGTATGGACTTTTTCACTGAAAAGTAACAATTTTGAGAATCATATGTAGAATTCGGACTCGAAAATCGATTTTGACAAGAGGTCAAAATTTTCGGATGACACCAAACTTTTCTCCAATTTTATCGAAAATTAAATCAACTTGCCATCACAGTCAATAATTGAACAACCGTAGCGTCAAAACTTGGAGTCACGTAAAAAATCATATCCATAGAAGAATAAATATGGCCAGAATTAATTCTATTCATGATATCACTGGCGTTTTCCTTTTGAAAACATCTTAAGTAGAGTGAAAAAAAAACAACAAAAAAACATCGATATAAGGTCCCGCTAAAGATAAAAAAAACTTTTTCCCCCTGATCAAAGAAATGTTCTTTGAAGGGTTTCAGTTGGGTTTTAGTGCCAATTTTCCAGTCCGGAGACAAAACAGTATGGCGCTGGAACACACTAACACACGTACAAACAAAAAGGAAAGAACCCTTCACCATCTTTGATGGCTACGGTTGCTCAACCCGGGGACATCTTTGATGGCAACGGTTCAATTCCATCAAAACAAAGATCTCTTAATTTCGAATATTAATTCGAATAAACGTTTAGTTGATTTCAATAGCTTTCAATTGTTAGCATGTGTTCACTCTAGTATTTCTATTAGCAAAACAAAGCAAATGATTCGTTACTTTTTGAATAAGTTTGATACGTCAACGCATACGCGATGCATACTCGATGTTAGAAATGGCGGATGAATAAAAAGAAATAAGCAAATTCATGAAAGTGAAATTCTGAGGAAGATTTTGGTAAAAACACTGAACATAGGTAAAACCTAAATTTACCTGTAATTTACCGTAATTTTTTGTTGGAGTACATGAAACTCCAATCATCGGGCCCTGCAATGATATAATCTTTCCATCGGTTTCCCGCGGAGATATCTTACGCTTTTATCCTTGTCTGAACATTTTTCTGGGAAATCTATGCCATATTGATTCAATTTCAGTCAATTCATTCACTTGCAAGCTTCAGAGTGACTAACAGAATGGGGGAATAATACTCATTTTTACAGAGTGAGGACAATGAGATCGGCGGGCCAATTCCAAACAGTCAAGGTGGTCTACGTTCACTTCGAACTAAGGCTAAAAATCTGGAGAAAAACACCGATCGGAATGGCTGTAAAGATCGCTTATATAGCCAGGGTTTTACGTTAATTTGGATTGCATGTAAATCAGATTTTTTTTCAATCAGGGCTATGGAAAAAATCTGATTGACTCCCAAATAATACATACTTTTAAAGATGCATATAAATGAAAAAAACATAAGGAAATGATATGCCCCAAGATTCTGAAATTGAGTAAAAAAAATAGGACTAGGTAAAAACGTTTAAATAACAGTGATCAGATTTCAGATTAAAATTGTCATGGGATGAGTGGCGAGAAGCCATTGTCAAGCACCGGACCTGAAATGGCTGCTCCTGCACATGTATATATATATATATATATACATATATATATATATATATATATATATATATATAGAGAGAGAGAGAGAGAGAGAGAGAGAGAGAGAGATCACATTGCACGTAGTCGTGGATGATTTGGGAACACTATACATTTAACAAATCAAATTTCCTCTACAGCGGTTAAAAAAAGTTTACTTGACTGTATGTATGTGTGTGTGTGTGTGTGTGTGAGAGTGAGTGAGTGTGTTTGTGTACATATAGTTTTTTTGTAAAGAAATGTTTTAATCGACCAGATGCGATTCCAAATCAATCAGTTTCGGAGACCAAACTAAAAGTCAGAGAGCGTATTTCCGTTGCACGTGACCGCTAATAAGTTCCATTCCACCGTGGCCATGTTTTTCGTTATCTTTTTTCATTTCAATCATTCTTTTCAAAAAACCAGCCAGGTTTCAGTTTCACTCGTTCCTTTGAATATTTTCATACCCTTCCCCTCTCATACACACCTTTCATTTTTAATCACATTTTTTTTTCTTTTACTGAAAGTGTTTTAAGTGTTTCTGGTCGCTCCTGTTTTCCTAAGGAAATTATTTGCGAAATCGATTGAGAAGAAAAAAAATGTAGAAATGCCAAGACAAAAAATGTACCCCCGACAAAAAAATTGAGTAAAGTGAGTAAAATAATTCATGATATCTGACAGGGCGCATGGCCATTACATCAAATATCAAGTACGTCATGATAAACAGAAAGTTTTTGATAATGAATTACACTGTCTATCGAGTCAATATCTTTCTCAAAGCACCGATAGCATTTTTTGAAACGTGGGAGAACACTGCAGCTTTGTTGTTATTTGTAATAACTAGCTCCTAAGGTTGTAAATTCCACCCTTCAGTCGATCTGGGGTGAAACAAAGCACTGCGTAACAATGTTCCGCGAGGGAATTCGTTTATTATTTGAAACATATGATCTTTGACATCAAGAAAACACAATAATTTTAATGAGATATTCGATCGATTGTGTGAATAATTTTGGGCACCATTCTTAATCTTCTCACAGCAAATCTTTTCTCTATTGTTGGGCATTTTATTTCTCTTTTTTCTTTTAACAGTAAAGTCACTGTTTTTTGCTTTATTCATTTTAGGCTGATCTGGCTTCTTTTCGAGTTATATTTTTTCTGACTTTGAGCAGTTTGATTGTACGTGAGGACTCCAAGCACTAGGTTCATGCTCAGCCATAGGAAGCACTAAAGCGTTGTAGCTTCAAATCTTCGTAGCGCTGGTTTTAAAAAATTCTATTTGATATTTATTATTTTGGTGCTTTAATGATTGTTTTAGTAACATGAATGTTCCAGGTAATTTATTCATTTAAAGTGACTTAAGTATTGTGTGCATATTACAGGCTCTATGGTCCCTTTCTGGGGCATTACTCGGGTAAAGTTTCATTTATTTACCTTGCACAGTGAATAACATTATGATTTAGGGTGCTAAAAGGCATTCTACATTTACCACACCAAGTTGAGAGTGTGTCTAGTGTAACAGAATGGTAGTTTAGAAAATACGGAAGAAAATTGTTGCAAATACATTGATTGAAACGGATGGTCTTGATTGGCTAATTCGTTTAGTCAAATACTTCTCGAATCGTACCGGGAAATAAACCTGATGGGACCTACTCGACATCGATTTCAACGGTTAGCAAGAGCCGAAGAAAAAGTGTCCAGTCAGAAACCAGAGGGTTGCTGTCTTTCAGATCACTATCTCCATCGCTGACGGGATTAGGGACAGGGAAAAGGAGAGACGGCATAAATGACAACAAGAAGACAAGTGGTAAGTACGAGGAATCTTAGCTAGTTTGTTTTTCATTCCGGAATGATGTCACCACTTCTGAAGAAAAGAAAATCATTCCCTTCTTACGTTCAAACGATAAGTTATGTGGTTCCTTTTGTTGTCTCTCCCCTACCTTCCAAGTTTTAGTTAATGCATCTCTTTTGCCATGAACCTGCTCCGTGTCGATATACCTGCGTCATCTTGATTCCTGGGATCGTTTTGTAACTGCAGCTGTGACCAAGACCATTGCACATGGAAACACTAAGTCTTTCTGTAGACAAGTGTTATCATTTAAAATTTGACTGCCCTGTACAACATGCAGTAGTCAACAGATAATTTTGCAACAGAGCTGATGTTAAATGGCAAGTCATTGATCTAAATCAGAAAAAGTAAGGGCCCGAGAACAGTTCAAGGTAGAACACCCGACAGAATTTCCCTTGGGTCAGAAAAAGTACCTTCCAAGCTCACTTGATGTGCCGTACTCGAAGAATTTTCTCGTAACTTTAGTAGTACAGCTGTAATTCCATAATTCTGGCACTTTAATAGATGTAGTGAGAATGGGTGGGGGAAGATTAGGATCACAATGGATGCTATGCCACCAATAATATATAAAGCACAGATTTCCAAGAAAATGTTGACTTACAATTTGATGAATTCGAATTTCTTATTTCGAATGTAAAATAAATTGTTAAAGTAAATAACATCTCTTTTAGATGTAATGCAGGTAAGAAAACTAAAAACGTTTAAAAATTTAACCATTAGACAACATGAGGAAATGAAATGCAATAAAATTTGAAGATAGCGATAAAAATTTTGTACAAAAATTATGTACAGAGTAATTATTTCATGTATTTCCCAAGAAAATAGTGACGAAGTTTTCTATTGCTATATATTGGTAGGTCCCCTCAATATCTTTGGCCCCATGTCGTAGTGTAGTTTGAATATTGGCTCATCCAGCTCTGAGTGTGGGACATCATCGAATGCTTTATTGAAACCAGTCACGATCTCCATGGTCACGACCTCCATGGTCATGACCTCCATGGTCACGACCCAATCTACCGAATGGTTATTATCTAGAAGCTGTGTGATGTTGTCTATAACTGTGATTACTTGCGTGACTACAGGGAATCCTGAAGTAAATCTATGTTGGGGCTCAGCAAGTGTATTGTGTGCCGAGAGGTAATTCATAAAAATGTCTTGTGTTACTTTTTCAAGTAATTTGGAGCATATTGAATTGAGTGAGTCTGGTCAATAACTGAGTGGAATAGGTGTATCCTCTTTCTTTTATATAGGTATAATATATGCTTTTAATAAACAGTGTATCATAGGTTTGTAGTAATTTAGTAAATATGGCCGCCATTATGTTGGAAAATTCGCATTTCAGGCTTTTTGATAAGATAGCAGATATGTTGTCTGGACCGGATGACTTTTTACTTATTGGGTGAAAGAGTTTATAGATTAGGTCACGAGGCATGTATAAGCTTTCCCATTCACTCTGTGGGATTAGAGGTGTAGATCAGCCTTCCTTGGTGAATACTCGTGAAAAAGCTGTGTTAAATTATTCTGCTACCTTCCACACCATTTACTTTTAAAGAGGTTATTTTTTTTATCACCGTTTTCAAGTAGTTTTATATAGCTCCAAAACCTATTGTGGCTTTTCCTATTCATTTGTCCATTAAGTGAAAATGCCTCTATGGGCATCTCCACAAACAATTTACATTATAAATACTTATTCAAATCATTCAGGTTGTAAAAATGTATGAAATTTGATTAAATACATTTTCAATCTTACCAGTGCTGAGGAATCTTTACTAGGCACATTTTATCTATTATTTTTTTTTCAAAATTCTCCTATATATTTCAGCTGATAACATCCTTCCAAATTTCTCAATCAATTCATTTTCTATTCCTAAGGATGTAAGTTTGTCTACTTTATTCTTGAAATTATTTATACTCGTAAAATCTATTTTTACTTTATATAAAGTGATAAACTATTTCATTGTTTGAAAACTCTATTGGAGAAAAATCAATATGTTTCTATAACTTAGTTTTTGTAAGAGACCAAGCAAGTAGATTTACCATTTAATCTGACTTATTAAACATCAGAATTTTAAAATTCGTAAAGCCATTTATAACATTGAAAGTTCCAATTGAGTCTCCTTCTGTCCTCTTCTCAAAACATGTAGTCATTTCCAACTTTTCTTCTCTAACCCTGTAAATTGAATTTCTCAAACCATTTATCACTCTGGTAAATTTTCTTTGTACTGTCTCCAATTTCAAAATTGAATTCCAATTTTCACGTCTAGTCCGAGGAGCCAAATTTCTCAGAATCTTTAAGCACTACATTGTCTATATAAAATTGTTATGATGTATTTATTGCTTCGTGAGCTTTGATTTACATTGTATTCGCTCCTTGTGCTATGATTTCTGGCAATGTGTGAGTGCTCTTTATCAAAGCCTATCTTCCCTCTTTGAGATCTGCGTTATCCAAGGATTTTCAAGTATTCGGGTCTGTTGTTGTACTTTGAATATACTTGCTTTCGTTACTCGATAAAATATCATCAAACTCGGTCAATATTTTTCAACATTAAGGTTTGGTAGTTTGTCTAATGATGAACAATTATTAAGTATGCGGTGACACAAAAGTCGTAAAGAGATTTAAAATATTCATATATATTTTTTATATTTTTAATGATTTTTCTTGACTGTTTTGAACCGATGAAATAAAGGGAATTCAATGAATGTATGTTGTTCATTTCAAATGTCTACCACTTTTAACTTCATCAATTCTGTCTCTTTTAATAACATTCTGCATAACTTTTCGAATGATATCTATTCCTCTGTCCAATACGCATAAGATTTTCATCATTTTGGACTCAAAGTGGCCCCCTGTTTGTGGATGATCACTAAGGGGGCCCGATTCTCGAAAATGGGCAGAAAGCGAATCATTGGCTCAATAGTGTCCTAACGTTCAAATAACGAGAATATACTTATTGGGTTAACGTCATGTGTAAATTTCTAATATTTGAGTTCGTCGCCCAGTCTTCTAATTATCCATGATGAATACTCAAAGGTTCCTTTATATATCTGAGAAGAAAAAAAGCAATATCAAAACAGAAAAATGTATGACAGTTCTGAATTCGTTCGCGACGTTTGCACCACCCCGTATACCACTTTCACGGAAATCAATTGCATTAAAACTGGTTCATCTCATTTTCCTTTGCATGTAAGCTTAGTGTACAAGAGTGAAATGAACTAAATCTTCAATTTATAAGGGATTTTTTGTTAACACTTGATTGAGGATGTTACTTTTCCGGAAAGTATATCAAAAGGTTTTCATCATCATCATCATCATTATCAGTTTTCCAATGTCCGTCATTGGACTTAAACCCTACCCAGGATTCGCCAGACCTCTCCATCGTGGGTGTCGCGGAGCCAGTACTTTCTGAACTTGTCTACTTCGCTTTTCTATCTAGTATTCTGCCGGCCTCAGCATGTGATCTCTGATTCATGTTGTGAATCGTGATGTCCATAGGTTGTCTGACATTCTTGCAGCATGACCAGCCCATTGCCATTTGAGTTTTTCTTTAATGGATTGTATGATGTCTCCAACTCCTGTTTTCTTCTTGATACATTATGCTGTCTTTTGATCTCTCCATACGATGTTGAGCATGAAGTGTCTCTAATGATATGTTGTTGATATCTGGTTAATATTGATTTTCTACAACACTCGAGTTTTCTCAGTTGACGTCAGGTGAATTTGAGTCTCATAGCAAGTGGATAAATCTTCAACGAGATAACTCTTTGAAATCTACTTAGATAATGAACAGTGTGATTCTCTTAGTTCATTCTATTCTCTCAAGTTACAATGAGTTTACGAGACTGAACAATTGGCAACTAGTCTTGAAAACAGACAACTTCGAATTCAAGAGCCACGGTAACGAAAGAGGGTTGAGTGTGGGGCAAGAAACTTCATCCTGCAAAACAGGCGTACCACTGAAACTGCAGCAACATCAGTCCCAAATTATAGTGTGGCTCCTGCCTCTGCCCCAAAGATGGTCAACTGGAATAAAACAAATCTTCTTAACCCTCATCGGACTTGCAAGATGTTTGATTTAGTCACTGAGTAGAGACCAGAATTCTGAATGCTGATTCTTATGATAGGTAGATCATCCCCAGGTTAGAGATTGGCGTAACACAATCTTTGAACCGCCATTCCCTCGTTGTGGCACTTTACCGTACTTACACAGGCTTAATCTTTATTAGTGATGGCCAGCCCTTTTAACTTGGTGAGCCGAATTCTTAATTAAAAAAAAATATCCTGTTATTGAATGGTCAGTTATAATTAGGTATTTTAGTCTGGACAAAGTAGACCACTACATTTACCTAGAAAAACGATTCTCCATGAAATCCTCAAAAGAAGAAGAAATGAAGTGAATAATCAGTCTAGGATGGTGAGCCTCCGGTAGAGCAAGCTCAACCTACAAGAACAAGAATATCCTATTAGTCCTAAAAAGAAAGGTATACATTTAATGCATCCTCCTGATAGTGACCTATGGAACTTAAACATGGAACTTGAGCAAAAGCCTGAAACACAAACTGAGAACCATACAATGGGCACGTGAAAGAATCATGCTCAACCTCACATGAAGATAACACAAGACAGAAGAGTATACCAGAGGCAAAATAGGAGTCCCAGACATCATAGAAACCATTTGGAAACTCAAATGGTGATGGCCTGGTTATATTGCAAGGATGGTAGACAACCGATGGACATCACGACTCACAACATGGATTCCCAGTGATCAAGTTCGGAACCGAGGTCAGAAGAATATGAGACGGTGAGACGAACTGGAAAGGTTCAGAAAATATAGGCTCTGCGATACCCACGATGGAGAGGTCTGGCGAATCCTGGGGGAAGTTTATGTTCAACGACGGACGATAAAAGACTGATGATGATGAAAATGATGGATTTTACATCATATTTGAAAATTTATGAGTTTAATAATATATAATTTGAAATTCTAAAATATACTTATAAAACTAGGATGATAAAATGAAATTGAAAACATTGTAACTTTAGTACTTTATCAGGGTTCATCGTGGGTCACCCCAAAATCTGCAGAGTGTCACTGCTGACAAGCGTGTCATAGATTCACCATCAATGATTTGTATCATAATTAGCTACACGTTAATCTCTCTATCTCATGACAAACAGAGAGAGAGAGAGAGAGAGAGAGAGAGAGAGAGAGAGAGAGAGAGAGAGAGAGAGAGAGAGAGAGAGAGAGGACACTTCAGCTAAGCAAATTCTGCTGTATATGTACGAGTGTCTACCGGCTGCTGGTAATATAACTACGACTGCTACTGTCACTGATGTGTCAATCTCGTTTTTACTCCCCCTCACTTTTAAACATGGAGAGACGCGGAAGGTTAGGGTAAGGAGGAGAGGGGGACAAGAGAGATAGGGGAAGTTTTCTTTTCAAATGCTAGAGTGGTTCAGATTTCCACGCCTATTTACACCGTTAACAAATCAATGGGTATTTTACTAGTATATATTAGTACGGACTCGTGTTTAAAAGAAAACGAAAACAGAAAGTGGAAATTACAAGATCTGATTTGATGATTAGAAACTCTTTCATCAATTCATACGCCAGATTCGAATGCTGATTTTTGTGAAACTCTAGTACAATTCTGAAGCTGACTTCGTTTTCCTACCATAACAAGAACAATCTTCACTAATATGAAAGTTGCAAACCAATATGTAAGATCTGCAATCCCTTACAAAGATTTGAACTCACGACCAATTGATTGCCATCAGACGTCTGATTGACTGAGCCTAATTGAAGTTTTAGATATTACCTAAAATGTGTCATACGCATGGGCTTATTTCATTCTAATGAATAAATGCATTTATACAGCAGCCATAGACCAGGGCGAAGAATAGGACAATGGGTAGAGGGGTTGGAATCCTCCCCAACTCCTCTGGAGAAGTTTGTCAAATAGGAGAAGTTGGGCAATTTCGGGATACTGATTCTGAAAATCGATGGTATACGTTGATCGTGTAGGTTGGGAGAGGACGTTTAGCCTCTGCTTCATGTCAAAATCTCGTTTTCATGCCTTTTCAATTTACCTCTGAGATTCACTGGAAGGTAGGGTTTCTCTCAGGGGATTTTCTTTTTCAAATTAGGTGTACTTGGGTAATTTCGGCGTACTGATTCTGGAAATCGATTTTTATAAGGGCAAGTTCTGAGTGGGCGTTTAGCCTATATTTCACGCCAAATCCTCGCTTCTATAGCATTTCTTCCTCACCTTTCAGATTTACTGTAACATGAAAATAAAGGCAAATGAAGATGGTGAGGAACATGGATCCTCGTCAAGAGTTCAGAGACCCCCGAGGGGATTTTTGAAATTGGTTGGGAAATCGGGACCAAGGAAACTGTTCCCAGACGTATGCACAATATGCCCCCCCAAAAAACCACTTCAAAAGTTAGAATCATTCGTCAGACGTTGTCGAATATTATTGCGGTGAATAATGGAAGAGATTTTAAAAGGATCAGTAATTGCAAAAAAATGATCATGAAACGACAGTAACAGCTCCAGGCACTGATCTTATAACGAAAGAGTTCCAGAAACACGAGAAATGCTGTTAAGAATACGCAAGATCAAAAATGCTGCAGCTTTGAATGACAATGATGATAACTTTTTCTTGCAGTCATTTCATTTTTGGACAACAGTGTTTTTAGAGGCTAGCATTGCTTATCAATAGAAACGAGCATGCATATCACGGCTGAGTACAGATGTGACATTGGAAAGAATCAAAACAGATACAAGCTAAAAGAGCGTATCGTGAAGGTGTATGGGGACAGACTTATCTTTATTTAAATGGAGCATCTCACGTCTTCAGTAGAAAATGGCTTCATTCTCAAATGCTTTTGCGAAACCTCGTATTCTTTCACGAGTTTATTATCAAGAAAGCTACTATCATGCTTAAAGCTTCAGTTATCAAATTTGTTGTTGAAACAATATCCTTTCCTTGAATATCAACTATTGGGAGTTCATCGAAAGAGAAAGATATCCTGAGCTCTTATCAACATTATTCAAGATGTCACTGTCTTTTTGAAGATCAACATCACCTTCCAAGCGAAAAGGATAATCGTCAGGCTGATTTGTTCACTCAAGTTGTTGTGCACTCAGTGTCAAAGAGATATTGTCTTATCGCCTCACACGCCAAGAGCTTCCAGTTGCTATTCTAGCAAAATTGGGACATTCCAATATGATACAATTGACTGAATAGGAACTGCACCAACCCACCTGGCGCAGCATTTCCAGTCGATGAGTTCGACTTGACCACACTAAAAAAGTATTACGCAGTAAAACTGAAAAGAATTACTATTGTTTGTTACACGTAAATTTATTAGTTTATCTCAAGGTAATATTTATCATATCTAATCGGAAATTCACTTCGAGACAAACTAATACATTTAGCTTGACAATTTTTCTACAACAAAGTAATTTTCTCAAGTTGGTCCGAAGAAACATCAAGTAAAACATTTTTCAGGGCACTGTAGACCATCTTTCAAGGTTCTAAGGTAAGAATCTAGTTTTCTTATTTCAACTTACCGCAATTATAGATCTCAAAGCAGCAAATATTGAACGGGGGCGCTTATTAGAGTAATCACAATATGTATTTCCCCTGATGTTGAAACCTTCAATTTTTGCTTCTATGCTTCAGGCATCAACAATATTATGGTGGGACAATTTTGATCACAATGCGGAAACCACTTGAGGAGCTGGCTCAAAAAAATAAATAATAGGTTGGGTAAAGCTTTTCAAGAGGAATCCAGAGGTTCTATGAACGGACAAAAGAATAATTGTGTTCAAGTTTGGAAATTATGTTTTTGCGCTATGTATGGCAATCATAGAGTTCAATGCTGTGAATGATACCAGGAATAAGCTGTTTTTCTGGAAATTTGAAACTAATAACATCACATATCTAAATTTACTGCCACCTTCCAAAGCAAATTTAAAGCCGTACGTGTTTAGATCAAATTATGTAACATGATATTTCAGACCGGCAAGTTGCTTAATGATGGATTTTGAGGACACAGTAAATCACGGATGAAATTAGAACTGATCCGTTATTTGAGCGAAGTTTTCCCAGAAGCCGTGAATCTTTCACTTGATAGTGAGAGTGGGGGTGACGTGGGGAATGACAATGACGATCTCAGGAAATAGTAACATTGACGATGACTTTGATCAAGACATTCTGGACTTTTTGACGCTTGACTTTTGAAATCTATTGAAAACAACGTTCTGTTAGATTCTTTTTTATTTAGAAGTCTCTATCACGTTAATCATACCAGAGTGACCACAAGGAATCTCTCTCCACATTCACATAGATTTTTTTATATCAATGAGACTCGGGGTAATTTTACATGAAAACGTTACTTTATCATAAGAAAGGATAAACACCACCTAGCCTGCCCGTCTAGCATCGAGTTCACGAATAAGCATCCCAAAATTACCCAAGTTCACTTACTTTGAACCTTCCTGGAGGATGACCCTATTTTTCAGTGAATCTGAGAGGTGAAGAGATATGGCATGAGCACAGGATTTTAACATGTGATAGAGGCTAAACGCTCCTTAACTTGACAACATAACATTGATTTTCTGAATCAGCACTCAAAAATTACCCAAGTTCACTTGATTTACAAACTTTCTCTACAAGTCCTGTATTGAATATTAGTATTGGCTCTTGTATGAAAGTAGAAATACAGAAAGTGCAACATATAAGATCTGGTCTGATTTGATGATTAGAAATTCTTTTGTCAATTTATGGACCGGGGCGTCAAAGAAGACATCGATTTTAGAATCGATTAAGTCGGCTTTGCTGTTAAAAACCGATCGTTTTTCATCTTGTAATTAAAGCTCAACTTTTAGGCCGTCTCCGATTCAGACAGTCGATTCTGCTTCTAAAGCAGACGAACACCATTAAACACGTAAATACTTAATCACTATTGATTTTGAAAAGAGGTGCCAGAGGCCGATCGGTTAACGGTGCGGAAAATGGACCGGGTGAGCAGAGATCAAAGTCCGTCTGAGACTGAGACTGGAACTAATGCCTTTGAGAAAGGCATGAATCCAACTCCTCTCCTCAACTACGAGTAAAGTAGCGCATAGTGGAAAGATTGACGCCACTTCGTATGCTTGTTTCCTCGATTTAACAAAGTTAATTTCACATAACACAAAAATCTCTGAGAACAGCCAAGACAAGAGGGAACTTGTATAGAGCCCGAGGCTCGAGTTTTGGTGGCCAGTGTAAAGGCACACTTGTACTTATTAATAACTATAATCTGTGCAATCTTTTTTCCCAGCACTTCTGGTAGTGCGAGTGGCCATGTAGTTAGTAGCACAGAAAATGGAAACGGCGTAAAATAGTGGGTGGTGAAGTAAGTGACACTGCTATAGTTATTTCTCGCCTCTGAGTCGATTTACTAATTGCAAAACCCCGGAGAACGTTGAAGACAAGCCGAGACAGAGGAGCGTAGTGTGAATTTCTGATAGGTGATATCCGAAAAGTAACGGCTGATGCTGCAGCCAGCATAAGGGCATCATTTGAATATCATTATTTGTCTTCGTCCTTCACCTGCTTTTCCCTCGTTCTCATTCACTTTCCCCTTTCCCTTGTTCATCTCTTCTTTCTTTTTCTTCTCTCACTCTTCATTTTCTTTTTCTCTTTCTTTTTCGAAACTGCCAACCAAAACTGTCACCAAACTGTCAACATGGGTATTCATTCATTTTTTGAGTTGGTCTGGTTGGCAGCGTATGTATGTATCACGCTTACAGGACGTACCAATGGAGCTAGGGGGCTGACAATTTTAAAGTCTGATCAACAGAAAGTTCATTTTACAATGTAAGCTTATGCTAGATTGTTCCCTAGTTTGCGCCCGCTTGGTTTTCCAGCGATCCACCAAAAGGCAAGAGAGGTAACTTATCCATTGATCAACCCTTTTCTCGATTTTCTAAATGATCATCCTCAACACGGCATGATGCCGAACGACATTGGTCACGCGACAGTTTCTATCGAGTGACTAAGTCTCTTCTTACTTTCTTTTTCTCACTACTCTTTTTTCTTCGAAAGTCTAACTTAACAAAAATTGTCCTTCTTTGCATGTTTTCAAGATATTACAGAACTAGAAAACAGACAAAGAAGAGCAACTGTCCCTAGAACTTGAAAAAACCCTCTCACATGGAGACAGACTTCAAAAACTACAACTAAGTACACTAAAAGTCATTGGCCAGTACTCCTCGTGATTTGCACAATCAAAATTATACAAACTGTTCCTGCTGAGGCATTGGCCCCGAAAGGCCCACCACGTCACTCGCTTTGGACAAGGGCGATGAAAGTGAGATCACCAAGAAAACAACATTATACATTGACACCTACAACGTCAGCACACTCGCAACATATATGCATCTAACCGATCTTGAAAATGAAATCAAAACCATTAAATAGGACATTATGGGTATCAGCGAAATGAAAAGACCCAGATAATAACTAATCAAACTAAAGAGCAAACATCTTCTTTACAACTACAGAAAAGAGGAAGTGAAACTAAGCAGAGTAGACTTTCCTATCAATAAGGGACTTTAAGACAACGTGGTAGGCTTCTAAGCTGTTTTGGGACCCATAGCCAGTGTCATCGTACAACTCTCAAAGAAGTCCAAACTGAATATCATCCAAGTCTACGCTCCCACTTTGCAGTCAACCAAAGAAGGTATAGACAACTTTTACGATGACTTGAACTCTATACCCACACACCAGGAAATACTTCAATGTCATTATTGGGTACTCCAACGCACAGGTAGGACGAAGGAATTAATATTTCGTCGGATGCAAAGGTTCTTTACTGTTTTTAACAAAAGAAGAAACATCTCCCGAAGAATTATAAACAACCAGAACTCACTAGTACAGAACTACCCAACAACACTTACAACAAAAACAGGAAAAAACTTTAAGAATAAATACGACGAATACATGTCATATCAAACACTTTTGAAGTAAATAACTTCAATAGAGGTGAGATAAAAGCACAAATAAGTGTATCACCATCACTCAAAAATGTTTCATGTAGTTTCACTTGGTTTAATGTGTTTATCGAAACGGTACAGAAAATAATTCAGGCATTTAACACTGAATCGACTCCTCTTTATTGGTGATCCGGAAGGTTCCAATTAGGGTCTGTGAGTCTAAAACGACTGAAGGTCGACAAAACAAGCCAATTTGGACGATGTCAAATTAAAGACAGCAATTCAGTCAAGGGCTTCGATCTCTTCAACGTCAAAAGTCTTACTTTCAATATAACGTATTCATCTTTGCTCACCAAATACCTAGGTTATTGACTAAGTTTATGCATTTTCTAATAGTATAATAGGATTTTTTTATGGAATCGTTATATCATTTGTCTTGAACTATTTTTCAAATCGCAATGAAGCAGGTCTGGTTAGTCATACAATAGAAACTGTCATGTGATCAACGTCATTTGGCTGCATGCCATGTTAGGGATGATCAAATAAAAAATGAATTAAACACGATCAATGTATAAGTTTTCTTCCCCCACTAAGAAAGTCTGGATTTTCCAAATCCAAGCATGAATGCTGGGACGGACTGGGGACCAATTAAAACCCTATTCAGGTGGGTGGATTAAAAAAAAGATAAATTCGTAGACATAATAAGGAGTAAATATTGAAAATTTAAGCCCCAATTGGTAACACCTATGCAATCGACACACATACACGAACACACACACACATACATACATACATACAATCCAGACCAACTTGGAAACTGAAAAAAAACACTTTGACAGTTTTAGTGACAGTTTTGGTTCACGTTTTCTAATCAAACCTAATAATACGTAGATTTTTAAAAAAAATTGATGTATGACTTTTTATAATATTTCATTTGAAAAAATTGAAAGTTGGCACTTTTTACTGAAAACAATTCGGGGGGGGGGTTTCAATTTTTAGGTTCTTTTCAATTTGAAATGATAATTGAGAATCTGAGCATTAAA
>OY735234.1:23349345-23369345 GCA_963457665.1 Thysanoteuthis rhombus | reverse complement strand
GTTTTTGGGTCCAGCATATCAACATCATCGTCAGTCTTTTAACGTCCAGCGTTTAACATAGACCTTCCCCAGGATCCGTCACAATTTTCCATCATGGGCGTCGCAGAGCCAGTATTTTCATGTTGTGAGTCGTGATGTCCACCCATTGTCTGTCATTCTTGCAACATAGCCTGCCCATTACCATTTAAGTTTTTTAATTGTTTCTATAATGTCTCAAACTCCTGTTTTCTTCCCGATATACTGTTCTGTTTTGTGATATCTCCATGTAAGGTTGTGCATGATTGTTTCATGTGCACGTTGCATGGTTCTCAGTTTGTGGGTTTGTTTCTTGGTTAGGTTCCATGTTTCAGCTCCATAAGTGACTATCAGGAAGATATTTTTCTTTAGGATTATAGGGATCGTCTGGGTTTTGAAAGTCGAGCTTGCTCTGCAGAAGACTTGACATCCTAGAGTGAGTCTTCGGTTGATTTCTTCTTCTTTTGAGGATTTCATGGAGATTCATAGTTCGAGGCAGATGCTATGGTCTATCTTCCATAGTTTTGCATCTTCGCTCTTGACAGAGACACTACAAAAATCAATACTGTCCGATCATATTTATAGATCCACGACGATAGCGATTATCGAATCACCGTAGCCTCACAGATGGCACCCCCCCCCCACCAAGTGGGCTAGAGATTCTTTTATCTTTGCTAGTCTGTGTAACTCCGTGTATGGATGCAAGTGGGCGCTCCTGGGGCCACATCATTGAAAATTTTCATTAAAACACCACGTGCGGGCCACGGTGATTTATTAATGTGATGTACAGATATCATGATTTGTTTTTTCATCCGATGAAAGATTTCCAACCATTAATAATTAATTTTTTTACAAATATATTTTTTTTCAACTGAAATTTTTTTTAGAGATTTTTTTATCTCCGAACTGTGAGACAGAGCCTGGGAGCCTACTGATGATATCAAGCGAAAATGGTAAGCTTTCGAAGGAGCAAGTTCAACGTTCAAGAAAAAAATCTCATTAGCTAAAAAAAAATGAGTATACAACTGATGCATCCCCAAATAGTCACCTATAGAGCTGGAACACTGAACCTAACCAAGAGACTGACGCTCAAACTCAGAACCATGCAATGTGCACATGAGAGAATCGTGCTCAACTTCACTTGGAGAGATTACAAGACAGCATCGTATATAAGGGGGAAAACTGGAGTCCTGGATATCATAGAAACCGTTAGAAAACCCAAATAGCAATGGGCTGGTCATGTTTTAAGAATGTCACTCAACCACTGGGCATCATGACTCACAACGTGGATCCCTGGAGATCAAATGTGAAACCGAGACCGGCATGATAAAAACTAAACAAGCTCAGCGAATACTGGCCCCCACACCAAAGTCCATGATAGAGGGGTCTGGAGAATTCCGAGGAAAGTCTATTTCCAACGACGGATAATTAAAAAATTATGATGATGATGATTAAAAGCCATGCTGTATTGTGAATCGATTAGCAGAACAAGATCTATTGGCCAACTACGCTATGAAGACACATGGAAATATATTCTGAAATGTGCGGTGTTCTCATCCAGTAAAGGGGAAAAAAGTTGACAGTCGTCAAGAATGGAAACAATAAATTCATCACCCTTGCAAAACTGTCAATTAGAGAAGAACTGATGAATTTGAAAAAGAAAAGAGAGACAACAGAAGGAGATAAGGGACACGACAATAATGAACCCTTTAAAGTTATTATCTATTCTGTATACAAGTGAAAATGATACTTAGACTTACTTAAACAGAATTATACTAATTTGCAACACCTACATTTATTAGTTTTCCTCTGAGCAACTTGAAAAATTACTCTAATTTGTAACACGTAAATTTATTGGTTTTCCTCCAAGTCTATTTGCTAGACTAGTCAAATACTTCTAGAAAAAACTAATAGTCTAGTAAATACACTTTGGAAAAAGAAAACTAATGAATTTATCTCTTTAAGTTGGTCTAAAATGCCATTTTTTCATTGTTGACTGTTCCAGCTGATGCAGTCTCTCAGCAGGTGGTTTGTTCTTGTTGCGAGTAGGATTTGCTACGAGCATCAATCAAGGGAGACTCATATAATCCCCGTACCGGTGGAAATGAATCTTTACTTTCATCTCTTGATAGAAAAAAAAAACCAAAAAACAAACAAACAAACAAACAAGCAAAAAAAACCCCAAAAAACAAACAAACTCCAGTACACTTTCTGAACAGATGTATTTTACAAGTCTGTTCTGGAGGGGCGCCACCGCCAATCTTCATCTTCCTTTGACAGATCAAAGCAAATTGCATTTTTTTCCTACATTGGACAATTTTGTATACCATCTCAAAGCTTATATTCCCCTCTTCCCTAATATATTAGCCCTAAATAGCACGCAGAAACACACGCACTCTCCTCACAGTGAAATCTGTAAAACTCATTTCAGATTTTATATATATATATATATATATATAAAGGTAATGAATGTTTGTTTGCACTTATATATCTTATAGACTCTAAATCAACTACACTCTGAAGTTTAAAAAATCGCCTGTAAGAGTAACTGGACCAGGATATGTATCACTTACTTCCGAGGTTCCTTTACGGTCCGGCCAAACTGCAAAAGAGACTTACTTAAAGTAAAAAAAACTTACAAAGTAGGGCAACACCGGTTCTTTTATTCCACATTGTTTTTAAATCCCCGAAACGATTCCATAATGAACAACCAATGATCTGATTCTGGGTAAATCATAAAAAACTACTGAAACGATTTACATAAATTACATTACCAGGAAATAAATGACTGAAAGAACAGATTTTGGGATTTTTTCTTCTCTGCATTAGTGTTTAAAGCTGTAAAGATTTCTAGGATATATATATATATATATATATATATATATATATATATATAATTAAACAAGGGTCAATCTCTTGCTGGTCACCTACTTTGGACGTGCATGTTTTTGTATGGTATCATATCGGTGGACACCTCGCCAGCTGATCCAGGACAATAATTGCTTCTAATGCCTTGATCATTATTGCTTTTTAAAAAAATCCCCAGAACAGTTTCGTGGTAAAAAAAAAACTGATAATGCCAACAAGAAAAAATGTACACGTAGAACCATAATAACAAAGTATATGTGAATCATAAAAAAAACGCTGGAGAAATTTGTATAAATTGCATTGACAGATATTGGAAAATAAGTGACTGAAGTGACAAAAAACGAAAAAGATTAATTTTTTTCAATGTATTAAGTGTTTAAAGCTGTAAATTTCTCTGCACTATATATATATATATATATATATATATATATATATATATGTATATATGTATATATATATATATATATATATATATATATATATGTATATATACTCACACAATACAAATCAGAATATAAAATAATATAAAACAATATCCAATGTGTAATGGGTTTGTTTCATAAAGTGATCGATACATTCAACGTTAAGTATTAAGTTGACTTAGAGTGGAGTTTAAATATGATGGAGTGAAGGATTCGTTACAAAAACCCCTTTATGTTTGTGCCCCCTAAGGGTTTTTGTTGGTGAATGATTTGATTTATTCTATATCCCTTTTTAGGACATTTTAGGGTCTCTATATTTTTTTGAAGACCAACTGCTAAACAAAAAAAAAAAAAAAAAGAAAAGAATATAGATAGAATAAGAGGAAGATCCTGCACCCTAAATAAAAGATAGACACCCTAAATGGGAATCTTAAAAAAAACGAATCATTCGCCTTAAAAGCCCAAACAGGGCAGAAACATAAACGTGTTTGTTTAATGAATCCTTTACTCCATTACGCACGCACGCACGCACACACACACACACACAATAATATATGTATATATATACATATTGCAGATGGACAGGCTATCAATATGATTTCTACCTACTTTCTCAAGGAATGGTCAACCCTGATAAAAGCAACTCAAGAAAGTTAGTATACAGAAACTCTTGGTAAGGGTCGGATATCAATGCTGTATCTTTGTGATAAGAAATCTAAAATCGGACAGATGGACAGCTGGCAGTATAAGTTTTCATTCATGTGGATGACTTGGCTTTCAGACAAGTCTAACAGTGTCTAACACATACGAAACTTTCACAAACTCCGTACCATTTCCCCTTTTACTTTTCTCATATCGGTGATAAATTGGCTGATATATAACCTTGATCTCCAGCCCAACATCAGACCATGATTTAGTAAAAATCCTCTATACACACACACAAACCAAACACTACCGTGGGCTGTTATAAAGAAAATCCACGAACATTACAGAAAGTTATGGGCGTTGAATGTTTGCGATTTTTTCAAACAATAGCCTGTACTTCTAATCTCTGCACATTACAGGAGGTTACGAACGGTGAATGTTCGCGAAATTATAAATATATACATTCTTTTTGACTTCACAATCATTGACTTCGTTTAATAGAGCGTTGACGCTGTTGAAAAAACATTAACTGATATTTAACAAACGGCTGAGAACTTGTCGGCTGCATGATTCCAACGTAATCATCAGCTCAGTTGAATCGATCTACTGGATCAACCATGTGTTTGTAAAAGGTACTATCGACTGTACGATAGCTGTTGAGCAATAGATCAAGCTCCAGACAATGATACAATGCTGCTTTACCATATGACTGGGTTAGCTGGATCAAACAGCGTGGAGACTTCAAAATGAAGCTGATTAATGTTTTCAACTACAACCATATGTCTCCGGGTAGTGGTAGTGAATATAGCTGAACGGCCGTCATTCTCTGTTACCGAACTACCTGGAACCAGAATATTTTTGTATGATCTCATACCAGTTAACATTTCGTCAACCACTCCAGGACTATAATTGTTTCCCATGCTTTCATCATTAATCTCTCTCTCTTTTATATATATATATATATATATATATATATATATATATATATATATATATATATATATATATAAACAGGTTTCTCGTTATATATCTGCACAGACACCCCAGGAAAATAATTGCATTCTATGCCTTCATCATCTACAGATTATCACTATCCGATTCACTGCCAGAATACGAAAACATGTGACAATGAAACTCATCGCTATATATTTGGTCAGCCACCCAAGAACAATTATTGTTCCCAATACCTCCGCCACTATCTATAAATAGTCTTGAATTACGTTCCAATTCACCGTCAGAATATGAAGACACAGGACAAGGACATTTTCTTGCTATATCTGATCAGCCGCTCCAGGACAATCGTTACTTTAAATTCCCTCGTCATTGTCTTAGTGCCCCTGAAGAACCCTTTTGCACAATCATCGAAATTCATTGATAGCTTTTGAAGATAAAGGGAGAAACAAACAGACAGTCAGACGCAAGAGATTACATATACCCCTTCAAACTGGCGGAGGTAAAAAAAGAAATGAAAACTGTTGAACTGATCTTGTTAGTTATCCAATAGAAACCATCGCGTGAGCATGCCATGTCGGGGGTGATCAATTAGAAGTTATGGAAAAAAGTTGATCAATGGATAAGTTATTTCTCTCGCCTTTTGTTGGACAGTGATCACTAAAAAGAGCGAATTTCCCCCCCCAAAACTAAATTATCAATCTAGCATGAAGCAACATTTCAAACTGACCTCCCCCAATAAAGACCCACTATTCCAGGGGAGGATTTTTAAAAATCGAAAAAAATCAAAACAAAAAACAAGCAAACCAAAAAAAAAAAAACCAAAACCAAAAAACTCCAAAAAAACAAACGATTTTTTTCCAGACATAATAGGTTGTAAATATTTACCATGAACTCACATTGCAAATTGTACCATCCACCAAAAACTTATTTAGGTGGGATGGGAAAGATTTTTCAAAAATGATAGCGATAAAAAAAAAAAAACAAAGGTTTTTTTTCTAGACAAAATGAGGTGTAAATATTCAAAATAACAGTCCTCTGGCTCTATTGGTGCAATCTGTACGAGTGATTCACACATAGCTAGCTAGCCAGTCAACCAGCCGGGCCAACTCAAAAACTGAAGAAACCCATATTTTTTTGGCAGCTTTGGCAGTTTTGGCTGACAGTTTCTAACGGTTGAGCCATGGATCATACCGAATACAGATCACACGTCTGACGGAAGTAACTGGGAGAATGTGGAAACGTTAGTAATAAAGATATGGAGCTAATCCTGAAACCTTTTTCCAGGATATTTCAAGTTGCATCAATCTTTCAAAATGGTGATTTTAAAAAAATAGCGAACGAGCGTTACTGCACCAGTGGCAAATTCCCTTGGTTCAATAAAATCTAAAAAGTAAAGAAAACAAATTCCATTTCTCCATACAATATTATTCCAAAGCTACGTATCCAATTTTCAACTCCTTTATTAGTTGTTCCAGTAAATAGGATTTGCAATATTTAGCAAAAAATGTCGAACTTACTCAGGCTTTAGAAGTTGGGGTGAATTTGTCATCAGTTTTTGCATACGTCATTGCGTCACTAATATTCATGCATGACGTCACTTGTTTTTGATTTGGTCATTGCCATCCATCAATGTTGTTACATACGAAAATCAAATGACATGTCAATCGTATGAGTATGACAATAAATACAACTTGAATTGAAATGAATATCGCGTATTTAAATGTAACATTTCGAGTAAAAATTCCATTAAACTTTTCTGGTAAACTCTGCTTTTAGTGTTTGTGGTCTCTGAATTACTTAAATTCAAAATACACCAATACTAGTACCAATGATATCATATAGTGAAATCTACGTGCTACTTCTGCTGAGTATTTATAGAAGACAAATGAAACTCAGTCGGAGTCTTCCACCGAACTCCATAGGTACGTGCTGGTAAGAGCTTCGTCCACCTCCCTCCGCTATGGACGGAGCCACCTCGTGACTAGAAATCCGTGACTCACTCGATTGAGAATGCGTCTACGAAGTGTAGTAATCTGCTCATAAAAACATAACAGAAATCTAGCTTTGAACAACCAACCCAGAAATCGTTTGACGAGTCATATATGTATATAAGCTAACACAGAAAAATGACAGAGAGATTATAAAAAAAAATTCTCGCGTCCCTTTGAAATAAACAATCTACCGGCAGTGCACTGTAAAGGGGTCAAAATGAATAAAACTGTTATGTACATGATATAGTTTGGATCTGCTCTCTTTCATGTCATTTCATGCAATTGACCAACAGCAGAAGAAGGACGTATCAATTTTATCTACAGCGAAAAAATGGCGTAAGTTCACTCAATCCCTTGCTTCAATCTCATTACCATCACTATAACGTTACAATTGTCCCCTTTCCCTGGCAAGAGTGAGCCTTTAATCTATGGAGCCCATTTTTCATCAACTCCTCTCTCTCAGACTTCCACCATTTTGACTTTTCTTCCTAACCCTGGTCTCTCTCAATCTTTGCCCAGGTCTAATGTCTGTCTTTCTGTTTCATCCTATCCTTTTCGTTTCCAGGGGGAACAATATTCTCTTAAAATGCCCCCAGCACCATCTTCAACATACATATCTCTTACACTGTCTTTTCCAATGAACCTGACGACAACAACTACACCATGCCCCCCCTCCCCATTTCCCTGGGACAGCGTCTTCCTTTAATTCCCTTTTTGTATCATCGACCCAAGCCATGCCCTACCGACCGGATCGGACATCGCTCGTTTCCCTGCCCCCCCATGGTTTAGTGTTTCTATGACCCTTACTCCCTCATCTCGCGCCTAGCTGTTCACTTGATTGCTCCCACTTGTATGCTTTACACTACAGCACCCCTGCACCTCAAAGGGAACATTCAACACAGTATCACCTTCTTATAGTTTCAAAAGAGAAAGTAAAATCAAAATGCTCATTTAGTTTCCTTTCCGTGAAATGCATCTCTCTGAAGAGCTAGCACATTGATTACAGGTAGGATTAGAAATAATTTTAATACAATCTTAATTTCGCCTCATATTGCACAAAAAGAAAATTCAGAATTGTTTTAGTTCTATAATGAAACGAAGAGTATCCCTGGATGTTCTTTTGGGCTGAAAATTAGGTCCTTCAGCTCGCACACCGCACAGCGATGCTCAAGTAGACAACTTTCCCATGAAATAAACTTGAGAAAAGAGAGTAGTAGCCGTCCTATTATTAGCATTGGTAAAAAATCATAATGATTCACTGTGCCCCGTGATTCACTAAGCCCTGGTTTCCCCTTCGTCTATGACAGGCATGGCTTTCTTATCAGTTTTAATTCCATTGTCTAAAATGCCGCATTGGGCCGTATATATTGCAATCTTGAGATTGAATGTGGTCAGGATTTCTGAATTTTCCAGATATACTTGACACATGAAATAAATGATGGAAAGTAAAAATGAAATTGTATTCAACTTAAAAAAATTAATTCACCTCTGAATCAGGGTCTGTTCGATCTGTATTAATCATCTGAAAATCCTTGAAATCTGAAATGCAAAATATACATTGATAGGTAAAGAACTAGACAGTTTATGACATGCGAAAATAAATCCACGGTAAAAATGGGGTCTGTTGAATCAATATGAATCAACTAATCTTCTTACATGGAGAGATCACAAGACAGCACAGTATATAAGAAAGGAAACGGGAATCAGAGACATCATAGAATCTATTAGAAAACTTAAGTGGTAATGGGCAGGCCATGTTGCGAGAATGACAGACAACTGCTGGACATCATGACTCACAACATGGATCCCCAGAGATAACATGCAAAACCAAGGCCGACAGAATACAAGATGGAGAGATGAACCAGACAAATTTAGAAAATACTGGCTCTATGACGCCCACGATAGAGAAGTGTAGCAACTCTTGGGAAAGGGCTATGTCCAACAACGGACGTTAAAAGACTGATGATCAACTAATCTTCAGCTGAATACAATTTAACCCCGTCATTGAAAGAACAGCCTCAAGGTGACCTACTGAGGAGCCGTCCAGATTCAAAACTAGTTAGTTTAAAAAATAGCCGGTTTTCTGGAAGTCGGATAAATGGCCTAGTATTGTATTGTTTGCGTTAGCTGAAGAAGATGATTTAAGATTAGAAGACTTCGCCACCACAGTCAGTAATTGAACAACCCTAGCGTCAAAATTTGAAGTCATTATGGCTTTTTCCATTAGAAAACATCTAAAATAGAGTAAAAGAATGCCTGGAAATACCTACATTCCGGTGAATCCAGATTTTTTGTAAAATCGTCGGAATGAGGCCGCCAAAAGATGAAACAGGCTCTTTAGACCCCCCCCCCCAAAAAAAATCATTTCTAGAAGGGATTTAGTGAAGTGCTGATGCCAATCTCCAAGTCTGTAGACAAAACGGTATAGCCAGAAGATGCATTAACAAACAACCACATCAAACACACGAATACACGCACATATAGAAAAGAAAAGAACTCTTCACCATTTTTGATGGTTCAATGTATTTTTCTGTTGATTAAGACCATTTACTTTTGCCTATTAGGCTTCTCATTTTCTGAACCGACGTTGGCCTAGTTTTTAATGTACGTCTGTGACTGATATGTCTTCTTCATGTGCTGAATACCACCCCCTCAAATATCATCTATGCTGGTCTCCCTCCAAAGAGAAATAAACGCGAGAAAATCAAACATACTTGAATATCAGAATTATTTCTTTATTGATTATGACTCTTTGATAAACAGGTTTTTCGTGTTTGGTGATAAACAATTTCGCCTGGCTTCAAGATACAAGTCTTAGAAAATGACAAGTTGAAAGGTTTCCTCGAGAAAGTGAGAGAAGAAAAGTTTCTGAATATCCACAACAAAAGCTGACATATATTTGAAGATTATACTATTGCCCACGCATTTGCGATCGTGAAACAGTAGACAAAGTCGCCCTGAGCAAAGGAAGTCATATCATTCAATAAAGATAGAGAAATAATAAGCGAGACACGAAAGTTGCAGTCGATTTTGTCAGCCATATTTACATGTAATTCCCGCCAACTATTCTTTTGTATCGGGTTGTATTAATTCCCCGATTTCAGACACAGCTCACAAGGTTTCATTTTTTATTTTTTATTCTTTCCAGGAAATACACGTCGTGTCCCTTAAGAAATCATCTATTTTGGAGAAATAGTTGAGATTTTAACTAATTCTTGTATTTATATAATTGAATGCAAGTATCCAATACTCATATATTAATAACGTTCCAATTGCTTCAAATACACTCATTTTGAATTTTCATATTTATTTCTTCAGACCCATATCATCATCATCATCAACATCAGTCTTTTATCGTCCGTCGTTGGACATCGACTTTCCCCGGGATTTGCCAGACCCCGCTTTCATATGCATCACGGATACAATACTTTCTGCATTAGTCTAATTCGTCTTTCCATCTTGTTTTATGCCAGCCTCAGTCACGCATGTGATCTCTGGGTATCGATGTCGTGAGTCTTGATGTCCATCGGTTGACTGCTATTCTTCCATCATGACTTACACATTGCCATTTGATTTTTTCTGGTGGATTCTATGATATCTAGCACTCCTGTTTTTCCCCTGATATATTGTGCTGTTTTGTGATTTCCCCATGTGAGGTTGATCATGACTATTTCTCGTGCAAGTTGCATGGTTCTGAGTTTGAGGGTCAGCCTCTTGGTAAAGCTCCATGTTTCAGCTCCATATGGGACAAACGGGAGGATGTATTGGTTCCTTTCACGACCAATCAGCTTTTCCTGTTCTCGAAAGTTCAGCTTGCTCCACCGTAGGCTTGCCATCCTAGAGTGATTCTTCATTTGATTTCTCCTTCTTTTGAGGATTACGTGGAGATTTGTTGTCCTAGATGGATGTGGTCGTTTTCGATTCTGATCGTTTTGTGCCTATTTCCAACGTAATTGTCGCACGTGAACTTTCTTTTGCTGAAGTTCACGAGAAGGCTGATTCTCTTGCTGTCTTCATTTAGATCATTTAGCATTTGTTGGAGGACGTGAAGGTTTTTTCTACAAAAAAGACGATGTTGTCCATAAATCTGAGGTTGCTCAGAAATTCATTGTATGATTCCTCAATTTTTTCCCTGTCTACGTTTCGGAAGATCATCTCGAGGCAGGCTTTGAAGAGTTTGGGTCAGCTGGTATCACCGTGTCTTACTTCTTTTTGAAGCTGAAAGAGTTCCAAGTTTCAATGTAGTCTGATAAAGGAGCTGTCGTGATTGTATAGACGTTGCAGTACTCTGACGTGTACGAGATCTACACTTTGTAGAATGATAGCCTTCATAACTATGGTAATTTCCACCGAAACAAAGGCCTTTTTGTTGATCCATATCATAGTCGATAAATGTGCAAGAATGTTATATGTAGTAACATAGAGAGTAGTCAACGGATTTTGTAGAAGTATTTGAAAAAAGTTTCATGAAACAGGCTGTAGAAGCAGGCTATGAGATAACTGAACGACCGTAGTCATCAGAGATGGTGGAGGGTTTTATCCTTCTTCCTCATATGTCCATGCATCTTTGTATTTTTTATGTGTAAGAGTGCTTATATGTTTGTTTGTATGAGTTTTCCAGCGCTCCTGGTCATACCGTTTTGTCCACAGACTTGAAGATTGGCATCAGACTCCTGTAGACCACTTGTAGAAAAGTTTTTTTTTTCAAAACCTTTTGTGGGCCTCATTTTGACGGGTTCATATCTAGACTCTCCAGAATCTAAATGTTTTTTTTTTACTCCCTTGTTCTCGATGTTTCCCAACAGAAAACGCCAGTGATGTCATAAATAGAATTTATTCTGACTATATTTATTTTTCGATGGAATTTTTCCAACATGGCGTCAAATTATGACACTACGGCTGTTCAATTATGAACTTTTTGGCCAGTTTTTGGAAAATTGAGAGGACTGGTTATGCATGTGTTAAAAAAAAAGAGAAGGAAATGATGAACAACTGAAATGTAACAAATGTATGAATATTGTATAGAAGTCCACGTTCCGTTATTCCATTCTCAACTTATCCATTGATCACCCCTTTTCCAATGCTTTAATTAATCGCCCCAGTACGGCATGATGCCAGAAAAAGTATGTCACGTGACGGTTTAACAGATCGTTAATTTAAGGGACATCCTGTATCTTAACGCTTCCGATTAGAGTGTAGAATAGACAGAACTGAATCTATTCACTTGCAGGCCAGAGAAATATTGGGCGACTGAAATTATATGTAGGGTCGTCAAATAAGGTGCTACACCCACATGTTTTGAAGTGATCAAAAGATTTGAGATCAGGAAAGCTTATCCCTCGTTCAACCCAGATATGCCGGAACAAGAAATCTCTACTCCTACCAAAATTCTCTTCTGCTCGTTCCCACCAACATTCCCAATAGAACGAGAGGTATCAACCACAGATCATTAACCGTTCGGCCTCTCCTCACCCTTAACATCATCATCATCTGTTATAAGTCTGCTGAACAAATGCATTCCCTATCCCCTTCAATGACAAGAATGATAGCGCTAATCTCTGTAACATTTTACCAATCTCGTCTTCTCACCTTGTGCCTGGTCATTTCTATTGTGTTTACACGGGTACCAAACAGTTAGACTTTTATTCCATTTTCTCTCTCAGCATATCTTCATTTTTTGTTGCCTCATTCATCATCATCCTTTATCGTCCATCGTCGGACATAGACCTTACCCAATATTCGAAAGACCTCTCTATCATAGGCGTCGCGGAGCCAATACTTCCTGAACTTGTCTAGTTCGTTACGTTATCTTATTTCCTGTTAGCCACAACTTCGCATATGATCTCTGATGATATGTGATGTGTGTCTTGATGCCTACTGGTTGCTGACATACTTGCTTCATATCCAGCCCATTGCGATTTGAATGGTTTCTAGGATATACCGGACTTCTGTCTTTTCTCTTATGTACTGTTCTGTCTTATGGTCTCTCCATGTGAGGTTGAGCATGATGCTCACATGTTAATGTTGCATGGTTCTTACTTTGAGGGCCAACCTGTTGGTTATGTTCCATGTTTCAGCTCCATAGGTGACTATCAGGAGAATGTGTTGATTGTATACCCCAACGTACGATATCCTCTGCCGTGATCCTCACTCATATCCATGTTGATATTTTTCTATCACTAAGGGGTTATTCTTTACACTGCTCTTTCCATGGCCCTCTGTGTTATTCTTAGTTTGTTTTCGAGGTTTTGGCACCCGTCCGTCATAGCTGGTATAATGCATTTATTGTATACTAGACATTTTAAGCATATCGGCAATTTGCTTCCTCATCATCATCTTCAGTCTTTTAACATCTGTCGTTGGACATAGATCTTCCCCAAGAACCACCACTTTTATCTATCATAGGCGTTGCGGAGCGAATATTTTCTGAATTTGTCTAGTTCATCTCTCCATCTTGTGTTTTGTCGGCCTCGGTTTCGAATGTGGTTTCTGGGGATCCTTGTTGGGAGTCATAATGTCTATCGGTTGTCTATCCTTCTTGCAGCATGACCAGCCCGTTGCCATTTGAGTTTTTTAATAGATTCTATCATGCCCAATTTTCTTTCTGATATATTGTGCTGTCTTGTGATCTCTCCATATAAGGTTGAGAATGATTCTCTCATGCACATGCTGCATGGTTCTTAGTTTCTGGGTCTGTCTCTTGGTTAAGTTCCATGTTTCAGCTCGATAAGTGAATATCGGGGTGATGCATTGGTTGTATACTCTTCTTTTTAGGATTATTGGGATCATCTTGTTTTTGAAGGTTGAGCTTGGTTTGCCGATGACTTGCCAATCTAGGGTCATTCTCCAATTGATTTCTTCTGTGAAAGGAGTTGCTGTGATTGTAATTTGCTCCCTCGTACGTCTCTATTCATACCAATGGCTCTCCAACCGATCATTATGCTATTTACAGATCATAGTCCAGAATATCCTTGATCATTAATTTGCTGGTTTTGTGCAACACCTGTTCTGCATCGTTTATTTCTTAATCTTTGACGATCTATGAAGACGTTCCGCGTTAACCGTTCAATGGTTTTCCCGATTATTACACTGATCCGTGGATCGAATTACACGGCGGTTACTTTTGGCGGAAGCCAGCAAGAACACACTACTGGGTGATTCGCTTTCTCCGAAATAAATAATTAACATATTCCCCCTGGATTTTGGAGTCTCACGTCTCGTCTCTTTTCCCCCTTTCTCTCGCGTTGTTTTATTGATAATCAGCTTTTCATTTTAAATAAACCTTTTTGCTCGATTTCTCTATCTATTACCCCCTTTACGACCTACACGTTAAGTCTTACAGTGTCCCCTTGTGTTGCTGGGTGCCTATTTCGGGTATCATTGGTTTGAAGCTTTTCACTATTCCTCTTGTGATCTTAGCATGGAGAATATTTCTTTAACATACTATACGGTGAAAGAGAATCTTTATGAATATTTCTGTGAAACTCTCATCAAAAATCGAACGATAGTTATTCTAGAATCTCTTTAATGAAGTGATTCCTTTATGCAAAACGGTATATTACACATCAATATTCAAATTGCAGGAAATTCTAAACCAATAAACAGTGCCCTACAATCTCCCCCTCTCTGTCCGTCTATCTTTCTGTCTTTCTCAGTCTTCCTCTCTCTCTCTCTCTCTCTCTCTCTCTCTCTCTCTATATATATATATATATATATAAATATATAATCAATCTGTTCTATCTATATATACCAGTTTCTATCTATCTATCTATCCATCAATCTACCTATCTCTCTCTCTCTCTCTCTCTCTCTCTCTCTATCTATCTATCTATCTATCTATCTATCTATCTATCTATTTATCAAAGTCTGATCACATCTCTTTCTTTCTCTGTCTGTCTCTGTATGTCTCGCTGTGTCTCTTTCTGTCTGTCTCTCCCCCTCTCTCTCCTCACACACACACACACACACACACACACACACACACACACACACACACACACACATATATATGTATATATATATATATATATATATATATATATATATATATATATATATATATATATATATATTCAATCTGTTCTATCTGTCTATCTATCAAAGTCTATTCACATTTATCTATCTTCCTTTCTCGGTCTATCTGTGTCTCTGTCAGTAGACACAGTGTTTTAGATAGAGTTATTTCAAACTGTTATATCTTCCATAACTGTCTTTACTCTTACTGTGATCTGATTCACTTACAGGTATACCAAGCTTTTCGCCAGGCAGCTTTATGCCACTTTCTTGCCTTAACGGAAAAAAAACTAAAGTGAAAATAGCGAAAATTCTTTTGTAGCGAGACGTTGTAAGGTTCGTGTGTATCTTTTCCCCTCTCTTTTACACTCGAGTCCTCTTTGATTGCCACCATCCTGACCTCCGACAACATCATTACCCCCACTTTTTTTTTTACAAAAAAAAATCAGCATTTTTTTTATAACCAAAAATATAACTTGCCATCAAAATCAAAATTAAAGAACCATAGTGTTAGAATTTGAAGTCTTGTAAAAAATTGCCATCATAGAGAAAACATGATCCGAATAAATTCTGTTTATGACATCACTGGTGTTTTCCATTGGAAATATCTAAGATAAGGTAAAAAGGCATCTATTTTCTGGAGAATATAGATCATATGGATAAACCTGTCGGAATAAAGCTCAAAAGGCCAAAAAGGCCTTTTATCCAAAAAAAAACCCTAACATTCTTGGAAGGGGTATAGTCAGATCAGATGGAAATTTTCAAGTCTGTAGACAAAACTGTATGATCGGGAGCGCAGGAACACAGAAAAAACAAAAACAAACGAACAACCCCCCCCCAAACGAAAAAACTCATGAACAAAGACACAAAACCACGCACAAAAAAAAAGAATCGAACCCCTTGCCATCTTTGATGGCTACGGTCGTTCAATTGTTCTAAAATATTTGAAAGCACTTCATTATTATAAAAAATAGAAGTATGATATGATTTGATGCATGGGAAGTATTAATTTGTATTCTTTGCCCCCCTGACCCCCATATCATCATCCTTTGTCTTTAACACCCTCCTATTATCCCTTTTAGTCCTCCAGTGCCCCTAGTGCCTCCCAGCGCCCCAAAGGGGTGGTAGCGCCCACTTTGGGTATCACTGTTTTAATGCATTCCTCAGTTCATCGTACTATCTCAGTGCAGAGAATAATCATGTAACAAACTCTATAAAGAAAGAGAGGCTTCATAAATATTTTACTAAAGCTCCCTTTGAAGATCGAACGATAGTTGTTCCAGAATTTTTTCAATGAACTGATCCCTCATAGCAAAATAGCAAATTATACATAAATATTTAAACTGCAGAAATTCTGATCGAACAAATAGTGGTCCCCAACCAGCGGGATCGAAAATACTATCGGGTTGCGTTAAAGATATCAATATTCTTTTATTTCCATACTAAAGATGCTATTTTCCATCCCAGCTATCCCAGCCGATGAGCCATACTAGCCTGAAATTCAGGTGAGGAGAATGAAAACCCCCTTTCCCCATTCCCTATTTTCACTCTACTCTTAAACAGATTAAATATTCCCTCCTCTCTTCCTTTCTTTGACCCTATGATGAAGAGAAATACACATCTTTTTCATCTTCTTCCCTTTCTTTCATTTTATTGTAAAAGTGAAATAAACACCCTCCTCTCTCTCTCTCTCAGACTTTTCCCAATCTCTGATAAAAACTGAATAAGCCTATTTTGTTTTTTCTCTCTCTACCCCTCTGTTCCTGTCTCCCTGTTTCTCTCTCTTGCTTTCTTTCACTCGATTGTAGAAAGAAATCAACATCCCTTCTCTGTCTGCCTTTCTTTTACTCTATCGTAAAAATATCGTTTTTAGAGAAAATTTCTGACTGGGATGACTTATCGACTGGAATGGCCAGGATAAAAATTGTAGCAACATTTATTTTCTTTGTAAAAGAAGCTAATTCATTTTCTTTGATGTGGATATTAAATTCGTTAATTAAGCTTTTACGTTAGGAACAAAATTGAGTGTATTAGCTCATCAGTGACTTATAAAATGACTTATATGTAGTTGACTTATCATCAATATTCCGATCTTGATTAACCCCACTGCCGACCGGCCCGTAAAGATATTGTCAATATCAAACCTGTCTGTGGTGCAAAAAGAGGTTTGGGAGCCCTGTCTTTCAACATTCGAATCCATAGTTTCTCGGTGTTTCTCGTTGTATCTCATTGTCTAGTCTCGAGTTATCTCAGCACTTGTCCACGTCTTCTCATTTCAATTCCTTTTTTTTTTTCACATAACACGATCTTTAACTTTTCCAAGTTCGTGTAGGGCGTTCCTGTATTCCAAGGCATGCCCAAGAAAAAAAACGACAAAAAACAAAAACAAAAAAACAAAACAAAACAAAAAAACAATAAAAATATTTTGGCATTTAATAAGTACAGCAAAAGTGCCCTCATGCAGGCTACGGCTTCAGCCACTCTTGCTCCGCTTCAATATATTACGTTACTATTTATTCTGCCCGTTTGTGATACGTAAAATAGATTTAAGGGCAACGGACATTCGAAGTACTGTGAATCACTCACCGAGTGCCATTTCACCCATAGATAGATGGATAGATGAATTTATACGACACTTCTACTTTTCCACGAACAAGTTGCAAAGTCTCTTCTAAGGATCATCATCCACTACCTCATCACTTTCTCTCTAATCTCGTCCACAGTCTTTTGGAAAAGACAGAAGTCACAGGTAACCTAATCTGTACGGTATTGGGGCTGAAAGACATGGGTGACGCAGAACTTTGGTATAAAACCTGCACAAGATATGAGGAATGGATAGGCAAGGTAATTGCAAATATGACGGTTACACAGTGCACAAGCTCAGTCAACAGTGTCCCACTACCGTTTGAGTAATCCTACGGGTGAGTGTCCGCTCTTTTATGCGCAGTAAGATCCTCTCTGATTAGTTTTTCTAATCACATTCAAGCCATGTAACAGGTTTGCGAGATATTAGAAATAGTCCAAACAAGCTCACTCAAAAATCTCTAAAAATCCCTCTCAGGTAATCGAAAATGATAGAAACTATTGTGAAAATTACAGATAGCTATAACAAAGGGATCTATTAGGTGTGAGAGATATTCAAAATGGCTCGATACTTCCAGGATAGTACTCGTATGTCATTTTTCATTTTCGCGACTGTTTTTGGAATTCAATCATCATCATCATCATCATCATCATCATCATCATCATCATCATCATCAGTCTTTTAACGTCCGACCTTCCCCAGGATTCGCCACATTTCTCTATCATGGGCATCGCGGAGCGGGTATTTCCTAAATTTGACCAGTTCATCTCTCCATCTTGTATTCTGTCGGCCTCAGTTTCTCATGTGATCTCTGGGATTCATGTTGTGAGCCCTGATGTCCATTGGTTGTTGCAACATGGCCTGCCCATTGCCATTTGAGTTTTCTAATAGATTCTATGATCTCTCGGACTCCCGTTCATATATACTGTGCTGTCTTGTGATCTCTCCATGTAAGGCTGAGCACGATTCTTTCATGCGCACGTTGCCTAGTTCTCAATTTGCGGATCTGTCTCTTGGTTAGGTTCCATGTTTCAGCTCCATAAGTGACTATCGGGAGAACGCATTGGTTGTATACTCTTCTTTTCAGAATTATTGGGACTGTAAATTAATACTTAAAGAGATATTTTAGCAGACCATGAACTACTGTGTAGTGGGTTCGATCCCAAGAAGGTGTCCTATAATTGTGGCCAATTACCTGACTTGGTAAAGCTCAACTAATATTTATAGGGTGCATCATCGGGAGGTGAATGATAAGCAAGGTTGTTTTGCAGACAATGACGACAATGTGAGTTCGATTTTTCTTTAGTGTTGCACTCTTGTGGCCTTCTGCCACACTAATCTAAGGTTTCCTTCTCTTCACCCACTCTTCCTACCAATTCTTTTTTTTCTTCTTTAACATACTTTACCCCCGATCTCTCTTCTCTTGGTCCTTCTCAATAACTCACTTTTTAAAATCATTTTTCTTTATTCCTCTTTCACTCTATGCCTCTTTCTATCTCCGTATCTTTTGGTATTAAGGGTACTGACAAAACCTTAAATTAGAAATGACTTTTTTTTTACCACAACAAGAACAAGAATAAGAAGAACAATCCTCACTGAAATTTGGCTTGTGAAGCAAGATTTAAAATTCACATTTCTTGTCGAGATCTGAACTCACAACCAACTAATTGCCCGGAGGCTGTCTTATTGACTAAGCTAAACCGACGAATCAGATACGAATGGAAACTTATCATACGGATATGCACGGGATTGTTTTGTCCTAATAAATGTATTTATACAAAAAATACATATATTCACCATCACAGTCAATAATTGGACAATGTAGCGTCAAAATTTGATGTCTTATAAAGAAAATTCTATCGAAGAATAAATATTATCAGGATAATTACTATTAAAAGCATCGATGATGTTTTCCACTGGAAATCATAAAATAGTGTAAAAAAAAAAACATCTAAAAACATCTCTTCAGAATAAAAATGTTATTAATAAATCCCTCAAAATAAGGCCCCGAAAAGTGAAAAAAAGTCCCCCTACCAGAACCCCATAAAAACATTTTAGAAGGGGTCTGGTGGAGCGTACCAATTTTCAAGTCTGTGGACAAACAGTATGGCCAGGAGTTCAGGATCACACAAACATATATGAACAAACAAAAAGGGATGCAACCCTTTGTCACATTTGATAGCTACGGTTGTTCAACCTCCATCACTTTTAATGGCTACGATGTTCAATTTGTACAATTTTCATATTTATTGTGTGTACAATACACAAGTAGTAGTAATTATCTTCAGTTGGAATAGAAGTCCGTCTATTCTTCGTATCTTTTTCGTTCTCTAGAGAAACTTCAACCAACAGGTGTTTTTATGTGCGTCCGCGCATGCGTGCATCTTCGTGCGCGCTTGTGTGTATATGTGTCTTAGTGCCAGATTATGTGTGCTCATGTGTGCGTATCTATATGAGTGTTAGCGTGCGTCAGCAGATGTGTGTATGTGTTTGTGCATGGTTGTGTGC
>OY735234.1:23219345-23344345 GCA_963457665.1 Thysanoteuthis rhombus | reverse complement strand
CAGTGCTTATCAGAAATTAATACATCCATCATAAGTTCAATATAACATCAGAAATATTGATACAAAGCTCGTTCATTGTTTTCGTAAACAAACATACACATACACCCTTGGCACTGCACACAATACATTCACATTTCTCGTCACACATAACTTTTTTTGCAGCCGATCTCCCACTCTGACAGAGATTTTCTGACACAGAACACTGTTACCATCGACGAGCAACTAAGATAGTACAAGAAGTGAAAAGTATGTGCCATGAGGATAGGTTGGAAGAGCTTGGATCGATATTGTCAGAAAAAAGGAGAGATCGGGAAAACTCAATAGAAATGTTTCAAAGTTTCAATATTTAAATGTTTGAATATTTCAATTGTCAAAATGTTCAAGTACTTCAACTTGTTTATATTTCAATGCTTCAAATGGTTCGATGTTTAAATGTTTAAATGATCTAAAAGTCTCAGTACCCGAATGATTAAATGTCTTAATGCTTCGAATGTTTTAATTTGTAACTTTTAGATTTTTTATGATATATGATTTTTGTGACTCATCACAAAAACACTAGATGCGAAAGAAAGCTAGCTTTAGAAGAAGCTACTCGACCATGGACTACCGGCATTCAATAAATAATGAAAAAAAGCAGCAGAATATAAGCAACCACTCGCTGTAGCATTTATCGCCTTCTAAAAGGCCTTCGACTCAGTGTAAATCCCTAGGGTCATTGGGCCCATCATTCTACAATATGTGGATCCAGTATATGTCAAAATGCTGCAACCTATATACAGTCAAAGCAGCTCCATTATCAAGCTACATAAAGACTTGGAGCCCTTTCAGCTCCAAAAAGAGGTAAGACAAGGTGATACCAGCTCATCCAAACTCCACAGCCTGCCTCTAAATGATAATCGGAAGGAATCTAAAAAGATAGCAAATATCTGGACAACCTCAGGTTTGCAGACGACATTGCCCTTTCTTGGAGAACCTACACGACCTCCAACTGATGTTAGATAAACAAAATGGAGAGAGCAAGAAAGTTGACCTGAACATGAACTTCAGCAAGACAAAGATCAGGTGCAACGACTTCATTGGAAATAAGAACACCAAGATCAAAATTGAAGACTGGGAACTGGAGAAAGTAGACCGCTACATCTAACTACGTCAACGAATCTCCATGAGACCCTCAAAAGATGAAATCAAGCGAAGAATCATGATAGGATGATAAGCCTTTGAAAGAACAAGCCCAGCTTTCAAAAGCAAGAATATCCCATTAATCCTATAAAGAAGGGTATACAACCAATGCATCCTCCCAATAGTCACCTATGGAGCTGAAACATGGATCCTAACCAAGAGATAGACCTGCAAACTAAGAATCATCCAACGTACACATGAAATGATTATGCTTAACCTCACAGCGGAAGTAGCCATATTGCTAAATTTAAACATAAATTGCTTTTTTTTTTATAGCTAAGCGTTTGAAAAAACGTATTAGCAAAAACCGTATACATATATATGATATGCGTGTGCGTATATGTGTGCGTAGCATGCAAAAGCCGTGTATGTGAAATGTCTTATCATAAAAATAAAGAACAAAACAAATAAACATCACTTCTTTTTTCTTAGTTCCTGTTCACTGTTATACTTATGTAGCAATCATGCTGTCTCCATTCACTCTGAGATTGTATACAGATTGGCAGCAGACAAGCTGTTTTTGCTAACAAATAAGAACAAAGGAAAACATATTTGAGGGTTTGAGTACCGAAACTATCTTCGTAAAAATCTGACATGGGATCCCAGGGTAAGCAGAGAGAACTTCATGCAGTTATCTCGAATGGTTTTTACGGTAGGTACATATGAGCATTTGACAAATTATGATAGTGGAAAATAATGAAAGCTTCCTAGTCTCCGTGCGTAATAAGAAGATAATTCCTGTTAAGCTTAATATGAATCAAGGATTATCCTCATGAAATGAAAAAAAAACACACACGAGTAAATGAATGAATTATGTTGTCATTGCTTTGAATAAATGGTATTGGTAAATTGCTTTTATTTGTGCACCGTTTTTAACATTGTGTGGGTGAATGGCTGCAACAGAGTTTTTATGGAAATAAAAATATTCTTATTCATTTTTTCTGTGCGCCGTTAGTAAGATCATGTGAGCGAATGTGGGAAACGTAAAAAGTTTGTATATAATATAAATTAGTTTTTTTTCTGTTGTATCTATCACCAAATTGCATGGGGGATTATCCTTAGTTTATTTTGAGGCTAACAGGAGTTTTCTCCATTTCACGCACGTAAAGCAAGAATAGAGAGAGAGAGAGAGAGAGAGAGAGAGAGAGAGAGAGAGAGAGAGAGAGAGAGGTATAATCATACCGAAAAAAAATCCTTGTATCCTTATTAATCATCTTGTTTTTTTTCTTACAGCTTTTTTCCGAAAAATCAAGGTACTTCATCATTTTCGAACGAATGACACAAGATGGAAATCATAGATAAGATACTTTGCAGGAATTAACTACACACTTCAACACTATCAAGCACATAACTTGATACTCTGGCACAGTTCCACATATGATCACAGGGATGTCCACCCCATGTATTCTAGGTCTCTGATTCCTGTTTTTTCTCAAATATACTGTGCAGTTTTATGATCTCTCCATGTGATATTGAACAATATATTCTGTGCATGTTGCTTGATTTTTAGTTCAATCTGTTAGTCAGTTCCAAAGGTAACTCATCGGTTTTTGTCTTTTTGACTTTCATTATATATATATTAAATAATTGAGACAAAGCTGTTTCGTTGTATTACAACTGTTTAGTGTGGCTATAGACTATCCATTATCCCATCTAGTAACACAAGGTAGGATCGAAACTTTTGCATATCACCTCTGCCTTACACAGAATTGGATGGTGAGTAAGGCTGAACTTAAGCGATATATTTACTTACACACAATGCCCCATCCACCACTGTGCTCTATTATTAGGAAACATATTTTGTTCGGCACCGAGTAGCAAATAGAACAGTCGACCAGGTAAATGAGTAAAGAAAATGAGCGTCTTGCGAGACTCTTCGACTGTGGAGTAGAGAGATGGACGGTTCAAGTGCGGTATTTAGCTAAATCGGTAGAGCAGAATCGCGTTAAAATTGCTTTCTGGCGGACGCTCACTTTCTTCATTAATTGTTCGATTTGCCACTGGTCAACACACACACACACACACACACACACAAATATGCAATCCTCTTTCAACTTAGGAGTAAAGCATTCTGGTGGATGGGAAATTATGAGTGAGTGAATATATCGCATAAATTCAACCTTACTCACCATGCAGTTCTGCGTAAGGCAGAGCAAAGATGCCAGCCTCTGGGTCTGAAGTGAAGGTTTCGATCCTACCTTGTGGTATTGGATGGAATAATGGATAGTTTATAGAGTTGTAATACAACGAAACAGCTGTCCGTGGATGACACAATTATATATATATATATATATATATATATATATATATATATATATATATATATATATATATATTCTGATTCTATTTTACGAACAAAATTTCAGCAAATTGATGAAAGCCACCCCCTGTCTGCTTTGATAATGAGCATTCGAAATTCTAGTTTGGTAGCCAACAAATACTGAAAAGGTCTGTCCGTTCTGCTATGTATCCATTTAAGGAAGGAAGGAGAGATTGATTCATGCCTCCCAATGGCTTTAGTCAAAAATGGACGTGAACTGTTTTAACCAGAGATCAAACTTGGTTCGTCCATTTCATTTCATGTGCTGCTAACCGTCAGGCTACCAACACATCCAAGGAAATGAGCGATTAAGAAAAAAAAAATGGACGATGCGTCGCCATTAAGGCGAGACGAAGATAATTTGTACTTCTGCAATTATTGTCGAGGGTGTGGAATCTTTTCTGAAGCAAATAGAAGGTGGGACTTTGACTGGAGACAATCCTCTGGAGAGTGAAGTTGGAATTCACGAGGAACAGTTCCCACGTTATTACGCGACTGAAGCTGGACGGGGGTTGGGAGAGCAGTTACAAATGGCGACATTAGAAGCGATATCGTCAAAAAGTTGAGAAGAAGAAGAAGAAGAAGAAGAAGAAGAAGAAGAAGAAGAAGAAGATTAAATATAGAAAAGAGTACGGCTCACGGCCAAATCACGTTGAAAGTAACGTGTAACAGTTCTCGCATTATATCGCAGGTCGAACATGAGTAGGTAGTCACGTGGAACAGGATTCTTCAAACATTTTTTTCGATCGCTTTCCAATTTTAAATCAAATACATTGACCTCACAACCCACTGACGTACATCATGTACAAATGCTTAAGTACTGACGCTGTCATTTAGCATAAATAGATACGTAATCTATCCTTATAAAAGCCACGCATGCAAATAGGTATATATTATTGTATGATAAAAAAGACTGCTCTGACCAATTCCCGTTATTACCTAAAACTTGTAATGGTTTGTGAAATAGAATAATATTGCTAATAAAACAATTAAAGGCTTGTAAAAATGTGAGATCATCTGTTGCAACGTAACAATGATGATTATGTTATAGAAACTCTTAAAACTTCATGTCTGATCACGCATTAAAACATTTTATGTTGAGTCTAGACTTGAAAGAACATGAAATAAGGATACTTGAATTATTAAAGATAAATTACACTACAAGATAAATTGGGTTTCTTAGTGTCAAGCTATATATCCTGAATACTGACATTTTCGACGGGTTTATGCTAGTATGATGGACACATTTTTTACCAGATTGATAGTTACGAAGATTCATTCATAAAATATTAACATGTGTATTTTGGTGAAGTTTCTCTCATTAATCTCTGTTATAATATTTCATCCAAGAAGGAGAAGAAGAAGAAAGCAGAAAGAGTATTAAAACAGATGCGACAGGGTAGCAACAGTGATACACTGGGAACTGAGCAAACGGATGGGATTCAACCACTTATACATGTGATATTAAAACAAACTGGAGATAGCCCTGGAAAATGGAAGCCATGAATTACTCTGGGACTTTGAAATCCAAACGGATAACCCCATATAAGCAAGAAGACTGGACCTGATAATCGTGGACAAGGGAAGGAGAACCTACAAAATAATAGACGTGGCTATGCCTGCGGGTAACAGAGTAAATACGAAAGAGAGTGAAAAGCTAGGAAAATACCAGGACCTGTCAAGGGAACCGAAGAAAGTGTGGAACATGAAAATTAGGGTAGTACTAGTAATAGTAGGTACACTTGTAGCCGTACCATAGACACTGAAAGCGAGATTGGAAGAAGTGGGAACAAGAGGGAGGATTGAGACCTGTAGGCCACAGCACCACTGGGGACCGCGCGAATACTGATGAGTACTGGAAATATGTGACCTACAATCTCCAGATAGTAGCCATGACCTGAGAGCCGAGAAAAGGGCATGGGGAGACGGTACAAACGTCAGCGCTGCTGCGATTGGTGGGGACGATATGAGAAGAGAACTGGAGACCTGAGGAGACCTGCTGTCACCCCGCCTCTAGTAATAACCACAACGCAATTAGTGTGAAACTATAATCCACAACACTGCTGTGGAATGAGAGTTCGGAGAGCAAGGTTGAACACATGAGGAGACTTGCTGTCACTCAGTCTCCAGCGAAGACCACCGGGCAACTTGTGTAAAAATGCAGCAGCAGCAAAATAATGATGATACTACTACTACTACTACTACTACAAATAATAATATTAGTTGCAATATTTTTATCTTATCAATCACATCAAAATAAATGATATTCTTAACAAATTGAATAATGTTTTTATAGAATAAATGTTGAAGATTAATGTCACATTCAATTTATTGATAACATGAAATATATTCTCCAGATATATATATATATATATATATATATATATATATATATATATATCTGAGGAATGTAGATGTTTCTGGGTCTTTTAAGGTGTTTTTTGACTCAATTGTTGGCATAAACTTGAAAATAAAATTAGCAGCAGTGCTCTCGTTCCATCGTCATACAAGAAAAAAAAATTAGCGCATCTATGGTCTAACCTTCAGGCTCGTTCATCAAAGAATTCTGGGGCCTTTTTCAGAGCTATTCCTCACTTTTGTCAATAAAATTACTTGTTTTTCCCCCTTCAGTTGTTTTTATCCATACAATTTGCTTTTTGCCGAAAGTCTGTGGATGTCGCTACTAATTATATCAAAATTGAATTACTTCAAAATCTATTCTGGGAAGCGAACGTCGCAGTCGTTTAAGAAAATTGGAAATTTTATTGGATTTGATAAAACGAATTAAACAACGGCAAAAAACTGACACTATAAATGAATTTAAGTAAAAAAATATCCATTCCGATAAGCAACCCTGGTAAGGAAAATTCAGACCTTTGGTAGCACAGTTCTACTCCATATTGCATCAAACATCCTAACCACCCTTGAGCCAAAAACATTCACCACGACTTTCATTTTTTACTCAACAACGTTACGCCCCACTCTTTGGGCTACCTGAATTCTACCGTAGGGGTGACATCTCCCACCCCCCGGTTTGGAAATACCGTAATAGACTATTTAGCCAAAAACCAATCGTATAATTGTTTTCCTTCAACATCAAACACATGTTTATTCCATCTCGAAAAAAATTGCCTGAACTTTGTTAGACGGAATGTTTCAATTATTATATGCGGTATGATCAGACTGTGTACTCCGTATATGTGGTTCGTTTTCTCGCCGTGTTTCGTCCGTGTGCCCTTCGACCTTTTGTTGTTTGGTCTGGAATGTGGAATAATTCTCTGGAATCATCATCATCATCATCTTTTTAGCATCTGTCATTGGACGTTGACCTTCCCCTAGATTCGCCTGACTTCTCTATCATGGGAATTGTTCCTGAATCTATCTAGCTTGTCATGCCATCTCACTTTCTGTCACCCATAATTTCGCATATGATCTCTACGGATTCACGTTCTTAGTCGTGATGTCCAGCAGTTGTCTGGCATTTTTTAAACAGGTCCAGCCCATTGCCGTTCGAATTTTTCTTTTTTTAATGATACCTCGGACTGTCATTTCTTCAATATACTGTGTTGTTCTGTGATCTCTCCTTATGAAGTTGAGAATGATTCTCTCATGTGCGCGTTGCATGGTTCTCAGTTTGAGGGCCAATCTTTTGGCTACGTTCTATGTTTCAGCTGTTTCAGATATTTCAGATATCCATTCTTCTCAGATTTCTAAATACAGGCACACCGGGCTTTTCAAAAGTTCGCTTCGTGCTAGTTTTCCGTTTTACGAAAAGAAACGATTAGCGAAAATAGCGTTATGCGTTATTTTCCAGTCGATTGTTATAGAGACATTGCACACTCTCTTATTCTCTCTCCTCTGTACCTTCCATCACAACCAAACCCCTGACTCCTCTTCCTACATACCACCATCATCATATTTTAGATCTGGAAGCACTCAATTAATTTCCCCTCATATAAATTAATGGTAATTGCTTCATTGTCCACACATCTCAGTAAGACGCTTTACGGTCGTTCGGTCAGTCGGTCTGTCCCAGTTACGCTAAACAACAAAAATAGGAAGGAAGAAAGCGGTGTCTTGTCACTAAAGGTGTGACATAATGAAGTAATCAACTGCTATGATGTAATAATAAATTGTACGAGTTTGGCATTTTTGTATTTTAAAAAAGCTCCAAATGGCTAAAAAATACCAAAATGTCCAGTTACGATTTAAATTAGAAATAATACTCTCAGAACATTTCAATATCGCAATATTTTACAAGAGACTCAAAGAAAGACTCCACCTCTTCCTCCTACTACAACTACCACGGACGGTGCACGCATCATTGAACTTGTGGTTCTTTTTTCATAAGTAACGCTCTTTTTTCAGATAGTGGAGGAGACCTGAACCCATTTTTTGACAGTAGCAAAAAAATCAGTTTCAGCTGTTGGGATAACTTTTGAAAGATCCATGTAAGATTCAAATCCTTTCACTATGGCTTAGAACTGGAAACCCTGACAAAGAGAGAATTGAACATTGCACAAGAGTCAGGGAATAATCGGCTAAAGGTTAACCCTTCATTTCCTTTGCTGCTTTCCAGCATGTATCCCATAAGTTGTTCAGTTTGGAAGCAGGAATTCATTATTCAGCTTACCTGTGACACAGCATGTATCCAATAAGTTATTCAGTCTGAAAGCATGGATTCATCATTTGGCTAACAATAAAAAGATTTCTACGAAAAGTCTATGTTAATTTGTGTGGATTACTTCCAAGTGTGTGTGAGCGTATGTGTGTGTGTGTTGTAATAGTGTGAGTGTTTGTGTCTCTCTCTCTTCGTTTTTCTCTCTCAATATATATATATATATATATATATATATATATATATATATATAGTCTGGGGAAACACACCAGGGCACTTGACAAGAAAGGATAATCACAGATGAGGTAAAAAGCTAACTGTTTGGCTCCCAAGGGACAGTAAACGCAGTAGGAGAAGGTGAGACACAAGATGGAGGGATTGGATAGAGGTCTTTGCCGGTAAGAAATGACAGACGTTAGCAAAATCACGATCCAAAGAGAGGGGAATGGGAAAGGCCTTTGTCCATTAATGAAATTATGCTGGCTATTGCTGATACAAATATTCTACAAATATTTCTAAAATATCTAAAAATATATCTATATATCTGTATAATTAATCACACGCCTTTGATTTCGCTATTTTCCTTAATCATAAAACTGTATATAGTGGTTGGTTGGCAAGAGATACTTTTTTGTGAAAAAAAATCAATCTATTAATGCCAATAAAAGAGCATGCGTTTTTGGAAAAAACCAAACCCAAGATGCAAGAAAGACATTACAATCATAGTTGTCACTTAAGAAGATGCCTACCAATTTATCTATCTATCTATCTATCTATCTATCTATCTATCTATCAGCCTGTTCGTATCTCCCTGTTCATGCCTGTTTATGAATTCATGTTGTATTATCTATTTCTTTCTACAACTGCAACTTTGAAAATCATGCGAGCATATAAATGTGAAAAATGCCCGCAGGCAAGCCAACCATCAACACATCTACTCGTAAAAAAGACGCACGGGAAAAAAAAAGCGGCACACCTCACAATTTTAACGAGGTTAAGAAGGCACGCCTCAGAAAACCAGCTGAGATATTCTAGCCGATATTTAAGCAAATATCCTGAAATGACTGTGCCTAAAAATGCCATTACACCTTCTTCTTCAGAAAAAAATTATGGTGAAGAATCCAGGAAGCAATAGAAAATCGCTTTCGTTTTTGAGAAAAAAAAAAAAAAAAGAGAAAAAGAATTCTGAGTTATCGTAAAACATTCATATGTTAAGCATACCTGTTGTCACAAGGTCGATATTTTTACAAGTGAAAAAGATAATAGACCATTGCCCTCTCTTTCGAGAAAAGGAAGGGAAAAGTAATTCATAGATATCGTAAAATGTACATTTAAGAATGCATATCGTCACTATGTCCAACGACGGACGTTGAAAGACGGATGATGATGTTTGTCACTATGCAAAACAACATCGAATGCTCTAAGTTTTCAGAAGTGTCCTCGCCTTTCTACAAGGGGCTAGGTCCGTTGGCTGATCAGTCGATTGGTAGATCTGTACCCATATTGTTCCTCAGCTGTTTTCGGTCAGATTTAATTGAAACTTAGCACAAAGGTGTCCCTTGATACGATGCTTCTTATCCAGAAAAATCTCCTTCTCTAACAAACGAGATCTGTTAATATTGGCGTTTAAAATTTGTGCTTTCATTTCGATTTTTTCAGCTGTTTTGTGTCAGATTTACTTGAAACGCAACGATAAAATCGTTCTTCCCTGAAAGTATTTTTTGCTCAGGGTCTTTAGCGTCTAAATCTTACAGTGGACGATTTATTGAACGTTATGCCCCTTAGTAAGGGAATGGCAACGATCTACCTCTACCCCGTAGAGAAAGGGTTCGATTCGAAATTCCAAGAAAAGTAACAAACTACAACACCATAAGAGACGGCCACAAATTTATTTGGAAAATCCCAAGCGGAATATGGATATATCATGAAAAAATAATATATGTATTTAAAAAGAACAATTAGGATAACGTTGGATTGTTTAAACTGTTTGCGATGGCCACCCGTTATTACCTGGAGAATGTATCAATTGGCCTAATAATTCATAAATGGTAGTGTAGACGTTGACAGTGAATTAACAAGATGGGAACATGGAGATAAAGCAGTCATTTGGGCCTCCGCCTTTCCGTCGGGTTGTTCAGCTATATAGAAAGACCAACATAACGTTAAAACAGCTACTTATCGGTCGCAGGTTCGATTCCTGCAGCACACATTTTTCTTTTATTGTTTATTCTATTTATGCTACCTAAGCCAAGTGAAACATTCTACGTGTAATAATGGCAGGTCGTTTCAATGAATTCAACGCATCCCTATTATATAGATGTGCATATACTTCAGCCTGTCTATTTACACTGAAAACGTGTTACGTATTCCAACTTGAGAAAAATACTAAAATTTAGTTTATCTCAAAGTAATATCTATGATATTAATCATGATTTACTTCGAGATAAATTAATGAATCTAGGTTAGCAATTAGAGTTTGTTCAAAGGAACACTTTTTCAGTGTTTTATCTATCCATGACAGAGAAACGAGAGAATCTGAGAACCAAAACGTCGAAACTATGACATTCAAGATGAGGAAATCTGCGTAAAGCTTTTAAATTTGTGAAGTGAAGTATTTACGTATTTATTTATTTACGTATTTCATTGCTGTAATTTATAAACCAACCAAATAAAGCAAGACTAGGGATCAATGGTACTAAACGACGTCTGGATTTAATTCATCATCTCTCCTATCCGATAATGAGTCATTTATAGTGTATAGTAAAGTTTAGCCCCCTAGAAGATAGAGACTCTAAAAAGAAGAAAAAAAAAAGTAGAAAATTTGCCTTCTCGTTAGCTGCTGTCATTGATAACGATGGTGATTACATAATTGATTAATAGTATTTGATTATATTTCACAAATGTTTGTTTTTATCTCATTTTTGAAAATACGTAATTTTTCAAACATGAAAAGTCGTAAATACTTCCAGGACACCTGATTATAAAATATATTTGATGTACGCATTCTGTTCAGACATATGAACTCTTGGATAACAAATATATATATATATATATATATATATATATATATATATATATATCATTCTCTTATCTATCTTTTTGCTGATATGATAACCGAAGTATACTGAAAGGAAATAAAAAGAGATGAAACGTTTTTTGATATACCTAATTATTTGCTGAGGGATATAAAATATCCTGTGTATCGAATCTTCAATAACCGATGGTTTTAATGACGTGAATCATACATTGGAGATCGATCCCTATTCACCTCACATTACACGGACATCAGAGGGGTGTCATGGGGGAAAAAGAAGAGATTACATTGAAAAGCAATTTCCTCATTCTACCCGATACATATAGGCACCCCAAAAGAGGTAAATAAATTTGTGAGTCTGGGGGAACTTTTCTTTAGACACGACTCACTGACCATTTTATTCAAAAGCTTTTTGTCAATGCAATTGCAATTTGTTTTCTATGTGCACAAGAATTCAGTAAAACTTGTCTGAAATACTTTACGAATGGCTTTTGATCTCCGTAGGGCTACCTGCAGATATTAAAGAATCTACCAAAACACAAAAAAGCTCCAGAAACAGTCAATATATCGTGCAAAATACTCATATATATATATATATATATATATATATATATATATATATATATATATATATATATATATATATATATGAGCGTTTTTATTCAGGGTTGAGCACTCTTTAAGTGAGGTAACTCATCCACTGTAAGCTTATGCAATGCTCTTCTATTGGAATTGAGCACTCTTAGGATATCGGCCTACGGGTCTGAAGTGAAGGTTTCAATTCTGCCTCGCAATACTGGATGGTATAATGGAAAGTCTATAGCCACATTGAAGAGATGTAATACATCGAAACAGCTGTCTGTTATATATATATATATATATATATATATATATATATATATATATATATATATATATATATATATATATATGTAGTAGAATGTGGTCACATTCTATAATTTATTTATTCATTTCCAGCTCTACTCTAAAGTAACTCCATGAATGAAAAGTTGTATGTATCGAGCACTCTATGAAATAAATCCATTACATTTTAGAAGTGGCTTTATATTATTGATATATTATTATATTATGTTATATTGACTGCTAGCCTGATTTGTACCACATATACTGCGTGTCCATACATACATACATACATATATATATATATATATATATATATATTGTAAAAATTCAACTTACTCATATTAAGAGCAGAGCGTTACATATATATATATATATATATATATATATATATATATATATATATATATATATATAGAGAGAGAGAGAGAGAGAGAGAGAGATAGAGAGAGATAGAGAGAGATGAGCATATGGATATGATATCCAACAATGTGGGAACTAGAAGTGTATAAATCAAAGTTACATTCTTGGTCTTTTAAATCTAAAATATTTGTTCATTTAAAATTACTGCTTTGACAAAGCTGATAGGCGAAACATCTTAGTAAAATTAAGTTGATTTAAATACTGCTATTTTACGTACAACCCACATCATAATACTACTACTACAACTACTACTACTATTACTACTAATAATAATAACAACAATGATTATAATAACAGCAACAACAATAATAACAATAACAATAATAAAATATAAAGACTGCAAAGTTAATTGTTAACAGAGGAAAGGAAATGAAAGCAGAAATGTAAACCACAGCACTGGCATGATAGGCGAAAGAAAAGTGATGTTGGCTAAAGACCTGAGGAGACTTATTGTCACTCAGCCTTCAGCAATAACCAATGGGCAACCTGTGTGAAACTGCAAACCGCAGTGTTACCGTGGCTTATGAGTACTAGGAGATAAGGGCTGGAGACTTGAGGAGACTTGCTGTCGCTCAAACTCCAGCGATTACCACCAGGCAACTGGTGTGAGATTGCAAATAATAGAAATGATAATGTATGCACGCACACACACGCATATGTTTATAAGTATATATATATATATATATATATATATATATATATATATATATATATATATATATATATATATATATATATATATAAGTCTGCTAGTAGGTCACAATTTTGCATATAGGAAGCTGAAATTTTGCACAGAATCAAATCTTTCCACAACAGAGAACATGGTAATTGATTTTTCAATGAACTTTAACTGGACCTCGACTTTTCCATTCCGGAAGTTTTGACTTCCAAAGCTTCTTTCCAACGGAATCACTTCCAGCTCAGGAGTTGACCCAACATCACACTGCCTGTCTAAAGAAACGGACACACTAAAAAATTCTATCCATATTTGTAAATGATATTTTCCATACAGTTATTTTGAACATAAAGAAATAGGTTTTTAAAAGTATCTTTTATTATAGAAGCAGATGGTATTAAAAAAAACATCGATATCTTTCATGTTACAGTGTCCTACGCATCTTTTCATAGAAGCAGTCATTTGTTTTTTCTGCACGTTTGTAAATTACATCCAATTTCTTTTTTATCGAAGAAAAGATGTATACATATTCCAATGCTTTACTTTTTGTTACATGAAACAAAAATTACTTATTTCAATTCCAACCCGAATTTCAAAATGGTGGCCAGTCCAGCATTTAGGATTTTGTGTAAATGCATAAATAGAATTGCTATTACTTCTACGATGATGACGACAAGACTTCGATCAGCCGACAAGTGTTGCCGACTAAGATTCAAATCGATCTCGAAAAGGCGCCTTAAAAGCTGAAACATAATGTCAAATCCCTTTTAGCCTTTGTATGTTCATTTTAATGGCTGGAAATAGCTATAATTGCCTGGGACTTGAAAAATTAGATTATACATGATGGATTCATCATATTTCGCCAAAAATCCAATTGTCTGTCCGTCTCAACTCATTTACCACACAAACTATTACATATAAATTCATGAGATTTTCTGAGGGTACGAATTTGATCCCCGGGAAGTGTTTTTAGCAAATCAGTTTCTAGGGGCTTCAACGACTTTATAAGATAATATTCACATTCTTTATTCTTTACTCAATCTTCGGTGATAAAAATGTGACGTAGATTGCGTTCTTTATTCAGAAAGCAGCAAAAGCATTTATTTTACATATCTCATATCGCAAAGTTTATTGGTTGTACACGAATATATTGAAAAGAGGTGTTTTGATAAGTACATGTTTTGATGCGGTATGGTTAAGATTTGGTGATCAGAGTTTTTGTCAATCACATGGAGGAAATTTTATTTTTGATTTTTAAGGAACGAAATCTTGGAGAAATTTCTCTTTTTTTCTTTTCCAGTAGACAAAATTCGAGAGGGAGTTGTTTTTCTTTCTTTTTTTTCTTTTAAGGGTCAAAATCAAAGAGAAAGAGGAAGAAAACGAAAGAAAGAAGGCGGGAGAGAGAATGTGCCCAAATTGAGAGGTAATTTCTTTCCACTTTTAGGGGTCAAAATCGAAAGGATCTTTTTTTTTCTTAGTCACCAACACATTTTGTGTTTGATAGCAGTTTGGAACAGGAAAACGACACTGTATATAGAAATAGATATTTGAGATTCTCTGCGCTAAATTTAAAACTCCTTGGTCGAAACCTACGTCCATGAAATATATCTACATGATTGGTAAATCTTCATGGCGCACCCTGTATACATACATACATACATACATACATATGAAGATAGATCAGTAAGTTCATTTAGATTGACACAGCAGTAGAAATTTGACTTACTTTCATTGTATGGTCGATTTATGTGATCAATGAATAGTATTGAGTCAAGCACATTGGTACGGAAGATTATATTCGAAAATAGATATTTGTGAAGTAAAATAAATTCTTTTCATGATTAGGCTACGGACATATATATATATATATATATATATATATATATATATATATATATATGTATATATATATATATATATATATATATATATATATATATATATATATATATATATATATATCAGGTTCACAGCAGGATGAAGGCATTTCCAAACTCCTCCCATGAAGATAGAAGTTACATGGTACATGGTTACCTCACCCCAAAAATCTTAAAAAAAATAAATGTTCTCAGAAATGACAAATCACTGAAGGAAACAAAAATAATATGGGTTGAAAGTACAAGAATACTTAAGGAATGATTTTATTTCCATTTTTTTCTCAAATATTTGACCAAAACAAATATTTGCACTTGGATATGCACAGCAGTGTGTGCTTGTCTACCCGGGGTGCGCAACATATGAGAAAAAAATCTGTAAAAGTACTGAAATATGATAAAAATTTCCCATGTGTACACTCAATTAAACCAGCTAGTTTCGTGTAAGATGAAATATATGAAATAACATATAATTCTGTTTTCAAATTTGAAGTTATCTCATATCCCTGCAACATCTTATCTTATTTCTCTGCTTATATATATATATATATATATATATATATATATATATATATATATATATATATATATATATATGTGTGTGTGTGTGTGTGTGTGTGTTTCTATGTATATAGAGATATGTACACAGGTATAAGTACACACATATGGATGCAATTTAACACGATATCCATTATACATACGCGTACACACACATACACTCATTCACACACATATATGGATTTACATATATATACCTATTGTAAGGTATATCTCTGGATACACTCGCAGATATATCCCCATATGCACCACTGTAAATACATTACCCAATCCTTTACACTTGAAAGATCAATCACCATCCAAAAGCAGAGGTCAGTCTGGGAGGGTGAGGAGAAGGAGGAGCAGACATTTCGTCCAATATTTGGCAATGTGGGTCTATAGAAAGGCCCAGCCAGTCGCCTGGGACAACGGAGATGGAGAGCTTTTGTCTGATGCCCTCTGGTGACAGTTGCTGTGAGAAGACATCAAAGGTAGATAACTCGTACAATGAGAATCGACACAAGGTGGGAATTTATCCGCTGTCGACCTCAGATTAATGTGACATATGGTCGATTTATTGTGACCCCCAACCCCACTTGCGTGCGTGTGAATGATTACAGAAATTGTCCGATTGGGAGGAACAGCCTGGATGAAAGCAACCCCCTGGAACTAGACTCTGAATCTAACTGCTGCTACTTCTCAGTATTGCCATTTCGGCGCTAAATAAAGTGCGTGTCTTGTTTTGGCAGTGCGAAAAAGCGTTAAATAAGCGCGGACGTGCTTAAAAACTTTGGCCATTTTGGGGTATTTTTCCAAAAAGTTTTAGAGCTTCTTGTTAGTCAATTTTTTTCTGTTGGCAACACTGTTAGTTGTTCTGCTAATCCCAAAATCTCTAATTGCCAATACGGCAAAGCGTTTGTACATAGATTTGCGTCAAAGGTAAAAAGGATACAAATTGGTGTCTCGCTAAGAGTTTACTCGTCTCCTCCGACCAGCACTGTTTACTGGTGGTTGTCGAGTTGAATGACGGTCAGTGTAGTTCATATAAAAAGCAGATGAAATTAAGATGAAAGAAAAAGTAGTCAAAAATCATTAATGGTTGAACTGTGATCAGTTTGGTATTTATGAACTCTTACATGCTTCTAGAACATATCACAACTGGAAATTGTGATACCTACCGGTCGGAAGGGTATATTTGAAACAGAAATGAAGATAATTGTTTGAAAATATATAGAATGATATCTAAACCTCGCATGAATGAATCACTGACACCAGCATGTATGACATAACTGTTTATCCAAAAACAGAATCTAAAATTATCCGAAAGGAAAAAAATTTAGATCTAAAATCATCTAATAAGTACCAGTACAAGATTTGGGCATTGTGGTTAAAATGACCGCGATGACCGTAGAAAAAACGCCCCCCCAACAAGAATACAAACAAAAATATCTTTAGATAAGGTCTACTGGTGTACTCATGCAAATTTTCAGGCTTGTAGCTCCCAAAATGTGTCCAGGAGCACCCGGAAACATACGTGCACAGACGAGCAAAGTGAAACTCTGTAGCTTAGGTGGCTGGTTGGTCGGGTTGGCCATTTGTTTGGCTACAGTGATTCTGTAGAGAGTTTGTTCAAAAATTGACATAATGACTTGATATTTCGGTATCCTGTAACATTTTCAGATTCAGTTTCGATTAGTTCCTATCTATCAGTTGACTTGGTGTGAATAGACCTTTGATTTTAATGGTTATTCAAATGGCGTGTCAGTTGAGGGTCCCACGTACGCGAGTCGAATTGATAAGCAAGGTGTTAGGAAGAAAATTAACCCTATCTTATACCACGACAGGTCGGTTTAGTCACTCAATAGGAACCGTCACGTGGCCGACGTCTTTGTGTAGCATGCCAGGTTGGGGGTGATCAATTTAGGATTCAAAAGAAAGGGGTGATCACAGAATAAGTAACTTCTCTAGCCTTTTGTAGGGTCACTAAAAAGTCTAAACACCCTCCAGAGCAAGCATGAACGAGAAAAATAAATAGGACATAAAACAAGAGATCAATTTAGAATTGACTCACAATTTCAAATTGACCCCCCCACTAAACACCTATTTAGCGGGAGAATTTAAAAAATAAATCTCAACAAAACTTTTTTTGTGGATATAAGGACTGGATGTTTAAATTAAGGTCCACGAAGCTGCCTGTACGTACAGTTTATTCAAACGTACATATATACACACAAGAGCCAATCAGCTTGACCCACTTGAAAACTGGATGAAACCTATGTCAAAAGCTTTGGGTGACAGTTTTAGTTGACAGTTTCTAATAAGCCAACGGATGACATTTTGATTGGATGTCTCGTGTTGTTAGAGGACACCCACTACTCGATTATGAGATAATAAGCAAGTGTCTGGGAGGTGCGATTGGCATGGCAATATAGGCGATCCAAGTTCAAACTCCGGTCGGAGCTTTTGATTTTCCCTTCGCACTAATACCCTTGGAAAAAGAGTGAATCCATCTCTTCTCTAACTAGCTACAGATAAAATAGCAGACCCGATTGGGCTCTGTAGCACTGGAGAGGCAACCAGTTTAGGAGAAGGACAACTCTAATTCCGAACTAGGGAAGTTTGGGGCTCAATTTGATGTATTTCTGGTAGCTCATGCAGCTAAACTGATGTCAGACGTATCGCTCTATGTCGCAAGGGTCTTTCTGACGACTGGGAATCCCAGGATCTCCATACGCTTCGCCAAGGCATAGAAGGAATACTCTAGCGTCAGTTCTGTAGACATAGAACTGAAGTCATGTGACCACTCCAGTGGTTCTCAAACCCTTTGTCGGTTAATATAAGTATGGCGCCACTAACTCCCTGAGCATATTTTTTTTCAAAATATGCAAACGTGCATTTTGAGTTTTGAACGCGTCCAGTTCGGCTATTATGTCTGTCCCGCTTCCACCATATAGTTGCCAATCTAGTAGTTTTATCACTAGATTTGGTGAAATGTCAACCTTTTTTGCGACAGATTGAATGTAAAAGGGTGGATGCTACATGCTGTATAGCAAAAAGAGCTTACTTCCGCTCTCCCTATTCACATCTCTCTCCCCATTCCCCCCAATCTTTCGTTTACCAAAGATTTAGAAATACACCACGTTTATTGTAACAGTGATGAGTGACTTTCAATTTATTTTTCGTTTTCCTCGACAGAACACATTTCTCTTTTTCAGCTTTTTTCAAAATCATTTAAAAAAAAGGAGCCATGTTATTGGAAATTTGATGTGTGACGTTTAAATCCTATTTCGGTTTTCACTGAAGAATGCATTATTTACGTTTTGAATGTTTTTTTTTCTACATCCAAATTTTGACGGATGACGATATACAATATATCGAACATTTTCAGTACCGTTATATTATATTATATTAAAAACAAAACATAAAACTGTCTTCTTTTTCGTTTTTCTCATGAAATATTGTCAAGTAAAGTGTTATCGATCATTTCTCGTAAGTAGTTCAACATCATGAATGAAGACATTGCAAAATTCTGGGGCATTCATTCCAGTACGTGAAATATACAAATTATATAAACGGACACATTTTAGTTTAGCTCTGTGATAGTAATAGGTTTTATGTTAATCCTCATTTCCAGATTCCTGTAATCATTTAATATTCTCACTTAATTTCCAAGTACTTATTGTAGACTAGCAGTTGCTATGGAGTCTCCTGTTTATTCCAATACTTATCAAGTATAATCCTAGGATTTGCATAACATCTAGTAACTTTAATACATACTGTGAAATAACAAAACTTTAAAGGATTTTAAAATGCATAATTTTAAACAGATATGATTACATATGCACTATCTACGTTCTTGTTAAAAATTTATCTACAGCGTTTTAATTGTCCCTGAAAATACGGTTAAAAAAAACAAAAAAACAAAAAAAAAACAAAACAAAATTAGCATTCATGAGGATGTTTGAAGACAAATATTTTCTCCACAAAAAAAAAAAACCCTTGAAGATGCTATATTGGCGAAACTGTCGTTGGGAAATATATATGAAGATAAGACTTGATTTGTAAGTAATTATCAATGTCTCATCTATATATCAATCTATCCCTCTAATCCCCCTATCTATCTATCTATCTATCTATCTATCTATCCATCCATCTATCTATCTATCTCTCTCTCTCTCTCTCTCTCTCTCTCTCTCTATATATATATATATATATATATATATATATATATATATATCAATCTATCTATATATGTATCCATCCATATATATATATATATATATATATATATATATATATATATATATATATATATATATATATATATATATATATATATATATATATATATATATATATATATATATATGTGTGTGTGTGTGTGTGTGTGTGTGTGTGTGTCTATTTGAAATTGATATTTATGCATTTGCAGATGCCGTAACAGAGGCATTATTGAAAAATCAATTATTAACCATAGGTATCCAGTTACGATTTAAAACTTTTTTTGTGTTCAACACTCAATCAGTCTGGTTTTATATTCAGTTTTTATACGAACACTTTAACGTAAGGGCTGTAAGGAGATGAGGGTAAGTTTTTTGTCTTCTATTGACTATCTTACTCTCGACTAGATCCTCTCGTGACCCTTTCATTCTTACAATATCCTTTCACCATAAGAATCTGTCCTCCTCCCCCTCCAATCATCACATTCACTTCATTTGCTATTCAGAAATCAAACGTGTTTTTCTCTTCACTTATCATGTTTATGAAACATTCAAAAACCAAAACAAAACCCATCCATTTGAAAAAAAGCTGTTTCATTTATAAATCCCCTTCTTCTTCATATATAACAAGATAAGTCTGTTCTATAAGTGAATGAGAACTCATGATTAAGTGTCTATTTTCACTGTCAATTAGATGCACCGATATAAATTTTCATTTCATTATATATCATCATAAATTAATTCATTATTATACCCACAATTCTGTAAGGCTTTGTTACATATATATACATATATATATATATATATATATATATATATATATATATATATATATATATATATATATATATATATGTATATATATATATATATATATTTATATATATATATATATATATATATATATATATATAAATATATATATATATATATTTGGCTTCATTGAAAAACTTGTATTTGTTGGATTATTTCAAATTCTTTCAGATTTAGGTGATTGTCTTATGATAATAAAGTGATTTGATTTTTTGATTTTATGTGTGTGATAATATGCTTTTTTATGTATGGTTTATGTTTTTCACATCGGAAGTCATATCATATTGATATTCGCTATGAATCAAAGTTCTTTTATATTTTCAAATATTTCTTTCTTCATTATCTCTGCTTTTGGCTGGCTTGTTACTATTTTCGATCACCATTAAACCACCATCTCGGTATAGTCCTACTTCTCTTTGAATTTGTGCAGAATTTCTTTTTCCTATTACGCTTGCAACGGAATCCCCCCATAGGTGCATTGAAATTATTAATGTCCCTTTTTACCCATATTTCATCATTGTTGGCGATTATGTATTTTTTACAGTGTTAGATAATACAAATTTCCTGTTCATTAATATTTGTCTATTTTTTGCAAGTTTTATAGCCACTTCAAATATCTTTTTGAAATTGACAGGTAATATTCCCTTATATCGAACTGTACAAAAGTTGCTTTATTCTTTTCTTTCATATCATCGAACCAATTAGTTGTTTTTATCTATTGATTGTATTGTAATTTATTCAGTAGTTTATTATTGATATTTTCACAAATTCTTTCATTTATTTGCCATATATCTTATTTGGTTGGATTAATTAATCTGGCTTGTACTCTGTTTTCAAAGTCCTCTTTATAATATTTGAAAGAAATGTGTTTTTCTCATTTATAGTTCCAACTCTATCGCTTATATTTGGTTCATGTATGATGGTCAATGCCTCACTGTTGATTTAATTTTCGATATCATTTTCATCTCCTTTATATGTACAAGTGATGTTATTATTTTCATACATTTTGGGGTGAACTTCATGAATATTCTCAGTCGTATCTTCATATTCTAAAATTGCTTTAGATTTTAGTATATTGCTAACACTTTTTTTATTTGAAAAAAAAACATTTTGGAAATTATCTATGTTGTTTTTCTATTGTATCATATTTATCATGTTAAATATATCCATTTCAAATTCAATAACCGTAGCCATCAAAGATGGCGAATGGTTCCATTTTTATTTTATGTGTTTGCGTGTTCCAGCGCTACAAGTCATACCGTTTTTGTCTATAGATCAGCACTCCACTTGACTTCTTTGAAAAATGTTTCTTTCACGATTTTTGAAAGAAAAAAAAATCCTGATTCTTCTGGGGCCTTATTTCCATCTAGATTCTCCAGAACCTCAATATTTCTAGTTTTTTTCTTTACTCCATCTTACATATTGTCCAGTGAAAAACACCAGTGATGTCATAAGTAGAATTTATTCTGGCCATATCTATTCTTCGATTGATTCTCTCATAATTTCAAATTTCGACGCTAAATTCAATTATTGACTCTGATGGCCAATATCCTTCTGTCTATTATATTTCATTTACTCCACGGATATTTGTTTTGTTAATTTTCATATTTTTTTCTCTAGAGTTATATCACTAACGACAAAATTGGATCAAAACAGGCCTCGTTAGTCACTCAATAGATTTCAAAACTCTATTTTAGATGCTTTCAAGTGGAAAACGCTAGTGATGTCACGAGAAGAATTCATTCTGTCTATATCTATTCTTCAATGTAATATTTTTACATTACATCAAATTTCAATGCAACTTTTGTTCAATCATTGAATTATTCAATGTTTCAATTGTTGGCTTGTTGTTCTTCTGTGCATAGAATCCAAATCCTTTGATATTCTCTTCATCTGTTGTTTTTGTGAAGAAGTAAACATTCCATCAAACTTTATTGATAAACTATTCAATTTTATCTTTTAGATAAATGATATTATTTTTTTCTCTAGAAATAGGTATATTCTCCAAAGAATAATCAAAATTCAATTTTTTCACGATATTTGTTATTGAATAATATCCACAATAAAGCTCAAACTATATGGTAGGTAGATTTTGGACCCCTCTACCGGCAAAAAGACATTTCCATCAACACTGGTTTACCTATCATTGCTATTGAAATGAACTCTGGGAGAAAACTCTAGCTAAAACCTATAGTTCACTCGGCGTTAAATTGTACCGAGATAACATTTACTGTCTGGTATGAAACCTGTATTAATACCGAGTGGTACTGTATAGCTGGAAAGAAATCAACCGGTAAAAGGGTTAAATAATATATTACGAATAAACGTCCGTTTATCCGGTGTTGATATTTATTCATTTATAAAGGTCTCGATGCTGCAACAGAGACAGCATTAGATATTAGATTTTAAACATGAGTGTACAGTAACAATATAATGGGATATTGAATAATATAAATGTTCAAAGGGGAGATTTATTCACAAAATGAATTATTGAATAGATAGATTACTTTTAGTTTATGTCAAGATCTAACTACTACTACTACTACTACAACTACTACTACTGCTACTACTACTACTACTACTACTACTACTACTACTACTACTACTACTACTACTACTACTTCTTCTTAGCAGGTAGAAATACAGCGTGGAACTGGATTGGAAATCAACAGACAGTGGCTGAAAATATACAGACAAGAATGCTGCCAAATAATTACAGTTTTGATGATCGTCCTTGGAAAATGAATTTTTCCTGGTCCTGAAATTCATGAAATTACTTCCATGTCCGAAAAAAGATCGGTTGAAAATAAGTACCTGGGTGTCCTTGAATGTGACACGATAAAACGGGAAGAAATGAAGGAGAAGATAAAGAGGGAATACCTTAGAAGAATAAGGAAAATATTAGACAGCAGAAATCTAATAAAAGGAATGAACACCTGGGCTGTATCAGTAGTTAGGTATACAGGGCCATTCCTAGGATGGACAGAGGAAGAGCTCCAATCAATGGATAGGCGAACAAGGAAACTTATGACGATGCATAAAGCATTACACCCTGATACAGATAGACTATACGTTAAGAGAAAAGAAGGTGGTAGGGGGCTCATCAGCATAGAAGAATGTGTCCAGAGAGCTAAAACAGTCCTAGAAAGGTATGTGCAAACAAATAGTGAAGAAATCATAAAGAGCGCGAGAGATAGTGCAACAAACAATAAAGTAGGAAACAATAGAACAGTACAGCAAGCAAGAAAAGAAAGATGGGAAGGGAAAAAATTGTACGGCGAGTTTAAGAGGCAGATACAAGATATAGCAGACGAGAAATCATGGACGTGGTTACGAAAGGGGAACCTTAAGAGAGAAACAGAATCGCTCATCATGGCAGCCCAAAACAAAAGCATAAGGACAAACTACATAAAAAAAAATCGACAGAACACAGACAAACAGCAAATGCCGCATGTGCGGTGAAAGAGATGAGACGGTAAACCATATAACTAGTGAATGTAGTCAACTCACCCAGAAGGAGTATAAGCATAGACACGATAGAGTAGCAACGATGATACACTGGGAACTAAGCAAACAAATGGGATTCAACCATGTGGAAAAGTGGTATCAGCACAAGCCAGAGGCAGTTTTGGAGAATGACAACCACAAACTACTGTAGGACTTTGACATCCAAACTGACCACCTCATCCAGGCAAGAAGGCCGGACTTAGTAATAGTAGACAAAAAAAGGAAGGCCTGCCAAATAGTAGACGTTGCTGTGCCTGCAGACCATAGAGTAAAAAAGAAGGAGGGTGAAAAACGGGAAAAATACCAGGACCTAGCAAGGGAGTTAAGGAAAATGTGGAACATGAAAACCAGGGTAGTACCGGTCATAGTGGGCGCACTAGGAACTGTCCCCAAAACGCCGAGGGAGAGACTGGAGGAGATCGGGATTAGGGGGAGGATAGAGACCGTACAGACCACAGCACTACTGGGAACTGCACGGATACTGAGGAAGGTGCTAGAGATATAAGTACTGCAACGAATAGTAGCTCTGTCATGATATGCGAAAGAGAGGAGACGTTAGCTGAAGACCTGAGGAGACTTATTATCACTCAGCCTTCAGCGATAACCACTGGGCAACCGGTGTGAAACTATAAATCGTAGAATTACTGCGACCTATGATTACTAGGGGAGGAGGGCTGGAGAATTGAGGAGACTTGCTGTCACTCAAACTCCAGCGGTTACCGCCAGGCAACTGGTGTGAGATTCCAAATAATAATAATAATAATAATAATGATGATGATGATGATGATTACAATAATAATAATAATAATAATAATGATGATGATGATGATGATTACGATAATAATAATAATAATAATAATAATAATAATAATAATAATAATAAAATCACGTAATGTACATGGATGATATAAAATTGTTAGCAAAAAACAGGGGAGAGCTTGAGATGCCGTTCAACAGAGTAAAAGAATACAGTGATGACATCGGATTGGAATTTGGAATAGAAAAATGTGCAATCATGGTAATGCACAAAGGAAGGCTCACAATGGCAGAAGAAATCGAACTCCCGGACAACAGTAAGATCAGAGCACTGACCGCACAAGACCGATACAAATACCTTGGCGTCCTTGAATGTGACACGATGAAACGGGAAGAGATGAAGGAGAAAATGAAGAGAGAATACCTTAGAAGGATAAGGAAAATATTAGAGACCAAATTAAACTGCAGAAATCTAATAAAAGGAATGAACACCTGGGCTGTATCAGTAGAGAGATACACAGGACCATTCCTAAGATGGACAAAGGAAGAACTCCAATCAATGGACAGGCAAACAAGGAAACTTATGACAATGCATAAAGCCTTACACCCTAGGGATGACACAAATAGACTATACGTTAAGAGAAAAGTAGGTGGCAGGGGGCTCATCAGCATAGAGGACTGTGTCCAGAGAGCTAAAGAAGATCTAGAGAAGTACGTGCAAGCAAACGGTGAAGAAATCATAAAGAGTGCACGAAACAGCGCAACAAACAACAAAGTAGAAAACAATGGAACAGTGCAGCAAACTAGGAAAGAAAAATGAGGAAAAAAAAATGTACGGAGAGTTCAAAAGACGGATACAAGATGTGGCAGACGAGAGATCATGGACATGGTTACGAAAAGGGAACCTGAAAAGAGAAACGGAATCGCTCATCATGGCAGCCCAAAACAAAAGCATCATGACAAACTATATAAAAACAAAAATCGACAGAACACAGACAAACAGCAAGTGCCGCCTGTGGGGTGAAAGAGATGAGACCGGAAATCACATTACTAGTGAATGTAGTTAACTCGCCCAGAAGGAGTATAAGCACAGACACGATAGATAGATAGATAGCAACGATAATATACTGGGAACTTAGAAAAGTGGTATCAGCACAAACTAGAGGCAGCCCTGGAGAATGACAACTACAAACTACTCTGGGACTTTGACATCCAAACTGACCACCTCATTCAGGTAAGAAGACCGGACTTGGTAATTGTAGGCAAGAAGAGGAAGACCAGCCAAATAGTAGACGTTGCTGTACCTGCAGACCATCGAGTAAAGAGGAAGGAGAGTGAAAAACGGGAAAAATACCAGGACCTAGCGAGAGAACTGAAGAAGATGTGGAACATGAGAGCTAGGGTAGTACCGGTCATAGTGGGCGCACTGGGAACTGTCCCAATGACACCGAGGGCTAGACTGAAGGAGATCGGGATAAGGGGAAAGATTGAAACTGTACAGACCACAGCACTACTAGGAACTGCACAGAGAGTGCTAGAAATATAAAGACTGCAACGTTAATTGTTAACAATGACCCAACAGAGGAAGGGAAATGAAAGCAGAAATGTAAACTACAGCACTGGCATCATAGGCGAAAGAGAAAAGAGATGTTTGTTGAAGACTTGAGGAGACTTATTGTCACTCAGCCTTCAGCAATGGCCACTGGGCAACCGGTGAGAAACTGTAAACCGCAGTATTACTGCAACCTATGAGTACTAGGAGAGAAAGGCTGGAGACTTGAGGAGACTTGCTGTCACTCAAACTCAAGCGGTTACCGCCAAGCAATTGGTGTGAAATTGCAATTAATAATAATAATAATAATAATAATAATAATAATAATAATAATAATAATAATAATGATGATGATGATGATGATAATAATAATAATAATAATAATAATAAAAATGGAAATAAAAACACAATGAACAAAATAATATAAAAAAGAATGGTCAAAAATGTTTGCATTGAAAATTCATCATCTCAAACAATTGAAAGTATTTAGGTGGGAAGTTCAATGTCGTTGACGATGGATGTATCCTATGAAGTAATATATTTTAATGCCTCACCGGCATGATGAATTGATGGCAAAATATTTTGACAGTATCCATCGATTGATTGGCATCCGTCATAGCTATCACCAAATTTTAATATGCGCTTTTGAATCTTCGTAAAACTAAATGGAGAAAGCCAGAAATTGGTCGCCAAATTAACTTTGCCAGAACAGATGTCATGTACAACAAACATGTTCGGGACCAAAACATAACGATCGAAATCGAAAATCCCCAGCAGGAGAAAGTAGAACCCAACGGCTGCCTAGGACGACAAATCTCCCTGGAATCCTCGAAAGAAGAAATCAAGTGAAAAATCACACTAGGCTGGCAATCTTCCTGCCCAGCATACTGTACTTTCAAGATCAAGAAAAATTCCACTGGTCCTAAGAAAAAAACAAAAACAAAACAGGATCAACAACCAATATATTCCCCCCGATAGTCACCCATCGAGCTGAAACATGGAATATAACCAAAAGATTGCCCCGTAAACAGGGAATCATGCAACCTCACATGGAAAGATCATAAGACAGCACAGTGCATTAGAGGAAAGACAGGAGTCCAATATATCCGAGAAACCTTTCAAATGGCAATAGGTTGGATATGTTGCGAGTATTTCAGACAGCCAGTTGACATTACAACTCACAACGCATATCCTAAGAGATCATATGCGAAATTGAAGCAGACGGAAAGTTAGATAACGTGACGAGCTAGACAAATTCAGGAAGTATCAAGGTTCCGCGACGCCCATGATAGAGAAATCTCTCAAATCTTGAGTCTAGTTTATGTCTAACGATGGACGATAAGGGATGATGATGATGATGAATTGAGCAACAAAAATTGACACACAGGGACAGTCGATGAAACTAAGGCTATTTATGGGATTCATGGGACAATAAACAGTAGAAAAAGAACTGGTGCAAGGTGGGGAAACAAGATAGGTAAGACATGACAGAGATTCTAGTCAGTGAAAGGGGATGGGGAATACCTTCGTCCAGCAGTAGACTTTCAACAGATGATAAATCTGAAACAAGGAATTTAAAAAAATGATAAAAAATTACCTTATAATATAGAAAGCCTCGTTACTTTCTTTGTCTCTTGGTTTGTTCACTGTTTTTCTTTCACGCTAAAGCAGACAGTAAAAGGGGGTTGGATACTGTGAACACACAGACACAAAATTGATCAAGGCTCTGCTGTCTGTGTGTATTTACTGCTACTGATGCTGCTGGTGTGTCAGTTTTGTTCTTCTATTGTGTTAGAAATATTGAAAAAAAGATAAAAACATGAAGAGTTGTAGAAAAATCAATGGTAAAATAATTCTTGTTCGATGTATGCGTTTTTTGTCTGTTTTTAGTGAATTTATTTATCCTAAATATATATTTGTATAATTTATCCGTGCGTAAATAATCAGGCCATTTTTTATGAGTAAACTGCTTGTCAAAAGTAAGGATTAGAATAAGGCTATATAAAGAACTCAAACAATTGGGAAGCAAAAGATCCGAGAGGAATACTTTCACGTATATCATTGGAACAGATAATTTTTTCCTTTAGATGTGTCCAATATCTCTACAACTCACTTTGTCTGTTCCCTGTTAAGTGACGTCGTTTATTCTTTTTTCAATCAATTCTTGTGATAAATATAAAATTATGTCATCAGTCTTCACAAACAAGGGATTATAGATAAAAATTTAGTCTCCATCATTTATAGTTTCTCAACCAGCGGTTCCCCTTTATCTGTTTACTTGTCAATGGTCATCCAATGTCAGTGGTTTACCTTTCACAGATCCCCTCCCCTTATCCATAATCTCATTTTCAGGGGTTCCCCCATCTCAGAAGTAAGTGGACACATCATTAGAATTCTGTTCTTGACTCTCATTCGTAAAAGGGGTTATAAAGCTTTGTGTGATTCATGGAGAAAGTGGAAGCTCCTCTGGGACCAGCCAAAAGGTGAAGGTTACTCTTAAAACCAATAAGCATATATTCGCTTCGTTTTTCAAACAGCTTTTCCCAATTTAAGCAATCGTCAAACAAAATTATCAACATCAGCATAAACATAGGTTTCTTCAGTTTCTAAGTGGGCCCACCTGACTGGCTGGCGATGGAATATTTACTTATTATCATGTTTAAAGAAACATTTTTCAACTGCCCCTCAGTAGGTTTTTAGAAAGGTCAATTCACAATGTAAGTTGTAGCTAAGTCATTCAATTTAGAAGCTAAACTAAGCTCAATTGTGCATGGCAAGGTCGGCGAAAATGTAGACCTTTCTTAATACATTTACTTATATCGCCGAGAGGAATTATTTTTTCTCCCTCGAAAAGGTGAGAAGCTTAAAAGTTTCTCGTGATTGATTGAAAAGGTTGGAACTGTTCTACAATGAACAAGAAAGAAAGCCTGAAGATGGAACTTACATTGTACATAAAAAATCTCTACCAACATTGAAAACTTCCCTGAAGCCGGCAACTTACAGGTCACCGATTTCAACATTTGTTTGAGTGATCGCACCCAATACAGCCTGTTGCCAAAAGACATTGGTTATGTGATGGTTTCTGTTGAGTGACCAACCAGACGTGTTTATTTTGATTTTTCTCTGGTTTCAAAGATTCTCTCTGTGCTTTGTCCCTGTCCATTTTGAGAAACCATCAACCAAATCTGTCATCAAAACTGACAACATAGTGCAACCTGCACCAATTTTAAACAACTACTCCTTATAATGTATAAAAAACAGTTCCCCACCCCCCAAATCACCCAAAGGTAGGTTTTTAATGGGAGGGGATCAATCTATAATACAGGTTTATGCTAATTTATCTCTTTTAATTGATCACCCCCAAAACGAAATGCTGCCAAAAGACATTGATCATGTGCCTTTTGTGTTACTAACCAAATATGTTTTCCATGTCCTTCTCCTTCATTGGAGGTGCCGATGGCCATGCAGTAACCAGCACCGAAAATGAAATAGGCGAGAAGATCTGTGTTTGCTAAAGCACTTGGGGAAGGCATGAACCCATTTCCTATTTCCACGATGAAGTGAGAGACGCTACTTTTAGTTATTTGTCGACACCAAGTCTATTCCGATGTATCTTAAACTTGGAAGAACTTGGCTGTGTAGTTGGAGACTGAAGAGCGCGGAGTGAATCGGTGATATATTATGACAAAGCAGAGATGGATTTGTCATACCCAGCGTAAGGGCAATATACTAGATTTTTAGATTTTTCCTTCTTCGTTTTTCTTTCTTTTCTCTCTCCTCCATCTTCTTCCATCTTTTTTTCTTCTTCATTTTATTTTTAAATAGTCGTAACGTGCGATACCGTGCAATTTGTTCCTTCATTTTCGATCATTACGCCTATAATTCTTGGCACGTATAGTCAACGTATTCGTTTGCCATTTTGAGCGGTATTTTTTTAATTTGTTTGAATTTTTTTCTCCACACGCTGTATATTCAAGCATTTTCTGACGGGTCACCCTCTCATGTGTGTCAGTCAGTAGAAGCTTTCAAGGATTTATTCTTGAAAACAAATTCAAAACTTTTTTCTCTTTCTCTTTTATGTTCCACAATGCATTGGCTAATTGCATCAACTTTTTCAATTCTTTTTTACGACTAAAAGAATTTTCTTTCCCTTTATCCTCCGCCTTCTACCTTCTTTCACATCTTCATTTTTCTCAGCTTTTCTCGCAAACCTTCTTACTTTCTTTTTTTTTTCTTGTTCGTTTCCTTCCCTTTCTCCTCTTCCTAATTAACCATTCTCTTTCCTTTCTTTCACCTTTTTAATTCCAACAGACTCCAAGTTTTCATGTCGATTTTGATGACTGTTTTGGTAGAGCTCTGCGTGTCTGATTCTGAATGCCAGGAGAAAGGTGATAAAATAGAGAATGTTTGATACAAACATTGTCTGCCTACATCTTTCAAAAGTAGGATCGAGCAGTTTATTATCTATCGCAACCAAGATGCAAAAACAAGCCTTATTCACCACGAAATATTTTCATCTTTCCGAGGTGTGAGAAATCCTCGAAGTTACGGAAGACTCTGTTGCATCGGAAAAAATCCATCAACTGCTATTTCTTCATATATCGTCTTTGACCCGTGATTACACCTTTCTTTTTTCTATTGCCATGGACATAGCAAACTATGGTCAACCAATAACCTTCGTTATCTAACTGAACTAACCGATGCTACCGTCTCAACAGATTTAAAAACTGGTGCAACAACCACATTGGAGATATAAAAAAAACACTAAGATCGAAATCAAGAACACAGAACTTGAGAAAGTAGATCACTACATCTACCTAGGACAACGAATCTCCATGAGACCCTCAAAAGAAGAAGAAATCAAGCGAAGAATCACACTAGGATGGCAATCCTTTGGCAGAGCAAGCTCAACCTTCAAAAATAATAAGATCCCATTAATCCTAAAGAGAAGGATGTATAACCAATCCATCCTCCCAATAGTCACTTATGGAGCTGAAACATGAAACCTAACCAAGAGACAGATCCGCAAACTGAGAACCATGCAACGTACACATGAAAGAATTATGCTGTGCCCACAAGAGAGACCGCAAGACAGCACAGTACATCTGAGAAAAGACGAGAGTCAGGGACATCATAGAATCCATTAAAAATCTCAAATGGCGGTGGGCTGGCCATGTTGCACGAAAGGCGGACAGCTGATGGACATCACGACTCACAACATGGATGTCCCGTGATCACATGCGCAACCGAGGCCGGTAGAATATTAGATGGAGAGACGAACTAGACAAGTTCAGAAAGTACTGGCTCTATGACGCACATGATAGAGAATTGTAGCAAATCCTGGGAAGGTCTATGTCCAACGACAGTCGTTAAAAGACTGATGATGATGATGATGATGAAGATGAACCACGTCGATTAAGGTTGATTACAGGTGAACAGCTTTGTTTTGTTATATCTGTGCGCTTAGAATAGAGGGGGAGTAGTGGTCTTGATCTACTTACTCTTCTTGACCATACCGAAAGCCTCTGGGGGGAATTAGTTTTCAATACGTTTTAAAATCACATTTGCTGTCATTGAATCAATCTTTTCGGGGCTCAAACATATCCTGTGATCCCACATTAAAAACTCTCACTTCAATAGATATATCGATTCTCTGTTCTCTATCCTCTTTCTCACAAACAGCTTGAATCTCTCGGTTACCATGATCCGTCTTGAAACTGTTGACCAACATTACTAACATTCCCACTGAAACAACTTGCTTTGTTCCCCTTTTCTTCACATCAAATCATTATATACATATCGCTATAATCATGAATTTGGTTACACAGCGTGAATATTTTGATTGAAATACGTACCGGAACTTCTCCAGAACGAGTTTCCCTCAGGCATGTCCATTTTGACAGGGGAGATAACTGCGCAACGGAATGAAGAATCCTGACTATTGATTTGCTAATTATTAAGAAGATTATACTTTCTTGAGTCTTGTTTTCTAACTGTCTGTACTGTGAACACCTTGCTTTTCATATCTATGGGAGAGCTTAAGAAAAAAGCCCCAACAAGGGATTTGATATAAGTAAGAACAGAAAAACTAAAACATACATTATATCCTACTTTATATATTATCTGTGACAACAGATTCTTGGCGGTTTTATATCTGGTATAATATTCTTTTATTTTTCTCTCAATGCACAAAAAATCTGTGTTTAAATCTGGTTTATGCGTCTCACTGATGCTTGCAATGGCAGATGATTAGCAACAAAGTCTTTCAGATCATTGCCGAAGTAATGATTTCGATTCTCACCGGGTGCACCAATATTAGTCCCATCTGCCAGCCGTAGATAAAAGTAGTTTTGCTTGTTTGAAAATCTATTAAGCTGATATCATTGCATCTCTTCCTTAGTGAAGCTTCATGCATCTAATCTCGTTCAATTACTGGCCTTATCCTTTCGCTTATATCTACAATTCTATCCGTCTATGTATATGTATATGTATTCATATATATATATATATATATATATATATATATATATATATATATATATATATATATATATATATTTATATATATATATATATATATATATTGATTTATTTATCTTAGTTCAGTCTCTCTCTCTGTGTCTCTCCCTATGTATATATATATATATATATATATATATATATATATATATATATATATATATTTATTTATATAAGTTTGCTCTATCGATCTATATTGTGTGTTCCAATGAATCCTCGCTTTTCATATCATTACAAACTCTTACCAATAACCTCTGTCAGTGAATTTGGTATTAGTAGAAACATAAAACTCAAACATACACCATATCCGACCTTTTATGTTATCAGTGACAAAAATAGATTTGGTGGTTTTTGGTACCATATATTATCTTTTTGGTATTTTTACATGTACTCATAGTACGTGTTCAATTTTGGTTGATGCGTATAACAGATTCTGACGAAGACCAATGATAAGCGAGCAGTCTTTCAGATCACTGTTGAAGAAATGAGTTCGAATCGCACTGGGTTTGTTCCAATCTATCTATTTATCTATCTATCTATTTATCTATCTATCAAAACAAATTTGTCTAAATTTTTCCATCTATCTATCCCAGTTTATTCGAATCTATCTATCTATCTATTGATATATTCCTGTTTGTTCAAATCTATGTATGTATGTATGTATGTATGTATGTATGTATGTATGTATGTATCTATGTATGTATCTATCTATCTATCTATCTATCTATCGTATTGTGTATTGATATCTACACAAAAACTTAGTAATAAGCCCTAACAAGAAATTTGATATGATTAAAAGAGGGAAAACATAAAACATGCCCTGTGTCCTGCTCTCTATGTTGTCTATGTCAAGAAAATATTTGGCAGTTTTATCTTTGTACATTAAATTTCAGCTCTTTATGTGCGAAATTTCAGTGTTCATTTTTGGTTAATGTGTCTGCGAGATTCTGAAAAAGAGCGATCATTAGCACACAAGTTTTGTAGATCATTGCTGAAGTAATGAGCTTGATTCTCACTGAGTGTACCAACACTGGTGCCATCTGCCAACCGTAAATAAGAAGTAGGTTTGTCGGAATATCTCTCAAGCTGTTATCAGTGCATCTATTCATCAATGAAGCTTCATGTATCTGATCTGAACTTCGATTCTCACAGGGTGCACCAACATTATTACAAGCTCTTGTGAGTGCATACATTCCATAATGTAGCTTGATGTGTCTGACCTGGGCCAATAAGTAGCTATGACTTCGTTTCTCACTGGGTGCATCAACATTGTTACAAACTCTCATTAGTGCTTTCATTTCTTAATGAAGCTTAATGTATCTGATCTGGACCAATAAGTAGCGACGACTTCGATTCTCATTGGGTGCATCAACATTGTTACACGCTCTTGTTAGCGCATTCGTTTTTTAATGAAGCTTAATGTACCTGGTTCTGGCTCATAACTTGGCGAACCATATAATTTCAGATAAGTAACATCCAGCCAGATCAATTTGAACACTGAAAGAAACCCATGGTGACAATTTTAGTGTCAATTTTAGTTGACTGTTTCTGACAAGAGACCTCATATTAAAGAAAAATAAAAGCTGTGGGGGATAAAAGATATAAATAAATAAGTTAAAATATCACTTATTCAATTCCTATCATTTTTTTTCTATAATATTTTTATCTAATTTATTGGGATAGAATGAGTCATATTTCTATCTGTTTTATAGGAACAAGATTAGTGATATTTCTATGTAATTTTTAGTATTAGAATAAATAATATTTTTATCTTATGAATAGAAATAGAACAAAAATATTTCTATCTAATTTATATAGATAAAACAAGAAATATTTTTGAGTGATAAAGTAATATTTAAAAAAAATACACGCTGAAGATTAAGGTCAAATTTGATATAATGATAATATTTTAGATATTTCCCTAGAATTTAGATATGTGCTTGGAGAATCCAGATGATTTAAATGTTTTAAAATGTTTTTTAATCAATTCTAGCTGTAGATTTGGGAATGAACTTGGCAGCACTGCCCTTGTTAGATCTTAAGAAAAGAATGAACTTTCTAAGTTTTTTTTCACATTGTGACTCCCATGTCGGCTTTTTTTTCGTTAGAACATAGCAGAAATAGTCCACATTGCAATATTTATAAAAACAATTATTTCCAAATAAATCAACAAATATGTACAACGTAGTATGTATAATAAGTAGTATATACCAAAATATGTTTAAATGAAAATATTTAGATAGGTTAAACGAATTTGAAGTATCTCAAAACGGCGATCACTACACAAGATCTTACATTCAGTACACTCGTATCTACTCTCTCTCGTCTGTGAATATTCTTCCTTATGGGATTTTGCCATATTCTAAAAGAACGATACACTCTCGTAAGATGTGTTGTCACGTCCCTGGTTAAATGAGTTATCCGGTCCGTGATGCTGGACTGATGATTTGCCATGGTATGTAGCACTGGACTGACGACTTGCTGGGACGAGTTATCTGGTCCATGACACTGGAATGAAAACTTAATAAGTCGAGTTATATAATACGAAGCCCTGGACTGATTCGCAAAGACGAGTCTTGTTGTTAGTTTTGAAGGCAGTTTGAGTTCACGGTTTCTAGAAATATCTCTCAATCTGAGAAAATTCCTACGTCAATCCTCAAACGGAATCGATTCTTTCTCAGCCAGGGATCCATTCGTTCAGAGAATTTCATCAAAATTAATTCAGAACTTTTGGAGATATTGTGTGAACAAACTAACAGACACAAGTGAATAAATATACCTCTCCCAACTTGGCAGAAGTAAGCAAAAGGTCTCCCATCAAATTTGGAACTGGAGTTGTTCATTAATGGCAGTTGACAAAAAACAAAAAACAAAAAACAAAAAAACAAAAACAAAAACAAAAACAGAACGTCTGGTTAGTTACCTAATAGAAACTCTCATATTACCAATGCCTTGGTAGCTCTCTGTGTTAGAGATGATCAATTAAAAAGATTGGAAAAATAAATGATGATCAATGAATGAGTTACTGCTTACGCCTCTCTTTGGAGCAGTGATCACTAAAAGAATCTGGATTTCCAATGATCCAAACTAACATTGCAAGTTAAACCCCCCTGGAAACCTATTCAGGGAAAAGCATTTTCCGGAAACAAAATTACTTTTTTTCTTAAACACAAAGAGTAAATATTTAACTTTTCATTCCTCCTGTTCCTCTTGTGAAATCTTTACGTGCGATACAAACATAGCTAGCCAGCCAGCCTAACTTGAAAAAACTGAAGAAACCTATGTTGACAGTTTTGGTTGACGGGTTCTAACAAACACGGAATCCTAACCGAAACAGACAAACGAAAAAAAATAGAGAAGTGTTTTGAATAACTGTCAACAATTCTGAGGAAATTATGCCATTTTATCAAACTTTCGAGATAATGGTGATTCAAGCGTTTTGGTCTGCAAATCATAAGATAATTTGGCGTGGCAACTTTGAAATTCTAGTATTCACTTTCAGATTTATCAATTGACTGTATAATAAACTTATGTTAAAAGCTTCTTTTCTGAAAATCAAACAGTAGCCCGAGAGAAATAATAATAATAATAATAATAATAATAATAATAATAATAATAATAATAATAATAATAATAATACTGATTATTATTATTATCATCATTATCATTATCATTATCATTATTATTATTATTATCATTATTATTATTAGCAGCAGCAGCAACAGCAGCAGCAATTTCACACTAGTTGCTTGGTGGTTCCTGCTGGAGACTGAGTGACAGCAAATCTCCAGCACCCCACCTCAACACTCTCATAGTCCACTGCAGTACTGTAGATTACTATTTCATACCAGTTGCCCTGTGGTTATCACTGAAGGCTGAGTGACATTGACTCCTCAGGTCTTCAGCCCTTCTCTCATCTCACCCACACCTCAGCGCTGTGATTTGTACTTCCACCACCATTTTGGTGTTCCCACCTCTGTTAGGCCACTGCTAACAGCTAGGATCGTATATTTTAAATTTCTATCATTTTCCTCAATATCCATGTACTTCCTAGCAGTGCTATGGTCTGCACAGTCTCAAACCTTTCTATTATTCCTAGATCCTTAAATCCTGATTTCAGTGTCCTCGGTACAGTTGTGAGTGCGCATATAATTACTGGTACTGCCATGACTTTCAAGTTTCACATTTTCTCCAGTTCTCTTGCCAGTTCTTGGTATTTTTCCAGTTTTTCACTCTCTTTCCTCTTTACTCTATGGTCTGCAGGTACGGCCACATCTATCATTTGGCAGGTTTTCCTCTTCTTGTCCACGATTACTAGGTCCAGTCTTCTCACCGGGAGGGGGTGGTCGTAATTATTATTATTATTATTATTATTATTATTATTATTATTATTATTATTATTATTATTATTATTATTATTATTATTATGTACTTTCACGCCAGTGGTTACCGCTGAGGGCCGAGTGACAGTAAGTCTCCTCAGGTCCTCAGCTCTCCTCTCATCTTTCCGTCGCCTATCACAACAGTGCTGTTGTTCGTACCTCCATCAGATGATGATAATAATAATAATAATAATGATAATCCTGAGGAGACTTATTGTCACTCAGCCTTCAGCGATAACCACTGGGCAACCGGTGTGAAACTGTAAATCGCAGTATTACTGCGACCCATGAGTATTAGGAGAGAAGGGCTGGAGACTTGAGGAGACTTGCTGTCACTCAAACTCCAGCGGTTACCATCAGGCAACTGGTGTGAGATTCCAAATAATAATGATAATAATAATAGGAAAGTGATAGAGATATAAAGACTGCAACATCAATTGTTAACAGTGACCTAACAAAGAAAGGGAAATGAAAGCGGAAATGTCAACCACAGCACTGGCATGATAGGCGAAAGAGAGAAAAGATGTTGGCTGAAGACCTGAGGAGACTTATTGTCACTCAGCTTTCAGCAATGACCACTGGACAACCGGTGTGAAACTGTAAACTGCTGTATTACTGTGGCCTATGAGAACTAGAATGGAAGGGCTTGAGACTTGAGGAGACTTGCTGGCACTCAAACTCCAGGCAACTGGTGTGAGATTGCGAATAATTATAATCATTATTATGATGTTAACGACAACATCAATAACAATGACAATGATGTTGATAGTAATGATGATGATAGTAACAACAACGCCAACAACAGTAACATATAATTATAATGATAATAGTGATAATAATAATAATGATAATGATAATAATATTAATAATGATATTAGTAATAATGTTAATGATGATGCTGAAGATGCTGTTGTCGTTGTTACTGTTGTAGTAGAATACAAAGAAACCGAAGCATCTATGAGATATAGAGATTTGTTCTCAGACACTGCGCGTATCCTCTGCAAAGCAATGTCCATGTAAATATTTCCTGTTATGTAACTCTGCACTGTCTCTTGTGTAGCGTTCTGCGTTAGCCCCATATTGACTTCCCTTTTGTATATATGAAATAGGAAAAATGCCGGTGCCTACTTAGTCATAACATCATTGCCCGCTTTAAGTTTCAAGCCGAAACTCAGATGTTCAGCGAATACCACTAGACGTCAAAAGTATAGAATAATGAAAAAATGATAATAAGAAGAACAGCGACAGCAAAACTACACACTATCACCGTCAATAATTGAAAAACTATACCGTTAAATTTAGAAGTCATGTCACAAAATTCAATCGAACAGTAGATATGGCCACGATAAATCCTGTTTATGACGCCAGAGACTCTCCATGTTAAAGATGTTATTAATAGACACGTTAGAATAAGGCCCCAAAGGCTTCTGTTGAGTGTTTATTAATTGGTTCTGCAGTCTCTCTCTCTCTCTCTATATATATATATATATACATATACACACATACACACACACACACACATATATATATATATATATATATATATATATATATATAATAGTTGTTTATCATCATACACTGGTCATCCACAAAGCTGAAATGCACATACACAATCATATTACACGTACTCATCACATGCACACTCATATCACTCACGCACACACACACAGAGGCGTGCATACGCACATAAACATGTGCACACCTATCTCTCTCACGCACATACGCACAGGCACTCACATACGCAAACCCAGAGAGAACAGATCGAGATATAGTGAGAGACAGTCAATTTGCGATTGGTCGGACTTTTTCTGAGTCGTTGGAATAAAGCTTCTTAACGTAATTTCTACAGAATGTATGCCGTTAGCATAAAATTCTTGTCAAACTGCAGTCCTAGTCGGACACTGGATTTAGAAGTAGCAGCAGAAATACCCAAGGGCTTATTCCTTTCTAATAAATACATTGAGATATATATATATATATATATATATATATATATATATATATATATAGTAAAATGTGGATTTGCTAAACAAACTAGCTCATGTTTCTGCCCTCTCTGGGCCTAAGCAGGTGAATTCGCCTGCTGAGGCCCGGAGAGGGCAGAAACATGAGCTAGTTTGTGTAGCGAATCCACATTCTACTATTTATTTCTATTGGTTTCTTCAATTGGTCCGATTACTCTACCCTATTTGTATGTATCACAGGTACAGACTGTGCCGTTGGTGCTAGAGGACTGATGTGTCTAATATTTCATACTCATTATGTCTGAAAAAAAAAGTTTTTTGTTTTTTTTGAAAATCACCCAATAGGTTTTTAATGGGGATGGGGGAGTCAATATGCATGTAAGTTTATGATCAATTGGCTCCTTGTTTATGATCATTTGAAATTCAAAAACATTTTTTTAGAAAATTCAGACTTTTTATTGATCATTGCCGAATAAAAGACGAGAGAAGCAACTTATTGATTGATCGCCACTGTCTGATTCGCCCCTACACGATATACTGCCATAAAGATATTTGTCACGGGAGAGTTTCTACTGAGTGACTAACCAGACCAGTTCTCATAATCTTCTATTCTTCATATACTAGCTGAAGTAGCCAGCGTTGCCCGTTAAAGCACACTCTGTAAATCTGACAATACTGGGATGCAAATAATATTCTATTCAGATTTCATGAAAACTGTGGGGAGGCATGCGTACCCAATCTTAAAACTTTAGAGAATAAATTTACTGAAAATGAGAATTCGATTGATCATTTCTGGCGTTTTTAGTTTGCTTGTCAAATTGCATCATCAGATTAAATTTGTGGCCATGTTTTACAACTGCGTTTGAGTTTAAATTAGGGTTATAGATGGAGCTGATGTTTTGCTATGAGAAAAATAATGTTTTATCATCGGTTTAGGGTTAAATTTGTTGAAAGGTTCTGCTAAACCGAGAGAAAGAGAAATTGACATTCATGGTCTCCTATGAAGAATAGCAAGTAACGTAATTGTATTTAGAACAACCGCTTATAAAACCTCCAAATATTTGCTGATAAAAACTAACACATTTCTGGAAAATTTAAAAATGGTTTTGAATGAATCATGGAAAAAAAAAACAACTAGATTATTCTGATTCAAAATATACGTATAGTTTAATCTTATGTATCCAACCCAAATAAATTTGTTGTCTGAGAGTGCGAACGGAGACCCCATACAAATCAACGATTCCTTTTTTTTTTCGCGAAGTTCAGGCTACGTACTATACTTGTTATGAAACCAGATGGTTTTGGCATGCCTTTGTTTTTATTCTGTGATGCGCAGTTCTCGACATTTTTTAGCCAAAACACGCATGTGCACACATACATATATGCTGATACTTTATTGGAACACTGCAATCACAATGCTATTACATAAGATCAAAGTGATCATGAACCAAATCACCAGATGGGAACCAATCAGAACTGGCTAGACCCAGAAAAAACTACTCAACCTTTGGCCGTCTTCATTCAGTCAATCAACTGATAATGACAGCAGCAGAATATAAAGCTACGTGCTATATCATTTGTCGACCTCAAGAAAGTTTTCGATTTAGTGGAAATCCCTAACGTCATCGATGCTATCATACAACAGGGCGTAGACCCTGTATTTGTCATCGTCTTGCAACATATATACCGACGCAGCAGTTCATCTATTAAGCTACATAAAGACTCTGAGCGCTTTTAGAAAAGTTGTGAGACAAAGTGATACCAGCTCACCTAAACTATTCACAGCCTGACTCGGAAAAATCTTTCACACCTAGATGGGAAAATAAAGGTCTCAGAGTAGACGGCGAATATCTATGTAACCTTAGACTTGCTGATGACATTGTCCTCATGCAGAGATACCTTCACGATCTCCAAGTGATGTTGGACGAAATTAACAAAGAGAGCAAGAAAACTGGTCTTCACACGAACTTCAGTAAAAAAAAAAAGTCATGTACAACAAACATATTGAGGTTATGGACGCAGCAATCCAAATCGAAAATGCAGACCTTAAGAAAGTAGACCACTACATCTACCTAGAACAACGAATCTCCGGGAAATCCTTAAAAAAAAAAAGAAATCGAGCTCAGAATCACTTTAAAAGAGCAAGCTTTCAGTAGCGCGAACCAAATTAAAAAAAAAATAGTTTTAAAAGAAAGGGTCTATAACCAATACATCCTCCCGATAGTCACCTATGGAGTTGGAACATGGAACCAGCCTAAAAATTGCCCCTCAAACTGAGAACCATGCATATGAGAGAATAATGCTCAATATTAAATGGAGAGGTCACAAAACTATACAGTATATTTGCAAAAAAAAAAAACAAAACAAAAAAAAACAAAGACAAAAAAACAGAAGTCTTGAACATCATAGTATCCTGAGAAAACTCAAACGGCAATGGGTTGGTCATGCTGCAAGAATGTCAGATAACCGATGGACATCATATCATGGATACCCCGAGATCATATGCAAAACTGTGACTGGCAAAATATAAGATGGTGTGACGAAATAGTCATGTTCAGTAACAGGCGTAAAAAGACTTCAGCTGCTTCTGAATATAGATACCAGACAAAAGTTGCAAGAATTATTGTACAGTCGGAATAGAAGTAGAAATTGAGTTTGATTCTACAGCAGACTTGTCTCTATTAATATTTTCATTCCATTTAAACTAATCTAATTGTTAATCCTATTTGCTTTGAGTCTGGACGGATTAGTTGATTTCCTTTACATATTTTTATTTCACAGCTTTATAGAACGAATCTTTGTCTCCCTTATCACCGTGTCTTCAAATGAAGGCATAATTAAGTAAGAAAATTAAAGGAGGAAACCAACAGAATCCTAGTTTTTGTGCGTAAGATGCAGATAAGCCGTGCGACTTGAAATGAAGTAAAGCTAATAGGAATTACCCCCCCCCATACCCCCCTTAAAAACTGCATAAAGTAGAGAGTAATTTCATTTAATAGATTAAATTGTGCAATATTTTCTCCTTTGATTCTTTTTTTAAATTTCCGTTCTTATTGAGTGGGTGAATGTGTGAAACGTTTGTTGGCTTGCATGGAGATAGAGTATTTTTTCGATTGCTAAAAATACATATCCCACCAAATTACATGGGGGGATAATCCTGTGAGATTTAAATTTAATTTGTGACGTATACAAGTATAAGACCTTCATATACGGAGTAATAATGCAGAGAAAGGGATGAGCACATAAATAATTCCTTGATCAATCGCTGTATGCATTCATCTCAGGCTATTCGTCATTTATCCATCTCAATTTGTTCCTATCTATCTATCTCTTGCAATATCTATCTACCTATTTATCTATCTGTCTATTCCAGTTTCTTCTTATCTATCTATCTATCTATCTATCTATCTATCTATCTATCTCTTGCAATATCTATTTATCTATCTATCTATTCCGGTTTCTTCTTATCTATCTATCTATCTATCTATCTATCTATCTATCTATCTATCTATCTATCTATCTATCGATCGATCTCTTGCAGTATCTATTTATCTATCGATCTATCCCAGTTTGTTCCTATCTATCTATCTGGTAGTATTTATCTATCGATCTATTTATCTCCATCTCTCTTCATATCTATCTCAGTTTGATCCTATTTATTTAACCATCTATGTATGTATGTATGCATGTATGTACGTACGTACGTACGTACGTATGTATGTACGTACGTATTTATGTATGTATGTATGTATGTATCTATGTTCATATCTGTCTATCTCTCTCCGTTGATATCTTTCTATCTATCTATCTCATTTTGTTAGTGAATCTATTTCAGTTTGTTCCTTTCTATCTATCTATCTATCTATCTACCCCTGTTGATATCTTAATGAATATAGATAGACATGTATATATTCACATCCATCTTTCTGTCTATTTATCAATCTCAGTTGAACTTATCTCTCTTTCTCTCTCTCTCTCTCTCTCTATCAATCTATCTCAGTCTGCTCATATCTAGCTATCTATCTCTGTTTCCATCTATCTATCTCAGTCTGATCATATCTATTTATCTCTGTTTATATCTATCTATCTATCTATCTATCTATCTATCTATCTATCTATCTATCTATCTATCTCAGTCTGTTCATACCTATCTGTTTATATCTATCTATTTATATCAGTTCGTTCCTATCTCTCTATGTTTTTTTAATGTTAAAATGAAATACATGCACACTCGTATGCACGCCTATTTTAGATTAATCGCTAGTTCAAGAAATAAACCTAAGAAATAAAAACTCCACCCACTTTTCCCCTATTTCGTGGATAGCCCAGTATACAGCGCAGTAAATTAAACATGTCTTCTGCTGTGTCTCTTTGCATTAAAGTGAACGTGTTTTCTTACATAAGAGAAAGTAGGCCTCTTCATAGAAAGCAAAGCGGAAAAATGAGAGATTAGAAAGGAAGAAATTATCCCTATACATTTATTATGTAAAATTGCATGTTAAAATTTCATTTATCGGCTGCTCTTGCCTATTTCTGAACGTTTTTATCTTAGATTCTCTTATCAACTATTTGCCAGGAAGAAAATCTACTAAACAAAATGGCCGTCTATTGTAAATGTAAAAAAAGAAAACCTACGTAGTTATATTTATTCTAGGATTGCTCAATATGCTAATGGTTTGAAAACTATTACATATTTTCACTTATCCTGCCACTTTTATTTGCTATTGATCTCTTTGAATGTTATCTTTAGTATGATTTGCATTTTTACATCCGTTGCTTGGATTGTAACCGCTTGAGACTGAGTGACAGCAAGTTTCCTCGGGTCTCCAGCCCTCCTTCCATATTGTTCTCACCTATCACAACAGTATTATGGCTTGTACTGTGTCCATCATGCTTTTTACTCGACCGGTAAGTCATTGCTACCAGATGGGGATCGTAGGTCACATATTTCCAGTTCTCTCTTCAGTATTCGTGCTGTCCTCAGTAGTGCTATGGTCTGTATCGTCGCAATCCTTCCTCTTATCCTTAGTGTCTCCAGTATGGATCCAAGTGCCTCTACTATTACTGGTACTACCCTGACTGATCATCATCATCTCTGTTCTTTGCACTCTCTAAAGTTGTTTCTAACAACTTATTGCAGTCTTTTTCCCCTTTACGTTAGTATACAGCAGATAATATTCTTTTCAACATTCGGGCCAGCGCTTGTAAGCATCACCCTCTGGATTTCACAGAGAGAAGGGTCACCAGAGATTTACGCGAGATTTCCCGAATCGTCTGACAATAACGGAGGGCAGTTTTCGTTTTCAAGTGCCATATATTCTGTATCTCGATTCCAAAGTCCCTGTACTTGCCCCTTACTATTATATTTCTATTGGAAAGCACACCCATGTCAATTAACAGGCAAGTTCTTCTCTGGTGGTCCTTGACTATCTATTCGCTTTGATGGGTCTGTAGATATTTATAATATCATGGCGTCCTGTTCTTCAGTTGCTGGGTCTAATTAGTGTTCATATCAGTTATTTTCCGTCGGTACTCCTTTGTGCTTGCAGACTTTCCCATGTAAATATTGACCCACTCTATCATGTCTGGACTAGTATCCTGTAGGTTTTAAAACAGATCAACCAGAGTTGGGCAGTTGTATATTTCTCAGCGGCTGTTCTAGATCACAAATTAACATATCCTACCACCGCTATCTTTGCAATTCTTTATTTTGATCTCGAAACCCTCCAGTCCATGTTGCGTGTCGATTTTACGTCTCTTTATCGTTCTAGATATTTCCCAAGAAGTCTTCCACTTGATTTTCGGATGCAATGTCTTTTCCTATCCTGTTTTTTTTGTCCATCTCGGTAGAATTTCCTTTTATCAATTCGGAATATTTTATTTTTGTCTGTAAAAAAATCGTCCTCTTTTCATATCTCTTTATTTTTGGGGCTTTTAACTGTACTTTCTGTTCAATGTCTATTTGATAGGTTGTATGTAGTTCGGGGCTTTCAATTAATGTTGCTTCTTCTTTTTCCTGGCTTTCTTTACTGTTAGCATTTCCTGGGCTTGTAAGCTTACCCATTATCGAAATTTCTCCTCTCATGGTTTTCCGCATTGGCTCCTTTTTATAGTGTGTGTTTTTTATGTTTCCTGTTTTTTTTCATACACTTAGATTCCATCACTTTTGCTGATGTGTATCTTATTACATTTACTTAGATACGGCGCCGGATTCTCAAGGATGTCTTTATCTTCGCTTGTCTCTTCCTGTGATTGCTCATAGTTGCCTCTCTTTTAGTGATTCTCTGTCCTCCATCTAAATACATTTTACTTTTTTGAGCCCTCACAATATTTTTTTCGTTTGGTGCATCTCATCAAAATGTTCTATCGCAGATTGTTCACCCTTCCAGTCATTGTAGCCCCTACTCGTTTCTTTGTTGTGGCTTCCTGATCTTTCTAGTGCTAATATACGCGCAGGGTTTTTCACGTATTTGCCTGGGTTCAGCTATAGGAGGTAATGGAGCCTCCTGTTTGTACTGCAGAGTTATTGTTCGAGCCTGGCATTTGTATGTACTTCCTGTAATCGCACTGCCCTCTGGTTGTAGATGTGATTCTATTCTGAACTCTTGTTTGGTTCATCCTCTTCTGTGTCTTCAAGTCTCTTATTCATTACTATGTCCCTTTTCGTATTCGCGATCTTGATCTTTATCCAGGTTCCGGAGATTTCCTATGACCCGTTCTTTCCATAATTATAGGTATTATTTGTGTGTGCAAACGCCTGATGATTTTTCAACCAGATGCTAAAATGTCTACATCTTTACTCTTCATGTTTACTTTTTATGCGGTTTATTTTTATCATCATCAATAATGATTTATTATTCATTCATTCATTCATTCATCATCATCATCATCATCATCATTATTATTATTATCATTATTATTATTATTATTATCATCATTTATTATGCATTATTACTCATTATTTATTTTTCATTATTATCAATTACTTACTATTTATCATCTACTGTTATTTATTGTTTATTACTATTTATTATCTAATATCTATCATTATTCTTTATAATTTTTTATTAATTGTTTACTATCATTTATTATTTATTGTTTATTACTATTTATCATTTATTTAAGATTTATTAAATATTATCATTCATTATTTACTATTATTTAAATTTTATCTATATTAATATACACTATTATTTATCAATTATTGTTTATCATTATTTATTATCATTATTATCATTTTTTATCGTTTCATATTTGTTATGATTTATTTTTTTTATTTATCTATCCATTTTTCATTATTTACTATTTATCATTATTTATCGTCCAATACTATATATTTATTATAATTATCATCATCTATCATTATTATTTGCCATCATCATAATTGTTAATACTTTTAAATAATTTCGATTGTGTTTCTATCATTGCTAATAGTATTTCGTACAAAAGAATTAGAGTAAGATGAGCTATCAGATGTAAGGCACTATCACCCAGGAAAATCTTGACATAGACATGCTAAATTAAACTTATATCAGCCGTAATCTATCTATATATTTATCTCTCTCTCTTCCTCTCTCTCTCTCTCTCTCTATATATATATATATATATATATATACATATATATTGTGCAATCCACAGACAGCTGTTCCGATGTTTTACATCTCTTCAGTGTGGCTATAAACTTTCCATTATCCCATCCAGTACCGCGAGATAGGATTGAAACCTTCACTTCAGATCCGGAGGCCGATATCCTGCCTCTGGACTACGGAACTGGACGGTGAGTGAGGGTGAATCTAAGTGATATATTTATTCACACAGAAATTCCTCATCCACCAGTGTGCTCTATTTCTATGGAAGAGCATTGCATAAGCTTACAATGGATGAGTTACCTCACTTGAAGAGTGCTCAACCCTGAATAGAGGAGCATTGACACACACACACACACACACACACACACACACATATATATATATATATATATATATATATATATATATATATATATATATATATATCACTTTAAAGAGGGCTGTTGATTCTATATTAGTTACCACTTGAATAAGACTCAATAGGGGAAGATAACTCAGCAATCCAGCATGCCCTCAGGTGGCAAATAATGAACACTTCAAATAAATAAGGGGTTATGTCTAGACTGCTGTAAACATTTAGGGGCCACTGTATATATCGAATGTGGCACAATCAATCAAAGGCTCATAACTTTATGATCAGGCACGGCCATGATCTCTCTGCAATCCGACACATCCCCTAGCAGGCTGATGGGTAAAGGCCTCATATATATATATTGGGACCCATCGAATATATCGATAAAGCGGTACAAACCTGAATGCTCAGTAGAAGATAGTAGCAATGGCTGAACTAAATTCACCGACACCTTCCCTATTCTTACCTGGCAGCTGAACCTTATAAATATCATGACGTTCCTGTTAGATCATCGTTTATTAAAATTCCAATCACATTGATTCATGTGCGCACGAGCAATGTGCCGCCGAGGACGAGCAGACACTGTCTAAGTTTCACAAAGAATTGAACATTAAATAAATCAAACAAAAGAAAGATCTATAACTACAATGCTCGAGGCATAGGTGAAGACCACACACTAAACCAAATCATAATAGAGTCGGACAGCATCACCTGGCACATCGTAAGTATTAGTGACAACCACAGAAAAGGAGAAAAGCCTTCCACAGCTTAAGGTAAGTCATCAACAATTCTACTATAACGTGATGGGTGATAAATTCAGTGGCTTAGATTTCTCAGTCAGTATTAAGATCGTAGGCAACGTTGTAAGTTTTGATAGTATATCAGACAAAATAGCTTAGTTAGATGAAGCAAAAGACACACTAAAAGTATAAAATTTTACGTGGCAACTTCGAAAAGTTCTGACCAGACATTCAAGAGTTTTATGATGGTATCGCTAAGGCAAGAAGGCAAATTACATACCACTTTTGGAATGCTTTAATGCTAAAATAGGTGGAAATAAATATGAGGAATCATGTGCAGAGTATTATAGAATGGGACGAAGAAACCGGAGAGGAGACATGCTAGTACATTTCTCAAAGAAATACAGAATGAAGCTAACACTTATATTCAATACAAGCAAAACTCAAATTGATTCGGAAGAGCCCAAACGTATTAACGAAAAAAAGGAATTGACTTTATAATAACCGATAGAATCAATGACGTCAGGCGTTGTTGTTATAAATAAAGTCAATAGATCACCAAACAATGGTAGCAATCAGAATTGAATTTAACTTCAAAATAGAGAGGAAAAAAAGGATGATCTTTGAGAGAAAAAAGAATAGAGATTTACCATTGTCTATCAGGAATAGCAAACAGACTTGAGGCTTTGTGGAATTATAAAAAAAATGGCATGAAAAGAGTAAAAATCTGGTAAATTGATAAAAAAATCAGCAGAGGTGGTGGGCGAAATAAATGAAAACAATGACACTAGGAAATACTCACAGAGAACTTTGGAACTAAATGAAAGAAAATATGATTAAACAGACTAAAGATGACGAAACCAAAAGAGCAAAACTAAATAAACAAATAAACAGAAAAAGAAGATCTTGAAACGGGTCCGAACTGCGGACCGTACTGGCAAACAACAGATACTTGCATTAAAAGAAAAAAAAGAGGCAAAATCAAGAAAATATTAAGAATAATTGGCGGATAAAAACCATTTGCGCAACGAAACATGGAAGGCCCCACAGTTATAATATCAGGGAGACGTCTCTCACAAAGGACTTGCGCAACTGTTCAAACAATGTTTGAGTGTCCCTAAACTTCTGTCTATGAATAGTAATCTAACTACACGAGAAAGGAAACAATAAAGACTTTTGCAATTATCACCCTATCACGTTGTTTTCTAACAGTTACAAACTATCCTCGGAAATAATTACAAATAGAACAAACACTTAGGATGAAAACCAACCGTGCGAACAAACAAGCTTTAGAAGTGATCTATTCGATGATAGATCACCTGAACACATTAAACCAACCAATCAAAAAGACATCAGAACACAACAACAAACCCCAGTGATCGGCTCACGTAGACTACAAAAATTCTTTGACTCAATAGAAAACATGGCAGTCTTCAACACTAATCAAAAAAAGATATAAATGTATACGAAAGTAATTGAGAGCATATACGATGGTGAAACTGCAGTAATTAGACTTCATACTAATTGAATGAAGATTGGACAAGGAGTGAGACATGAGGATGTAATATCGCCAAAACTTGAATGAACCTTTCGGATATCAGACTGGGAAAACATGGGAATAATCAGAAACAGAGAATATTTGAACGTATCTAGTACTATGATGATAATGCATTAATATCAGAAACTGTGGGTGATCTACCAAACATGTTAGGTGATCAAAATAGAGAAAGCAAAAAATGGATTTTAAGATAAACAAAAAAAGTCAAAAGTAATGCATAATGACAAAACACAGAAAAAGACGATAGATAGAAGGAAGAGAGGAATATATTTACCTAGATCAGGCGATAAAGCTAGCGAAAGACAACGGAAATGGAAACCGACAGCACATAGCACATTAAGCATCAATTCATGATGGCCTTCAGGAGGGACACGGTCGTTACCCAGTTACTGTTGGCGAAGACCCGGTCTCATGCTTCCTTCATGCCTATCCGGAGGGACACAACCGTCACCGAACAGCTGTTAGCCACAATAAAAAGAGAAAATTAATGAAAAACTAGTAATGTATTGGTACTTTAAGAGCAAACCATCTGAGTGGCGTTATTGCAAACGCATGCACAAAATATGGAGAAAATATTCCAACGTAGAGGCATAAAACCAGCGCCTGGTTGATCAAGTGAAACAAACACTGAAAAATCAAGGGCTCTCAGTGATAGAACTAGAGAAAATCTGCGATGAAAATAGAAACAAAAAAAAACCTGTGGCTTACCCAAAGAGGAACCCTCCCAAGACAACTGAGATAATAAACAACAAAACCAGAATAAATTCAAACAAAATAATAAAAAAAACCCTGATCGAAGTCATATAAGACGTTGACATCCTAACGGAAAAAAGAAAAAAAACAGGTACTGACTCTGACAGAATTGAAGCCTGAAGAGAAGAAGGCAATGACAGCTCTTAGGGGCAAGGACTCAAAAAAAGTAAAAGAATCAACTGAGCATGTCAATTACCTCCTACAGCGTATTGAAACTAACAACGTAACGGAGCTCAACAACCATATCTACGCTGGTGCAAAAATGGCAAGTGACCTTTCTACAAACGAGGAGATATCTCGAATAACAGGAAAAGAAAACTGACCAGAGATATAAGATTAGAAAAACAGATCTCCCAACTATACAGAGATGAAGGGTTACAGAAAATGCATCGCACATGAACAGACCACTCGCAAGACAACAGGAGATAAACAAGATAGGGCAAAAAGGCATGTCTGCTGCAGTGGAAGAAGTACAATAAAGAAGATACGCAAAAGGAGCAAGATTGAAGGGATGTAGAAAAAGGACTGCCCAATGCACAAATAAACACGTCTACCAAAACACTGAAAGAAAATGTTACCAGGACCCGAACTGAGCGAGAAAGTAGAAGATAAGACTAGATGCTACAGAGGAAAAGCGTCTGGAACGATGTATGGAAACCCCCAAAAGAAGCATGAAAGCTCAAGAATGGTTAGATACCGAGAAGGGAACTCCAAGACATAGATGACGGTGAACAAAAAATATCTAATGAAACCACATTGAAACACACTTCCAGAGAATCGCCAATGGAAAGCACCAGGATCTGATGGGATCCACAGGTATTAGTTTAAGAAATCCATCAACTGTGAGAGAGAGAGAGAGAGAGAGAGAGAGAAAGAGAAAAAGAGAGAGAGAGAGAGAGAGAGTAGAGAGAACATATATATTTCCATAGAGAGGATAGGACTATTACAAGACGAACAGAAAGAATGCAGGAGAGGAACCAAAAGAGCGAATGACTTGCTTTACAACGAACAGATGATCCTAAAAGAAGTAAAGAAAAGGAGGAAAAATGTTGCAATAGATGAATCAACTATAAAAGAAAAGCATACGACGTGATCCCACAAAGCTGGATACTCGAATGCTCCATGAAAAAGTGGGAAGTAGACATGACAGCAACAAGAGAAATCTTGGTAGAGGTAAGTATCAAAAGGGTGATTTTTCAGGGAAACTATCAATTCCCACTGCTATTTGTTTTTAACCATGATACCACTCAACAGAAATTTGAAAAAACAAAAACAAAAAACCAAAAACAAAACAGCAAAATGAAGGGAAACGTCAACCACCCCATGAACATGGACGACATAAAACAATTTGCAAAGAAGAAAGAAGAGCTCAAATTATTGTTCGATGAAAGAATACAGCAATGACGTTGAGATTGAGTTTGGAATAGAAAAATGCAGAAAGAAAGGCTCACAGCAGCAGAAGGAACTGAACTAACAGACAACAAAAAGATCAGGGCATTGGCCACACAGAACCGATATTGAATACCTGGGTGTTATCGAATGTGACGCAATAAAACGAGAAGAAATGAAAGTGAAAATAATAAAAAAATATCTCAGAAGGATAAAGAAATATCATAGACCAAGCCAAATAGCAGAAACCTGATAAAAGGAATGAGCACATGGGTAGTATCGGTAGTAAGATACACAGGTTCATTTCTCAAATTGACAAAGGAAGAAATCCGATCAATGGACCGGCGAACGAGAAACACAGATAGACTGTATGTGAAGAGAAAAAGGTGGTAGAGGACTCATTACCATAGAACACTGTATCCAAAAGTCCAACACAGGACTTGAAAAGTATGTGCAACCAAATTGTAAAGACATAATGAAAAGTGCCCAAAGCATCACAACGAACAGACAACAAAAAGTACCTAACGATGGAGCAGCACAGCAAACAAAGAAAGGAGAATGGGAACAGAAAACACAATACAGATAATTCAAAAGACTGAAACAGAATGTTGTAGACGAGGAATCATGGACATGTCTACGCAAAGGAGATCTGAAAAGAGAAACAGAATCGCTCATCATGACAGCCCAGAACAAATGTATCAGGATAAATCATGTCAGGGCAAAAATTGACATAAAGCAAACAGAGAATGCTGCCTATGTAGAGAAAGTGACGAGACCGTAAAGGGACTAACCAGTAAATGTCGTTAGCTAGTCTAGAAAGAGCATAAAAAAACAAAAAAGACAGACACAATAGGGTAGTCACAGTGATACAATGGGAACTGAGGTCCGACTATGCAGGCAAATGGTCTCAGAATAAAGCAAAGACAGCCCTAGAAAAAAGAAGCCACAAATTGCTCTCAGGCTTTAAGATCCAAACTGACCACCCCATCCAAGCAAAAAAAAACGAAACTTGGTGATCATGGACAAGGGAAAGAGAACCTACAAAATAATGATTTTATCGTGCCTGCTGATAAAATAGTAAATACGGAAGAGAGTGAAAAACTGGGGAAATACCAGGATCTGGCGAGGGAATTGAAGAAAAGGGTAAAGCATAGAAGTCGGGGTTGTACCAGTAATAGTTCGTGCACTTGGAACCGTATCAAGACACCAGAAATTAGATTGGATGAACTGAGTATAAGAGGAATGATTGTGAGTATACAGGCCACTAGGGTCTGCACAAATACTAAGGAGAGTATTAAGATTATGAGATTTACGATTCAGCTCTTAGCAATGGTCTAACAATCAGGAAAAAAGCATGGTGGAGACAGTATAAACCACAGCTATGATGTGATAGGTGAGAACGATGTGAGAGGAGGGCTGGAGATCTGAGGAAATTCTGTCGTCACAATAACCACCTAGCGACTGGACTGAAACTGTAACCCACAGCACTGTTAAAGCGTGAGGAGGTAGGGTTCGAAACTTGAGGGGACTTGATGTCATTCATTTTCCGGCAGTAATTACCAGGTAAGTGGTGTAAAATTGCAAAAAATAACAACAATAATAATACACACGCGCACACACATACATACACACACATATATATACGTAGAAGATTTGCTCAACATATATATATATATATATATATATATATATATATATTGAAGATTTGCTCAACATAATCTTTCTACCCTTAATATACTTTCAGCCTGATAAATGCAAGGTCAGAATAACTACATTGATGTTCGTCGTAGAGCAAAAGCTATCTGTTTGGAAAATGGATTCAATCCTCGTTGGATGCCTCTGTGCAATATTCCGTGTTAAACTAGATCATATATTGTAAATATATACATATTGGGGGCAGATGATAATAAAAGTCTAGAATTGGAAAAAAATTGAATATAAAAAAACAGAAATTAATATGTTTTTCGGCACTTTTCACCTACATTCGAGTCATAACTTTTAAACACTAAAATCGACAAAACAGTAGAAGACAGAAAATTAATCAAAAGAACGACCAAAGAATAAGATGGATCCTACCTATATTAGTCGGAAAACAAAATAGTAAACTTTCGTTTTTCAGTGTTAATCAATGGTAACTCGTGTTTTTATTTCGTTTATATACCTAGACCCGCGCCTGCCATGTTTGCCGTTGAAATCTTTTGTCCGAGAAAGGATATGTGAATATGGAATGTTCCCTTTCCCACAGAATCTATTGATAAAAGAATTCATAAAGAATATGACGAAAGGCATTTTACTTATATTAGATGGAAAACAAAATAATATTTTTCTGATTGCTTTTTAAAGTTCATTTGTGATTTCTTGAGGTCTATTTCTATATTTATTGATACAATTTCCTTATCCGGATATTATATATTGAAAGAAATTGCGCATTGCCTGAAAAGGACGGACCTGGACCCTTGACCCTCACTGTATCCGTGCCTGTATCAAAGTGGTAGTGAGATCTCCACAAGAAAGGAAATGTAAATCCTGGTAAGAAAATATGCAACCAATTATCTTGCACACACAGACATACACATATATGTTTTATTTTCAACACACACACACACACACACACACACACACACACACACACACACACACATATAAATATTTGTATACTTCATTCAATCCTGGTATCAATTGAAAGAAATTCATGTACTCTGCTACTCGTGTTCATTTGTATATACTTTTTATAAATTTATATAAATATGTTTACGTACATGCATATTTATACATATCTATTTATCTATCTATCAATCATTCTCTCTATGTACATGAACGTTTACATATATGTTCATGCGCTGTACACAGAAAAAAAGCACATGCCAAGTGCTCATAAGTAACAAGCCACTTATCTCCTCACCATCTTCCACTCAGGTAAATTCCTTCAGGACAAAATAGGATGCTGTTCTGGAAATAGCCGGCCAAATTGGAATCGGGAATTTGAAGTAAAGAAAAAAGAAAGGAACAATCTCAAGACACATTGATTTGTGACGCTGAAGAATCCATTTTTGAACTATAACAGGAACACGTATTCAAACACAAGGAGGCTCTTGGAGAAAAAATGAAAAAAAAAATCAGAGAGAGAGAGTGTGAGAGAGAGTTGCTGACAGATACTGAGAAGGAGAGATTGAGCGAGAGATACTTAGAGAGGGAGAGAGTTGCAGATACAGAGAAAGAGAGATGTTAAGAGATACTGATTATTTACAATATGCACGCACGAACAAGTAGCTGTAATGGAAGAAATATTCGGGTGCTCAAAAGAGAACAAAAGATGTTATTGCTTAGTTTGACAAAGCTTCTGGGTACACTACACAAGTGCTCCTCCAATCAATATAGAACTGTTCACAGGGAAAGCGTGTAGAACATGTAAAGGCCAACAATCTTGAGAGATTGTCCCTGCGCCTTGTCACAATGTCCAGAATTGACCTCGAGTGATCTCAAGCATCGACCTCACATATCCTATAACTTTAACCGTGTAAAGGTGTGCCCCATACAAAAAATCCTATTTGCAATGGTGTGGTCAATAACCCGGAAAATTCGCTAGAGATTATCAAAGATGGCGTATAGAGAACGCTAATGACCTCGATGTTAAAACCATATCTCTAATTACTTTGTGAAAGAAATGTCAAATCTATTTTACGCTCGTCTCAACTCCTAACTGGATTGCAATCATAACTTTATATTTTGCTTACCACCGAGTCTTAAAATTGCCCGTTTTCTGACTAAATGTAGTCACTCAAGTCAAGTGTATGGATGTGCTGGAGATCGGCCACACCCTTTTCTGCAGCTTTGCTTTTAAAGACATCTTTGAGCTCCAAAATTGTGCAGATGGTTTCCTAGATCACCTTTAAGCATTCCCTATGTTGTGTTACAAGCGCATATACTAAAAAAATATTGTACATCTCTGATTCCTTTCCATCAAGTCTAGCTATAGAACAAACAAAGGAACGTCAGGGCATGAAGATTAGATGCTGTCTAGTAAAAATATCAAATTTGACAAAGTATACAATCTCGAAATAAATGCGTGTGGGTGTTTTGAAAAGCAAGAGTACATTCATCATCTAATATTTTAAGCTTGGTACAATTGTTATGCCTAACATAACAGCTTTACTTAGTAAAAATTGTGGACCTTGCTTTTTCTTCTTCTTAGAAATTTCTTTTAATAATAAAATCAAATGGTAGATTATACAGTAACGATTGTTACAAAGATTCACAACCCAAAACAAGAAAGTTGGAAAAAATGTCCATTTTTGCAAATTTATCTGAATCTGATTCATTTTCAGTGTCATCTTTGTCGAGATATTGGTTTGGTTCAATTTGGCCGTGATTTCTGTCGATTCCGTTGGTTAGAACCATCTTCGATTCTTTCATCCCTTCGCCTCAATTTGACCGCAGGTCCATCTACTGGTCAGTATCCTTTCGTATGTTTGCGGTAATCTCAAGGTCCATAATGTGCCCTTGTGTAGACGATCCCGTTGATGGCTTCAGATTAACGTGTATGTTACATGATGATGATGGTAGAGAGGAAATATCATTTGATATACTTCATACTTGGTATACTCCATCGGTAGGTTCCCTATTTGGTCTCTGATCACTCAGGTCCCCGTAACAGAGAACTTGTTGAGGAAAGTCATTTTGTAGCAGAGAACATGAAGGAAGAATAACCAGAACCATACCAAGTTGAAAGCTTTATTAACTGTGCAGGCTGGGGGGGGGTGGAGGCCAGCGAAGCCTCCACTAATACATACTTTATGGATAAGGTTCGGCAGAAGGTATTTATTTATAATACTAGTTTTAATTCTGTCAAGGATATTGAGTACTTTTATAATAAATACCACTTATTATTATTATTGTTATTACTATTATTATTATTATTATTATTATTATTATTATTATTATTATTATTATTATTATTATTATTATCCGAATACTTACACACACACACACACACACACACACACACATATATATGTATGTATATAAACCTTTCATTTGTAATGTCAAAAAAGAACAATTCACGACTGCGTGTCAAGTAAGCCATTTCTTAATCTGATCAGTATTATTTCAACAGGTTAAATTATAACTGTCTATTATATTATTTCAGGTTTCTGGAATATACAATTTAGTTTCTATTTATCTTTGTATTTAATTCTTTATTATGAATTTTATCAGCCATTTCACCATAGCCCTGCTTCAGGAGTATCAAAAAACAGGACAAGTTTCTTGCTATATCTGCTCCCCGCCGTATTTATCAATATAAATACTCTCTCTCCCTCTCGCTCTTCATATATATATATATATATATATATATATATATATATAGAGAGAGAGAGAGAGAGAGAGAGAGAGATAGTGCATGAAAAGAAATTGTAGATTTTTGGGGATATATGTATAAGTAGATAGATATACACCCACAAAGAGACTGACTAAGAAAATGTTCTTTTTTTTAGTTCACAGCTCGAAAGCAAAGACTGACTTTTTTTCTTAAGAAGTAATAACAGAGAAGAGATTGGGAAGCAGAAAAAATATATATAAGCCACTTTAGAGGAAGTATGAGAAAGAGAGAGAGAGATGAAAAAAGAAAAGGAAAGAGAAAAATAGAAAGAAAGATAACGAAAGAGAGTTGGGGATAAAGAAAGGGAGAGGGATAAAGTGAAATGAAAATATAGAAAGGAAAGGAAACAATCATCTTTCGTAACACTACCAAAATCTAAATCGATTACCGTTGCCCTGTAGTAAAACGGTTGCCTCCAACCCGGTGGGCTGTGGTTCAATCGAACTGCGAGTCACCCCAAATACTTTAAAAATGGTACTAAAACCTCTCTGCTAAGCACCCAGCACAATGGCAACGATTGAAGTGCTGTACGTAAAACAAACCTTCAACAGGCCTGGCAAGCCAGATATGGTTCTTACTAAGAATTGCTTGTGTGTACCTAACCCTGCAACACCCTCGATGAGAGCATAAACCAGGGGCTCTCAACCCTTTAGGTGTCACTGCCCGCTTCCATATGGAAAATCTAGTAAATATTCAAAAGGATACCACAAATATTCAACTCTTACATAAACAATACAAATGAACTGCTCTTGCATAACAAGATTCTTTAATGAAAGTAATGTAAAGTAGTTTAGAAGCTCATTTGATTATATCCTATGTATTTCTACTTCGAGATAACAAGATACTGTCGTAGCCGAAACTGGCTTCTGTCGTGTAAGACGTTGGAAAAGCAGGCAAAATAAACTTTTTGCTTCCATTGATTAGGGTAGGAATTCAAATATACTTGATACCATAGGTTTTGCTTGCCGTGGAGTCAATGTCACATTGTGGTATTAATGTCATTTTGTAACTGTATCAATTCTTTCTGGACATCGTCTTCGTAATCAACTACTTGGATTTCAGACGGTTTGCTGTACTTTAATAGGTAAAAAAGTTAAGCCTCCCGTTTTAACAGAGACAACTCCCAATGGCGTATGGAGATTAGTGTTTAAGTCCCAGCATGCGTCAGTTTAGTGATTCTTGCAAGTCTCAATTCTGGTCGAGACGCAGATTTTATTACTACCCTCTTGGCAGGATGCAAGGCTACCGAAGGGATACTTCCGCCAAAATCATACAGCTCACAGGGTATTCGATTGGCAGTTGGGTGCACACAGAAATTCTTCCAAATGTAGACTTTTCCACACTCCCCAGAAATACCAGGAATCGAACCCATGGACTTCTGCGCGTGAGGCAGACGAGCTAACCATTACACTAGCTGGGAAAAAAAAACAAAAAAATAAACAAACAAAAAACTGGACTGACAATGCAATACTATTTGGGAATCACTGTATCAAGTCTCATACAATGGTTGCAAATAGTCTAGAGAGAAAATTATATCCTTATCGATTAATTCATAATTCAAGCTATCCAATCGTCATTATTGGTTGAGTTGATATCTGGAAATGTTTTTTTGATGCGACAATTTACAAATTAAGACAGTATCACATTTTACAGCTGTTTTGCAAACATATAGAAAAGGTGTTTCAGTCGTGGCACAAAAGTCCGATGAAAAACAACTGTGAAATAAAGAGTTTCGTCAAAATGAGAACAGCGTCTGGAAAATAAAGATGAAAACAATGACCGAAAACAGAAGATTTGAGCGGGAAACATGATTAGAATAGAGGTGAGAAACGTTGGAAAGAGAATTTCCAAAACAGACCCGGGATTAGCATTGTTTATTTATAAGTCTACTTTATAGTTCATTGTTTGTCGTTCAGTCTTCCATCCCAAGTAGACACTAACCCGCTAGCTACTTTGTAAAATTTTTCAACGGGCGATAGCTGAGAGATACACATGTTGTCTCTCAGTGACCCCGGCCATCAACTCGATAGCTTGTCTATCTTCAATCATCTCTTTATCCTTTTCCAACTTGCTTACCGCAATTCAACCTCTTTGCTGCTCACGCTGTCAACATGGCTTCTTTTTTTTGAAAATCAACCCATGAGAGAACCATTTTTTTAACTGTCAAAACTCGCCAAAAGAGGAACTGTAATGGACACCATAACCGATGCCCACTAAAACTGATTGTCCCCTTTGTTCGATGTCAGTTGTTTTGAAAATAATGTACGATTGTATTAAACAGTTCCACAAAACGGACAACGCTTTTCACAACCATCGTATTTCGGAATATTACCAAAGCCTCCCATAGACACCATCATTAACAAGGCGCAGATGATGGAAAATCCGACCCTACGAAGAAAAATCAATCTTAATTTGTTCACTGACTTGTTAACTAACTACGGTACAGAAATATGATAATGGTTTGTCCTTATGGTCAGTATTCTTAGAATGTAAATCATACTTAGAGCGTGAAGGTTTCATGACTTCGTTAGCTGGACATTGGTTGCGCAGAAGACTCATACGTAATTTACTGTTTTAAGGGGAAGCAATAAACCCATAAGATATGCGGGTATTGGCGACATATTTCCTTCCAGTATATGCATTGAGATATTCAAAAAATCCTACAATAACTGTTGAAAGTAGCAGGAACAATAGAAAACGAGATTTTAACGTCTACGCGTTCAACAGCAAATTGGAATACATCATTCGTAAACTTCATGAGAGATTTGTGCATTGTTGGATGGCATGATACAGGCATCTGTTCACGTTCGCCAACTTATATTTTTACGTCAAGGCACGTCTTCAATGAACAACGTACATGAAAATGCAAATAAAATATTTTGACAACCCTTCGTATCAATGTCGTACCATCGTGCAAAAAGCGGATGCTGAAATTACACGCATACCATAATTCCATCTCTTTTGTGCTTCCCGTGGTAGACGGGCATTCTGAGTTAAATCTCACTCCTGACCTATGGAGTCTTAAAACATAGGTAGACAGCTCAAAGTGTGACTCATTACTCCAGAAAACACGCTCAGACCTTCATGTATCATTATGGTCATAACGCGACAAATTTGAGTAAGTCTGCTATATTTGCGTATAGCAAGTTTTCTTTGAACTTTAATTTGACGAAAACACCAACTTTCTTTCTGTTTTCTTTTGTAATTTCTTTTGAAACGAGTTCATTTTTTGAATTTCTGATTTATGGTGGCAGATTTTGTAAAAATGTTTTTACAATGCTTCAAAACAGTCTTCTTCCTGCATTCTAGAATCTCAGCCTTTTCTTACTTTAAGACTTTCAGAACCTGCTTTCCATGCCACAGAACCTGAGACTTGAAATGCGTGGCAAATTCTCTTAATTGTTGACAATGGAATCTGGATATCCTTAGACTCTCCGGTTGAGACTTTCCTGTTTAACAAAGACTAGTAATGCAGGTTTCTGACTTCTACCGTTCCATGAAATTTAGACTTTTTAGATGACATATTCAAAAACAAAAATGCTGGGTTAACCCCAAAAATTGAGAACTGCAATAAGATTTCCCACCAGTTTTAAGTACGTTTGGAACAATGATATTACAACATTGACAATACACAGACGAGACTGGGAACTGATATTATTGTAAGATGGGTCAGGGTTGAGGAGAAAAAAATTGAAATATACTTACTCACAACTTATCCCATTTGTTGTGTATTGTTAACACATCATCATCATCATCATCATCATCATCATCATCATCATCATCATCATCATTCTTTTAACGTCCGTCATTGGCAGGAACCTTCTCCAGGATTCGCCACACTTCTCTTTCATGGGCGTTGCGGAACCAGTACTTTCTGAATTTGTCTAGCTCGTCTGTCCATCTAATATTCTTCCGGCCTTGGTTGTGCATGTGATCTCAGTGGTTCCATGTCGTGAGTCGTGATGTCCATCAGTAGTCCGCCATTCTTGCAACATGGCCTGCCCACCGCCATTTGAGATTTTAAAAGGATTCTATGATGTCCCTGACTCTTGTCTTTTCTCAGATGTACTGAACTGCCTTGTGATCTCTCCAAGTGAGGCCCGGCATAATTCTTCCATGTACACGTTGCATAGTTTTCAATTTGCAGATCTGTCTCATGGTTAGGTCCCATGTTTCAGCTCCATAAGTGACTATTGGGAGGATGCATTGGTTATACACCATTCTTTTCAGGGATTAATGGGATCTTCTTATTTTTGAAGGTTGAGCTTGTTCAGCCAAAGGCTTTGGCAAGCCTCCGCTTGATTTCTTCTTCTTTTGAGGGTCTCACAGAGATTTGTTGTCCTAGGTAAATGTAGTGATCTACTTTCTCCAGTTCTGTGTCTTTGATTCTGATCTCAGTGTTTTTATCCCCGATGTTGTTGTTGCACATGATTTTTGTCTTGCTGAAGTTTATGTGTAGGCCGACCTACTTGCTCTCTTCGTTTAGTTCATCTATCATTAGTTAGAGGTCGTGTAGTTTCTCTGTGAAAAGGGCGATGTCGTCTGCAATTCTGAGGTTGCTCTGATATTGCCATCTATTTTAATTCCTTTACTCTCCTAGTCTAGTCCTCTGAAGATCAGTTCGAGGCAGGCAGTGAAGAGTTCAGGTGAACTGGTATCACCTTGTCTTACTCCTATCTGGAGCTGAAAGGGGTCCAAGTCTTTATGCAACCTGATAAAGGAGCTGCTTTATCAGGTTGCTCTGTTCAATAAGGAAAGAGTAATTTTACAAAATATAATTGATAGTGTTTAGCCTTCCTTTTAGAGTGTACATACATAAATACATTCCAAAAAATATGAAGTAGGACATTGAATGCAGTTCAAAAACAGTACCTCAAATCTAATAAGATTTACCACGTTATCCGAAGGTAAGATGTTCCTATAAAAACATTTCATAAATCGAAATGGCGGGGGGCGAAGAAGCTAGTATCATCAGTTTATGCGAGAAGATATTTTGAGCGTTACCAGAACCCAAAAAATGTGATGAGAATATGTTGAGGTGAGTCATTGGAGGCTAGGGTATTTGGGAAGAACAGGAGACCAGGACGAGGGGGGGGGGAGAAAGGGTGCATTTTGCCTCTATAACAGCTGGCTGCAAAACAAACGCTGGACGCTATTTTCGCTTCCTCACCATTTTTCATAGAAGCAAAAAAGTGGCGTGAATTGAATCCTCCATCTATATTGATACATAGAACAAAAAAGGAAGAAAATCTAAAACAATAACGGAGGGAAAGAGGAAGAGGGGAGAGGAAGAGACAGAGGGAAGAGTTATAAAAAGAACAATAGTCTGCTTGTTTTCAAAATGGTCGGTTAAAAAATAATGGCTGATTTTGGCATCAATTTGATGCGTGTTTTTTCAAATACACAATTATTCAAGTACGTTCATGCAATATAACATTTTAAATTGAGAATTTTGCTGTATTCATTCAAGCTAAACACCTTCTCCTTATTTATTCTAGATTATTTGAGATGGTCAAATTAAAGATGCAAAAGAAGCAAATTCGAACAATTGTGTTGTATGAGATCAAAAAGAGACGTGATTCAAGGGAAACTGCTCGCAATATGAGCCAGGTATCAGGCCAGGGCACCGTCTGCACGTACAGCTCAACATTGGCACCAAAAATTTCGAAACTGAGACAAAAGCCTTGGAGATGTGAACATCCTTCTGTGTTTGCCACAATCTAATCGGAGACCAATGCTGAGGCAGACCGGCGCAAAACAAGCTCATTCATCACACCTCTCTCTAACCGACTACAACTTTTTCATGCATTTCGACTATTTCTTACAAGGGAAAGTCTCCAACAACCAAGCAGCAGCTCAAAATACCTTCAGAGTTGGCAAGAATGTGTTGTTTGATTATGAGGATTCTTATTTCGATTATTAACTTTTATTCTGAGTTGTAATATACTGCTATAGAATAGATGGTGAAAAGAAACACAATTAGTTTTGCACCAATGTAATAATAACTAAGCAAGAGAGACGGGGGAATATATCGGAATCTACTGTATTTATCTGCAAAGCTGTCATAAAAAAAAAAACCTGCAAACAATTTCGGAAAGGATTTTGAATAATTAATCATGAATTTTTGATGACAATATGCACTGATGGCCAGTGGGAAGAGACACTGTCGGCAATGATGAGTTGAACGAAGTAAAATTCATCTTTCCATTCTAAAATGCTAACAATGTACACACTACTGCTATTTTTGATTTTTAAATGCATTTGCATCTCTATCAACGATTCCTGTCACTGACTGACATACCGAAGAGATACAACCTTTGCTCAGTGTTGTCAAATTAGATGTTAAAAAAAAATCTTAACCTAGATATTTTCATTATAGCCGTGTTTAGATGTCTGTATTCGCTATCTGGATGATTCTGATAAAACGAGTAATATTTTTGTTTAAAGCATTGTAATGAATTAGGTGATATTGGTTGATTACATTTATCAATTAAATCCATTCGAGATATGTATCTGGTAAAATTTCAAATAATTGGCAAATTGGTAATTATTTATAATCTGGATAAACGGGAAATGATAACGGAGTAAATACTTGAAAATATACATTTCCTGCAGAATAAGTATAGCACAAGATAAAAATGGTGGAAATGATCCAGAGAAGCATCCTTCTACAAAGACATTTTGAGAATAGGGAAATGAGAAAGAAAGAATAAGGATATTTTTTGCATTCAATTTGAACAATATTTACACAAATGAAGGTAATACATTTGGCTGTTAAACCAGATATTAGCATTATTAGTAAAAAGATGCTTCATCCAGAACTGTAGAAAATAGAGTTAAGCAGGATGGAACGGTGTGATAGAAAACAAAGATTGACATGTCAGAATTACGTGTTCAATAATGAAAATGGTTCATTTCAGAAATCCAGGCGAAATTAGGCCAAAGGGTACGTCGGCCGAAACGATGTTATAAAAACAACAAATATTGAAATTCTGTTCAGAATAATGTGTAGAAATAATGCTAATGATTCATCACAGAACTTCAACTTGCTTATCTCAGGCAGCGGATAAGTCGGTTGGTGTCCGTGACCTAATCGGTAAAGCAATGTCAACGGATGTTACGTTTTTCCAACATAATTTAGCCTTGAGACGAAAATGTTTGGAAACAGGTTTGGGTAGTGACCAAATAGAAACCTTCAAATGACCAACATCGTTTAGCAACTTGTTGGGAGTGCTGAATTAAACAAATTTGAAAAAAAGGGTGATCAATGAGTAACTTACTCCTTTCGCCTTTTGTTTAGGCAGTGATCGCTAAAGAGTCCAAATTTTGGAAAAAAATGGGGATCGATTTAACATAAATTTACATTGTAAATTGGAACCCCCGCTGAAAACGTATTTACCTGGAGAATTTTCAGAATACTACAAAATTCTTTTTTTTTCTCAAACATAAAAAGGAGTAAATACTGAAATTTTCGGCTCCCCAGGATCATTGGCGGGGCCTGTTTGCGTGATTCATACGTATAGCCAGTCAGTCGGACCGACTCTAAAACTGACGAAACATATGTTGACAGTTTGGGATTATAGATAAGTGAGAAGAGCTGCCTGATATGGTGAAAAAAAGAATTGAACCCCACAGGACCCCCTTCCAAAATGTTTTTTGATTTTTTGAAAAAAAAAGGAAGCTTTTTTTGACTCTTTGGGGCTCTTGTTTTGACAGGTTTATAGATGTTCTCCAGAATGTTTTGTAACTATTTCAGATGCTCTCCAGTCTGAATATTCAAGTTGGTCTGATTAGCTGGCTAGCCATGTATGTATGAAGGAGACAGGCTGCAACAATAGAGCCAGAGGGATGAAAAATTGAATATTTACACTTTATCAAGTCAATAGAGACTTGAAAAAATTCAAATTCCCCTCTAAATGGGCTTTTACTTGGGGTTCAATTTGCAATGTAAATTTTTGCTAAATTGGTCCCTAGTTTGTGCCCGCCTGTTTTCTTCACAATCAACACATACGTGTACAGACATATACACAGGCCTTATTAACCCTTGAGCTCAGTCGGTACTGACTCCATCCCTTTGGTTTCTCTTTAATCTAACAACCTATATACTGGCTCGGATGGTTCAATCTGAAAACATACAGGGGCAGCTTTAAACCATTAGGATCTATTGCATTCAATTTGGCCCCGCGCCTGAGCTGACCCCCGTCTCAGGGTACATTTTCGTCTTGTCGAATACACACAGGACATGGCAACGTACATCCAACAGCACATTGCAGGCTTTACAGAGAACAGCAACAATTTTTATATTTTTCTGAATTCTCAAAAAGTCAGTTTGTTTATACTGTTTAGTCCGAATTTTTATTTTGATCATACTCGAATTAGATAATGTTAGTCAATTACAACACCGAATAAAAACATATTTCTCTGAAATTTTCAAGTGCACATTTGGATGGTTTTCCATTGTTCCAACAGAAATATAAAGTCCCTGATAAAGTTTATGTTTACAATTCTAAGATTCTACAGAGTTTAACTGTTTACAAGGGATCCTATGAAAAATTCAGCTCCCAAGGCCGACCCTGACAACATGTCAACCGCACATGATTCACTCATATCTATGTTGACCGTTATGATTATCATTGTAAACACTTTTTAGTCGGATGATATGATATAAACTATGTTATTGAATTCAAATGAAACAATCGTTGATTATATTCCGAATCTTGGAATTGACATCTGTTTTCTTCTCAATCGTATTTAACAAGTGATGTGAAATACCTGAGATTGAGATTATTGAGATTTTAAGGCTTTGAAAATATGATATTTTATGATAACCGAGAATCTGATTGGATTGTTCATAGTTCCTAACTTAGTCACACACACACACACACGTCGTTTTGTAACGATAACCTTGTGGAAGCTTGAAATTTGGATAAGCAAGAACATTATGGATGAACAAATTATAATAGGCTAAGCAGTAGCCGAATAGTCAAAAAATACCAATCATACAATTGTTAACATCCACCAAGGCATACTCACAAAAGATATTAGTTGCAAGACGGTTTTATATTGAGTGACTAACCAGACCAGTTTTTAAGTTTTTTGCTTCTTGTTAGACAGTCATTATGGCGAATTCTGTTTTGCTTCCGGAGATAACAGCATTCCATGAATATTGCAGAGATTTCAATTGAGCTGACGCCTAAAACGGAAACAGAATACTTCTCCATTTCGATCAGAAAGCATTTTCAGACTGGATTTATTAATGTCTCGTAAATATTAAACAGAACAGACGCAATCGAGATGAAATGATTTAAATATAAACATTTCAGGAACAAAGACTTCAAAAATGAGATGAGATCGCAGACGATAGGAATAAAATCAAAGATTGAGATAAAATATGGAATACAAATTTAGCCTATAGAGTCAAACCAAATGTATACTGAGTGATTGAATGGCCTCCACTCTGTCTCCACAGAGAATGGAACATACTCTCCGGGGCACGTATATATAAATATATAAATATATATATATATATATATATATATATATATTTTATTGTTAATCATATAATCAATATCTTTACAGACATGGCTTTTGTAAAAGTAATAATAATAATAATAATTAGATTATAAGACACATTGATTCATCTCACGAGTTTGAGTGAGCAACTGAAAATTGGTCGACAATCATCGGGCGAAATTATCTCAGAAGAATTTTGAATTTTCCTTTTGAAAGAAATTTGTTTGCTAATGTACGAAATTTACAGTCATGGAATAAATGTATGCCACTTGAAATTCCATTATATACACACACATGCACACACACACACACACACACACACACACACACACACACACACACACACACAAACACACACACAAATATATATATATATATATATATATATATATATATATACACGGTATATGTGATACAAATCAGGCAAGCAGTATAACATAAGTTAATAATATATCAATAATATAAAGCCATTTCTGATATGCAATGGATTTATTTCATGGAATGCTCGATACATACAACATTTTACTCATGGAGTTGAGTTGTTTTAGAGTAGAGCTTGAAATAAGCAGTTGATTGTGGATTCGCTACACAAACTAGCTCATGTTTCAGCGCTCAAAGTGTAGCGAATCCGCAATCTACAATTTATATATATATATATGCATGTATATATGTATATATATATATATATATATATATATATATATATATATATATATATATATATATACATATTTATACATACGTATATGTGTATATATATATATATACATATACATATATATACATATAAATGTAAGTATATATATATATATATATATGTATGTATGTGTGTGTGTGTGTGTGTGTGTGTATGAAATCAGTTGACTACGAAGAAAGAAAACAATACAGTGTATGCAAATTAAAAATGTATTCGTCTGACGTGTTTGCCTCCTGGCCTGATGAGATAGGTGAGTTTTGATGAAACAACAAATGAAGTATCAAAATTTATTGTTTCAGTCCAACTCACAATTTTAATGAAGCCAGAAGGTCAATTCTGGTAGAGGAATAAATTCCAATTAAAATACAATGATTGTTTTTGTCAAACTCCAACTTAGTTTAAACTCAATTTTACTCACCTAACAACAATAACCGTATCAGACACTAGAATATATATATATATATATATATATATATATATATATATATATATATATATATATATATATATATATACTGAGAAGTCATCAATCGACAAAGGAAAGAAGAAAAAGAGAGGGAAAAAGAGATTGAAAAAGAGGAAAGTGGAGGGAAAAATAAGGAAAGAAAGTGAAAGAAAGAAATAACGAGAGAAATGAAGATGGAAAGTAATAGACGCTTGTTTTAAGTTGATATTGGAATTGCCTTAAATTATATCTAGAAACATCTAGAAACATCTAGATTTCCATGTCACTTATGTAGAAAAATATCAAAATACTATTTCATTATTAGCTTTCTTGGCTAAATTCAAGAATCTTTTTTAGTGAAAGGAAAAATGTTTCTTCTTGGGTTTGAAATGCTTCTACTTGACTATATATGTGTGTGTGTGTGTGTGTGTGTGTGTGTGTGATATTTGAAGAGATAATTTATTACAAAATAAATATCGTCCAACACCAATATTAACCAAGTAACAAATTGAAGTGCTGACCAAGTAAACGAATAAAAAAAATGAGTGACGTGTCAGTTTTAGCTCACTCAGAGGAACTTAGAGTCGTTAAGACTGCTCCCTATATATACATATATATATATATATATATATATATATATATATATATATATATATATATATATATATATATATATATATATATAAACTATTAGCAATGAAGTTTAATGTTGGAGTTGTTCTGTGTGAAAAGGAATATGGATAGAAATGACCGAGCAGCCACCGTGAATGGTGTGGGATATCATTTCATGGTAAGAAAATATTATAAAATTATATGGCAATTGGTGGTTAAGATAAGAAATTATAGTAAATATCATGTCATTATATAAATTAAACTTCTATTTACGTGCATAATGCATATAGTGAAATTGCAGCAGGCTAACATAAGTACGTATATAGAGTAAAGGGCGAGTGTTCCAGGGATGACATAGAAGTATTTACAAAATGTAACAATACCACGGAGAAATAAAGACTGAATGAAAATTATACATCGATAACAGAATTTATTCAGATTAGCTTCTCTTCCAGTACATATAAGGAGAGTATCATTGACGTAGAAGATGCAGTCATTATTAATTCAAGGATATATGATGGTTACTTCAAATTTTCCCGTGAATATGTCAGCATAAGAAGGGGCCGCAACTGTGCGCTTGACACAGCTTTTTAATCCGGAAGTAATGTCTATTATCAACATTAAAACTATAATGGGTGATTATGCATTGCGTAAGGATGGTTATGGTTTCAGTTTGGTGTTTATCGGTAATTTTATTGTTCATGGCTTCTTTGAGGGCTAGAATTACTTCAATCATGTTTTCTGTTGAAGTTTAGGGATTTGACGTCCATTGTAACAAGACGAGGTTTTTTTTAGTAGTTTTGATGTGTGTGATTTTCAGTGGTATATCGTATGTGAGATTTAGCCTGCGTAGCTAGCTGTTAGATATAGTCATGTACACATTTGGTTGTGTGGAAGTCAGTGGAGGAAATGACCGTTTTCCATGCATAGTTTATATATATATATATATATATATATATATATATATATATATATATATATATATATATATATATATATATAATGATTTGGACAGGAGGTATAACTGGCTAAGGTGAATTTTCCTGTATGGGTCTGGGTGACTTTGAAGCTTCCATTATTGAATGTATCATAGATGTGGGTGTGAGGATATTATTGGTAGGAGTTTTGTGAATTAGATTTTTGTGTGATGAGGGTTGTTGAGTTTAGCGTTTAATCTATTAGGATATAGGGTTTTCAGTTTGCCTATCCACAAATCTTCGTGTTTCTCTAGAACTTTAGTTATGTTAATGTTTTTTCTATTTTTTCTATGATGGTGAAGCTAGCATCCGTGGCAAAAATGTGGCAATGTGAGGCTAAAGTGCAGTAGTACGGGAAGTGGGCTACAATTGTTTTGTGACTTAATCCTATGTCTGTAATCGTTGAGTCTAATATTAAATTGCCACTCGGACTTGCCTATGTATTGTAATTTACATCTGTTGCACTCTAGAAGCTATATACTGTTCTTACTACGGCAGTTGCTATTGTGATATATACGGTAACTCTCTTTTGTGGTAGTGCTTGTGAATGTGTTGGTGTAGTTGAGGTGGTTGCAACATAGACTATTTCTTATGTCGCAAGGTTTGCAGAATTTAGTGGTTCTAGGGATATATATATATACATATATACATGTATATATATGTGTGTGTATATATATATATATATATATATATATCAATGCAAAGGATAGTATTGTTTCAATTCATTTGTATATACAGTGCCAAAGTATCTACAACCATATTGTGTTATAACTGTTTATAACATAATTTTAGGTTCTGGTTGGATGTAATTTAGTTTTATAGGTATTTGTATTATTTTACTCCTCATTATAATGTATTTCTAGCAAACAAAGAAACAAACCCGCAAACAGAGAAGCATGCAACGTGCGCATGAAAGAATCATACTCAACCTTACATGGAGAGATCACAAGACATCACAATATATCAGAAAGAAAACGAGGATCAGAGACATCATAGAATCTATTGGAAAACTCAAATGGCAACGGGCTGGTCATGTCGCGAGAATGAAAGACAATCGATGGACATCACGACTCACAACGTGGATCCCCAGAGAATTCTCATGCGAAACCGAGGTCGACAAAAAATAAGATGAAGAGATAGACTAGACAAATTCAGAAATACTAGCTCTGCGACGCCCATGATAAAGAAATGTGGCGGATCCCGGGGAAGGTGTATGTACAATGACGGACGTTGAAAGACTGATGATGATAATGTTTCAGCTGTTTTTTTCATACCAGGTTAAATTTCATGTAAAATTCTGATTTATGTTTTAAGTGTTCTAAATTTCCATGAGTTGTCCAACTATGCTTTCGGTATCTTCAGTCCAACTCCGTACGCCGAGCAATTTTGTCTTTATCACTTTGTTTTCTCTGGTCTATCTCTGTGTGTCTGTATTTTCTTTCTCTTCCCCCTCTCTCTCCCTGCATATATATACATGTATACTGATTCTGTTTTTTTTTGTTATGGCATTCTTACAGAGCTCAATGTTGCAAGAATAGAGCATATAAGTAGTTATTTATCTATATATCATGGGTGATACTACAGCATCCTGTTTCACACCTTATCGGCAATTTTTGAGTTAATTTTGTTTTGATTATTCGGTCTTTCTAATGTTTCATTATTTGTCCCATTACGTCATATTTTTCGCTTATATTTCTGAGGTTTTGGATATTTGGTTTGAAGAGTTTGTTCGTGAGGATTTTGAATTGTTGCAATTCATTTATTATTCGTTTTTGGCCTCCCGTTGTTTTGCTCTTCTGATCTGTTTGCTGCTAATTAAACTTGATGCTCTGATTATGTTTTCTTTGTAAATATTTATTCTTATGTCTATATTCCAATATAATTACTGTTCTTTCATTCTATAATTTGTTTATTTCTTCTCACATAGATATTATGACGCATTCCTCTTCTAGACAGTGTGTCCATTTCATTGCGCTGTTCTCATACGGTGCAGTATAAAGTAGCATCGTCTAAAAGAATGATAGAATGTATATTTGTATATGGACAGGAAGTGAGGGTTCAATTTCGTGATTACAGTCACATTTGAATAGAACCCAAATCTAAGACCCTTATTTTTCGAAAGCCTGATCATACATAACGAATCTAGTAGACTCGTGCTGATGTTCAACGAGGTGGAAAACAGTCAAACAATAGCTTTATATAAATAAACACACACTCACAGAGAGAGAGAGAGAGAGAGAGAGAGAGAGAGAGAGAGAGAGAGAGAGAGAGAGAGAGAGAGACAGACAGACAGACAGACAGACAGACAGACAAACGGACAGAGACAAAGTCGTCTCTTGTGATACTTCCACAATGTTTGGGCTTTTATCATGTTACTATCTGTAATACTCCATCTTATAATAGCTATTGTTGCACTGGCAATCGACGTATCAGTCTAGAGTGTTGGGATAAAAGCAACAATATTTGATGGGGGTATATAATGAGGAAGAGCGCACACATACCTCAAAGAATGCACACTTCTTCCAACTCCAATCGTTTCAAAATACCGGATCATAATCAGTTGATATATCGCAATGATACAAGGATGCTAAGTGTAAAAATTTCCTGTATTCGATCTCTAAATTTGATCACATCTTCCTTAACTCATGGCCCACCCTTCAACAAAATATCATAGAAATTAATGGAACTAATGATTCACCCACCCACAAAATGTGATTGAAATTAAATTCGAAATTTCAAAAATATTGTTTTGACAAACTTGAGTGAGTGCATAAATGCAGACAAAAACTGTCAACGAAATAAAAAAAAAACCTTTGACCCGTCTCAAAATGTGACATCCTTCTTCCTTACTTTATAGCCCATTGTTCCAGAAAATTTAATTGTAATTCATTTAAAATTAGCTATGATGCAGAGGAGGTAACTGTAATTCGTGGATCTGTTATATAATTCAACCTCTCCTTCCTTAGCTCATGGTCCATCCTTCAACAAAATGTCACAGAAATTCATCGAGAGCTTTTGAGAGAAATTTCGTTGACTGACAGATGCTAATGAATACTGACTGCGCATGATAACTGCCCAACAAACCAGCTTTTGTTAACAATGCTTATATGTTGGATAACATTATTTCGATCCTTTACATTAAAATTATTACAATGAATCATATGGTTATTCACAATGCATAACATGAGATTGTTCGTTTTTTTATCTTCAGACAAAAAAACAAACAAAAAACGAAAGAAAAAAATCCTCTTATTTTTGCTTGTCAAGATTATAAGTATTATAGGAACAGCTTTATATACAAAAATCAAAATCTTAGTATCTAAGCTTTATAATAAAAGCTAAAATGAGCCTCTTGATCGTAGAAAAAAACGAAAATATTAACAGTTTACAATCAAATAACTATTAAGTTTTGAAGATCATGGAGTAACTAAGATTCTTCGAAATATTCATCAGAATTATGATTTAGGTTATTCAAGACTCAAAACAATAACAACTAAAAGAAAAAATAAAGAACTACAACGAAAATATCGTAAGACGAAGTTCATCAAACGCTGATTTGAAAAAAAAATATGACTAGACAGGCACTAATACTAATTCAAAACTCTTGGCTGAGATCATTCAGAACAATTGGAATAGTTCGTATGAAAATCATATTTTTCCCATTTTGAGAAAAACGCTCACTTTACGGATTCACTTTTTGGCAGAATCATTTTTATCTCAAGTCCTGACGAAGCTTCATTCGGTGAGTAAAAAGATAAAAAGATTAATTTTGAAAGTCAGGCCTAATTAAAAGTGTAAATCGAGAAGAGAATGGCGATTATGAGGCAGCGATAAGAAATCGAACCAGGAGAAACCTACATATTCAATCTGGAGTTAATTATTATCTCTGTTAATCTGAAGTTAATTAATTCTATTTATCAAAATTGACGGGAATTAGAGAGACGCATTCACAGCTCTCCTCGTAAGGAACATTTTGCTTAACGCTTGCAATGCAGCCTAATTGATGTTGTTGTATAGTAATTGTATGCATTGTTCAAAGTCGAAACTTTACAAGATCAATGAATAATCTATATTTGTGCATATAGATTAATCAATGATATATATATATATATATATATATATATATATATATATATATGTAGAGAGAGAGAGAGAGAGAGAGGGATAAATAGATAAATGGAAAGATTGATTGATTGATAGATAGATAGCAATAGACGGAGATATTGGTGTACAGCGAGGGGAAGTGAGTATTTGGACACTTACAAAATTTAATTCAATATACTGGCATCGCATGTTTAGAAACATGTATTTGTTTCTTAGCGATTGTTCATTTCATATCAGAATACATAACCTGCGTAAATGTAGAGTGAATGTAAGCATCAGAAGATTGTTAAATAAATATCTATGATTTTGAAAGTGTCCAAAAACTTATTTCTTCCCACTGCATATGTGCATGGGTCATACTAACAAATCTGGATGAATAGATTGATAGATATGAACGGACAGGGATAGATAGATAGATAGATAGATAGAAATTGATAGACTGAGATAGATAGATAGATAGATAGATAGATAAAAAGATAGATAGATAGATAGATAGATAAAAAGAAAGATAGATAGATAGATAAAAAGAAAGAAAGAAAGATAGATAAATAGATAGATAGATAGATAGATAGAAATCGACAGACTGAGATAGATGGATAGGTAGATAGATAGAAATTGACGGAATGAAATTTATAACAACAGACAGAGAAAGAGAGTCATGTTGAAACTGACGACGCTTACACATACACAAACTCGCGCGCGCGCACACACACACACACACATATATATATATATATATATATATATATATATGGTAGACCTAGCTCAACCTTCAAATACAAGAAACTCTCATCAGTTATGAAAAGAAGGGTCTACAACCAATGCATCATCCTGACAGTCAACAACAGAACTGAAACATAGAACCTAACGAAGAGATCGATTCTCAAGCTGGGAACAATGCAACGTAAACAGGAGAGACTCGTGCATCATATCACATGGCAAGGCCACAAGACGGGTTCAGAATATTAGAGAAATGGCAGAAGTCACAGGTATCACAGAAACCATGAGAAAACTCAAATGACATTAGGCTGGACTTGTTGCTGAAATGTTAGACAACTGCTAGACATCACAGCTCACTACGTCGAACCCTAAAGGATCATATGCGAAACTGTGATTTAAGCAAAATTTAAGAAGGCATAAAGAACCAGGAAAATCAAGAAAGTATTGGCTCTGCAATACCCTCGATAGAGAATATTGAAGGAGGTCTTTGTCCAACTGTGGCCCTTAAAAAGCTGACGATGAAGATGATGATTTGGGGGCGAGAAAAACTTGAAGAATAATGCTGAAAGCCTTCTTTCACACACGCTCATCTCACTACAGTCACCCCACTATTTATTTAGCCTCACCCTAGTTCACACTTTGTTCACCCTTACGGATGGGGAAATCCAAAATATTGAATTATAGTTAATCTAAGTTCTTAGAACAAAATATCTTCATCTATTCAAGATTGCATCATCATCATCATCATCACCACCACCACCACCACCACCACCATCATCATCATCATCATCATCAGCAGCAGCAGCATTTTAGTGTCCGTCGTTAACCATAGACCTTCCCCAATACTGGCCCGACCTCTCGATTGTGGGCGTGGTGTTGCCGATATCTTCTGATCGTTTTAAAATTGTTGCGCCATCTTATTTATTGCCCATTGCAATTTCGCGTATATCGTCTAGGGATCCATCTTGTAAACAGTAATGTTTAGAGATTGTCTGACATTCTTGCAACTTTGCCCACCCACAGCCGTTTGAGTTTCCAAAAAGTTTCCAAATCAAGGATTCATCCCGATAAGCACCGGTTTCTTTCCCAATCGCTCTGTTGTGGTTATCTCTCAGAGCAATCGTCCCTCGATTAGATTTTATGGATCTAAAATGACATTTTACTTAATGTAAAATCGAGAACCATGCAACGTGAACTTGAAAGAATTATGCTGGGCCTCACATGGAGAGACCACAAGACAGTACAGTACACCTAGGAAAAGACAAGAGTCAGGGACATCATAGAACCCAATTAAAATCTCAAATGGCAGTGAGCAGCCAGTGTTGCAAGAATAGCGGACAACCGATGGACATCATGACTCACGATATTGACACCCCCCAGAGCACATGCACAACCGAGGCCGACAGAATATTAAATGGAGGGACGAACTAAAAAAATTCAGAAAGTACTGGCTCTGCGACGACCGTGATAGAGGAGTGTGGCAAATCCTGGGGAAGGTCTATGTCCAACGACGGACGTTAAAAGACTGATGATGATGATGATGATTCAATGTGAGGACTTTGCTTGATAGTCTGTTGTTGGATTCTCAATATATATATGAGTTTTAAAATTGTATCCCCTGGCGTGTATTTGACAGCCACGATTCTGTCATTCCATTTTCTCATTCTTGTTCTTGAGAAGTAGTAGAAGGAGATACGAAGACCTTCATCAGCAGTTAAGATAACACAGCCCATCGCCATCCCATTGCCGAAAGCAAGATCCAACCGAGAACACCAAAAACTTTTTCAAGAATTGATATTATTGTGAATCGTAAGTCAAGAATCACTGTAAGGGTGGCAAGCCTTTGGCAGAGTAGGCTCAACCTTCAAAAATAAGAAGATCCGATTATTCCTAAAAAGAAAGACATACAACTAATGCATCCTCCCGATGGTCACTTACGGAGTTGAAACATGGAACCTAACCATGAGACTGATTTGCTAACTGAAAACCATGCAATGTGCCCATGAAAGAATCTTGCTCAAATTTACGTGGAGATATCACAAGACAGCACACGTTAAAGATTGATGGTGATGATGAAGAAGAATGAATGACATGCTACTGGATTGGCAATATTCAGATTGATATTTTTGAGTTTTAGACTTACGTCTTCTCGTGTGTATTTGATAGCCATTCCAGTTATTTCATATCTGTATTTGAATTCATAATAGAATATTAGTTCAACATGTTTCGCTTCTAAATTTCCACGAAAGAAAGTGGGCCGCATATGTGTGTTGGACTTGATAAAATTGGTAAACGTAAGTAGATACAAATGCGTATCATTTTTATTACACGTTTTTACTTGGCAAATGTGTCAGTTGACCTGGACAGCATGAATAGAATCTTCAATCGTTCATTTTATGTACGCTGTTTAAGCCAACTGACGCATTCACTGTGTAATAACGGGAGGTCAGTTCAAACAGAGTTTCAAATAAAAAAAACGTATTTATAGTTATTCTGTCATTGTATATCCATATTATCATAAATATAATAATAACAACAACAACAGCAATAATAATAATAATAATAATAATAATAATAATAATAATAATAATAATAATAATAATAATAATAATAATAATAATAAGAAGAAGAAGAAGAAGAAGAAGAAGAAGAAGAAGAAGAGGAGGGAGGTGGAGGAGGGGGAAACTGGGGATAAGAGGAAGGATTAAGACTATGCAGACCACAGCTCTACTGGGGACCATACTAATACATAGGAGAGTACTGGAAATGGAGACCCACGACCCCCAGCTGGTAGCAATGGCCTAACAGCCTTGAAAAAACACGGGAAGGGAGCACAATTCACAGCGCAGCTATAGCAGACGTGAACGATATTAGAAGCAGGGCTAGAAACCTGAGGAGACTTATTGTCACAGCCTCCAGGTAACTTGTGTGAAACTGCAATCCACATCACTGCTGTGGACAGTGAGAGTGTTTAGAGGGAGACTGAACACTTGAAAAAACTTACTATCTCACAGTTCTTAGTGGTGACTTCCAGGCAACTTGTGTGAAAATCGACAGATCACAGACAATCGGCAAGTGCCGCCCCTGCGGCGAAAGAGATGAGACCGTAAACCACATAACTAGTGAATGTATTCAACTCACCCAGGAGGAGTATAAACACAGACACGATAGAGTAGCAACGGTGATACAGTGGGAACTGAGTAAACGAATGGGATTCAACCATGCAGAAAAGTAGTATCATCACAAACCAGAGGCAGCCCTGGAGAATGGCAACCACAAATTACTCTGGGAGTTTGACATTCAAACTGACCACCTCATCCAGGCAAGAAGACCAGACTTAGTAATCATAGACAAGAAGAGGAAGACCTGCCAAATAGTAGACGTGGCTGTACCTGCAGATCATAGAGTAAAGAAGAAAGAGAGTGAAAAACTGGTTAAATACCAAGATCTAGCAAGAGAACTGAAGAAGATGTGGAACATGAAAGTTAGAGTAGTGCCAGTCATAGTGGACGCACTGGGAACTGCTCCAAAGACATTGAAGGCGAGACTGGAGGAGATCGGGATAAAAGGAAAGATTGAGACTGTACAGACCACAGCACTGCTTGGAACTGCACAGATACTGAGGGAAGTGCTGGAAATAAGATATTGAGGAGACTTGCTGTCACTTAACCCCCCAGTGGTCCCACCTGGCAACTGGTATGATATTGCATAATGATAATAATAATGATGATAATAATCGGGAAATTGAGATCATGAAAATGTAGACTGCAACTACACCTGTTGTTATAGGAAGTTTTGGAGTCATAACAAAGGGTGTCGATAAATATTTGGGTTGGATACCAGGAAACCCAAGCATCTATTAGTTACAGGAAAGTATCCTTACAGGCACCACCCATATCCTTCGCAAAACACTATGGAAATATATTGTCTGTTATATAACTATGAACTGTTTATAGTGTAGCACACCGTACTGTCCCCTTTTGTATATATGGAAAGAAATGAAAAAAACAAAACATGCTAGTGCCTTTCAAGTCATAACATCGTTGCCTGTCCTGAGTTTCAAGCCGAAGGTTTGTGTGATTTGGGTAGTACGAGACATCAAAAAGAATATATATATATATATATATATATATATATATATATGTACATATATATATATATATATATATATATATATATATATATATATATATATATATTATTTCTATTGATATTCGGACCATCCTGATCTTTGTTGTTTTTCATACAACGTTTCGGCCGTTGCACTCTACGGCCTTCTTCAGGTATCATCTGGGAGATTTTATCGATATGTAAATGACACCTTCGTACTATGGCCACATCTGGAAGACCCACGGTTACTACTTGACCATGTGAACTCAATCAGAGCTTCTATACAGTTCAAAATGGAATAGGAGAGTAACAATAAATTAGCCTTCCTAGATGTACTGGTAACAACATCAGAACAAGGTTTCAATACACCTGTGTATCGTAAGCCAACGTTCACTGGTCGATATCTCAACTTTGCCTCTGACCATCCATACAGCGTTAAGAAAGGGATCGTCCGATGCTTAAAGCACCGAGCAAAGTTAATAAGTAGCGACTCTAACATATACCTCTGTGAGATGCGTAATATAAGCAAGAATCTCCAGAAAAATGGTTATCCAAAAGGCTTAACTGTCACCACTAGTGAAAGGAGAGTGACAGACGAGGAGGATGACAATCATAAACCAACAACAGTCTGTCTCCCCCACCTTAAGAATGTGTCTGCGAAGATCCAGAAGATCTGCGCCCTATATTCAGAAGCAGATCAACGCTACGCAGCTACCTCTCCCGCACCAAACCACCCACTGAGTTATCGAACACTAAAAACTGTGTATACTCAATACCGTGCAGCAGTGGGCACGAATACACAGGTGAAACATGTCGCCCCTTGAAGGTTCGGGTGGAAGAACACCGAAAAGCGGTGAGTAAAGGTGAAACCAATAAATCGGGTATAGCTGACCATGTATGGAAAGAAAAGGGAGACCACCTACCCCTCTGGAACAAGGTTGAGATAATTGATCAGGCAGAACACTGGAAAATTCGTAAATTGAAAGAGTCGGCCCATATGCTAGGCAAGCAAAACTGCCTCAGCAATCCTAGCATTGAAATGGATACCACATGGGAACCTCTAATAATAAAAGACAGAAAACAATAACATCAAAAAAAAAATCTGTCAGGTTTAAGGCTCCTAAAAATTACCACCGGTTGTCCACATGGCACAGTGGTTACAGCATCAGACAAATCACTGTTAAGTAATCTGATGGTTCTAGGTTCGATCCTAGTGTGAGATAGGACAACAATACTATTAACGCTAAGAGAGGGGAGTACGGTCAATATACCCCCGTCAGATAAATAAAGGGTTCGGCTTGTTACTTCACCAAAAATCTCCCAGATGATACCTGACGAAGGCTGTAGAGTGCAACGGCCGAAACGTTGTATGAAAAACAACAAAGATGAGGACGCTCCGAATATTAATAGAAATAATAATAATAATACCTCATCTCAAAAATTCCGAGATATAATATATATATACACGCACACACACATATATATATATATAGTTATAACTGAATTATTGACAATGTATAATTATTCTTTATTTCTAGACAAAAATAATCGGGTTGTAAAGATGCCCTGCTAAACAGCTTAGTAAGTATATAAACAAACATTTTAAATATTTAATCAAAGAAAACCGTGAACAAAAGAGAAAATGATTGTATGTCGGAGAGAATCAATAGTCATTGTATATCCTTTCTGAGCTTTGAATTTTTCCAATCTTCGATAACCTGTACAAGACAAGAACACACATTCCATAAGTTCTCTATTGGACACTGTGGATATCTTGGTAAAACGTTCGTTTTCTTTTTCTGGTTATATTTCTGGGCTAATATAGAAGTATTTTTTCTTCATCCTTGTCAGTTCACTTTAATCACTTTTGAATTTTAATCACAAAGATTGAACATAATACAGGAAATGTTCAAGATCAAAGTTTAGCTAATAACAACCTATATGGCTACAGATTCATTGATCGAACTTCGTATATATGAAATTAAAAAAAATATACATATTTTTCTATGTGGATATAAATTTGTAAATGAGAAATCACCATGATAACCAAATAATGTTAGATGAACTGATTGGAAAAAGCCAGAAAGCTAGACTCCACATGAACTTCAGGAAAGCGATATGTCATGTGATCAAACACGTTGAGAACAAATACACAACAATCAAAATCGAAAATGCAAAACTGTGGAATGCATACCACTACATCTACCTAAGACAACAAATCTTCATTAAATTCTTGAAAGAAGAGGAAATCAAGCAAAGAAGGTTGGAAAGCTTTTAGTAGAGCTAACTCAACCTACAAAGAAAAGAAAATCCCATTAGTCCTAAAAAGGAGAATCTACAATGAATACACCCTCTCTATAGACACCTATGAAGCTGATACAGAGAACCTAACCGAATGATCGACCCTCAAACTGAAAACCAGGCAACGTGCACCGGTGAGAATCATGCTGAACATCAAATGGTGACATCATAAGACAGAACAGTATATTAGAGAAAAGTTAGAGCCAGGGATATTGATTGCATCGAAGAACTCAAATTGCACTAGGCTGGTCGTATGGGAAATTCTAGACCACCGCTAGACCTAGTGTCGCTCTTGACCATTGAGTTAAACAACCTGATAGGATACCCCATTTTCTTTTAATTGTTTACTCTATTTACGCTGCCTAAGCCAAGTGACTTCGTATAATCACAGGAGGTCATTCCAAATTGTCTCCCAAATAATATAACGTATTCATAACTATTCTGTCGGATTAGATATCTCCATGATGTATCTTGGTGTGTATGTGTATGTGTGCGTATATGTTTGAATATGTTCATTTGTCTGTGGATTTGTGAGTATGTATGTTTGTATATGTGTGTATATGTGTGTGTTTGTTCGTGTGCGCGCTGGTGTGTTGATATATATCAATGATTCCCAGCGGTAACATGCATACGAGTAAAAGCAACAAAATTATTTTTTCAGCCGATGGACAACGAACAGGTCAAAATATCAGACATCGACAATCCGGCGACAGTAGTTGAACACTTATTCCCATCAACGTCCATGTTGAACAGACTTGCAAAGATCTATTACCAAGTCAAATCATTCGCGTGAAAAAGAAATCAAAGCTGGGAATTGCAAGCGCTGTAATTGAAGCAAGCAGACGACACGAAAAGACACCTGGCCGAAAAAAAAAGGCGGGAAGATATCTGTCATCGTTGATTCCAGTTTCTTTGTATTATAATTCGTGAACTAGCAGATGGAATCTTTTGGGGACGACATTGCGTGGGAAAATAGGAATAGACTGTCTTACACGAGAAAGAAAGGACGAGGCTGCCCGTTGCAGAGTCGAAATCTGCTCCAACTTTTATTCCAGCAAAAAATGATAACTGCAACTTTTGTATTGTATATATAATGAAATAATATGAAATATAAGCTCAGAATATGAAGCAGAACATTTGAATAAAAGTGTCAGTATATTGTAATGATGCAATTTATACTAATATATATGTATGAAAATGATAATTTGAAGATTAAAAGAAAGACTCAAGAGATAGGAATTGCATCTTAAATCTCTTTATCATTATTCTGTGGGTGTAGTTCGATGCAATTTCATTTTTTCAGAGAAATATTTTTGCTGCAGTTCACAGAGAAAAATATGTTTTTAACATGTTCGATGTCGAAGAGGAGACTGTGCATGTTTCTGTATTTGGTTGTTCAGTAGGAGCGGGAGGGGATATATTTGTATATATGATGGGCGGGATCAGAGGTTGTATCCTTCCTGTCTCAGTTGTTGTTTGGCTTGTCTTGGATAAGAAAAGTAATGATGGGCTACAATGGTCATTTTTCAGAGAAAAGTGGTTTTGTTACTTCTATTATAAGACGGAGAGGTAGTATCAAGCATTAAATAGATGGGTGTTGGTATATGTGGGGCAGGGTTGAAGTACGTAAGATTTTTATTTAGTCCTCTCGGTAGATGGCGGGTAAGAATTCTTTTACTTTTTCTTAAAAGGGTGGTGCAAGTGTGCTTGCACCGTTCTTCGAATTGACTGTCGATTGTTAGCCAGTACCTTGTATATTAGCGTTGTATTGCATTGTGTCTTTGTGGTTCCGTTTTAAAATCAGAGTACTCAGGCGATTTGCAATATGAAAGTGACCATACCTTTGAGTTATTGTATTGGGATATAAGGACATTTTCGACACATCTGCGTGTCGAAAAGTTGTGAATTATCTTGATGAGGTGAGCTTGGTGAAAGTTGAAAATGTGTATGCTCCTATGTTCGATCAGGGCATTCGTCTTACAATCAGTCTGAAGGCTCTCCTGTGTTTGTATAGTCTTTTTTAGAATAAATTCTGTTAATAAACAGACCGACTAAAAACACCCACTAAGCGAAGCCAGCGTCGACTCAATTTTGTGTAATGACTGTGACAAATTTTTACATCGGAGAGATATCAAGGTATTAATATTCCACAAGAAGGGTCCAATAAGTGTAAAAGATAAGTAAGAAGTAAAGTGTAGCACTTTGTATTTACATCTGTATTTGTATTTACAGTTGTATTCACTAAGTTGGATATTTAGTAAAAGATAAATGTTCAAAGATGTATTATTTTTGCCTGTTTCAATGGGATTTTCAAAGAAATAAAGGAAATTCAGGGATGGTTTCCATGTTGAGGGAGATAAAAGATGGGTCCTGTAATAAACCTGTCATTCATGGCTTATGACCAGAGTGTGTTTTCCTTAGAAATCAGGAGTAGTGAGTGTTGACCCCTTCCATGTTATTGAGTGTACGGGGAATGGTAGTGCGTACATCCATATATACACATAAAAGTAACCCCACACCTACATGCACGCACACATACACATATACAACAAACTCATATGTACACATACACACATACTTCATATACATGTACATACGCATACATATACAAAATACTGGACTTGAAATTCTAGTAATGAAGTGGCAGATGATTACAGTAAACAAATAATGAAAATGATAATGAATTCTTTAAATGTTTAAATATATATATATATATATATATATATATATATATATATACTTATACATATACATATATATATATATATATATACATATACATATATATATATATATATATATATTGCGTCATATCATAGAGGAACTCTTACTCGAAATGATCACCTGTTATCGGACAGTGAATGTATCATTCGGCTCAGACATTGTAAATGAAATAAACAAATAAAGTAAATGCGGTTTGGTTTCATCGTGTGATAACGAGTGATCATTTGAAATAAGAGTTTCTAAATATTGCAACGCAATTTGAAATCATTCTTTCGGATTATATATCCATTTCTTAATAAAACACATACACGAACACACACACACATACACACACACACACACACACACATATACACACAAACACATGTATATATAAGCCCCATCTTCGTTGATTGTTTATTCTATTTACGTTGTCCAAGCTGAATAGTACATTCACGGTTTGATAACCGGTGATCATTTCAAGTAAGAGCCTTCTGTATAATATAAAGCAAATTATGATCATTCCGTCGGATCATATAAGTATTTTTGATAACACATGCACACTCATACGCACGCATACACACACACGCACACACACACGCACACTTATATATTTGTGTGAACAAGTAAAATTGACAAAAAAGTTGATTAAACAAAACTTTTCCGTTGATTTAATAAGAATCCATGAAACATGTCTCGGTTTCGTGTAAACATGCCTCGCTGGTGAACACATTTAAATACAATAATACGATTCCTTGGTACATAAAGGTTGAATACAATTTTAAAAGATTATATATATATATATATATATATATATATATATATAATCACATGATTTTTTTCAGCTGCAAGCATTAAGATTTAATGAGGAGTTTATTGATAGCAGGAATATTTCTATTCTGTGTAGAACTTTGTATTTCTATTATGTGATTCTGCATTACCCGAGAATCTCGTCATCTTTCGTAGTGGTTGCAATTTCTTTGGTCAGTATTGTAGGAAAACATGCTTATAGTCATAAAGATCCCGTGCTATGGCCCACCAATCTCTCCCCCTCTCTCTCTATGTACATATATTTACATACATATATGCATATATTGTTTCTATTAATTAAAATGAAATAAGCACATGCTTATTTGTATGATACATTTTTGTTAAAATCTAAAACTTGACAATTAAGACAAATCAGTGGGACAGCCTCCAGGCAATTAGTTGGTCATAAGTTCAAACCACCGTACAAGGTGTGAATTTTACATACAGGTTTAAATACTCAATTTTGTTGTGGATTGTTCTAGTTCTTGTTACGGTGGATGAATTCAATCCCTGTTTTTGAGTTTGACAAAAATGGTCAAGAGAACGATACTTAGGTAAAGAGAAGAAGGAATCGGAGTTAAATCAGCTTTGAAACAAAGAACCATGGAACGTGTACCGGAGAAAATCAGACTCAACACATGGAGAGGTCAAAAAACATCTTAGTATAAGTGAATGCAAGCAGGGACATGTCAATAAAAAAAAACTGTCAGGGAGCTCAAATGTCCATGGGTAGATCAGATTGAAAGAACGTCAAAACACTACTGCATATCAAGATTCACGACGTAGATCCCGCCGAGATTTTATGCAAAATCTCGTCCAGCGAATAAAGTAGATATCCAGATGATTTCGACAATTGTCCATGATATTAGCATTGTGTCGTTCAGGTACAATAAAAATGACAATTCTTTGGGAAAGGTCTATGTCCAACAAGACATTTTAAACAATTGTGGTCGATGATAAAGATGATGACGATGATGATGATGATGATAATGGTGAAGATGATGATGACGAAGGTGAGGAAAACGAGGACAACGAAGATGAAGATGGAGAGGAAGATTGCTAGGGTGAGGATGATTATGATGCTGATGATGGCGATGATGAGGAGGATGGTGAAGATGGAATAATGGCGAAAAACCAGTTTAAATGCGGCATTGGGGTTATCAATTGAAAAAATTGGGAAAAAAAGAGTGATCAATGAATAATTTATTTTTCTTGCATTTTGTTGGGCAGTAATCACTAGAAATGTCTGAATTAAAAGAAAAACGGACATAAACTCAGGAATCAATTTAGCCCAGACTTACACTAAAAGCTGACCCCCTTTCTAGAAGAAAACTTAGGGAAGGAATTTTGAAAAACAAACTGTTTAGACATAATAAGGGGAAACTGTTTAAATATTCAGCCACTCTAGCTTCCTTTGAAAAGGCATGGAGCCGTCTTTTTGAAACCTTCAGCTTCAGACCCGGAGGTCGGTGAGGCCGGTATCCTACCACTAGGCAACGAAACTGGACGGTCGGCATGGCTGAATTTAAGCGACATATTCATTTAGCCTCTTAAATTCCTCATTCCTATGGAAGAGCATTAAGGTAGGTACGTTTGAGACAGAAAGAGAAGAAGTGTGAAAAAGACAAAACAAAAAAAAACTCTTATAAAGGAAGATAAAAAAGTAAATTTGGAGAGAAAAATAAATTGCTGTATTCAAAAAAAAAAAAAAAATAGATTGAAAAAAATTGTTTGTATTTTTTGCTTGTTTTACTTTTTAATTTACTTAGTGAAAAGTCCACATTGGTTTTCATTAGTGTTTGATTAATAAGGATGTCAAAGGAGTTGACATTTGCAATTTAATGATATCTTCTGTTTCACTTCAATTTCTTTGGTGCTTATATATATATATATATATATATATATATATATATATATATATATATATATATACGTACACACACACACACACATATATATATATATAAGATGGAAATTTTTGGCTTCTTCGGGCGAATCTGAAGAAGTTCAGGTTCGCAAGAAGAAGCTCTAAAATGATAGAAACATAAACGGCTTTGTGTAGCGAATCCTTATCCCATTTTATTTCAAGCTTTACTCTAAACCAAATTAATATTTAAAATTGAATGTATCGAGCGCTCTATGAAATAAACCCATTACGCATCGAATATTGCATTATATCATATTACAATGCATCCATAATTTGCACTATGATTCGATTCATGTCAGATTCTCATTTGGGATATTCCTCTCGAGGGGAGGTCTATTATCCTAAGTGGCCGTGTCTTTTATCTTAAATATATACTATTCATATAAATCTTAGTTTTGTGGTTAGCTATTGATATATTCTTTGTTTTACTAAATGGGGATGCCTGTCTGTTGGTGGCTGAAAATTACCAACCATGGTGGTATGGTGTGAATGTTATCAGCAAGTTTTCGTTCTATCAGTTTATTTGTCGTATGTATCCTCTCTGAGAGTATTTTATTCTCATTTAAATCTATTTTCCAATGTTAGGAACCCTTTTATACGACTTTACATGGTCAGTTGATTATATTGGTCACTACATATAGCGATATATATCTCAATCTCAATTTACAATTTATTTCCTGCCAGTTTTATTCTATTGTTTTTACAAGCTGTTTATGTTACATGTGATGTCACGGGTAGGGTTTATCTGACAAATACACCTAAACATTAATTCATTCTGATGTATAGTAATTTCAAATTATGTTGGGAGGAACCATGATCACATTTGTATCATAGCACTGATTACATTTGGATCCAGTGTACAGAGGCAAGGTTTCGTCTTAAAATATAACTGCGCTCTGGCGTTAAGGCTAATCCACCACTTACTTAGCTCGTTTTCTTTTCATTAAAAGACTAAATATTCCTGATGACAGAGCAAGGTTTGACGATTAAATGACTAAGTTGTAAACCTTGGCCTAAAATCCATTTTTAGCAAATTTTAGCAACCAATCTTCATGGTATGCAATGAAAATCGAGTAAGGTAAGGATTAAAGTAAGTATTACTGTAAAGATAGAACCATTATATATAATGTGATTATATTGTTTATGATTTTTACGAGAGAATTTTTTTTACTAACTTTATATATCATCATCATCATCAGCATCATCATCATCATCCTTTCAACGTCCATCATTGGACATAGATCTTCCCCAGGATTCGCCACACTTCTCTATCAGGGGCATCGCGGAGCCGGTACTTTCTGAATTCATCTAGCTCGTCTCTCCATCTAATATTCTGCCAGCCTCGGTTCTGCATGTGATCTCGAGGGTTCAATGTCGTGAGTTTCGATGTCCATCGGTTGTCCTCCATTTGTGCAACGTGGCCAGCCCACTGCCATTTGAGATTTTTAATGGATTCTATGATGTCCCTGATTTTTGTCTTTTCTCGGATGTACTGTGCTGTCTTGTGGTCTCTCTATGTGAGGCCCAGCATTATTCTTAAATTCAGCATCATTATTACGCTATCTGAACGTAAAATTCTATTTTACTTCTTTATCTTCGTCTCTCGCATGACAGAGTACGAACGCACGTTCCTAATTATTATACGCACGGCAGAACTTTAAAAAGAGCTCTATGGTGAATAAGCTTCAAACAGGGCAGCTATAAGCGGGGTATTAACCTGCATGTGTTTCTGTCTGGACACTCTCAATTATTTTGCATCATAACATTTCATCTCCTTCCCCAATAATTCGTCAACCAATTGTTCCTCCTTTCAAGGAAAAATCATCCCCTTTAGCACGATCCGCTCTCCCTGTGTGTGATTCTCTTCCAAGGATATACAATTTCATTTTTGATTCTCTATGTGTAGTCAACAAACCGACCAAAAAACGTGCTGAAAGAAGCACTTCAAAGTTAGTAAATTGCTGAAATAAATGGGCTCTGCATGGAAAAAACATGTCTTTTTCAATCTACCACTTGTGATTGAGATTATGTAGAGAGGGCAACCATGTCTGTCCATATTTATTCTCTTTTTTATTTACTATATTCGACTTCCGACTTGCTAGGCCCGTTGAAGTGGCATGAAAGCCCATTATCCGTACATTACGTACATAAATACATTCCATGCCCTGTGTTTTTTTTTAGATGAAATTTTGACGCAACGGTTGTCAAATTGACTATGATGTCGAGTCTATCTATCTATCTATCTATCTATCTATAATTCTGTATGTCTCTCTCAATTTGTTAATATCTACGTATTTATCTACTCTATCTATATATCCATCTATCCCAACCTGCTTAAATGCGTACAAACATTTCACTTTGAAATATAGCCTTAGAAATCTGATAGAATAACCAAACATTATTCCAGTCTTTCTTTGTAACTAAAAAAAAAATGTTAAAAACCGTCGTAATGAATCCTTTTTTCTGCATGACATTTACGTCAATCATGATGGGCGCAAGTCTTCTTTCGGGTTATTTTCGATGCAGTTCGGGATGAGCACCCCTTAACCAATTCGTAAGAGGTCTTTGCAGTGACTTTTTGATGCATCAAAATATCAGTAGATATATATTACCTGTCAGTACTAAGAATATACCAGTTAGTCCATAGAAAGTTGTGATTTATGATTGTTGAACCTATTTCTCTGAAAACGTTGTGTAACATCACCGTGTGCTAGTATTATTCAATGTTCCAGTTTCTTTCCTTGTCTGCCTGTGTTGGTGTACGGGTAATCACACACACGCACACATGTATAATCTAATCATTCTGCAACACACACACACACACACACACACACACATATACATATATCTATATATATTGATGTGTTCGAGAAAAATTACGTATTTCTGTGTCCGATAATTAATTACGTATTTCACAGCTAGAAATAATAAGCCAACTAACTAAAACAACACCAGATTTAAATGGTACAAACCAACGACTAGCTTTAGTTCATCATTCCTTCTATCCAGACTTTGTCGTTGGTAAAGTGTATGGTTGAGTTTAACCCCAATGATGTTAGAAGCTTCAAAGAACAACATATTCGCCATTGTTTAATGCGTGAATTCTGGTAAGGTAATACGGCTATGCAGGCAACATGAAACATTTGTGAAATGTATTTTGATGCATTGAAGACTCATTGTTGCGAGCTGTGATTTAAAATGTTTAAAAACTGTAATTACTTTACAATTTCCAAACACATTTAAACATATATATACATACCACGTGATGGACTTTTTTTATCTCTGTAGCATTTGCTGAATCAATATCAAATTTTCATTGTAGAGTATTCATGTAATTATGTATTTTTGCAAATGTGGAAAAGATTCATTCTGGTTGAATATAGACAAGTAGATGCTGGGTAACAAAATATAACCCAAGTTCAAAATTATTCTGATACTTCTGTCATTTTTTGACGGCATGGACACAGTAGTGCCTATATAACGAACTGTTTGACCTTTTCTCTCAATATATATATATATATATATATATATATATATATATATATATATATATATATATATATATATATGATAATAAATTGTGTTATATTATATAGGAAATTCTTATTTGAAATGATCTCCCGTCATTACACGGTTGATATGACACTCCCTGTAGGCAACGTAAAAAGAATGAAAAATTGAAGAAAATGGGGCTGCTGCAGGAATCAAACCTGCGACCGATTGGGAAGCCGCTTCAACGTAGCACCGCTCTCATCATTGAGCTAAGCAGACGCCTGTAATGCAAAGGTCCAGATAATTGAGTAACGCATTAACCGTGTAATAACTGGGAATCATTTCAAATAAAAGTTCCCGGTATGGTATAACACAATTCGTAACCATTCTGTTGGATCATAAACATCCATTTTTTTAATGAATACATACATATATGTGTGTGTGTGTATTTGTATTTCTGCACGCACAGGCGTGCGTGGACGAATGTATGAGCCATACATACATACATATATATATATATATATATATATATATATATATATATATATATATATATATATGTATGATGGGTTTATTTCATAAAGTGCTCGATACATTCAGCATCAAATATTGAGTTCATTTAGAGTAGGTATGTTAAACTAAGGATTCGTCACACAAATGTGTTTTCATTTCTGTCTTGTTTGGGCCTCTCCAGGCAAATCATTCGCCCAAAGAAACCTTAACATGGCAGAAACATAAACGAGTTCTGTGAAAAATATATATGCCGCATGGACAAACTGCTACCAATATAATGATCAGTTTTACTATATATATATATATATATATATATATATATATATATATATATATATATATATATATATATATATATATATATGAAAATCACATCTTATATATATATATATATATATATATATATATATATATATATATATATATACATACTAAGAAGAATAGGTGAGCTGAGAAATACAACTATTAACAGAAAAAGACCCTTTTTTTCAAAATATTCAAAGCTATTAAATATCAAAGAATCTCGAACAAATGTCGATTTTTCTTTTTTTCTCATCTCTTACAATTATTGGGCCGTTCTTGTTTCTACATTAAAAATGACAGCCAAGGAGCATTCTCATGATTTCTTTTTACAAATCTTTGCTTGCCTTCGTACAAGTGAACGGATAATTGGTTTCAATGTATTTAGAAAATTCTCCAAAAGATAGAGCGCTTTCGGCAGCATCTGCCATTTTCAATATCAGTTGTATTGTCGAGTATCTTGTTTATAATATTTTACTATTTGATTTTGCTTTATATTTTTGTGTGAGTGATATTTGTAACTGTGTCCACTTGCATATGTGTGCAGATAACTAAGTGTCTTTTTTTCATCCATACATTAGAGTATGTGTTTATGAGTTTGTGTGATTTTATGCGTCTCCATGAAGAAATGTTTGCAGGCGTGGGCAGAAAAACTGAAGTTTAATGGCTAGAAACCAATAATTCTCCTTCTAAATTCCCCAGCATCATTTTCCTCGGAAGCAAATCTTGTTATCAACGAAGTGCAAACAATGCTAATCTCCTAATTGGAATAAAGACGATTAATAAACACGAAACGTTTTGTGCAGTTTCAACTGTGTTTTCCTTGTTTAGAAATTCGTGATTATAAAATCTACAAATTTATTCGTCGTGTTCACCTTCTATGAATCTGGTTTCGTTTTTTTCAAAGGCGGCCCTCCCCCCAACCTTGATACCTAAAAGTCAAGTGAAATAGAATATCCTGATTTTAATCAAAATCAAAATCTGCACCAACGTATTCTTCTTCGTTATAACTATAAGTAGTCAGAGACTGACTACAATTACTGGACATTACAATCAGAATGGACGATCACTGAGTAGTAAAAGCCTTGTGATACGTCGAAATGTCTAATGGAATCAGACCTTTGGGGCGACCTCGACTGCGCTGTGAAGACACATGCTAAATTACTATGAGATGTTGCGGTTCTCTTGACCAGCAGAGAAAAAGACAATTGTCAATAATGGAGACAATTAATTCATCACACTTGCGAAAAGGTCAATGGGAAAATAATTGAAGAATTCGAGAAAAATGAAAATGAGAAGAGAAGAAAGGGGATGCAAAGATAATAATCTCCCGAACAATTTAATCCTACTTTCTATAATGTATTTATTAGCTGTCTGATTTTGGGTTTTTTGGCATACACACACACACACACACACACACACACACACACACACACGTATATATATATGTGTGTGTATGTGTGTGTATCTATATTATGTATATTCATATATATATATTTATGTATATATATATACATATATATATATATTTATATATATACGTGTGTGTGTGTATGTATATACATATATTGAGTGGAAAATACAGTAAATACAATGTATTATTATTTCAAGCACACACAAAGATGCATAAACACACAAATGCAAAAACACAAACACACACACATACACAAACGAAAATACCTGAACACATACACATAATCATACAAAAGAAACACATACACACACCATAGCTGAACATATGTAACTAATACGAAACCCTGAAAATCCTCTTGAATCTTTATACTTGCATCCTCCTATTTTCTGTATTCATGGATTCATTTTTTGTTTTTCAGTTTCTTCGTGATTAAAAATACTTAGCCTTTGTGCTCGTGCAGTATGATATTACGTGTCTTTTTTGAAAGAAAAATCGAACTCTTCAATATTGTTGCGTTTAAAGTTGGGAAGCGAAACATGTTTGTATGATAAAATTAATTTAAATACAACTTTTTTTTAATTCTATTGTCAACTAAATTATATTTTCGGATATCGTATAACTCTCTCTCTTTCACTCTCTCTCCCTCTTCCCCATTTCTCTCTCTCTCTCTCTCTCTCTCTCTCTCTCTCTATATATATATATATATATATATATATATATATATATATATATAGTTTGGAACGATTTACAGCTTTAAACACTAAAAATTGTAAAAGGATATAAAATAAAAATAAATATGTCATTTCAGTTAATCCTCTCCAAGCATCTGTCAATTAACGTAAGATTTTTATGGAGTTTCGTGTGTTACACAGAATTCAGTATAGTACTACGTCGATTTTCCCCGAAGAGATCATTATTTACCATGTAACCGTCTCGAGATCTTCAATATATATTACTTAAACCAAAGACAAACAGACAGACATATATATATATATATATATATATATATATATATATATATATATATATATATATATATATATATACATACATACATACATACATATATATATATATATATATATATATATATATATATATATATACATACATACATACATGCATACATACATACATACATACATACATATATATATATATATATATATATATATATATATATATATATAATATTCTTGGCCAACTCATTTTCCAACCGCTTGCATAAAGAGCATGAAATATAATATCAGGTACCGTTCAACAAGACTTGTATCTAGTATTTTGACAGCTAATATTACTGCTTCATCGAAATATTTCTTATTCCGGCTCCAACTTAAATGATTTTTCCAATTTAACTTTTCATAACTATCGATTGCATAAATGGCACTTTAGGTTAACCCTCAATCCTTCTGGCTGAAACATCGTGTTAGAAAATACAATTGCTTTTTTGATAATTTGTATTTAGACTATTCTTCATGTAATAACTACTTGGGGCCCCTCTCCTCATTAGTTCATCTACTTAGAGAGCAAATTTTTGTAAATGATATCACCCTTGATACGACGTAGTCTGTCCAGCATATCTAAAAGATTTGCATTAATCATTGTCATTAGTATTGCATTATATATTATAATTGTAATTTATATAGTGTGGTATTTCGGGTAATTTAAAGAATAGAGAATTTGACTTTGAAATCGAATTTTCTTAAAGACAAATTACAAAAAAAATTTCCAAGAATATTTTTATTACACACACCTTTAAACTTTATAATGAACGTTGAAAACGATTGCTTTTAACTGTGATGCCATTCCGTTTGCTATTTTACTTATCGTGTTTATTTTCTATCAATTTGTGGTTGTTCTGCACGTGTTCTCCCTTGACATAGGAAAGTGAAAGCGAAACTAACTGTCCCAATTTCGTGATGGACATTCACACTAGTTGAATTGGGTCATTTCCAGGTTTTCTCCACGAAAAAAACAAAACAGAACCCACTTCACTATTTCTGTCTGAAGAGAGATTGCATTAGCAACAAATCCGTACTAATGAGAAAGCAATGACTGCAGGGTGAAAAAATGAAGATCGCCAGGTGTTAAATACGCCTGCAAAGAAAGGTGAGGATGTATGTCTGAATAATTCATCTCCCCGGACAGAATGCTATGTTCAAAATCATCACACCAACGAATGTCCTGCAATATCACCTTATTAAGGTGACAAGAGCTGTAATCCGATTAATCGATCTAATTACTAATGATCTGTCCATCTATCAATCAATCCTTTCACATCTGTCTGTCTATCATTATCTCTCTCCCCCTCTCTCTCCCCCTCTCCCTCCCCATCCTCTCTCTCTCTCTCTCTCTCTCTCTATATATATATATATATATATATATATATATATATATATGTCTGTGTGTGTGCCTGTTTAAATCTATCCATCTATCTAGCTGTCGTGCGTCAATCTTGTTAAATTTGAAATTGAAATACACCCAGTCTTAGATATTTGGCAAAATGAATCAAGCATTACTTCTGTTGTAATAAAAACCTTTTTTCGGCAAAGGGATCTTGTGTCTGCAAGCAGAGATTCCTACCATATCAAAAAAAAATCTTGAGTATTGTCTTGCTTTTGATAGAAACAAAGAGGCCTAAACTTTTGTCTACTTAAAAGAAAAACAAATTAGCAATAGTCACGACACAGAATTGAAATAAATCAAAGTCAAAATCTACTTAAATCGGTAATTATTTGTTTAGAAATTAGAAGGAATGAAACTCTGTTGTTGAAAATATGCCAAAGATGAATTATTCGTCAGAAGGAGATAATTTGCAGGAAAACAGAGGGTTCTATTATCGCTCATGTTCATACTTTTTGTTGGAAAGCTGTGGGAAATGAGCATGCTTCAACGTTATCGCATATCTCAATCGTAGGGCGATGAGAGACAATGCTGACAGCTATATCAGGTTTCGATTGGTACCGAACCGTAAACGGAATAATCATTGCTTGCTCTGTTGAGCGATATTCCAATTAAGCAGAATCATCACTGCTGTTCCGTATCAAACATCCGGTATTGTAATGATTCAACTCCTTCTTTTCCTTCAATTTACTGGCATAGAGCAAAAGATCACTGCATTTGAAAATGAATCAATGATGATCACAAAAAAGGTGAAAGTCATTGCTTTCACAAACTTCATTACATAACTTTAGAATAGCTACTCTATCAAGACGCCGTATATCAAAAGAACTAACCTTCACGAAAGAAACGACAAAAAGCAAAATCAAAAGAATAAACCAAGAAAAATACATCCGGTAAATATTTTATCTGTGCATCTATTTATTCAGCATTGATACTTCAAAATACATTTCATTCGTCACACGGAAGAAAAATAGTTTTAAAAAATGCATTTCAACGATACTCAATCAATTGAAATTATTAATAAAAATCTCTTAGAAATATACTGAGCGGAAAAATAATCTTCGAGATCAAAAGCCTGCATTGTGATCAATGAAAGAAAACGAGAAAATTACCTAGTACAAAGATATTTTACTCAATTTCTGATGTTTTTAATGCCAAAGTGAGAGTCCCATTCGAGTAGTTCAAGATTTTTTCTAATGAAATGACTATAATCAATTGATTGATAGAATTTTTTTGGAAAGATGTAAAGAATCAGTGAAAGCAATGATGTATGAATTAAATAAATAACCAAATTAAAGAAAGGCAGGGAGTTGTAATCAAATGGAAAGGTATAACTTTTCCGAAATTTCAGATGGAAACTTCTTTTATAAAATTGACTCTGTAACAAGTAAGTAGCAAAATCGGATACATTGATTTTTGCAAGATTTTAAAATCCAAGTGTTTTGCTGAGTCACATGAAAGTCACCCAGTACCGTCTTAATGTGTTAAATATGCCTTATACATAATTCCACTGGGTACAAATTATATAAAAAATAGTAGACAGAGCTGTTATACAATCGAGATCCATGATCTTTGTAGAGCCACCAAGCTGTCATGTGTGAAGATCATAGGAATACGATAAATAATGATGCATTGGAAGATAGAGACATTTGGCGTGTTGGGGTAAGAAAGATTGTAGCCGTCAGATTCTGGCTTTTACATGACTTGATTATTACTGATTTGGAAATCAGAGCCCATCAATCGGATTATTCACGCTCTTGGTACACGGTAAAGACAGAATAAGTTTCGACTACACAACATTGGATAAAACAAGAACATCACTGAACGAATTACTATTGGTACCTTTGAGTTATCTGGTAATGCTAAAAGGTACTGGTATGCTATTTAGTAACGTTTGTATTAACAAACATCACCAACGTAGTACTCGAAAGTGATTATTATATTACTGTTTTATCCGCCCCACCAATAATGACTGCATATATGGAATATATGAAAACACGTTGCATTTCATATTAGTGGATAATACAGATTTGTAGAAAGCTTTGAGATTAAAGTTCTGTAACCACAGAGTTATATTTTTTTTTGTTTTATCATTTTTTATTGAAACTTTGAACTAAAACTCTCAATCAAACTGCAAAAAAAGTTTCTTCAGTTTTCAAGACGATCCAGCTGGCTATGCATGTATCACACTTTCAGGCTGAGCCAATTAAAGAATCATTCTAGGATGCAAGCCTTTGGTAGAGCGAGCTCAACTTTCAAGAACAAGAAAATCACATGCCCTAAAAAAGAAGAGTATGTAACCAATGCATCCTCCTGATAGTCATCTATAGAGCTGAAACATGGAAGTTAACCAAGAGTCTGGCCCTCAGAGTGAGAACCATGCAACGTACACTTGAGGGAATCATGTTCATGTTGCAAGACTGGCAGGTAACCGATGGACATCACAACTCACATCATGGATCCCCGGAGATCACGTGAGAAACCAAAGCCAGCTGATTATGAGATGGCAAGACGACCTGGACAGGTTTAGTGAATGCTGGCCCCACGATGCCCACGATAGAGAAGTGTGTCAATTCTTTGGGAAGGTCTATGTCCTACAACAGACGATTAGAAACTGATTCTGATGCTGATGATGAAATGATGGGAGGGTCTGTTTGCAACGTAAATTTATGCTAAATTATTATTTTCGAAAATTCAGATTGTCTCGTGAATACTGTTCAACAAAAGGTGAGAGAAGTGACTTACTCACGTGAGAAATTCTATTGATCGACTAACCTGACCTGTTTTTATTATTCTGCAAATTCGGCATTTTACTACGTCATCAAAACATAAAATTCTGTTTACAATTAGTCTTCATGTGATAACATTCTTAATGAGATGAGTTGTATCCTCTAACCCAACAGACAACAAATGAACGAATGGATGTATTATTAAAGTGTATAATTAAACTTTGGTAACTAACAAAGTAACCGTAAAAAAATGACTTCAATTTTCTACTTTTCATATTTTCTGTTTTTCAAATGATTTTATTAAAATGTATTTAGGTAAGATTGGATCTTTTTTTCAAAATAAAAAAAAGCATCAGATTTACCCATCAAAAAGCAAATATGACAATTTTTTGTGAAATTATTTTCCACGATACTATTGAGCAATCAGCAGCAGTTGAAGTAATAGTCCTAGTAGTGGTGATGATACTAAAGGAGACATGAACACTCAGACACAGTTGCTTCATCCGCTTCATTTCTTTTTGTTTGTTTAGCGTATGTGGATACACAGAAACAGCTTTTTCACTCATTCCTATCTTTCTATTCGCTTAGCATGACAGAAACCTACAAACCAATAAACAAATATAAAAGTGTCAGAGCCTTTTGTATTAGGTTCTATCTCAGCCCACAGTTGATTTCTAGACAAACATTATGATTATCGCACTTGTCCCAATTGCCCTTCTTGCCGCTTTTATGAATCTGAGGTACACATGACATGTTAAGGACTCTGGCCTCCTCCACAGAATCTTCATTAATCAATGCCAAAACATGATAAACATCCTATAAAATCTGTAAATGCATCCCAAGTGGTTCTTCATAATTAATATCTTGGATGAATTCCATTGCGAATCACGCAGGAAAGACTGATGGAATTATTCCAGGGATCTACCAAAGAAGTAAAGCCTAGAAGAGCCTGTCATTTTTATAGGATAACCTTTGGTGATAAGATCGGAACCATTCTATTGTCCTCAGACATGAGACGCCAATCTGGCGATGTGCAAAAATATCTCCAAATACAATGAATGGTCAGCTCGATTAGGAATTATCAATCATGCGGAGGCAGAATTATAAAGATAACTTGGTATATATATACATACATACATACATACAATCATATATATATATATATATATATATATATATATATATATATATACATATATATATATATATATATATATATATATATATATACTAGTATTCCAAAAGACAGGTCCAATGAATGAAAGAGATAAGTGAGAAATAAGGAAAAGCTACATTGGCTGGAGATTATTATTTTTTTTTTATACCTTGGATATTTAAGGGTTCTGTTCATCGTTGTATTTCTCAGCTCTCAGAAAAGATTTCTCTAATCGGTATCAACGAGTGTACACACACATACACAAACATAAAGTCATTCACGGCTCGACGGAGGCCTTTTCTGATTTTTCATAACTGTGCTCATTTCTATTATATATTACTGTTCTTCTATTTCTACTGCGTCTATTGTCCCTTTGGCTGAAATCGTCAATCGTTTTACACCATCTATTATTGTTCCTTCTTGCTATGTGCCTTGCCCGTCTGAATTGTCGTTGCCAAACCACTTTTGTGATATATTTTACCTTGCTCTGTTGACAGATCTATGTTGGGATAGAAAAAGATACTGATCATTTTCTATCATTTAGAGAGAGAGAGAGAGAGAGAGAGAGAGAGAGAGAGAGAGAGGAAGAAATAGAGGTGTCAAACTATCATAAGTGAACTAGTCTTGCTTGCTGGTAGGCGCAATGCTAACAAGGCATCTAGATCCTATAGTCTCTGGTCAGACTTGGCTAATCCTGAGAAATATCCATTCCTCCTCCTACGCTGAATAACCAACCATGTGGGAGAACCTGTAAATGAATATTTAGGTGTTTCGAGTCAGAGGTGATGGCGAAGATCTAATCGGATTTAGACCCTTCTTGCGACATTTATAAATAATGTGAAATATAGGCTTAGCCTATGGAGCCAAATACACATACACAAATGTGTGTATATATATATACAGGTAAACTTTTTTCAACCATTCTAAATGAAGCAAGCAATCGGTTACTTAATTACACACACACACACATATATATGTGTATATATATATATATATATATATATATATATATATATATATATATATATATATATATATATATGTGTGTGTATATAGTCGTATAAATTTTTCGATCAAATTTAGCAACTAATAGCTTTCAACACATTTTGCATGATAATTGAAGGTACTATTTGAAGGAGATGGGAAAGGCCTTTGGTGAACTGTGGATCCATTAAGGTTGCTGTTGAGGTCCACTGCTGGTGTAAGGCCTTTCCAACCTCCTTGCGCACAGATAGTATAAATATTCTTTAAGAATAAATATTTTTTCAAAATTGGAAAAATTAGCTAGATGTTGCCGAAAACCACTAATTTGGCAAATCAAGTGTGATTCCTTGCAGTGAGGACCAAGCTGCGTTCTGATTGGTTCATAATCGTAAGGTGTAATCGGTAAGATTTGGTAAGATTTGAAAAAGAATTTACAGAGAACAAGAATTTTTCCATTCTATCCAGAGCTCCAGATATCCTCCATTGGCTAGAAATCTCCTGAAGGTCGCGTATTTAGGCCAATATACTTAAGTCATAAAGGGCCGCCGCTATGGCTCAGCTCTCTAGCCATGCAGATGTAACCTTATATTTGTGAATGTGCCATTGATGCACTTTTGACTCTAAATACGCTTAACGTAAATACTTTCTCGTGTATATCATTAGGTTTGATATATTCTCTAGGTAAACAATGTAAATTTTGCATCAAATACATACACAGAAAGAGATAAAGGGAGAGGAACTTAGAAAGATAGATATTGTTGGGCCACTTAGCCAAATAAAGGTGTATTTTGTCACAAAAAGATATAATTTTGTACACTTATAGCAACGGGTATTTTGGGATATCGGACCATCAGGAATTTCTAATGTTTCACCCATGGCTGTTATTCAATAAGATTATTGCATCATTATTTAGCCACCAAAATATTGCCCTGACTTTGTATGATCTAACACTGTCTTTCAGGCTTCTGTGATCCCAGTTTCGATTGGATGAATTGAGTAATTATTTATTTCTAAATTGGAGGATATAACGCATCTTGAATGAGTTCCCATCCCAACTCCATAATCAGTTACTGTGTCTTATTTGTTGCATAGGTAGCCACGTAGCCTTATGATTGAAAAAAGTATTTTTAACATTTTTTCATCATAATCTCTTTCGTTGCCAATGCACTCAGCAATAAATATCAATCACAGAATTACCTGTTGGATTCTTTTTCTGTTTCTATCAATTATTGAAAGAGTCAACTCGATTGTAATTTTTCTGCACTTTGTTATGCAATATTTTTTTCATTTCCCCCGATTCACCATTATGTAATACCTAAGGCCTTCCAAAACATACCTTACCTCAACTCACAAACTTTTCCGGGGAGGTGTTTGCATCTACAGAATCATATATATGTAGAGAGAGACACCTTGTCATCTTGGGGGTAATCTAATCAATTTATATAGACTTTTCGTAAAAATTTCTGACTGATAACCAAATAATGAATTAATGCTTTCAAACTGAACAATTTGAGGGATACATGCTGGGACACAGCATCGAACACGAAGGACTTACAATCTAAAGTATAGTAATCATTAAGTCCATTCATTGTATAGCTTCTGTTACAGATTTCCTAACACACACACACACATATATATATGTAAGAGAAAAAAGAAGGACTGAAAAAGAGGAAAAAAAAGGAAGTAACGGTAACATGAGAAGATGAAGATGGAGATGGAAAGAAGAAGAAGAAGAAGAAGAAGAAGAAGAAGAAGAAGAAGAAGAAGAAGAAGAAGAAGAAGAAGAAGAAAAATGCCGACATGAACTTCATGGCCCATTCCTAACAGAGAAAGACGAGAAGATAAGAATCGAATCCAAGTACTTACTCTTTGTAGATGTGATTATATTAATACAGATCAAAGTGAAAAGAAAACATCATGTTATTGATCCATTGCCAGAGGAACATGCACTCGCTTCGAATCTAAGATTCAATAAATCTTAACCCCCCTCAGCTTCCCTCCAGAATTGCAATGCATTCATATTCCAAGGAACACAAGTAGGACAAAGATGGCAACAGAAAAAAAACAAAACAAACAAACATAAAAATGACACAAATTCAGAAGGAGAAAATCTTTCTTGGTTATTTGAAATTTCTATTTTCCCATCGATAAATCCCAAATCCTGCTCCTGGGGATTTTTCAAGAAAATGGATTCCCAGAGTTTATAGAAAGATATTGTCGTATACACGTGGATGCTTTTAAACCCATGACTTCAATCGTAAAAGGAAAATGACTGTCAGAATTGGTCAAAAAAGTGTACTAAATACGTACCTGGTCAAATAGTATACTACATACACAATAGGTAAAATATTGGATTAACGTAGTCAAACAAATTGCCTACCGACTAGCCAAGAGGACAACACATTTTGCCTTTGTCTATGTCTATGGGTGTGCATTTGGTTCTGAGTGTTGGCATGTGTTCGGGAGTTCTTGGTCACATTATTGGTCTCTAACCATGAAGATCTGCGCAAGTACATCCCAAAATATGTTTTTCGGGGGTCTCTATAGTTGCTTTAGATAAAAAAAATGCCAAATTCTGCAATGGTATTTCTGGATATTTTTCTAGATGAAAGTTCTCTTCTTTAAGATATTTCTTGATCATTTTAGATATTTATTTCTGATATATGTATGGGCTACCGTGATTCATTTATGTGAGGTACAGATATATACTTATATCATACTAAAGTCTGCTTTAAGTGATATTCAATGAAGATAAATGAAAGGTGCTTGTCAGGAAAAGAAGAAAAAATCTAACTGTTCCATGAAGTTGGGACAGGAAGATTGTGTTGAGCCAGTTTTCCAAAAAGGAAGGAAATAGCTACCTTGAAAATCAGTATTTCAGATACTGCTTTCTATCTGAGCTCGAACATCGACCTCTGGCACCAGTGTGAAATATATTATTATTTCATCAACTAATCAGATCATTTTTAGGGAGAGACGCACTAGTGAGTTAGACTCTTAATGCGTGCTCCACGCAGTTCATATTTGAATGTTGAATTCCCTTCTTTGATGCTGTTCGTCATCAGTCCATACTACGTTTGGATTGTTTGATATTACCCCCCTCTCGAGACTTATTCGAAATCTGACAATTTCTATTCTCCTGGATTATGAGGCATTGCAAAATGATTGTATGGCTATTTACCCTATGAAATATATTGAATATTCAATAATTGTCAATGAAGCTATGTTCATTCAGTGTAAAAAATGAGAATGAATAATGGAGTTAATTTACTCCCTATTTATTAGGTTCATACAAAAATAATTGCAGTTTTCGCTATTTCAAACTCAGATGCATATTTTGGAATAAATTATTATTCAACTGTGTTCATGTGATACACCATTATAAAGTGTGAATTTTGCTCTCTATATTTTAGCTGAGCGTTTTATTTTGATTATTTATTCTGGTTTATTTGAGGTTGTCAAATCAGAGTCGGAAGAACCCAAATTCGATCAAGTTAAAATGGGGCGTAAATCGGTGCCAGCAGCTCTTAATATCAAGACGACAACCTTGGAAATGCGGCCGTCCTTCTGTGATTAACGATATTCAACGGAAGATCATTAGTGAGGCGGTCCCAAACAAAACAACTTGAGAGGATGTAGTGGAACTAAATGTTGACCATTTGACAGTTGCTCGACATTCGTACTGTTTCGGAAAAGAGTCAAAGCTTGATATGTCCCACAAATGACATTGAATGACCTCTGCAGAAATGAAAAGGAACTAGGCTATGAAACTCACCTTGCTCATTCACCAAACTCCTCTCCGACTGACTACTACTCTATGCGAGGGGTGACAACCAAGCAGCAGCCCAAAACGCATCCGAAGAATCAACTGGTTCCAGGACCCCCGGAACCTCATGCTTCCAGGATATTTGGACTTATTTTTAGATGGCAAACATGCATAAATTTTGGAAGTTGATTTAATAAATTTTGTTCTGAGCTAAGATATACTGCTATGATTTTGGTTGTATAAATTTTTTTTTTGCACCGACCTAACATATTTACACTATTACAGTGACTGCTTGAAATGATAGTATTGTCGATGTGAGAATCAAGACTTCCGACTGACATCTCTTCACTCGAGAAGATCAGAGTGTGGCATCGGTCATTGAAAAGTTTTCAACACACACACACACACACACACACACATATCGATCCTACCCGGTGGTACTGGATGGGATAATGGATAGTCTATAGCCACACTGAAGAGGTGTAATACAACTTAACAGCTGTCTGTGGATGACTAAATCATTTAATTATTATTATAATTAAAGTTCCTTTTTTCAGGGTTGAGCCCACTTTAAGTAAGGGTTTCCGTTCATTGTAAGCTCATGCAATAGTCATCCAACTTTAAAATAGAGCACTCTGGTGGATAGAAAATTGTGCATAAGTGAATATATCGCTTAAATTCAACCTTACTGACCGTCCAGTTCTGCGTAGGGCAAAACCAGCCTCTGGGTCTGGGGTGAAGGTTTCGATCCTACCTCGTGGTACTGGATGGAATAATGGATTGTCTATAGCCACACTGAAGAGTTGTAATACAACGAAACAGCTGTTTGTGGATGACTCAATTGACAGCACGTTACATCCAGGAATAGACAGGAGTCACAGAGATCATAAAATCGATTAAAAATCTCAATTGGCAGTGGGCTGGCCATGTTGCAAGAATGTTGGACAACCGATGGACATCATGACTCACGAAATTGGTCTCCCAAGATCACATGCGCAACCGAGGCTGGCAGAATATTAGATGGAAGGACGAGCTAGACAATTTCAGAAAGTATTTGCTGCGCGACACCCATGATAGAGAAGTGTGGCAAATCCTTGGGAAGGTGTATGTCCAACGACGGACGTTGAAAAAATGATGATGATGATGATGATGATGATGATGATGATGATATTGCCTTTTATATATGTAGATGCTTTCAAGGCTCGTTGTTGATAGTTTACATGACATTAAAGCAAGAAAGTCGGCCTACACATGAACTTCAGCAAGACGAAGATCATGTGCAACAACTACATTGGAGATAAAAACACTAAGATCGAAATCGAGGACACAGAACTCGAGAAAGTAGACCACTACATCTACCTAGGGCAACGAATCTCCATGAGACCCTCAAAAGAAGAAGAAATCAAGCGAAGATTCACACTAGGATGGCAAGCCTTTGGCAGAGCTAGCTCAACCTTCAAATATAAGAACCCATTAATCCTAAAGAGAATGGTGTATAACCAATGCATCCTCCCAATAGTCACTTATGGAGCTGAAACATGGAACTTAACCAAGTGACAGACCTGTAAGCTGAGAACCATGCAACATGCACATGAAAGAATAATGCTGGGCCTCACATGGAGAGACCACAAAACAGCACAGTACATCCGGGAAAAGACAAGAGTTAGAGACATCATAGAATCCATAAAAAATCTCAAATGGCGCTGGGCTGGCCATGTTGCAAGAATGGCAGACAATCGATGGACATCACGACTCACAATATGGATTCCCTGAGACCACATGCGCAACCGAGGCCGGCAAAATGTTAGATGAAGAGACGAGCTAGACAAGTTCAAGAAGTACTGGCTCCGTGACGCCCATGATAGAGAAGTGTGGTAAATCCTGGGGAAGGTCTATGTTCAACGACAGACGCTAAAAGACTGATGATGATGATGATGATGATGATGATACATAACATTATATCCACTCGTCTTACTCTTTTTTCCATATGAATCGGTTTTAAACCACATATAACTAGGTATCTAGTCACCTCAAAAAAGTCTTCAAAACCCCCAAGCCACTGAAGTAACTATTGAGGGTGGGATATCATGAGTATTGGCTGCACCGTTATTAAAGAAAATATATCTCCACCAAAGGTTAAACATATGTTCTAAGTTTAGCTTCGTAGAGAAACAACGAAGTGAGATGATGTTCGAATCAGAAAATTGTATTGCACCTATTGTCAAAATGGAAAGGTCATGCTTGTTTTGAAAATCGAGATTCAGAATCCTGACTTTTCTCTCGGCTCGAACACGAATCACTAGCGCTTGATACGCAATCACCTTTGTTACAAAACAAGTGCTCGTTGTTGAATAGCACGGAACTTCAAAATCTTCCAGTGGAATATTGTCTATTCATTATAAAAGAACTTGATCAAACACCAAGATCCACTATGAGAAAAAAACGTATTTAATTAGGATCATTGAGGTGCTTTTGGCGAAGTCTGCAACAATCCGGATGATGGTATCGGTGGCCTGAGTTCAAACTCTGTTCGGGACTATTTATGATCTCGTTTCACTAATGTTCTTGTTCCTGTGAAAGGCATGAATCTATCTATCCTTCACCAGCTATGGGTAAAATAGTAAAGCATATTGAGCTCTCTAGTCATGAGGAAACAAGCAGTCTAGGAGAAGAATAATCCAATTTCGAAACCAGCGAGTGGAGACCCCTTAAGGCTGTTCGACGCCCAATTTTACGCCCCCAGGCAGCTCCTGCAGCCAAACTGATGCCAAGGGTATCGATCTCTGTCCCCCTCCATACTACATCTGCAAGATCGAAAAGATCCTAAACAAGTTGGCATCCCAGAATCTCTGTGCGCCTTGGAAGGGGCAATCTCTTGACTCTGCCCCTATTACTCATGGGGTAGTGTAGTAATTTCCCGATGCCTTCTGTACGGTTTTGAATTGAGGTGTCTTTCTCATTGTCTGGTTGTCGCCTGGGCTAAAGAACTCAGTCTATCCTGCTATTTTACACGTAGCTGAGAGAGAGGACTGGAGGAAATATGCATATAGGTATCTCCCAAGGGCATCAATTCAGTGAACGCAAAGAGTCTTAGTTTGAGTTCACGTTGTTTACCGTTAGGTCGCTTGCATCTTCAGAAATTCAACCGTAATTAGGTATGTTATTTGAAATTTTGGCTAATTGTTAACTTCTTGAATTAACTGTCAGCAAAATCGTCAACAAAGGTTTCATCAGTTTCTAAGTTGACTGGCTGTGTCTATATAACTTATACAGGCCCCACTAATGGGGCAAGACAGCTACTAATCCAAATATTGACTATGTATCAGAAAAAAAAAGGAGGAATTCTGCCTATAATTCATTTTTTGGTTAGGACAGGGAGCATTCAATTTTCAATGTAGATTTATGGTAATTTGGTCCCTTAGTTTGTGTCAGGTAGCATTTCCGTTTGCTTTCTTTAAAAATTCAGACTTTTTTTCAGTGATCACTGCCCAAGAAAAGGGTGAGAGGAGTACTTCACTAGTGATCATCTTTTTTTTCCAATTTTTCAATTGACCCCCCCCCCAACACAGCATGCTACCAAAAGATATTAGTTACATGACGGTTTCTATTGAGGAACTAATCTGACTCATTTGTTAACTTCTCGAAGCAATGAAAGTACTTGTGCCAAAATATTTCCCTAACAGATTGCAGGACAGACGGTCGGGCAGACAGACTCATTGGACAAGCAGGTGACAATAAGATCAATCATGTTCTTGTCAACCCACTTAGTCTTATTGATCTTGTCGTTTTTTATTGCTGGGTTTCTAACCAGGTAAACAATTGAATCAATCATCTGGGATCCAAGTCATCACGTATTACTATCAATCGAAAGTAGCTGAACCTGGATGAAAAAGTGGGCTGTCAAATCGGACAAGAAGTCATTAAAGTAGAAATAAACGAATCTCTGACCAGATACGACACCTAGAATATCACCTTGTGCTAACCCATCGTGCCAGGAATTTAAAATCGCCTGTAGGATTGGAATGGTAATTACAGTGTACAGTTTTGATCGAGGAGGTGCAAAATGGCTAAAGGGTTAACGGCACACAGTATAGAATCAGTGAGCCAAGTTTAAAACCATGATTGAAATTTTGTGTCCAGTTTGTGTTGACTTCGCACCACTGCCCTTGGAAAAAGGCATGGATCTAACTCTTTCGGTCCAAGCTTTGGATAAATAGTAGAGTACAAGACTTTCAACCATGGTTGTCAAGCAGTATTTGGGACAGACAACTTGATGTTGGAGAGGAGAATGAAAAAATTGAAAAAATGAAATTATTGATGAAAGATTAACAGAATTAGGATTGGACACTTTTATTCAATGCTAATAGTGTCGAATCTAAATTCTGTTTTCCATTAATTCTCTAATTTCTTCGATCGGGACCACCTTGCTTAAGTTGTTCCAAAAAAGGTTTCTCTGCCCATTGCTCTTTACAAACTGAAGTATCCTCTATGCTTTTGCACCTTCTGCAATGAGTTTGATCTTCATTGAATGCACTGGGACAGTGGCCTCATGTCAGATTAAAGTAAGTGAAGATTAGTAAAAGAAAAAGTTCTTGATTAAAAGGCATTTTGCTTTTCTTTTCTCTCTAATATTCGTAGAGGTAAAGATGATGGTCCTGTTATCATGTCTGTCCATTTATTTTCCTTTATTTCACATGGAAATTTTATCGTAATCTACTTCCGGCTTCTTAAGCCTGTCAATCGTACATTTAGGGAACATGTTCCTGATACTATCCGTTGCCAGCCTCTCAGGACCTTGGACGATGTGTTAGACCTTCCAGGCTTTATTCAATTGATTTTTCGTCTCCTAGATTGGTTGCCAACCGGGGCAAAAGAACCACGTCTTCCACGCTATTCACCATACTTTTTCCTGGGGGATTAGTGTGAAATGAATGCAAACTATCTCAATCGGTGTTTAAATTCAGTTCGCCGCTTTCTGTGCCTCTAACCGTTAGGCCAACAACACCACTTTTTCATTTTTCATTTCAGAGAAATAAATCATATAATAACTGTTGTCAGTTGGAAAACAATAAGGGAATTCTAATGATGTGTCCACGTATCACTGAAAGGGAAACTGCGGATAGCGGTAACACTGGAAGGTGAACAGCAGATTGGGAAGACCACTTCAAAGAGGGACTATGGATAGAGGGAGGGCACTGACAAAGAACCCATGGATGGATAAGGGAGGACCATTGAAAAGGAAATCGTGGATACAGAAGGACCAATGGAAGGGAAAACGCAGATAAGAGAAATTATAGATTATATAGATTATATCTAAAAGAAAAAAACACAACTTTATTCTATAATCCTATGCTTGTGAAAGCTGATGACTTTTTCGTGCAACTCTCCAGCAAAAGACTTTTTGGTACAATTTGTCAGAAATAGCGAAAAAATAAACGCGGAATGAGAGGATTATTGAAAGAAAAATAATTTGGATTAAACACATATCCAAATTCTATTTTCCATTAGTTCTACAATTTCTACAATCGTCCCTATGATGTGACATAAAAAACTCGAATGTCAGTTGCTTTTTACAGGCAACAAAGTATTTTTTTACGTTTTGCTCATCCGTAGCGTAAAGCACATCCAAGATAAAAAGCAACATACGTCACTGAACTGCACTAGCAGGTGGCCAGAAAATGATATGATCCAACGTAGCTTATTTCATTATGGATATTTTCAGCTTGACTTTCCAAAGCTAATTCTGCTGTTGTACTAACTCGTACAAAACGTATCAATATTCTTTTGTTTCTTTAGTAAAATAAACAAAAGCTCATTTCATTGGATCTTGATATTGAGTTCTTTAGATAGACCCCCTTAGAAACAATATTGATTACATTAGCCACTTGTATTTTAATCATCACCTATATACCGGCCGCCCCCGTCGGTCAGTCGGTCCACAAAAATATCATCATCATCATCATCATCATCATCATCATCATCATTCTTTTAATGTCTGTCGTTGGACATAGACCTTCCCCGGGGTTTAGCCACACTTCTCTATCATTCGCGTCACGGAGCCAGTACTTTCTAAATTTGTCCAGCTCGTCTCTCCATCTAATATTCTGCTGGCGTCGGTTACGCATGTGATCTCGGGGGATCCATGTCTTGAGTCGCAATGTCCCTCGGTTGTCCGCTATTCATGCAACATGGCCAGCCCACTGCTATTTGAGATATTTAATGGATTCTATGATGTCCCTGACTCCTGTCTTTTTCCGGATGTACTGCACTGTCTTGTGGTCAGTCGACTGGCTAACAAAGGTTGAGGTGGGTGTTCCCCAAGCATGGGCAACACTTTTGTTCTAGTGAGCCTCAAAACTCATTTTTAATCATCATTCTGGCCACAAAATCAATTACAAATTTCGAGAATATTACAGAGAGCGTATTCAATTTCTGCTTTAGACAAAGATATAAATTACTATCATTATATTATTGCCAGAACACTCGTAATTTTTCAATAAAGAACATAAAATTGACTTTCTGAGAAAAATTATATAAGATTTTAAATAAATGACTTAATTGGCCACAAAAAAGAGCAACCGCAGGTCAAACCTGGCATATGCGGTCTCCATGATTTATATTCAGATGACATCAATCGAATTTAACTTGAATAGCATTTTTCCCATATTTCATCACCTCCAACCTGTGATCTCACTTCATTAGACATTTACGCGCAGGTAAGTATGGGAAAATCACAATACAGACTGAAACAACTCAATTGGAAAATTTTGTAGCTGAGCTAAGAATAATTATAGTTAAAGCAGCTTTCAAAAAACTTGTCGATAGATATCGAATCACCATAGACCTACAAATGACCTGCTCGACCAACTTGCCAATAGGGCTACAGATTCTTCTCTTTTTGAGTGTCTGTGGGTCAGTGCCTGTGTCTCTGGATGCCGTTGTATATATTTTTTCTGGCTACAACCTTGAAGGTCTGTATGAGAACATCACTGCCTAGAAACATCTTTTTAAAGTGCTCCTTTGAGGCTCGATGGTAATTTTCAGCTGGTATTTTTAAGCGTAATTCTAGGAAAGAAATGTATTTCTTATTCTTATTTTAGAGAGAAAATCCATTTGTTTTAACTTTGGTAATTTCTTCAAATAATTGCTTATGTTTCATAGTGATTCATTTTTGCATGCAACGCATATTTCAGTACTTGTGACACAATTTTGCGCTAAGACGTGCCTTTAGAAATATTGCTCCAATTAATTTCCCGTACGGATGGATTTGAGCGCAATTTGGATTCACTCAGCAGGAAACTTTCCCTTCAGTGATACTAAATCGGTCTTGGTATAAATTTATCTCTGCTTTGACCATCTTTAGAGTTGAAACCACTGCACTATTAATGGAAGAAGGTACCAATAATCTACTTATGTAATGCGCTGGGTGATTGGCTGTATTTTCTATCCGTAACATATGTCAAAGGAAATAACAATAACATTTCAAGTACAGAATGGTGTCCCTTACTTATGCATTCTTTTGCAAATGCTTAAAAATCCAGCTTTCTCCCTCAACACAGATCAAAATAAATCTGACAGAAGAGTTACCCAATTCAAGTGAAAGATGCTCTCCAAAAAAAAAAAAAAAAAAAACCGAGCGAGATTTTAAAAGATCGAAAACTATCTTTACGAATGGAGAGGAGTGTGTCATAATGCTGTGTAATGACTCCGGATATCCTGTATGGATGGTTGTGCATACTGGGATATTACGCCAAAATGAAATCAAAGATTTGAGGCAGTCGAGATGTGGTTTTACGGACAAATATTGTGAACTGATTTGTAACCCGAAGGAAACTGTCAAGCGACCTATGTTTAATAGTGATAAGAGGTGATCAATGGAAAAATGGAAAAAAAGGGGTGATCAATGAATAAGTTACTTTTCTTACCTTTTAACCTGATGTAAACTAGAATAAGTATGAATTAAAAAAAATAACGGGCAGCGCCAATTAAGGGATCAGTTTAGTCTAAACCTGCATTGAAAACTGAACCCAAAATTTAAAACCCACCTGGGTTAGGGGATTTGCTCCCTCCCCAGAAAGGAACAAACTTTCCGACCCACTAACTGCATTGGTGCAACCTGTATACGTGATACATACATAGCCTTTTTCTAGATAACATCTCTCAAGACACAATCTGGATTCTTGATGTGTTTCTAAACAGCTGGCCTCTTCTTCGCATAGGAAAATTAGCACCGTTCAACGTACACTGATTGGTGTCACCTCTCTAATCAGTAATTCGAAACAAAGAACTGATTTCTTGATACTTGTTATGATCAAACATGAAGCAAAGTAAAAAAGAATCCATTTTATTGAAGATCCAGAGATACTGCTTCACAGAGCCTCACCTGTCCGGCGTCGTTTTGCTGATGAGGGGTATGTTTCAAAGCAATTGGTGCATGTATCAAGGAGCTACAACTAAGGTTAGCTAATAAATGGTATGCACCACTATAGAACACTGAGGAAATTTTGCTAAACACTGCAAAAAAAAGACATTTGAAAATAAAGATTGGGTATCATATGCGTACGGGAAATGAAATAAGTTTTCGAAGCTGAATCAATGCTTTTTTTCGAGGCATTTTAAAATATGTATGCCCAGATGTGAAGGCAATTACATTGATGCATTCGATTACTTCAGTTTTTTTTCCAACAATGCCGATTTCAGTAAGTAGTTGCAAAGTTTTCACAAGTTTCCCAACTCGTTCCATCGAGCGCTGCTTCAACTGAACGATCTTTTTCCGTGCAAAAACTTCCCTGGGAGAATTCTAGACGGATTGCAATAACGTATCTTAATTGTTTACTCACAATAAAGTGTAGTTCTACACCTGCAATTTCATCTGCATATTAAAACAAAGTATCAATCACTGATTTTTGAACTACGCTTATCTGAATTCCTCACTATTTGGAAAGAAATGATCAACACTAGCCCTGGGGAATAGGGGACAACACGGAGAGATCCAAACGGACTTATTTATTCCGCTACTCCCCGATTTGTCCGTATTAATTATAAACCAAAACGGTGTGAAAATAATTGGTTATACCTCCTGGGCCCTTCTGATTGTCCACAGTACACAGGAAGGCTTCCTGGAGTAGAGTGGATACTGGTTTCAGACTCACCAAGCTAATTCTCCGTTTTCGTTCTGTGTTGTACACTCTCTGCTCAGATAATAGAAAAATTAGTCTGAATGAATCAATGTATAATAGGAAGGTTACCTTATAGAAAAAAGAAGATTTCTATGGACAAAATAAAACTTCAGAATTTGTTAAAACATTGATATTAGAGGTGTGGTTGGTCACTCAATAGAAACCGTCATATGACCAATATATTTTGGCAGCATGCTGTGATGGGTATGATCAGTTACTCTTCTCGCCTTTTGTTGCATCAAAAAAGTCTGAATTAGAGAAAAAACAAAACAAAACAAAACAAAAAACATAAGCAAACAAACAAACCACCAAACAAACAAACAAACAAACAAACAAAACAATCAGGAAAGTAGCCAGGTACAAAATAAGGGCCAATTTAGCATAAACCTACATTGAAAATTAGAGCATCCACTGAATACCTTTTGGGGAGAAATTATGAAAAAAAAAAAAAACCAACAAAAAACAAAAAAACCGATTTTGCAAATATTATAATGAATGCATACTTAAATTTTTAGCCCTCAAGCTCCATTGGTGCGACCTATTCGCATGATACATATGTAAATACATGCATACATACATATATTTACAATTTTCAAAAAATTGTTTTCCCACTATAAAAGCATATAAACAAAACGTATTTCGTTTGTTTTGAAAGATATTACGATTGAAAATGGTTGACCAATGCCTCAGAATGACAGACAACCGATGGACTTCACAATTCACAACATGGCTTCAGAGAATTCTCATGTGCAAACGAGGCCGACAGAGTAGAAGATTGGGAGACGAACTAGACACATTCATGAAGTACTAGCACTGTGACGCCCACGATAGAGAGATGTGGCGAATCCTCGATGAAGTCATTCAGAATTTAAGTGGCGCCCTGAATTTTGAAATTTTTTTTACATCCCTTGATTGTTGGTTGTTTTTTCATTATCTTAAAATGATTTAAAAAAAAATATTTGCTATTATGAATTATCAAATATTTAAAGGTCAAGTTTTCTGCGTTTATTAGTTAATATTCTCTGATGAGAACTTGATTGACCTTCCTTAACAGAAATATCTTATGATTCTCTTAAGAAATACAAAAAAATGTCGTCTGCAAATAGTCACTCATCTGGGTACTGACCAGGTTCGATGTCGAGTAACTTTGGCGACCGTACGAGAATCTGTGTATCCAACACGATTTGACCTTTGTTGATAAAAAAAATAGTCACTCATTTATTTCGTTTTCTTTTCTGATGCGTTGAAAAAACAAAAAGAAAATGATAGGTTTGCAATCCAAATGCTTCTGGCATTTGTGAGCATTGAATGAAACCAAATTTGAAAGCACAACAATTTCGGATCATTATTTGAAATGCCAGCAAAATTCTTCTCTTGAGAGCAAGACAGAAAGAAAGAATTCTATTCAAAAAGGTCAATAACATTCATCTTTTTACCATGCCTTCTCAAACAAATGCAGCCTTCTATATGCTTGCCTAAAACCCACCCGTAGGGCATGTTTTACAGGGGCTGAATTGGTCAAAACTAGGTGTGGCTTAATTCAATACCTCTGGCTATAAAGCACAGTTTCAGCTCCTTGAAGGTCACAGAAAGATAGAAGGTAATTTTTAGTATCACAAATATAGATAGACAGAAATTAGGTCTCTATTATCAGGATGGGTGCTATGCAGACTCCACACTTCTATAATCCATTTGCAAATCATTGGGATATCTTAATTCATTAGTTTTCACTATAACGCACTGGTTCAGCTACGTCGAAGTCATATGTAGATATATAGAATCGGAATTTTTAGCATTATATAGATAGATGGAAATCTGATCATTACTATTCGGATGAGGGAGAAGTATTTTGTGTGTGCGTGTGTATGTGTGTGTGTGTGTGTGTGTATTTTCGAAAACTAATTTGCTAAAACATTCTTGAGAGTTCCATTCGTACACTCAGAACATTCCCCAGGAGTATGTTGTGTGGTTCCTTGGTTAATTTGTCACTAACGAACGAAAAAAAATATAATGTGAATCATCAAATGTCGTGTAGAACAGATATGTTGAGGACAAGAAACATCAATCAAAATCGAAAAGAGGGAGCTGAAGGAAATAGACCCTTATATTTACCTGCGACAACGAATCTCAATGAAATTCTCGACAAGAAGAAATCAAGCGAAGAATCATTCCAAATTGAAAAGCTCTCAGTTAAGCACACTCAACTTTCAAGAACAAAGAGAATTCATTAGTCCTAAAAGGAAGGATACTCAACCGATAGTCCCCTAAGGAGCTGAAATGCAGAACTTTATCAAAAAGTTGACCCTCGAACTGAGAACCATGCAAGGTGTACAAGAAGGAATCATGTTCAACATGAAATGGAGAGATTACAAGACAGCACAGTATATTATTTGAAAAAAATCAGGAGTCCAACACATCATGGAATCCATGGGAGGTCATATGTGAAACTTTGGCCGGCGAAATATAAGAGGATATTGCAAACTAGACAAGTTCAGAAAGTGTTGGCTTCGCAACGTCTGTGATGAAGAGGTTTAGCGAATCCTCACGATGTCAGACGATAAGGCTGCTGCTGCTGCTGGTTCATTCAAGTAAACTTTAGTACAGTGCATGGCCAAATTTAGCAGATAAACTAAGGTAAGGATATTATGTTACACCAATTATTGGAATAAGTAGATTGCCTGCTTCGAGAAACAATATTCAAAATCCTGGCGATTGTCTTGCTCGAATACCAGCCCTTTAAACCGTCAGGAATTATGAATTTATCACAGCACCAGGACTATTATACGACATCTCGTGCATGCGTGTGTGTGCTCTGCGATTACTCGAAAACTGACCGTTATCCAAAGGTTGCATTCGCCAGATATATTCGCCACAAGGCAGTGCAGTGTAAAGGTTGAAGTTTTGGGCTCGACAGTTCTCGATGAATCTTATAAAAATAGATAAAAAGACAGATTATAAAATTGGTCACACTGAAGACGAGTAATCGAAAGCTGTAGTTTCGTGAGACGGACGGGAATTATTGTACTTAATAATTATGGTAGGCTGCTTCGCATATAATGTTCGAACTGTTCCAAACATACTCAATTGGAAGGGGCGCTGCTCAAGTTTGATAAATGCAATTTTACGTTGATTACTTCACTCTATCCCGAATCTTGAAACGATCATAGAGCTAGTATTGGTGCTTGGTCCATAAGAGGCTTTTTTGCTTGTTCTGCTCCTTGCAACGCTTCTTGTCCGTTTAAGATATCGTAAAAATTCATCGAAGAACTCATAAGATCCAAATCGAAATCGTCCTTTTATTATAGAATGCACAGTCTAGCAAAAAATGTTGCAAGTTGAATGAAAGCCAGGGAAATTACGTTTATGACTCTGCAACGATGCTATCATCGTACTATAATAATTCAATCGCAAACGCTTGAACTATTAGTAGGTATTTGCAAAAAAATATCTGATATACTCTTACTTGTATTTCCGTGGGTTGTTCATCTGTAAAGGTCTGCTCTTGTAGACACATGTCGATTGGCATAAGGGCGAACCAAAAAAGAATCGTCTCTAGAAAGGTCATTGACAAATATATATTCACTGCACTACATCAAGAAAATGATTGAATGCTATAAAGCAAAAAAGCAGTTACCATTATTTAATCTGGGGATTCTTTGAGTATCCCCAGACTCCTAAACGTTTAAGAAATAATGAAAAAAAAAAAAGAATAACATGAGAAATCGAATAGAAAAAAAAAACAACATAAAAACACGAAAGCGAAAAATGCAAATGCAGAGAGTACCAAGAATTTAAATTGAGAGACAAATGTCTAACTTCGGAAATTGTGTATAGATCACAGTAATTCCTTTATAGAAAATCCAAAAGAATCCAAGTTTTTTTTTCCAGATCTCGCAACCCTCATTTTTTACCAGACTACATTACCACAGGAAATCATTTATACATTAGAATTATAGAAAACTTCACTGTTCAATCTTTGGTGGAAGGTCAAATACAAAGGAAAGGAAACTACAGCGACATAAAAATGATTAAAAAAAAACAACCACATGTGAAAGCTTACATTCAAAATGTGTATTATATCGTGTAGAAAAAATCATTTTGATCATATTTAATCAGAAAAAATAAAGCTGTGAATGAACTAAAAAAGGACTAAGAATGATATTCAATTCAACAACTGACTAAATGATAAAGCAATTTAATTTGATTGATAAAATAGACCAAAGACTTTGAATTATAAACCAGATATCTAAATACAAGCTAAGGCGCACGCCAAAAAACAGCAGTGAAAACCAACAACAATATTCTACTGTTTATCCAGCATGTAAGATAGACAACTAAATATATTGATTAGAAATGTAATCCTTATGAATTCGAATTCGAGAAAAATTGAATGGACCGTTTTACTGCGATTAAAGTTAAAGCTTGGGTCAAATAACTTTCAATATTGAAGAATCAGCCGGATAAAAAAGATCGAATTTGCGCTGTAAATGGGACATCGAACTGATTCTAAATTGAATTCATTTGCTCTGCGTCAGAGCATTGAGTACTCTGGAATGAACAAATTTATAAATACACACACATACACACATACTCACACATATACACACACACACACACACACACACACATATATATATATATATATATATATATATATATATATATATGTGTATATATATATGTCACTTCTACCACGTACATATCCTGGCAATTTTGAGGGCTTATTTTTCACTGAGCCTCTAAGCTGATGAAACTGTTCGCATAATTCTTGAACTCACAGGATATGTAACAATATCTGACTGTACTAGGCCAAACTAGTTCAAGCATTTCAAGGATGGTGAATCATCCCTTGGAATAAAGCCAAGAAGTGGATAACCAACAGGTATCGATTATGGTTTTCAAAAACGCAAGGTAGAGAAGGACCCGATTATCACTTGAAAACTCATTTCAATATCACCGTCAATAACTGAACGACGGAATTAGATGTCAAATCAAAATAAATCTTATCGATTAATGGATATGGTTAGAATAATTATATTTGTGAGATCACAGGCGTTTTCCATTTGAAAACATCAAGAAAAGAGTGAAAAAAACAAACACTTTCTTGATTCTGGGGAATGTAGATATTATCATTATATCCATCAGCATAAGGTCCAAAAAAAAAAAAAAAGAATTATTTTCTAAAAATAAAAAAAGACATTTTAGAAAGGAGAACTGATGCCAGTTTCCAAGTCTGTATAAAGAATGGAATGACCAGGAGCACGGGAAAAAAGACAAATCACTAAACCCATCAGAATAAGGGGCCTAAAAGTCAGAAACTTTTTTCTAAAAAAAAAAAAAAAAAAGATTGAAAGGTGTCTTGTGGAGTACTGACGGTAATTTTTGAGACTGTAGACAAAACGGTTTGGCCTGGGTCGTTGAAACAAACAAACAGATACACAAACACAAATACATATAAAAAGGATAGAAAACTTCGCCATCACTGATGGCTGTGATTGTTCCATAATATAGTAGATCGTCTTTAGATTTGTACATGTAATATTTTTTTTAGATAGAAATAGAAATACTTTTGACATGCACAAATATTTTCCCTGTTTAAATAACATTCGATGGTTCTGGTAGTCGTCAGTTTTGTTGAACCCTTTCTACGGAAAATGTCAGCATTAAGATGACGGTTTAACTCTTTAATCTATCGTGACAATTGATTTATAACGTCCGTAATAGAGTTTCACATACACTGCAATCACTTAATCTCAACAGCTTCAGTTTAAACCAGGAAAGCCGAAGTCCCTAGCGGATCCCTAACTACAACCAGCCTAAAATCTCCGATCAACACACAGATTCGTAATTGCCCGATCGTGCCTAAGCTAGAGAGTGTCCAAAATTGATTCTCTTTTTTATCGATGGTGCAGTTTCTGAGCCAATCAAGGTAGAAAAGAAAAGCCAAATACACTGAATGCAATTTGTTGTGATCAGTTTGTGACAGGCTCTTTAAGATAACAATAGGCGTCTGATAACACAAAACAAAGGATTTGGGGATTGGAACAATTTACAGTCATTGTTATAAATGTAAATTCATTGTTACGAGATGAGTGCTTGTTCCAAAGGTGCAGGTTTGAGAGGGTCTGAACTTCATCGTGTATGGAGCATTTCTCGAGAGCCAAAATAAAATATTCAAAATCAACTTAAGTCTTCCTTGTATCCTAAAATATCTGGTGAATGTGAACTCTGTACAATGGTCAGTTGATGTGGAATTGCAAGGCAGATTTTTTTTCAATTTTCTTCTGATGTTATCAAATTCATTGTCAAAAAATATGTTACATTGTGAACAATTTGATGATAAAAATTATCGAACATTTTTATTTCATTCTGAATGAAGTGTTTGGTACCGAATGATTTTATTAACAATAATCGTTCCATAATTGAATTGAATGTCCTTGCCTCCATTGTTTTAGTTAAAACATTTCCGTTGATTTTTCTACGCGACATTTTCCTGGTGTCTGTCTTATTCGGTAAACTTCTGATTTTTCCGAACCAAACCCTCATTCAATCCCGTGTTTCTTAAACTTTTTCAGAATTGTTGGATCATTGAATCCTCCCCACAAAGTTTTGTTCACCCCTGATGAACAGCGGAGATTCATTTTATAATTTTTCAACATGTATAGTTACCATTAAGAATGTGCTGCATGTGTGTTCCTTAAGTGATCATTTCTTTCAACCTTTTGAGCATAAAAATATGTACAGGAAATTAGGAGTGATAAAAAATCAGGAACTGAAAAATCCTTAACATTTTCTAGTTCACTTGAAGTAAGGTTCCTTTTTTTTTATCATGAATGAGATGTGTTTTTGAGATAAGCTTCTCAAACTGAGCTTTTATTTCTTCCCCCATGCAACTTGCAATGAAATCAACATCCTGAATTAAATTAACCTCTCGTTTAACCCCCACCAAAAAAAAAAAAAAATAAAAAAATCTCCCTCTTTGAGAACGTTTATTTAATCCATGGATTTGGATTTGATAATGGTTTCGGTCAGGAAATAAAATGGGTATCCAAACAAAAGCTTTATGAATCTTACAACGAAGATGAATACATTAGTCGGGTTAAATTTATCCCAACTATAATTTGAGAATTTTCTACGCGCTTGCATGTGAGCATGTGTGTATGCACTGAGATAACTCGATAACAGGCCATCGTACGATATTGATATTCGCCAGATATGGTGGTCCGTACACTGGACATTGATGGGTCGAGTTTGAAGTCGTTTGGATTAGCTGTTCTCGATAGGAAAGGAAAGTTCTCGATTCACAATGGAAATCTGTACTGAAATTAACACATATTTTGTTACTGCAATTTGTGACGTATTTATAACGTGATAAGCGTTTCTAATTAATTTGATGTGGTTCTGAAATCGAAAGTAACAAGTCAATAGCCACACTGAAGAGTTGTAATACAACGAAACAGCTGTCTGTGGATGACTCAATTATTTAATTATTATTATAATTAACGCTCCCTTATTCAGGGTTGAGCACCTTTTCAAGTAAGGTAGCTCATTCCTTATAAGCTATCTGCAATGCTCTCCAAACTTTAAAATAGAGCACTCTGGTGGGTGGGGAATTGTGTGTAAGTTAATATATCGCTCAAGTCCTGCCTGACTGACCTTCCAGTTTTGCGTAGGGTAGAGATAAATGCTAGCCTCTTGGTCTGAAGTGAAGGTTTCGATCCTCCTCATGGTACTTGAAAGGATACTGGATAGTCGATAGTCTATAGCCACACTGAACAGTTGTAATATAACGAAAGAGCTGTCTGTGGATGACTAAATTATATATATATATATATATATATATATATATATATATATATATAGAGAGAGAGAGAGAGAGAGAGAGAGAAAGAGAGAGGGGCGAGAGGGAATTAAGTTAGATGACGTGGCAGCACTTTTGAAAATTTCTATTTTGACTATAATGACGATTAACGATAATATTTTGATTGTTGCTATTATCGATACTATGAATGGATAATAGTGTCTCATTATTTCAAGTTTAAACTTCCTGAAACAGGATGCACCTTTTGAACGGAGTTGCCCCAGTATATAAGTGCAATTCTTTATATCATAAAATCAGAGAGAGAGAGAGAGAGAGAGAGAGAGAGGGGGGGGGAAATATCTCTATTGATCTCTGTTATTTTACAAACGGACTTCGATTCCTTCTCGAAAAATTTTGCCAACTCTCGCCTCCAGTTCGTGGTTCGTGTCCATGACCAAGCCATACCTGGCATAAATGAATCATCGTATCCCGTGCGTGTACCAGGACCACTTATCAAATAAAATAATCGAAAATTATCCAAAGAAATTTTTTTTTTATCTATAATCATCTAAAAAAATACCAGCACCAGATTATGGCATTGTTGGCCCAAAATGACCATATATACAAAAAAGAACTTTTCTTAGAAAAAAACAAAAACATCCTCATACGGTGTCTTCAATGTTATCAAGAGCACCCGGAGACACACACAAACATAAGAGCAAAGAGAGAAAAATTTGTAGCCCATTCGTCTGGTTGGTCAGGCGGGTCATTTGTGGTGAGATGCTGGTTCAACTCTCTGCGACTCTCTGCTAAGCACTCAGTTTTGACCAAACCTGAAGCAGGACGGAATTTGGCAGGCCATCTCACCTAAGACACTCTTCTGAAAAATTGGGTATCCCAAGTTCAAAGGACCGAAAACTATGGGCTGAGTTGCAACAGTATGGATGGGTGGATAATTACAGATCTCCTTGGCATTTGTCTTTCGTGATATCTCAGTCAAGGTCTAATTGACGACAGCCGTCACTTCTAATATCATACGTCAAAGGGTCCTGGATTACGTAGCACAGATCATCCGGGAAGAATATCTGACACGACTCTTCATTCTATCAATTATCGTTGCATGTCAGTGTCAAGACCCTTGTCAAAGTATTCGACGACGAGGAAGATCAGGCAGAGATGGATTCATACTATTACCAAAGCCATTAGTGTGAAGTGAATATGAGGTCGACCCAGAAAAGAATCAACCATCAATGCATTGATAACTGATTGACAGTCTTGATATAACTTTCCAACCAATCAGAGTGAATCTCACAGTGCATGTATGACTAGACGCTCTCCTGTGGAGTTATTAAATCGGTCGTATTGAGCCATTTAGTGAGCTGGTGTGATCGTCACATTCACTGTTCATTCTTTACCTCTTGTGCAGAGTTCGTTGGCAAAATATCTTATCAGCCAGGAGTGTTATCCCACTTCTTATAGTTGAGATTCGGCTTCCATCCCGAAAGAGGACTTTTCAGACAATTTTGAAAATGGGAAGTCTGTTGAGTTAAGTGTGTTAAGTCTCAGAAGGAGCATTTAAAAGGCAATTAAGGTGCCATTGACGTAGGTAAGCTATTTTCTTCGCTTAAGTTAAGAAGCTGGATGCTTCCTGAACAGGCTCCGTACATGCAAGCTAAGACAGATTTCGAACTTGATTTGTTGACTCTGCGTGAGCATAGAGGCGGAAAGGGGTTAATCACGATCCCCAACGCCCCCAGTAAATGACTTTGATGACATGGTAGACTTTCACCGTCTTTTTTTAAATATGTTATTATGTTTAGTACCGATGTCCATCACTGACTGACATACCATTATGCGAGTAATATTCCTTGCTAGAACGACACACAGGAGGACCATATGCCATCTCAAATATAATGCAATCCTAATTTTTGTAGTTAAAAATCAGAAATCTATCGACATATATATGTGATAATTAATTTACATTCGAATATAATGCTGTGCCCCAAATTTAAACCTGATTTTTTATGTCAAATTCCTCGTATAGATAAATCGTACACGAGTATATACGATAGATGTCTTCTGCTTCCATCTGTTAGTATTGTTGGTTGGTTTATCCATCACCAAAAACATGAGCTCGTGTGGGTTATATATCAAGGGCTGCCAATCAACCATTGTCCACTGACTTGAGACCGACAGTTCCAAAACGGGGCTCCCGAACCGGGCATTGGATCAAATAAGTGCGAAGGTCTGCTTTGAACCGCATACAAAGGAATCGGTGGCCTCTGCAGCAACATTTTTTCTCTTTAGACGTAGGTAGGACTTAGTTTCGGCGCAGTCAGATCTTATGCATTTTACGTTGGCCCACACCTTGCACAGGAGGTTGTTATAATTTACAAAGAAAAAAAAAACAATAAAAAAACGAAGAATTTGAAAATACTGTGTGCTAGCGCATCTATTGTCTGATTTTCAGTCTTGTTCTTTTCATGCGTTCCCACTCAAGATGCCTCAGGATTTGACAATCACCAATTTATGGATTATCGATTTATTGATTACCGATGGCTGAAGATTTCTTGTCATCATTTTCTTGTCATGAAGACTTGACAAACCGAACACACCTTCCTAAATGACAACTGATTTTATCGGAGACACTGCCAACTTGCAAAGGTGGGTATGTATATATATATATTACTGTGATTTATCTATCTTATTTATTTCGGGCTATTCGCATCTATCTATCTATCTATCTATCTATCTATCTATCTATCTATCTATCTATCTATCTATCTATCGATCTAATAATCTATCTATCTATCTAATGATCTATCTCTCTCTATTCATGTCTGTATATTTATCTATCTATGTATCTATCAATCTCAATCGGTTCATATCTATACAGTCATGTTCATATCTATCTATCAGTCTATCTATCTATCTATCTGTCTGATCATATCAATCTATCTCAGTCTGTCTGTCTGTATGTATGTATGTATGTATCTATTTATCTATCTATCTATCTATCTATCTCAGCCTGTTCATATCTATCTATCTCCCTCAGTGTGGTCATATCTATCTATCTGTCTTCATATCTGGCATTGAAACATCAGGCGTATCGTGACTTGTCTAATGAATTAGGTGGATGTGCATCTCTCATTGCTTATGTTTTCCATTAACCGTTTTCTCCCGGTTAAAAGTACAGTTTCTCGCCGGTGTTGGATCTTTTCCCACAATATTTTTTTAGACCATCCAACTCTCTATTCTGTTTGTTGTTTACAAGACTTGTACTGATAAGTACTGCGATTACACTGGTCACAGCTTTTGATGTGCCTGGTTGAGCTCGGCATATCACGTTGCGATTTCATTATCATCATTATCCTTTTAGTGTCCGTCATTGAACATAGCCCTTCCCCCTAAATTCGTCGAACCTCTCTATCATGGTCGTCACGCAGCTAATACTTTCTGAACATAAGTAGTTCACCACGTTATCTCACGCCGACCACATTTTCGCATATGGTCTCTGGGGATCCACGTTGTGCAGCCCGTTGGCTATATATGAATTAGACCAAGAGACAACAAGCACTTTAAGTGGCATCACCTATTTAACTTCGTGTCATTCCACCCATAGCCAAAAAGATTGGTTCATTCTTTTCCCAAGGAAAAGTGAATTCAAACTGCTTCATTCAGAGTTTGATATCAGCTCGTTGAGTCCATTCTCTGTATTGTTCACTTGCTTAGCCAACACGACCCCGCCGTACAAATAATTTTTGTAATTATTTTCTTATGAAAAATACATCTGGGATAATGTATATTTGTATATAAAATCAATTTCACCCAACGCCTAACAAAATTGTATACATTGGAATCATTTGAAAAATTAAAGATTTTTTTTCATGATAGCAACATAAAAGAAATTCTAAGAATAAATGTCATATTGTGAGGATATGATTGAAGAAAGACGTGTTCGTCAATTAATGTGACTGGCTAAATCAGTGTTTCCAAATTTGTTCAACTAAGGCAGGTCCAATATCAAGCCAATGTAGAAAGCGACCACAGAAAGGTGATACGTAAAATTGAAATTAACATCAACAAAGAACGCAGGGAAATATTCCACCCTAAACTGCAATCACTGAACGTACCAAAAGAACTTGCCCAATCCTTCGGGCTTGAACTGAAAAAACTGACATGGACTTCATACCAAACCAGAAAAGAACGACACCAACATCATCTCTAACAGAAGTTGCGAATATATTTGGATCAAAGATCAAACAAACCATCTGTAAAATCTCCAATGAAACCAAGGCCCTCACAGAAAAAAGCAAAAGTCTCACGCTGTAATAATCAGAACAATTCTCGAAAAAGGTTAGGGTTTTAAAGCTATCGACAAAACTCCCATAGAGGACAAAAACAAATTACGAGAGTGCTCGAAGGAAATGGATACTTAATAGCAGACAGGGACTGGATTGACAATTGTGTCCAAGAATTCTATTGAAAAGTCTTCCCCTACAAACAAAGAACACACAAAACGAACAGGGTGTGCAAGTCACGAATCATTTAGAAGATTTTCCCGCGGTTATGTCATGGGAGGTAAAACAAGCTGTCAAAAGAAAAAAAAGGTCCCCTGACCAGATAGCACCATCAATCTATTCAAAAGCTGGTAAGGTCATCACTAGGAAACTAGCCATTCTTTTCAACTTATGCCTAAAACTAAGCAAATTCTCAGAAGATTGGAACACTGTAATCATAATGCTGTCATATTAAAAAGGAAACCTAAGAGACCTCAACAACTACAGACCAATATGTCTACTCAACAGCATCTACAATTTTTCACGGAAGTTATCACTAACTGAATCACTGAAATGCTACATGAACCGCAGAAACGAACTGGCTTTGAGAGGAGCTACTCGACCACAGACTATCTCCATTAGATAAATCAATTAAAAGATGAAGCAGCAAAATATAAATTGCCACCTGTTGTAGTCTTTATTGACTTCAAGACCTTAAACTCGGTAGAAATTCCTAAGGTCATTAATGCTATCACACTACAAGATGTTGATCTCGTATACGTCAGAGTATTGCCGTAAATATACCGTAATAGCAGCACCTTTATCAGGCTACATAAAGACCAAGAGACCTATCAACTCCAAAAAGGGGTAAGTCAAAGTGATACTAGCTCACCTAAACTCTTTACAGCCTGCCTCGATATGACTTTCTGAAGCCTACCCCAGGAGACCAAGAGAATAGACGGCGAACACCTAAGTAACCTTAGATTTTCAGATAATATCGTTCTTTTCACAGAGAAACTTCATGACTTCCAAATGATGCTAGACAAACTGAATGAAAGAAACAAGAAAGTG
>OY735234.1:23174345-23214345 GCA_963457665.1 Thysanoteuthis rhombus | reverse complement strand
TGGACTTACACAGTAATATAACACATCTATAAGCATATATACAGATGAATTTTGAATTGTGTTATATTATATAGAACCTTATTTGAAATGATCTCCAGTCGTTACACAGTATATCACTCAATTTAGACAATGTAAATAGAATAAAGAATTAAAGAAAATGGGGCTGTTACAGGGATCGAACCTGCCACCGATTGGGTAGCTGATTCAACGTAGCGATACACTTACCATTGAGCTAAACAGTCACCTGTATAACAAGGGCCTAATAACTGCTTTCAACCCGAATTCTCATCTCGTTTATTCTCTATCTTTCTCGTCTTTTTCCAATGCATTTAGGAAAATGACATATTTGGTCCGAGAGAATAAATCATAGAAAAATAGCTGGAAAAGGGTGAAAAACACTGAACATCTGACAATACATAAATATAACTTATTCTTTAATAAATGCCTTTTTACACAGTACAATTCAATGAGCTGAGTGGTGCCAGGCAGAAAATTGTTCGATTATATTGAATATAGTAACTAACATGTTGCCTGATTGAATCTTTGCATGGGCGTCACACACCCTTTGACATGTTCGCACACACACTCGCGCTTACCTATGCAGGCCAGCACACACTTCCCGTAAACGACAAAAATGTTCGAAAGTCGGGGTTTCGTTTGGAGGTTCCGATAATGTGACATTTATAAAACAATTTCTTTCCTTTGGAGGTCACCGGATGTCAGAATACCCTGTTCAATGTTTAACCTTGGGTAAACCGTGTACATGGCTTGAGGCATCAAATTCGAAAAATGCCCGATTTGACCAGACCTTGAATTGTAATTTATAGATCAACAAAAAAAAAAAGAAGATAATCGAAACCTATCTATGTTCACCGTGAGGTCAAGTTAAGGTTATGCAGAAATTTCCATCTTTTAGGTTGCAACCATTTAGGGGTCTATAAAACACACCGATGGAATCATAGAAACAGACATTCATTGTCAATTCCATTCAATTGGAGCACAGACTTGAGTACCACCTCGTGTATATATAATCATATATATATATATATATATATATATATATATATATATATATATATATATATATGTGTGTGTGTGTGGTACAAATCAGGCTAGCAGTATCTTTTGCCTGATGAGGCCTGAAGAGGGCAGAAACATGAGTTTGTGCAGTGAATCCACATTCTACTATATATATATATATATATATATATATATATATATATATATATATATATATATATATATATATATATCGTGCACACACTCCCACACACGCATCCAAATCCATGTATACCATTTTATGCTCACTTATGTTGAAATGGAGATTTGAAAGATGTGCAAGAACTGACACAAATCAGAGACTATTCTTAATCATGATGAATAGACTTCGCACGTCAGAGCAAAAGAAATATCAAATAAATTCAAACAAATACGATATTAAGCAAAGTATTGAGGACTTTCCAAATCGATCTTCGTTTCCTCTGCGGAAGATGCAACGCACTTCTTAGTTTTCCAATCTATGATGTTAAACTTTTTCACACAGTGGCGGTCGTAATTTTTTTTCTCTTCCCTTGGAAAGTTGCCTCGGACAAGCAAAACATGTCCTGAGTTTGAGATTTTATCAAAGCCGTAAAAGTAGAAAAAAAATTCAAATGCCAATTCTTTCAAGATGCAACAAAAATGGCCGACAATTGAATTCTGTTGATTTTTTTGATTGGTTCTGAGTATTTTAGGGTTTGTTTTTTGTTGTTTATTTCTCTTTTGAACAATTCAGAATGGAAAAAAATTTGACTAATTTGACTGAAGTACGTTTGTCAATGATAGAACTTTCAGATTTAAAATTGGAGACACGGAAATGTTCAGGCTTGAAGAATAATGGCTGAAAAACAAAAGGAAATATGGGGGAAATAAGAGTTGAAAAGTGAGGGGAAGTGAGAGTAGACAAGTGAAGCGAAGTGAGAGTTGAGAAGTGAGGGGAAGTAAGAGTAAAGAAGTTAGAGGAAGTAAGATTTGGGGGATGTAAGAGTAAAGAAGTTTGGCGAAGTAAGAGTGGAGAAGTGAGTAGAAGTAAGAGTAGAGAAGCGAGGCGAGGTAAGAGTTGAGGAGAGAGGGGAAGTGAGAGGTAGAGAAGTGTTGAAGAAGGAAACTCGGATTGGAGGGTAAAGAGGAGAAAGGAAAGAGTGGGAAAGGGGGAAAGAGATTAAGAAGGTATAGAAAAAGAAGGGAAGGAAACAAAAAGGTATGAATTAGTAGAGAGAAAGAATAAGGGGATAGAAAGGAGAAGAAAAATATAAGGAAAAGAAAGAGGGACCATAATGACAAAGAAAAATGAGGAGGAAAAGGACGAATAAACAAGGAAGTAAGAGAAAAAGAGTTAAAACAAAGAAAAAAATCTATACCGCCATAAATGAATCAAAGAAGCCCACAAGCGTACGAAATCTGATATCTAAAATAATATCTAAAACGAGATCTACACATAGTTCTTCTATCTAAAATCATCTAAAAAATACCAACTGAAAGATTCGTTGTTCTGATTTGGCCATAGAGTCCTCCATCTCCTCAAAAATGCATTTGAAAAACAAAAAGGAGCATTTTCAGATGGTGCCTAGTGATGTACTCATGTATATTTCGAAGGTTACCGACCCGAAAAATGGGACCAGGAGCGCCTGGACTCACACACAGACGATAAGAGATTTAATCGAAGAAGAGGCTGAAAAAAAGGAGGGAAAAGAAAAGATATAAAAAAGAAGGAAAAGATGGATGAAAGAGTAGGAGTAAAGAGGTAAAGAGAAGCAAGAGAGAGAATAAGGAGGGCGAAGGTAAAAGAGAGGTAAAAATAATAAAGAAAGGAGAGAAGAGTGGTAAAAACAGATATAGTTTATTACTACGTACTTTCACTCATGAACACACATGCATATGCTGACCCCCATCTCTCATTTCTATCTCTGGTACAATCGCACAGAATCTCAACTATGATTATGAATCACCATTGAACGTATACTAGAACTGGTTATCCCCCCCAAATTATCTAAAATTATTTTTAGAAAATTATCATTTATCTACAATTATCAAAAAATATAGATCTTTTATCTATAATTATCTAAAAAAAAATGGTTTGGGCATTTCAATTGACTGGTTGCTTTTTTCACTCAACGTTGTGATTGTTGTAATCTACAACTTTCTTTAGGTGTGTCGTGAATGGGAATGGAGAGGTTCTGAGGATAATGGAACATTAACCCCCTACAATGCGTGGGGTAACACATCCTCATTTCGTTGTCTGGGTGGGTTCTTGCACAAAGCCATAGTGTTAATGATGCATATTTCTGTTCTTATTTATGGAGGGTTAGAAAAGTTATTTCGACCATACGTTACTATCAAAAATGTGCTGTTACCGTGAAAAACGTAGGCGGACAATCAAGTAAGGTATGTGTTGCATCTTAACGTTTTCGTGGCCTTATTTCTCTGAATAAATAAAGTAGTTTGGATCCCCATTGAAATGAATTGCTGTCAGTAGAGAAATCCATGCGTATATTTTAAGTATCTTTTGTATTTAAACTTTAGCCAAATGTAACAATTGAATCCATGCAATAAAAATACAAATAAAGACAGATATTTTCCTATAAAAACATTAACATTTAATCAATACCAGAAGAAAGTATTTCAGAAAAGGAAAGAAAATGAATGTTACTGAACATTAATCATACAAAACCAATTGACATAGTGAATACAATAATGAACATATGTAATTAAAGCATCCTGGACGAAAAGAGAGGATAGAAGGTGTACAATGAAAAGTTAGCTTCGAAACAAATTCAAGCGATGTTAAAAAAGGGATTTTACTTCGGCTTACTGCAAACTGGCTAGTGAGCCTTTGGACATCGGTGGGCTTGCTTTTATGCACACGGATAGGACATAGTACAGAGCGTAGAGACGCGGTAAAAATCTATCCGCTAAACTGGTTAGCTCTCTGTTTTAGTTTTGTATTTCAGATATTTCCCCTGAGAGCTGATTTTTAGAGCTATCTTGTGTCGACTTTGTGGGAAATTGTGTCTACGTTTATACCAAATCATTGTAAGTTTAGCACTTCACGCTTAATTTGAAATTATATAAAATCACATTTTTGTTAAAGTGGACACAGAAAAATGTTGTTAAAAAATGAATATCACTGTTACAGGTCTTGCAAACCGTTTGCTGTGAGATGTAAGTTCTGTTTTCTCTGAGTGTCACACTATTATGGAGATGTTGGAAGCCAAATTTGATATATGCTACTGAATTTAATCTAGTTTGGCACGAGGATATGAAACTAAGGGAATGCTCTTATTTGCGATGTCCAGCCATTGTTTTGCGACGAGTGCTTTGACAAGTAATAACGAGAATGTTTTTTTGCTTGGTAATGTTTGAGAATAAATTATATTAATATGAAAGGCACAGAAAAAAAAATCTTGAAATATGTATTCATTAGAGACGTATCATCAATAATTTGAAACTAAATAGCAGGTATATCTTAATTAATGCGATTAATTTGTTCTCAAATTTTCCGTATTCAAAACTGCCCCCCTCAAGGTTTTAATTCATTCAATTCAGTTCAACGGGATTTAGTTTTTAGCTTATACTTAGTAATATTTAAATTATACAACAATATCTCAACCATAATACATCAGCCTGGATAGATCGAGACCGCCCTATTCAAGTTATACCTGTATAAAGCAGTTTATCATATTCATTTATGATGACGTCACAGTGATGGCGTCATTGATATGTTATTATATCATTGAAACCAAAAAATAACAAAATCGGGGAAAAAAAATCTGGATCCACCCAGTAATTCAATCAATTCTTCCAAGTTCCATTCCCTACATCTCCAAACAATGTCATCGAAATTCATTGAGAACTTTTGGAGATATTGTGTTTACATGTAAATAAACAAACACACAGAGAAATCAAAACTCAGATTACCTCCCCTGACTTAGAAAAATACCTACTATATCCATTTACAGTGTATATAGATAAGGGCGATTCATTGCTGTGTTTTCAATAGGTTCATGCCGGGGGAATTTACTCAAAATTGATCCTTCATATTGAATAGCTTGTTGATTCGAGTTTATTACCCGAAGCCTTAAATCTGATTATACAAAATTCAGCTCTCGTAATAATTGATCTAATTAATATGAATCTAAAGGCATCGATGGGGGTGACAACCGGTGCATCAAGTTGGATAGGTAAAAATATTAATATGATATGAACAATAATAACAACAATTGTAATTGGTTTACTACTACTACTACTACTACTACTACTACTGATAATAATGATAATAATAATGATAATAATAGTATTAACTTCCCGATAGAATAGAAAAGCTACTCAAAGAAAATCATAGAAAATCGCCCCAGTAAACGCAAAAACATGACCACTACGTGGTTTGACTTCGAGAGAGAGAGAGAGAGAGTTCTACAGCGTTCAGTACACGTTTATAATGAAAGCCATGGGTCTCTTGAAAGTTTACCCATCGTGCCGGTAAACTTATTGCGACATAATACATCATTATGGAACACAGACGACTTCATTTCTCTTGCGAATGGGATTATAACATCTAAGAATGTCAGTATAAACTGCTGCACATTCTGAGAAAACTCATTCTCTCCCCCGGTTTTCTGTATCTCACTAATTCCTTTATCAATTGAGCTACACAGAACGGGATATGGATACAAGCTGAGAAACGGCATATTCAGCCAACTAATCTATATTGATGATCTGGAACTATACGGCAAAGATGACAAAGAAGGTTATTAAGACGGTTGGAAATTTCATCGTAGACATAGGAATGGAATTTGTCCCTGATAAATGTGGTAAAGCCACGTTCAAAAGTGGTAGGCTAGTTGAAACAAACTACGAATAACTTTGCTAAATAGTTCACGTCTGACTCCAGGCGGCATGAATTTACAACTTGGACGTTTCTGTCTTTGAATCAGATCTAATGTTTGTCTTTATGGCCAGTCTAGCCCCGGTCAAGGTATGGGAGGGGGCTAATTTTGTTTTTGTTTTTAGATCTATCTTCGTTTGGGGGAGTTTAGTGGTATATTGTACACGAAATCAGCGTGCTTTTACAGATTTTGAAGCTCTACTCTTGGTTATACTTTTGACAGAAGTTTGGAGAGGAGATTCAAAATGAGGGGGGGTTAAATTAGACATAGTACAATCAAGCAATACAAAGCTGGATGAATGAACAAATGAGTGGAGTACATGAATTAGTAAATGAATGAATAAATAAATGAATAAAAATACAGCAAATTGAGTTGTACTCCTCCGGTTCTTTCAGCAGCATTGGAATTTTTGGGATACATTTAAAAACAGCAATAAAAGAACTAGAACAAGGAAAGGTATATAAGTATTTGGTAATCAATGAAGGGATGGGATACAACATGCCAGTATAAGAGGAAATAAGGAAAAAGTGCTTCAGGACAATGCGTGCAGTACCAAAAACTGAGCTGAATTGAAAAAAAATTGAGTAAAAGGCATTGATATGCTAGCTATCCCAGTTGTAACGTTTAGTTTTGATATAATCATTAGATGAGTTTGAAAAATTGACATCATAATAGTAATAATAATAATAATGATAATAATGATAATAATAATAACGAGCACTGGCATGATAGGCAAGCGAGAGAAGGGATGTTGGCTGAAGACCTGAAGAGACATTGTCACTCAGCCTTCAGCAGTGACCACCGGGTAACTGGTATGAAACTGTAAACCACAGTATTGCTGAGGTCTATGAGAATGTGGAGAGGAGGGCTGGAGACTTGAGGGGACTTGCAGTCACCCAACTTCTAGCGGTAACCATCTGGCAACTGGTGTGAGATTGCAAATAATAATAATGATAATAATAAAAAGTGGTATCAGCACAAGCCAGAGGCAGTTTTGGAGAATGACAACCACAAACTACTGTGGGACTTTGACATCCAAACTGACCACCTCATCCAGGCAAGAAGGCCGGACTTGGTAATAGTAGACAAAAAAAGGAAGGCCTGCCAAATACTAGACGTTGCTGTACCTGCAGACCATAGAGTAAAAAAGAAGGAGGGTGAAAAAAGGGAAAAATACCAGGACCTAGCAAGGGAGTTAAAGAAAATGTGGAACATGAAAACCAGGGTAGTACCGGTCATAGTGGGAGCACTAGGAACTGTCCCCAAAACGCTGAGGGAGAGACTGGAGGAGATCGGGATTAGGGGGAGGATAGAGACCGTACAGACCACAGCACTACTGGGAACTGCACGGATACTTAGGAAGGTGCTAGAGATATAAGGACTGCAACGAATCGTAGCTCTGTCATGATATGCGAAAGAGAGAGGAGACGTTAGCTGAAGACCTGAGGAGACTTATTGTCACTCAGCCTTCAGCGATAACCACTGGGCAACCGGTGTGAAACTGTAAATCGCAGAATTACTGCGACCTATGAGTACTAGGAGAGGAGGGCTGGAGACTTGAGGAGACTTGCTGTCACTCAAACTCCAGCGGTTACCACCAGGCAACTGGTGTGAGATTCCTAATAATAATAATAATAATAATAATGATAATAATAATAATGATGATAATAATAATAATAATAATAATAATAATAATAATAATAATGGAGAAGAAGAAGAAGAAAAGAAGAAGAAAAACAAGAAGAAAAAAGAAGAAGAAAGAGGAGGGGAAGAAGAAGTTTTTCCATGGAAAACTAATGACTGATAGAAGTCACTTTTTCATATGAATATTTGGATGGTACCCTTGTATATGAATTGACCAGGCTCTTTCGAATTCCAACGTGCAAATAAGAACCCACAGCTGGCCTTTTTCCGAACTAGAAAGGGGACTCTTACAAAGTCGAGACTTAAAAGAAATAAGGGGAAAGTATGTACATGCTAGTTGTACTTGAGTAGCTCGGGGTCAAAACTTGATGCTTCAGTTTTTAAGTAGGTGTTGAAGGACAAACACTTTGCTACACTTGCATGCTGCACAAACCTATATGCTTTCTCCTGGTGATAATATATCCTGGATGTTAAGAGCCGATTGAGCTCTGGGGTTACTTCTGAACTAGATCAGTTTTAACCAATCCACCAAGGTCTGGTGCTACCTTGAAGGACGACCCATCCCTCAAAACGATCATGACGGTAGAACCAAATCAATTGTAGGGTACAAATCCAACATATGTGTGTCATAATCGGCAGGTACTCCTTTGTTAGCCACCAGAAGCGACCCAGTCGACATCTCTTGACTGCTGGCCAAAACCCCGGCTCGTGTCCTCTTAATGACTTTCAGGAGGGACACCGTCGTTTTACTTCTGTTGGCCAAAACCTCAGCCCATGCTCTGCTAATGACACCTAGAAGAAACACAGTCGTCATTGAGTGGCAGTTTGCCAGAACAAGAAGAGAAAATGGTCAAGAGAAGAGAACAGATTAATAATGTATTGCTACTTCAAAAGCAAACCATCTTTGCAGTGTTATAGGGAACGCATGATCAAAATATAGAGAGACGCTGACATCCCACCCGAGGAAGAGAGAACTCAGATACTAACTTTGAGAGAAATCACGCAAGAAGGAAAACGATACTCCCAACACTTGGAGACTAGATAGAAAGAAACTGAGAGAAGCAGCCGAATATGTCAAATGTCCGCTACTCTATATCGAAAAGACCAACCTATCAGAGCTCAACAACCTAATCTATACTAGAGAGATAATGGTAATGGAACTCTTCAAAACACAAATCGAAGGGAAAAAGCCAATTAGATTAGAAAAACAAATCTCACAACCCCAGATAGATGAAGTACTACTGAGAATTGCACTACATTTGAATAGACCATGTGTAAGACTATTGGACAAATATAAGAAAAGACGAAAAGGTATACCCGTGGCAGTGGAAGAGACTCTTCAGAGGAGATTAGCCAAAGAGGCAAGGCTGAAGAGATACAGGCTGAGGGCAGTCTAATACACACAGAACCACACATTTCAAAACAACAAGAAAAAGTTCTATCAGGATCTGAACGGAGAAAGAAGACATAAAGCCAGATGCCACAGAGATAAAGAACTACTTCAACAGCAAATGGGGACACTTGAAAAGACACTAAAAAACCCTTGAATGATTCGAGAACATGGAAAGAGAACTCAAGGATATAGTGGAGAACCAATTGTATCGAACGAAACCATTTTGAAACAACTACAGAACACCAAGACTTGAAGGGATCCACGGATAATGGTTTAAAAATTCACCACACTACACGATAGGCTAATCAACCAACTCCAAAGTTACCTAAATGAAAGCAAGGCACCAGTCTGGATGATCAGGGGCAAATCCACCCTCATCCAAAAGGAAAAGCAATTATAGACCAATTACGTGTTTACCACCCAGGTAGAAAACCCTGACTGGACCAAAAGCGGGAAGAATGTATATATCAATGACAGGAGATGAATATTACCATAACAGAGAGGATGCAGGAGAGGAACCAGGGGCCGAATGACATGCTCTACATCAACCTGATAATCTTAAAAAAAGGGAGGAAAAGGAAGAAAAAGGAAGAAAAATGTGCAATAATGGTTATGCACAAAGGTAGGCTCGCAGCAGCGGAAAGAATCGAATTCCTGGACTACAGGAAGATGACAGCGTTGATCACACAAGATTGATACAAATACCTGGGAGCTCTCGGACGTGACACAATACAACGGGAAAGAATAAAAATAAATAAGAGGAGAATATGATAAGGAGATAAGGAAAATATTAGAGACCAAAGTAAACAGCAGGAACCTTCTGAAAGGAATAAACACATGGGCTGTATCGGTAGTAAGATACACAGTATCAGGATCTTGCTCAAGAACTGAAGGATGTGTGGAATATGAAAGTCAGGGTAGTACCAGTAATGATAGGTGCACTCAGAACCGAACCAAAGACACTGAGGGCGAGATTGGAGGAACTCTGGATAAAAGGGAGGGTTGAGACTGTGCAGACAACAGCACTGCAAGGGACTGCACGAATACTGAGGAAAGTGCTATAAATATGAGATTCACGACTCAAACTGTTAACAGTAGCCTGATGTGAAGCTATAAACCGCAGTACTGCTGCAGACTATGAGAGTGTGGAGAGGGGGGCTGGAGACTTGAGGAGATTTGCTGTCACTAAGTCTCCAGCAGTAACCACCAGGCAACTGGTATTAAAATGCCACTAGAAATAATAATAACAATTTTCTTCGATGGTTTATTCAATTCAGGCAGTCTTTACTAAATAAAGCATTTTCCGTGAAAAACGTGGGGTTACTTCAAACTGAGTTTCAAATAATAAAACCCATTAGTAATTATGTATGATTAACACTCCTTTCTTTAGGGTTGAACACTCTTAGGTAAGGCACTCGTCTAGTACTGCTACTATGCAATGCTCTCCCAACTCTGGAATGGAGCACTTGGGTAGATGAAGAATTATGTGTAAGTAAATATATCGCTTAATTTGGTCATACAGACCGTTCAGCTCATTGTACGGCAGGAGTAAAGCATACTGGGTTTGAAGTGAAGGTTTCAACCCTACCTTGTGGTACCGTGAGAGATATTGGATTGTTTATAGCCAATCTGAAAAGTTGTCATACAGTTGTTTGAGGATGACTATTATTAATTATATATATATATATATATATATATATATATATATATATATATATATATATATATATATGAGGTAGCTCCCGTTTTTTGAATAGTTGCAAGAGTAAATTCATTTCTACAGTGTGCCTTATTACAAAGTCATATTAGATTATGAATAGCATATTAGTTTAAGCACATTATCCTAAGCCCCACATCTAATTATGTACATGATTTGGTGTACAATTCTCACTTATTATCCTGTGTGCATAGAAATTGGTCTAATTGAAATAAATTCGACGTCATATACACCGGTGAAAACCAGGCAATTAATCCTGAATAGGCAATGATCTTGATTATTATAGGAACAGCAACAACAACAACAACAACCACAACAACAACAATAATAATGATAATAATAATAATAATAATAATGATAATAATAGTGATAATAATAATAGATTTGCTACCTTAACTACTATTTATAATAATATAAGTTGATTGATTACGATCATAAGGAAAACTTATCAATGATTTAAAAAAAATATTTGGCGAATAATTTATTGGCGATGGTCACCAGCTGATACAATAATCTCTAACACTTTATATTTGGGCCTTCGATTATATTTGATTTGGAAAAAAATAATGTGTGTTTCAACAAGAATGTTGATGACAAAGATACAAAAAATTCGAATCGGAAACGCAGACCTGGAAAAAAGAAGACCTAGGTAGATGTACTGATCTACTTCCTCTAGTTGTGTGTCCTCGATTTCGATCTTAGTATTCTTATCTCCAATGTGGTTGTTGCACATGATCTTTGTCTTGATAAAGTTCATGTGTGGGCCGACTTTCTTGCACTCTCCGTTTAGTTCATCTATCATTAGTTGGAGGTCGTGTAGGTTCATTGCGAAAAGGGCAATGTCGTCTGCAAATCTGAGGTTACTCAGATACTCACCGTCTATTTTAATTCCTTTACTCTCCCGGTCTAGCCTTCTGAAGATCATCTCGAGGCAGGCTGTGAAGAGTTTAGGTGAGCTGGTATCACCTTGTCTTACTCCTTTCTGGAGCTGGAAAGGGTCTGAGTCTTTATGTAGCCTGATAAAGGAGCTGCCATGATTGTATATATGTTTCAACACTTCAACATATATTGGATCTACACCTTGCCGACTGATGGCCTCCATGACCTTAGGGATTTCTACTGAGTCGAACGCCTTTTTGAAGTCGATAAATGCTACGGCAAGTGGTAGTTTATACTCAGCTGCTTTTTCTTTCAGTTGATTTATCGAATGCAGGTGGTCCATGTTCGAGTAGCTCCTTCTTAAGAACAAGAAAATCCCATCAGTTTCAATAAAGGAGGTTATATAATCGAAGTCACCTCTGGAACTAAAACATGGAACTTAATCGAGAGATTGACCCTTGAACTGAGAACTATGCAACGTTCAAATGAGAGAACCATGTTCAACATCATATGGAGGGATCACAAGACAGCACAGTATATTTAAGAAAAACAAGTGACAGAGACACCATAGAATCCATTAGAAAACTCAATTAGCAATGAGCTAGTCACGTCGTAAGGATATACAAGCGCTGGAGATCCCGACTCACAACGTGGATCCCTCGAGATCATATGCTAGATGTGAGATGGCGTGACGAAATAGACAAGTTCAGGAAGTATTAGCTCTGCGAAACCCATGATAGAGAAGTCTGGTGAATCGTGGGGAAGGTCCTTGGCCAATAATAGACGTTAAAACGCTGTTGCTGATGACACTAATGTCAAGGAAAAATTTTTTTTCTACAAAGTATTTTTCAGAGCATATTAATGATTATTTATAATGACTTATGCTCTAATAGGGTCGAAGTCACGACAGAACAAGATTGACTCGTGTGGAAATATTGTTAACAAGCTGGTCTGGAAGACCGATTCGCTAGTGCAATGGCTTAAAATTTCACCAGGCGCAATACCTTCGTGGAATTGCGTCTGATTATGCAAAACCTTATTGATATTTTAGGTGACATGGTACAGTGGTTTCGCAGACTATTTCTGCAGTAGTGAACTCGACCCAAAGTTGATTTAATACATTAATCTATGGATTGTTCGATGATGTCTCAACTATATATACAAGGCTATTTTAGTTTGAAGAAACTATGATATTGATGGATGTGAGATGGTGTAAGACGTGAATTATAAAGTATAGGGTCAGTGATCTTTGAAAAATTCTGTCAAATTCTTCAGTTGAGTATGTTGGTAGAAAATCAATTCAAAGAAGTTTTTCTAAGTTACCAGTATTCTCATAGTTGATATCATAAGTTTGTTTGCACGCAATCCGAGATTAAAACCTACACAACGGATTTAATATTCACTTGGGTGAAAATTCAACTGAGGTGACATGAACAAGGAGTTATACTTATTACTACTAATCGTCAAATACATTATTGGGATAATCAACAAAAAAATCATGTCTTGAAAATAATTGAGGAATACATTCACATAAGCCACAGGGAAAGGTCACAGAAATAAGGCGGTGCATAACGATTGGCTGGAAAAGATTTGGTATAAATATACATAATGACGATATATGTTACAATGGCTGCTGCTATATATATATATATATATATATATATATATATATATATATATATATATACATATATATACACATATATATATATACATATATATACATATATATATATATATACATATATATATACATACATATATATACATATATATATATATACATATATATATATACATATAAATATATACATATATATATATATATATATATATATATATATATATATATATATATATATATATTTATATATTATCATCAGCAGTAGCAGCCATTAAAAGTCTACATTCCCATTTCCTTCTTTGACTACCACAATCGTGCCTGCCATGTCTTAAAAGAAAAGCTCTCTATATCATTCTTCCATCTTGTCTGGCCTTCTCCTACAACGTTCACAAATCGATCTCTGTTTTGCTGCATCTGCTGCCATTCTACCGTAACAAGTATTTAGACAACTGCTATTTTCATTGTTTGATCATTTGTATGTTATCTTTCACCCTAGTCTTTCCAAAGATCCATGTTGATTACAAGGTACTAACCTACGTGTGTGCATATTTGCGTGTGTTTGTACTTTTAGATCTTGAGAACTACACATCACTGATCAGAAACAAAAACACGTTCAAAATCAGCATGTTCCAGATTTTCGATAGCGTACAGTTTTAGGATATCGTCGCTTGTCATGGGGTTTGCATTTACGCTCTTGGAAAACAAGTTTGTCCGAAAATAATTTCTTCGTGTAATTTTCCTCTAAGATTTTCTCAAAGACTATTTGAGTTGGATAGAATTCGACGATACGTATATTTTGAATCCCCATTATCCAGGATGTTTTTTCATCATCTGCTTGAACTTAATCACATGTTAGAGGTGGGTGAGTGTGTCTATATCATATGTAGTCTTAAACTTTTTTTTCTCTAAATTTCGTGTGTTCTCAATTTATTAGACCTTCAAACCATTTGGAAATTTGGAAGATTTGAGAAAAAAAAAGTTTTTAAAGTTGTAGCTAAAATGCAAAACTGCAACCTTGATTCCAATTCGTTAAAAGTGACCATAGATGAGATTTTCTCTTTTCTTCAATGGTTCTGACAGTTTGCACGAGTCCGTCTTGGATTATGTGCTGGCCTAACGGGTGACGTATCATAGAGGGAAAGAACAAACAAAACAAAAATGAAAAACAAAGGCATATCCGAAATCAGCAGGACACAATTTACCTACGATACACATAATAGGGTCAAATTTTTATCGAAAATAAACCGTTGATTTGTCGGGATTGAGCTTGTTAGCACTCACATAATAAAAAACTAATTTTAGCACTAAAGAAATCAGTGTTTAGAAGCACATTAAATACAATCGATGGAGAAAATTTCACTCATTTTATATTTCCGTTACACGTGCTTTCAATTTCTTAGAACTTCAATTTTTTCGGACATCTGTCGATTTCGATAAAAGATATGCTTTGCAGTTTTATAAAAGGGGGTTCTATTTACGATGTAGCTATGATGCTGGACTGCACCCTTACTTTCCATTCGTCATACGTGGCTACTGACGTGAGTTTTTCTTTCCCAGTACTAATACCAGTTTGGCAGAATCGTTTCATGAATCTGACCTTAAACTGACGATAAAGCATGTTTTTCTCAAAGCAAAAACAATAGCCCTAATTTAACTCTAATCCAAACACGAACATAACAATAAAACATGGACGCAGTTTGAACCCCGTACTCCACTTTGAGATGTGAACTAATAATGTCGAAAGTGATCTAATGAATTCTCAGTTTTCAGAAAAATTAATCATGTAGCTGTTGAGGGATGCTACGAATGCCTGACCGGCGTTTTTATGGAATCTCTGTAAAATGTCACTTGTTTTTCGGTTGTGTCATGTTCATAGACTTTTCTCCAGTCAACATATATATATATATATATATATATATATATATATATATATATATACACACACGCACACACACATACATATATATATATACATACATATATATATATATATATATATATGTATATATAATCATTAGGAATTTTAATTGAACAGAGATGAACTTGAAGAACTTGTGTTACTACCTTACTTCGAACAGTCTGAAGAATAAATTCATGTCCACGGAGATGCTTATTACACATTCATGTTCCATAATTAGTTGCATATTAATTTAAGCACATTACCTAGAACCTCAAATCTAATTATTTAAATGATTTAATGTCTGAATTTTACATATTATTCTGCTTGTACGATAATTATTATAATTCCAACGACATCTACGACGGGGTCAACCAGTGCTGTAGTCCCGAATGGGCAATATTGATTAAATATAATTGGCTTACTAAAACTTCTATTACTATCTACCTATGCTAAGATAACCATTTGCAAATGAGCTCATTAGTTTTTTCTTCTTTTTAGCAAAATTGATAATGTTTATCGAGCGAGCTAATGATGTGCATCTCCCCTCCTGCATGTCCATGTTTTTCGATTCAGGGCTTTCTTAGTCGATTTGTAACAATGGTGTAAATATGACGTGGATAGCATCAATAATGATATACGAATAGAATAGAGAGAGACGAATTCTTTACAAGTCAGTGAATCGATGAGAATTTAAGCTTTTGAAGAGCGCTCTATGAACTGTTATTCTGTTATATTTCTGTCCGCTGAAAAAGATGTGTTCACTCAAGGAATTATGTATGTGTTTTTCCCATAAGAACAAGCTAAATTTGAAGTGATCTTCCTCCAAATGGAGAGCACAATGATCTTGGTCTTTCCTAATATCATAGATTAGAAGAGGTTTTGAAGAAATAATTGTGGAAATAAGACAAAAGTCTTGGTTAGAGTACTGAGGCATGCCCGTTCAAAAGTTTTAAGTTATGAATGACACCGTTAACAACAATCATAACAGAAATATCGTTGCAAATAATTAACGATCAAGACACAAATGTTTTAAAAATGCCATTACGCCATCCTTACAATGAAAATAGTATTGAAAAAATCCAGCGTATCTGGCGAATATCAATGGCTGTCGAGTTATCTCAGCACTGGATGGAGTTTTGGAATACTCTGGTGAGCATATAAAATTCATAATTAGAAATAGAGCCGACAAAATTCAATAAAAGAAAAATGTCATAATTCTTATTAATACGTATACAAGGAGGAAATTCAAAGGGAATTAATCAGATGTTATAAGTAATTGAAATGTGTCGGGCATGGATTGGCTACCTGATATAATTAGGAACGCCTGTAAAGGTAGTACCTGTAATATGTAATCACCATCGTAATCATTGATTGATTAATTAATGCCAACAGCAATAAAAACAATATTGATAATGATATTTATAACCTACATAAATGGATCATCGTAGCCAACGTGTGTACCAGAACTTATTATCTAAAAAATATCTAAAATCATCTTCAAAATATAGATATTTTATCTAAAGTTATCTGAGAAATACCAGTACAAGATCTTAGCATTGTTGATCCAAAATGAAGATAGACACACCCCCAAAACAAAAAAACAAAAAACAAAAAAAAAACAACAAAAATCAAAACAAAATAAAACAAGCCTGTTTTTTAGATGGTACCATTTAGTGTATTTGTGCAAATTTTTTTGCACCAAAATGTAACCAGAGGCCCAAGACACACACAGACACACAAACGAGCATATGGAGAAAAATCCGTAGACTAATTGGTTGGTTGGTTGGGCAAACCATTTTTGAGGCTATGGTTATTAAAAAAAGAGGGTGAAGAATGAAAAAAAAATGGAGGAAAAGGAAAGAATGAAAAAGAGAGGAAACACGGGGTGTAAGGGAAGAAAAGATGTGAAAAAAGAAGGAAAAACAGTATGAAAGGGTAGGAGTAAGAAAAAAGGAGGATCAAAAGTCAAATGAAGAAAGAAGAGAGATGGTGCCTAATAGGGTACTCGTGCAAATTTACAAGGTTTTTAGCCCCAATAATGTGATCAGGAGATGTCGAGACAAATGAGCAGAGGGAGGAGAGTTTGTAGCCCTCTCGAGTGGTTGGTCAGACGGGCCATTCGTGGGGATACGGCGATTTGACATCAATGATGAACCAAACAGACGATAACATTGAAATCACTTTGAATACTAAGTAGAGTGCTAGACTATAAATAAGACTTACAGTTGTCACTACTACTACTACTACTACTACTACTGATAATAATAATAATAATAATAATAATGATAATAATAATAATAATAATAATAATTGTAATAGTAATAGTAATAATAGTTACTGGTTAGTAACTCAATAGACACTGTAACGTAACCAACGACTGTTGGCGGCATAACATGGGGATGATCAATTAAAAAATGAAAAAAAAATGGGTTGATCAATTGAAAAAAAGATCTCTGAAAAGTCTGAATTAGAAAAATAAATAAGCCGGCTCAAAACTGTGATCGATTTTGCATTGAAATTGTATAAATTGAAACCCATCTAAAAAGTTACCTTTTGTGGGGTGGGGTTATTAAAACACAAACTTTTTTTCTTGATATAATAACAAGTAAATCTTGAAAATTTTCCCCCTTTGGCTCCATTAGTGTGGCCTGTGCGCATGTTACATACCTAACAAGCAATACCAACTTAAAAACTGACGATACCTATGTTTACAGTTTTAGTGACAGTTTTCTAATGATAACAATAATAATATTAAAAAGAAGGGGATAAAAAGGAGGAAAAGAATAAGATAGAAGTAGAAGAAAAGGACACAGAAGGGGATAGATATAGAGAGAGACACGAAGAGGAAGGAAGAAGAAGAAAAATAAGATTGTCAGAAATAATCATAATATTAATAAAAAAGATTAAAATAAGTGTCTGTCTTGGAAAATCGGAAGTATCAAATACTCAGTGACTTTGATATCCAGACTGGTCACACCATACAATTAAAAAGGCCTGGGTCTGGTTGTTGTGACAAAGAAATTCTGCTACATCTTTGACGAGGCAATGTCACCAAATGCAAGGGTCAAGACGACAAAAGTAAAAAAGATTGAGACTGCGCAGCAGCGCTATTAACTGCAAAGATTCTGAGGAAAGTTTTGGAGATCAGAGGAAAATTGTTGATACTCAGTATCCTCTGATAGCTATCTGATATCGAGTGTGAATGTAAAAATGTATGGAATATCATGTTGTTTGGAAAATAACGACCTTCTTTTGGTTAATGGTTTTCTTAGAGATCATGTGGAACCCACTAATAGATCTTTGTCACTTTAACAATTTGTGTCAGATGGTCTGATTATGAAACTCTGCCAGCAACCAGCATCTATGGCATTTCTCTGACAGCGTGTTGGCGTGTTTTCTGTACGACCAATATCTTTAATTGTTCATTTTCAATTGCAGATGGATGTCCTCTGCCCTCTTGATCTTTGAGACTAAAATATTCACAACGAATCTTTTGAAACCAATGCTGCACTGTGTGATTGAAGATCGGTCCTTCACCCCATGGTCGGGCTATATCAAAAGCTGTTTGAGACGCATTTTGACTAAGTACATACTTGTGCAAGAAGATTATACACAACTTTTCTGTCGTCTACTGTGCGAAGGGTCTATGCTGTCTATCGAGACTTCTGAAAATAAACAGTGAATATTTAGAACACATTATTATCATCAAATCGAGCTACATATATATATATATATATATATATATATATATATATATATATATATATATATATATTGGTGTAATATACTATAGTAACGTCGCTGGATACGACTGAAAGTTGCATATAGAATCGGTCATTTTATTTTTACAACCTATTATATTAAAAGGTAATTATGGGTGTAGATTATGGTGGTTAGGCATAGCATACTAAGACAACAAAAAGTCATAAAAAGGTTTCAAAAGTATAACTATCCAACATATTGATCAGATATGAAATTACTACAAAGTTTGAAGTCATTAATTTGTTAATTAATTAGTATCAGAACAATGCACACCATCTATGACGTAAGCAGTGCACCTGACGGGCCGAACGGTCGCCGTGATTTCTTTTTCTCGGTCGAGTTTGGTTTTGGAACTATTCATTTTCCATAAACTTGTCAAAACATTCGAAGAAAATAATTGAAGTCTGTCGGAGAAAAGACATGAGTATTACATGGAAGTGGCAAAACTTTTTGAAATACTAATACGTCCGATCGATCATAGGTTAATGTGGAACCAATTTTCCTCCGTTTCGCCCGTTGCACGCAACTTTTGATTTGCTTGTGTTTGCTATTTCTTGCTTATGTTACTGACCGATCCTCCAGCGTCTGTCTCAACTGCCTTTCTATGTGTCTCGTCATCAAAGGATCGAGATCAGGATCAATAAGGTCCCTCCCATGTACCCACCGAAACCCCTGGGGCCAGCGATGTACCGTACAAACTTGAACCAATCCTAAGCTGACTGCTTGGTTCATGCCCTCTGCAGTTTTAGATGCTTTGTTCTCAAGTAAGTATTCATGAAGAAAGTAACACCAATAGCCCTTTTGTCTAAACTGTTGTCATGGGCCCAGCAAGGGGCATAAAGAGGGGGCATTAGTACAATATAATACTATGTCTACCAGCATCTGTTGTACGTAAAATGACATGTTATACTCTATTTGTTTGATGCAGATTTCTTTGTCGACGAATGTCAAGTTAAGAGAAGAAAATGTCATTACGTTTTGGACAACCTAATATCTGATTGATACTTTGTATATAGTACTGATTCTCAGAGCAATGGTATGCTGTGTATAGCAACCATATTTAAACTCTGTTAGACCAAGGATTACCAATTAATATATTGCTTATATTGGTAGTACGACACATGAGATTTAAAGAGACTTGCATTCACTTGGTCCTTAGAGATGACTTATAAGTGAAGAAGGAGAGAAAGCAAAACGCTAAATAAGTATTTTCACTTTGGCAGAGACTGAAAGAATATGAAATATGAACATAACAGTAGTACCAATCGTGGTCAGAGACCTGGGAACTATTCTGAACAGCCTAGCTAGAAGAGTGGAAGAACTGGAAATTAGGGGCGAAATGAGGAGAGTTTTGGAGTTTGGGGAGATTTACAGTCATTTGATCTACAATGTATACTATCAGTTACTCCAGGCCGGGGGGGGGGGTAGTTTACCGTTTCTATTTGCTAACAGCTAACAGTGCGTATCAATGATGATGATGTAGATGATGATGATGATAATAATTGCAAAGGGGATCAATACAGCTACAATTTTAATTATAGTTTTGATAGTCTGGATAATTGCGTTCGATAAATAGAGTAAAATTTCCATATGATTAACGTCGTCTGAATTTCTAAATGATTTTCTGGTAAGAAAAATGGTATAAAAGTATTCGGGGAAATTAATGACAGATAGTTATTATAAAACTTAATATCGTCTAGACATCTTTTTCAAAAGAATTTTCTGCAGCCTTCGTGAATAGATTATCACACACGACGTTAATGAATTGTACACAATATATTTATAGGTTGATCGAAAACGTCTTTCTTTTTATCAAGTGAAAAAAAAAGACAGTTTAATTTCATTTCCGATACTTATTTCATTGTACAACGTAATTTCTGTCTGGATCTTTTGAATGAAGGAATGTCTTTATTAATGTTTTGTACATTTATACATGTTTTGATTTCATCTTGGTTCATTTCTTGAACACAGCATTCCGGTCGTTGTTCGCTATGACTGTCTTCAGGTGAAGAGAATATTGTTATGGAAAGATTTGTTCAGATTTTTGTACGACCGTCTCCAGGTGGAGAAAATATCATTATGTGATGTTTTATTTAGATGTTTATAGTCATCTTGATTCCTTTCTTGGACATAGAATATCAGTCTTAGTGCCTTACAGCCGTCTTCAAGTGAGAATAATATTATTATATTATGTTTTGTTCAAACTTTTAAACCCAATTTGGTTCATTCCTTCAACACAGCATATTGGCCGTGGTACCTTACAGCTGTCTACAGGTGAGGGGAACATCATCATGGAAAATTTTGTTTACACTTTTGTACTGTATTTTGTTCATTTATTGAACACAGAATATCGATTTTAGTGCCCTACGATCGTCTTCAAAGGAAGACAATATCATTATGTACTCAAATTAGTTCATTTCTTGAACACAGCATATTGGCGTGTCTTGCAGCCGTCTTCAGGTGGGGAGAATATCATCAGGTATTTTTTTTTGTTTGGATTTGGTACTCATCTTGAACTCAGCGTATCGGATGTGGTGTCTTACGACCGTCCTCAGGCGAAAAGAATATCATTATGTAATGTTTTGTTCCAAGTTTCATACTCATCTTCATTCATATCTTGAACACGGTGTATCAGTCATGGTGCCTTACAGCTGTCTTCAAGTGAAGAGTGTATCATTAGTTAAATTTTTTTCGGTCTTTTGTACTGTGTTTGGTTCATTTCTTGAACGTAGAATATCGGTCTCGGTGCCTCACGGTCATCTTCGAGTGAAGAGAATATCATTATGTTAAGTTTTGTTCAGACATTTTTCTGTCACTTTGATCCTTTTTTTGAACACAACATATCGGTTTACGTGCCTTACGGTCGTCACCAGGTGAAAAGAATATCATTATGTAATGATCTCTGCAGACTTTTGTACTCATCTTTGCTCATTTCTTGAACACAGAATATCAGTCATGGTGCCTTACGGTCGTCTTCAGGTGAAGATAATATCATTATGTATCTAAAAATATCTAGAAACTTCTAGATTCCGGTGAATTTTGAGTTTATTGGCAAACCTACCATAATAAAGCCCCAGACTTTTTCCTACCCGTATTTGCACAAATTTGTCTCTCTACAATGGACACAAAATATATAACATATACAGCAGAATCTTTTTAATGAAAACATTCGGACATCCAAATAAATTAAAACTTATACAATTCCAAAGTTCGTTCTTTGCAAAACAAAATTTTTCGATGTTTTATGAAACTCTTTTGTAAACATATAGGAAAATTGACATGAAAATTAATTTTTTTGTTCTCTCTGTCACTAAAATCCTATGAAAGATCTCTGGAATTGTATTCAACCTAAGATTATTCAATATTTAATGATAGCTTTTCTTTGCTAATCATGCCCTGATCATATAAGTACAATGTACAATAAAAATAGGATTTTTGCTTTATTTTGTTGCATAGATATATGTCTGGGTAAATTTTTTGTACGGTTTCGCTTATTTACACCCTTCATCTTTTCCATGGAAATTAAGGGAAAGTTTGATCAAATTCTATCTGGTATCTTTTCACATGATGCATTCTATTGTTTAATTGCATATTTCGACCCAATGATGATTGATGTCCGATTCCTATTTTGGAATATAGTATTCCCTTAGGCAAGACCTGGCAGATACTGGATAGTGTCTTAGAATATTTGTTTCTCTCTTCTTTCTCTTGGAAAAGGTCATATTTGGACAAGATGATCACAGGCGATGAAAAAAGGAAAATGGGTTCATCATCAGAATTCAAAACGAAAACAAAAACACCCCCCAAAAAACGAATAGATCTGCACAACCTTTAAATTTTTTTAACCTAATGAAATTTACAGGGAGGAAATTTTGTCTTTGTGTTTGGAGAGCTTGGACATCAAAATTGATTCAGATTTAAAAAAAAACGCAGATTTGCAGCCAACATCGTATTGAAAATCTAAATTGATCTGAATAAAAACGAGAATGAATGATAAAAAATTCAGACCCCTTTAACTACATTAAAGAATATATTGAATATATAGTATCTTTGAATTTTTGTATCGACTAAGTTAAATTGAATTACATTTGCTCTTTCAGCTTGAGTCAATTATGGGGTCCAGATTTTAAATTTGATCTGATTTTTTTTACTACAAATCAAAGGAGCCTGGATAATCACATAATTACACACTACCATGCTCAAAAATTATTTTGCATGGAAGAAAACGATTGAAAGACACATTAAAACTGAAAAGATGTTTTTCTTTGCTAAAAAGTGACTTTACCTCGGGAGACATATCTATGTGTGGCAAACAAGCTACTAGAATCTCTATTATTATTCAGACTATCCTCATCTTGGTTGTTTTCCATACAACGTTTCGGCCGTTGTACTCTTATCATCTGGTAGGTGTGGGGGAAGTAACGAAGCAAACCCTTTATTCAACCGACGGGGATATATAGACTACTCTCCCCACTGGGATTGAACCTAGAACCATTAGATTGTGAGATAATAATAATTCGAAAATACAACTACTGCTAAGAGGGGAATGCAGTCTCTATATCCCCGTTGGTTAAATAAAGGGTTCGGTTCGTTACTTCTCCCACACCTACCAGATGATACCTGATGAAGGCCGTAGAGTACAACAGCCGAAACGTTGTATGGAAAACAACCAAGATGAGGATAGTCCGAACAATAATAGAGATAATAATAATACCTCATCTAAAAAATTCACAGAAACACCTAGCTACTGGAACTTTTACGGCAGATAGTAGATAAAGTATAACCTTTAATCTCAACCTCTGCTTTACCATGATCATTCGGCTCCAATTTATGTAATCGTTTTGTTACGTACACTGGTTTCATTAGTGGTAAACACATCTCTATAAAGACGATTTTTGGTCAGTCAATCGGTCCAATTGATGTTAAATGACCGTAGTAGGAAGGAAGGAATGTGTGACGTTATAAAAGTGTAACATCGTTAAAAGAACACTATTCTGATATTTTTTTACCAGCTGCTAATGATAGAATAATTGTATTTTGAAAAAACCCAAAATGGCCCCAAAACGCCGAAAATGGCGAGAAGAGCTAAAAATGGCGAGAAAAGCCAAAAATAGCCATTTACGATTTTTAATAAAAATAATGCGTGCAGAATATTTTCATGTTGCAATATCTACAAGTACAGGAATCAATTGACTCAAAGAAAGACTACTTCCTATTCTTCCTCGCCTTCCTGCTACTAATAATCTTGGATTGTGGATGTATCGTTGAACTTATGGTTCTTATTTGATTAGATAAACCATTACTAATTTTTTAGAAGTATTTCTGTGCAGATCAGAAAAAACTTAAACATTATTAAATTTGTAATTTCACTCTCCTATTTCTCGACTCTCTGGTTCAGTGTTTGTTGAGAGATTACACAGCTAATTAAAAGTGAGTTCCTTTTAGTACAGTTGAAATGTTTTACACAGAATAAATTTTTAAGTCGTCATTTTTCTCGTTTTTTTTTTACACAAAAATAAACAAGCCTAAAAATCAAACTATAAATAGTTGTTTTCTTGTGTGAAGATGAGGCAAAGGTGGTGTTGCCAACCTTTTAAAGTCAACATCTAAATTGGATCACAAAACATCTGAAAACAACTACAGGCATCTAAATTCCCTAAATGTATAACTAAAATCGCAGAATATTATTAATAGATTGCATACAACTCGAATCTTTAACATTTATCTTATTAAAATGTTACTTGATTTATCAAAACTATCGTTTTATTACTCTTTAAGAGAATTGCAACATATACACCGTCACAGCAGTTCTTTTACCAGATAACTAAAGACTCAGAGACTTTTTGGTTGCAAAGAGGGGTAAGACAATCTAATACCAGCTAACACAAACTCTTTACAAACTGCCTTGAGATGATCTCCTGAAACCTAGACCGGGAAAATGATAGAATCTGAATAGACAGCATTTTAGATTTGCAGACGACATTGTCCTTTTTTTGAGAAAATCAAACTAATTCTAGGCGAACTGAATGAAGAAAGCAAGAGTGTTAGCCTTCACATGAACTTCAGCAAAACAAAGTTCATATACAACAAACTTGTCAAAGACGAACACATAACGATCAAAATGGAAAATGCAGAATTAAAGAAAGTGGACCATTACATCTACCAAGAACAATGAATCTCAATGAAGAAGTTTAGCGAAGAATCAGTCTTGGATAACACGCGTTCGGTAGATTGAGTTCAATCTCCAAGAACAAGAAAATCCCATTGGTCCCTTTAAAAATGACAGGTATACAACCTATGCATCCTACTGATAGTCACCTATGGGGCTGAAAGATGAAAACACGAGACTAGCCCATAAATTGAGAACCATACGACGTCTACGTGAAATAATAATGCTCAACATCACAACAGTACAGTATATTAAAGGAAACAGGAATCCAAGATATCAAACAATCCAGTAGAAAACTCAAAAGGCAATGGGCAAGTCATACTGCAAGAATGGTAGACAGCTGAATGATCTCACAATCCCGAACGTGGATCCCCAGAGATTATACGAAAAACTGTGCCCGGTAGAATATAAGATGGCAAGACGAACTGGACAAGTTCAGAAAGTATTGGTTCCATGATAGAGAGGTTTGGTGAATCCCGAGGAAAGCTAATGTCTGACGACGGACTGATGATGATGATTACCATTTTTTTTTTTTTGAAAAATCATCGAATGCAGTCTTTGACATCCAGACTCAATCAAAAGTTTTAGATTAAAATATCTAAATTGCTAATTTTGAGCAAGGGATGCACCATATTTTGGTAAGTCAGTCAGTCTGTCAGTGACGGTAATCGATGCAAAAGATGCTAGCGCATCCAAAATAATTGATGTCGATGAACCCGTCCCACTCAACTACAAAAGATCCACGACTAATTGACGTATCAAAGTGTTTCAAACCTCACCAATGTGATGAGATCAATTCTGGTTATTCAAAGTTACTTTGATGGTCGAATTTCTAGGGGCCGTTTAGGACATCACACACAATCTAAACTAATGACGAAAGAACAAGAACCTCAGGCAGCATGCCGTATTGTGGATGATCAATTAAAAATTGGATAAAGGGTCATCGATGAATAAGTTATTTTGCTGGCATTTTGTTGCACACCGATCACTGAAATAAACAAAATTTAAGAAAAACAACAAACAAAATACGACAACAAAACAAGCTGACACAAACTAAGAAATTGATTTAGCATAAACATACATCGTAAATTAATCCCCCGCGTAAACCTACCGAGGAAGATTTTCAATAAACCAAGCAAAACGTTGTTTGTTGACACAATAAAGAATCAATGCTCAGTCCTATATCTCCAACGGTATTGTTTGTACCTCTGATTTCTACATCGTCAATTAGCCAGTCAGTCAGCCAGCTGGACTTGAAAACTGAAGAAACCTATTCTGCCAGTTTTGGTGACAGTTCAGTTTGACGGTTTTCAATTCGAGCTCCTCGTCATAGAGCAATGGTCAGCACATTATTCTTGCAGACTGTTAATGCTGTTACTACTTGGCTCTGGTGTCAAAAGGGAATACAGGTATTCCTTAAATAGTGTGGATAATTCGTTCCAAAATCTTTTGTACCGTCTTAGCCCTTCAGTAAATTACCTGACTCCCTCCTCTTCCTTCTCTCTTTCTAAATAAAGTACGGAATGTGTTAAATAAAATAAGTGATATTTTTTCATTCATTTATATATTTATTCAAATATCTATAAGTAATATTTTGACTAGATTAAGTATTATTTAAATTCATATTATATTTTTTAAATAATTGTTATAAATTAATATTAAATTTTCATACAGGTAAAAGATAAGTAATCATCAGCAGCAGCAACCTTTCAGCCCCTGTCGTAGGACGTATACCTTTCCCAAAATTTGTTGGACCTTTCTATCATGGGCATCACGGAGCCAGTACTTTTGTTAGTCACGCCATTTTATTCAAAAGGCCGACCCTTTAAATAAAGAGCCATGCAAAGAATGACAGACGACCCAAGAACGTCATAACTCAAAACGTGCGTCCCCAATGATCACATGCAAAACTGGGGGTAACATAATATAAGATAAGTAATACACCTTCTTAAAAAAATCATTCTGGTTCAGGAAACCAAATCTTTATCTAGATTTCTTACAAACCATTTATTCCGTAACGTATCAAAGAAATCATAAAGAAGGCTCGCAGAATTCAACACTCACACGTTACATAGAAGGCCAAACAAGCAAAGATAGGCAACGAGTAACCTTCTTGAAGGGTTTCAGCCGGTGGGTGTCAGAGAAAATATTCGAAGGTGTAGATGAGAGGGAGTTGCTGAAAGTAACAAGGGAAAGGAAGCTGTGGAGAGCCATGATCTCTGAAAAGACACACATAAAAAAGAAGAACAAAGAAATTCAAATTTCTACTTGCGTAATTCTTTGCTCTCGTGATTGGTCAGTTTTTGGCGAAAAGACCAATAAACCAGGGTAATCATGATGAGCGTAACAATCTGTCACTATATAAAATCCATAAATGCAAATCAGTACGTTCAATTGAATGATTATCTGTAAAATTCTGTCCTGTTATAACTTCAAACTTATGGATGGTTCATGTAGAATAGATTAACATAACTCAAGGGTTGTGAAATGTAATTTTCTGTTTCCATATCGACGAAGAATACGTCATAGAAAAGCTCAAAACTTTATGCCTGTCCATGCATTAAAACAGCTTGAGTGGGTACTTGAAAACTCGAGATTACAAAAATTGAATTATTAGAATTAATTAACGAAGGGAGACAAGCTTGACTGGACAAATGTCAAACTCCCTTGCTTCATCAATATCTAAAAGGTAAACTAAACAGAAAATTAATTTCTCCATTCAATATTATTTTAAATCTACCTATCCCATTTCGTTGTTCAAAAGTAGTTTCTGTAAATTGAATTTGCAAATTTTAGCAAAAGTAAGGCGATCTCCGTTGAGAGAGTGACTTTGTCATCAGTTTTTGCGTACATGACGTCATTGTTTTTTTTGGTGAGCTTATCGTCATTGCGAATACGTATGAAAATAAAGTCAAAACTCAAATAGCAGGAGATAGACACTACTTTAATGTCTTTTAATAATCCATACAAGAATAAAACCGTCAACTTCGACGGGTATATGCTTCAAGTATGAATAGTTTTGTATGTCATTGGCGTTTGTGGTAAGATTAACGAAGCCGTTGACTTTTGAAGCATATACAAAAGAATCCTGATACGTATTTCTGGAGAACGTAACCTACCTGCCGGGTGTAGTGAAACAAGTATTCGCGCATTAGTTCCAGAGGGGATAAGTTGTGGGGTTGGCTGGTTAATTACAGTCTCTATTATAAAGGGTCTTGATTTGCCCAGCTAACAAGCGTACTACTGAAAAGTGGTTCTCATCTCAATTGGTTACTTGCATTCAAATTATTCAAAAATATTTTTTTTGTTGAATAAATGAAAAGGACATCAATAAATGACAGCAGAATCTCTTCGTTTTTCTTCAAAAGATTTCCAAGAAATAAACCTCGTATTTGAAATCATTTTCCATTTGTATTGAAATGATTTCATTTTCTGCGAAAGATTTCCTCGAGAGAAAAAACCGTTATTCCCCAGTATGTCAGAGACTGTCAACCAAAACTGAAAACGTAAGTTTACCTCTGATTTCAAGTTGGTATGTCTGTCTGTCAGTCAGCTGGTTGGCTGGTTGGATATATGTGACACACATACAAGCAGCACCAGGAATGTTAATTTAGATGTTCTCTTCTGTTTCTCTTCGAATCTGTGAGTCCGTTGTTGACAATATTTAGATTTTTTTTTCATGTTTCGAAGTCCAATGTTGCAATGTTGAGATGTGTCTCTTAATTTTTTGAATCTAACAGTGACTTCCAGAATCAGAAAATTCAAATCAAACTTAATTTGAAACCTTAGTCGAACCAATGGAGCTTGAGGACTGAAAATTGAAATTTGTCCTTATCAATTTTAGAAAAATTAAAAAAAAATTCCCCCTAAAATAGGTCTCTAGTTGGGAAGGGGTTCATTTAGTGATATAAGTTTATCAAAAATTGATCCCCTACTTCTTGCCCATCAGTTTTCTGAAAATTCAGACTTTTTCAAACAAAATTCGAGTGGAGTAACATATTCATTGATCATCCCTTGCAATTTTTTTAATTGATCACCCTGAACTGCATGTTACCAAAAGACGTTTTTCATGTGTTTGTTTCTAAGGCTTGACTAACCAGATCTGTTTTCTAGTTGCATTTAAATGCCTTCATTTTCTGTAAAAATGTTTCTCGAAGAAAACCTTTTACGTCATATGATTCTTTAGAAACCGTCAACTAAAACAAAATAGGTCTTGAGTTTTCAATTCGGTCTGGCTGGTTTACTATGTGTGTGTGTATGTCTCATATATACAAGCTGCACCAGTAGAGCTAGAAGGCTGAACATTCAAACATTTACTCCTCATCGTGTCGAGAAAAAAACAATATTTTTATGTAATCCCCTCTTATACTTTCATTTCAGAGGAGTTTCAGTTTGCAATGTACGTTTATGTTAAATTGATCCCTTCATTTTTGTCCCCTTCTTTTTTGAAAATCTAAGAATCTTTAGCGATCACTGCCCGATAAAAGGCGAAAATAATAAATAATTCATTGATCCCCACTTTTTTCAATTTTTTCTGATTGATCACCCCAAACACAACAGGATGCTAAAAGACGTTGGTCACGAGGCAGTTTTCTATCGAGGAACTAAGCAAATTGTTTTCTATTTGAATTTAAATGCCTTCATTTTCCTCAAAATGTTTACGAGAAGAAAAACGTCTTACGTAACACAATTTCCTTATCGTATGTGAATTCCTATATTTTCCAACGGAATTATCCGTTGCAAAAATCAATCAAATTTAATACCTATAGCGCTAGAATTGATCCAAAAAGTAATTACATAGCGTGTGCTTTAATAACCTCTGAAGAAGGATTTGTTTTTTTAGATTGAGCGTTTATGATTTGTTTTTTTTTCTGTGCATGAGGCAACCTGTAATTATTCAAACCGAGGAGATTTGTAATCTCCATTTAAATCTTATTTCAGAGGGGTATCTTGTCGATATCATGAGCAAATTAATGATTTTTAATATTCTATCGAACGTTTCATAATTATACGTATTCATAACTCAATTACTTCGAAAAATATGTTCTTAATAAATTTTATGTAAAAAAAATCGTGTTATTGAAATCATTTGATTTCTTTGTCAAATTATACCGCCAGTTGGATAGAAGGCGAGGAAATGTTACCATGGTAAAAGATTCGAGGTGTAGCAGGGTTGCCAATTCAGATACTTTTCAACTGGTTCGAAGAGTTCTTAATGTTTTTCATTAATATTTTGTGGAAGAGTGGATAGTAGACACTGGAAGAAGTGATTAGATTTTATGGCAGATCCCTATATAATTATCGCACACCCACTGAGAATGGCGTTGGCAGAGTCTAAGTGCTTTCTAGTTCGTACAAGGAGTAAACACCATCTCCTTTCCTGCTGATCCCCTTTTCAAACTCCCCAACCACCTCAAAGAAACCTCAAACCATATCGAATTCTACATTAGCCTTCATTAGCCAGTGTATGCCACCTCTATCAATTCTTTCACTCTCCACGTGGATTCTGTGTTAATTTTATCGGCCTAATCCCAGAGAGGGGTGAGGGCTTGATCCCAGAAAGGGTTGGCGTTCAAATGAAAATCTGTCTGTGGGCTGTTCTCCCTTAACATGCAAATTGAACTAGCACCCCTATTGCTGGGGTAATTTATAAAGCACCTTCAATTCATCGATATTTTTTTTTATTAAAGGCTCCTATATACTGTTGATACCTGTGTTTGATTTGCCGATTTGGTAATTTAAGCATAGTATGTATACTGACACCTATGTCTCTTATTTTGACTTGATTCCATGAAGGTTGGTTCAACTCCCTTTCACAAAATCAGTCGAGACTTGTAACCATGAAGTTTTGTGAACACAAAGTGAACAATTCATTTTTCATTTCAGCAATATTTTACATACTGATAACAGATTTAGCTATAATTATTTTTGAAAATAACGCTAAAAAAAAAATTGGTAAGAGCTAAATGAAAAAATTGTGAAAGATTTGCTTAGGACACTCGGGGGAACTGAAACGGTTTTTGAACCAAGCACCAAAAATAGTTTATTCATAACAATGTCAAAGTTTGAAAAAAAAGAATAATTACAATGATTGTTTTAAATAATTAAGGCGAGAAGTTTGAGGTAATTTCACAAAGTCACAGAATTTAAATTTGAATTTAAAATAACAATAACAGAGAAAGTGATAATATACAATATTGATATTAAAAATGAAAGAAAGAAGAATTAATAAATAGTAACAGAATATGAGAAAAAGGGACAGGAAATTAAGCAAAAGAGAGGAGGGGGATACGAATTGAATCAAAGAGATTTTACCATACCATTGAATGATTCAAAGTTATTAACAAATGAAGTGTGTGCTGCAGCTGTTATTTTTCATTAGGAAATTTGAGAAAAACCTTAACGCACAAACACACGTGGATATTTTCGAGTCAGGAACCATAAATTATTCATTGGATTTTAGTGAAATTTTCACTACCTTACTAATAAAGGACGGATTTTTTTTCCATGTTTTCTTTTCGATTTTGTTAAAACGCCACTTGTTTGAATCAGCGGTTCAACCAGAAGTCCCACAATGCAATGAGCGAAAAGTGAAAAGACGAACCGCTGATCATTATATATGCTCTTGAGTATTGTATTCATCTTCTCCTCCAGAATCTTGGTAACGTTACAATCTCTTTTTGTATGTATTTGTGTCTTTTTGAAATTCTTCTTTCTTTCTCCTTCAACTGATTATTTATTATTAGCTAGATATCAATAACTATCTATTTGCATTTATGTCTAGTTATTTCTTTACAAGTCATGGCTTGGAGATTTAGATACGTTTTCCGTGTCTGTTGTAGTTGATGTTCGAACCAGCCTCCAAGCTTGGACATATTACACATACACACACACACGCACACATGCACACGCACACACACACACACACACACACACACACACACATATGTATATAATCCGTAGACAGCTGTTTCGTCGTATTACGACTCTTCATTATATGAATATTATTAATATATCCACGGTTTATCTTTGAAAGATATTTCACAACTTGCCAAAGGACACGCTGTCAAAAGACGTCTGTCACAAGATTGTTTCTATTGAGTGATCGATGAACACTTTTTTAGGGCTAGTTTTTCCGCCATTCAATTCCAATGAACTCCTTATTTCATCGACTTTGCAATAGGTACACGTTCACGGGTAAAATACCTCCAGGAATCCTGTTTCTTTGTTGTAGTTAAATCTGAAAAGGATGATTTTTTTCTAAGATTTTAGCAGATGAGAAAAGGCAGATGTTTCTGTTAAACACACAGACCCCAAAACTGGATATTGATGGATCAATTTTCCTTCATATTTTCAAATTCATAGACGTGTATTCGGTGCTTGGGATAGATAGTTACAGGGAAAAAGTATCCAACGGTCTCGGATATCTCGAAAACCCCATTACGTGACTGTGATGTGTCTTGACTTCCAATCCTGCATATGAGTGAATAGACACTCTCCCAGGGGGGATACTCAGTTAGCGACGAGGCGTCACTCAATGTACCATGTGATCGTTACATCTGTAATAGCTGAATCTGGCCATTCTTCATGTCTCGTGCAGGGATTTTGAGCGAAACATTACAAGACCAAGGTCCGTCAGTCCCACTCACAGATAAGGTTTGGCTCCCTGTGACACCTGGCTTTTTGCTGTTTGAAGACATGAGATTTCACACAGTTGACTTGGTTTAAAAGAACTAAACGACCCAACATGGCAATCCCGAAAGAGGACTTTGAAGTTCTGAAAGATGCAAGGGATCACATGGACAGACCATAAGACAGCACAGTATATTGAGAGACGATCGGGAGTCCGAGACATCATCGGAACCATCTGGGAACTCAAATGACAATGGGCTGGTCATGTTGCAAAAACAGCAGACAAACGATGGACATCAAGACTCACAACATGGATCCCCAAAGATCAAATGCGGAACTGAGGCTGGCAGAATATGATATATTGAGATTAATTACACAGTTTCAGTAAATACTGACTGCGTGACACCTGAGATAGAGTGATTTGGCAAATCCTGGGGAGGGTCTATGTCAAACTACAGACGATAAAAGACTGATAATGATTTGGAAGATTGGAGCATCACATTTTCCAAGAAACTCTTTCTTATCCTTCACACCAGTCCAAGCAAAGTTAAGTATATATCGATTTGTTTATCTTATGTTATGCAAATAACGCCTCATTCCCCTCAAATTTATTTCGAGGTCTGACAAAGCTAAGTTTAGTGAATATTCCCCTCTCAAAATAGAAATCTACGATGTCTGTTCAAAAGTATCAAATCGTTTGCCATATCCCAACAACCGTTTGCTCAACCTTAATGTAACTTGTTAACCAATAAGAAAGAACCTTATGGTGCATACATAACCTAGATTATCCCGATGAGTCAGCTCGTGTTCTGTGAAACCGTTCCATCCGTAATAGCGAGTGAGTATATCAATGAATGCATCATTTTTTTTTTTTGGCAAAACACCGCTTCACCCACGTCTGTGAACACCTTACGCACAGTCAAGATCAGACTCCTTGAAACTTCCGTTCTTTCTAAAATTGAAATCACCGTCGAAAGGGAAGAGATTTCAAACTATGGGTGAGATTAAGGAGAGTGTGTTAAGGTAGTTGTTAATGATCTTGAAAAAGGAATATATTGTAAATGGCGTTCCTGAAGTCACTATTACTCTACGAAAGCTATTTCGTTTCTATCAAGTGCCTTGATACTGATGGAAAGAAAAGGTAATCGGTAATCATACCAAATAGTTTGTTTGCAAGTCCCTCTTTTGTAGGAAATTGCATTTTTGTAGTGGCTTCCAGATAAAATCTTTTTAATCGTAAGTATCTTAAAAATATGTATGCTTCTTCAACTTACTGACGGAACCTGTAAGCGTTGCCTTGATTTTATGAAAACATGAAGAAAAAATTACTGGATAATGTTCATTGACTGATGTTCACCACTGAATTGAATGCATTGACAAGGAATGAGATTATGTTGGAAAAATCTTTTTCATCATTAAGCTTCGGGCTCATTGTACCAACAGACGTACAAAAGCCAGAAAAAGGTTATTGAAATGAACTCAATAAGTTCATAATTAGAAAGAAAGTCCCACGTGAGTGTCTATGTGTCTTTCCCGAAGGGGACTTGGAGTGATGGGTCACTGCTGAGGTCGAATTGGATGCTTGCTGTGGTCGACGCAGCTGCTGCTGCTGCCGTTCCTCTTACTCTGTGTGATTGGTGACTGGTGTCGCTGTTCTGGCTAAATCTGGTGGCCTCTTCAAGGAAACATTGTACCATTGTGTATGTAGGAAGCAGTGTCACTAGTTGAGTAACTTGGAGCGTTACGGGCAGCAGTCATTGGTGAGAGAGAGAGAGAGAGAGAGAGAGAGAGAGAGAGAGAGAGAGAGAGAGAGAGAGAGAGAAGAAAGGAGTAAAGAGTAAGAGAGAGAAGAAGGGAGTAAAGAGTAAGAGAGAGGAAGTAAAGAGTGAGAGAGAGTGTGAAGAGTAGGAGAGATTGTGAAGAGTAAGAGGGACTGTGAAGAGTGAGAGAAAGGGGGAGATGACAAGTGAGAGAGAGAGAGGAAGGTGTGGAGTCGGAGAGAGGGGGTAAAGAGAGAGAGAAGAGGGAGAGAGGGGTGACAGAGAGAGAGAGAGAGAGAGAGAATGGGTTAGTTATGAGGGTGAGGGACTGGAAGCAAGGGAGAGAGGAGGCATTGAGAGGTAGACAGAGAGGGTGGATAGGGAATGAGAGCAGGAGGGGGAGAAAAACTAAGGGAGAGGCGAATGTGAAGGGGTAATGGAGTGAGGTGAGGTGAAGAGCCACAGACACAGTAAAAGTAAAAGGTAAATAGGGGAGAGGATAGGGAGATAGTAGGGAGGAGAGAAAGGGAAAGGGGGAGGAGAATGAGAGGGAGAATAGAAGCAGGAATAAGGGACAGAATGGGCAAGGAGAGAAATGAAGGGTAGGGGGACGAGGGAAGGGGTTGAGAGAAATGGGAAAGGGGTGAGTTAGGAAAAAGAGGTGGAAAGAGTTGGGAGAGGGCTAGGAGACGGTGAAGAAAGAAGGGAGGAGAGATTGGGGAGAGAGTACGTGAAAGGTGCAGGCAAATGGGGAAGGTAGAAGAGAAAAAAAAAAGGAAATGGGGGAGAAGATAGAAAGAATGACAGAGACAGACGGGGAGGTTAAGATGAGGAAAAGTAAAATGGGAAAATCATGAAAATATACAGAAACTGAACAAAGACAATCGAGAGATAGATTTAGCATAAACTTACATTGCAAACTGAACCCCCGTCAAATACATTTTTAGTGGAGAGATTTCATAAAAAACAAAAGAAAACTTTTTTTTTGTACACATAGTAAGGAGAAGATGTTTGAATTCTGAGCCCTCTTGCTCCATTGGAGCAAAACAAAGAATCATAATAATCAAACGTAAAGTCATGACAAAAAGAGAGAGGAAATGGGCACGGTTGGGTAGGAGCGGTAATTTACTAGCAACTATGCAAACAAATCGGTTTTGATCTTGCTGGCCAATGTATGAGACAAGAACCAAAACCAGCACAGTAAAATTCAATTTTCATTCTAAAATTTAAACGGATCACTGATCCAGATTAGAAGACAAATCAGTCAGATTGATTCTTATGAATTGTGTTTTTTTTTACATTGGAAATTAAATGTAAATAACATAATTCGTTAATATTCGAGTTTTCAAGCCCTGAACAGCAATGGTGTCTTCCCTCAAAGTTAAACTAATTACTTGGTACGATTTCAAATAGGGAAATACTTCTGCATAAGCTGCTGATATTATCAACGGAGCATCTGGAGCGAACGCTACAACGCGAACTGTTTAGCATTGGTTCAATAGACGAGGATCTGGAAATATGAATACCAATAATTAACCTTGAGGTAGTCCCAAACCTGTTCGTAATCTTGGGAAATTATTGACAACAGAGGTCAACAACTCATGAGCAACAGTCTGACCACCGTCTGAGGAGACTTCAGGACTCCCCCAGGCAATATTAAAGATATTGAAGTAAAAAATCAATTGGATAAAACGTCCCGTGACCTCATACTTCTAAACTTAGTGAATTGTGAATTCTTGCGGCACCCAATACATTTATCTGACATTTCACTCATAGATTATCATTTTTGCAAGCGTTTTAAACTTCATATCTCTAATGAAAGGTTCAATAATGGGAGAAGAATAATTTGTGTTTTTATTGAATTCTTACTCTGAGGAGATTGCATATTATCATCAGAGGATTGTTGGAAAAAAGTTATCGCTTCAAAAGGAGCAGATTTTAACCAGTAGGTAAAGTGCATACCTATGGAATGTAGTAATATATATATATATATATATATATATATATATATATATATATATTGAAAACGTTGAGCAAGAATATTTTAACATAAAATTGATGAAAATTATTCTAATGCAGTGGCAAGAAAATAGCTATTTCTAGCGGCATGTCATCATCATGATCATCGACTTTTTATCGTTGGACATAGACCTTCCCTAAGATTGGCCTTTCTATCATGGACGTCGCAGAGCCAATATCTTCTAGACGAGTGTTCGTCACGCCATCTTTTATTTGGCTGCACACACTTTCGCATATCATCTCTACGGAATCATGTTGTGAGTCATGATGCCCTGCATCTGTCTGAAATTCTTGCAGCATGTCTAGCCCCTGGCCATTTGATTTTTCTAATACTTTATATGATGTTTCGGATTCCTATCCTCCGGCTAGTATACTAATGAATCCCTAATGGATCTCTCCATGTGTAGTTGAGCATGATTCTCTCATATACACATTGCACGGTTCTCAGTTTGAGGGGTTAGTCTTTTGGTTAGGTTCCATGTCTGTGCACCATAAGTGGCTAACGGAAAGATGCATTGATTGTATACCCTTCTTTTTTTGGACAAGTGGGATTATTGTTTCATTGTAAGTTGAGGTTGCTGTACGAAAGCTTGCCAATCAAGTGTGATTGTTTGGTTTATTTCTTCTTGTTTTGAGGATTTCATGGAGATCCATTGTCCGAAGTAAATGTAGTGGTCTACTTTCTTCAGCTTTGCGCTCTCGATTTATCTGCAGTATCCTTATTCTCAACATGTATATTTTAAATGACATTCGTTTTGCCGAAGTTCATTTGGAAACTAACTTTTTTGCTTTCTTCATTCAGCTGGAGATCATGGAGGATCTTCTGTGGTTACTTAAGTATTCGTTGTTTATTCCAATTTTTTGTGTTCCCAATCTAGATTCCAGATATTCATTTCAAAGCAGGCTGTGAAAAGTTTGGGTGAGTTGGTGTCACCTTGTCTGACGAAAGGACTCACAGTTTTAACGTAGCCCGATGAATGAACTGCTGTGTTGGTAGATATATCGCAGAACTCTGACACATTGCAGTTCTCCAATCTTCTGTGTCTTTACTTTGTTTGTGGCATAAGTTGAAAAAGATGGCTATTTTCCTGGTGATGACTTTTCCAGAATTTTGAGTAGGTCGATGGTGATATTATCGGGTCCTTTCTTTTCTTTGTTTGTTCGATGGCCTGCTTCAATTCTTGTTTTGTAATTTCGGGGAGATCTTCAGATTGATTATTCTTGGATTGTGATTCCTGTTCATTTTTCTGTGCCATTTGCTCAGGGGAACGGAGGTTTTTGTAAAATCCCAGAGCACAATTTGGTCCTTATCCATTGTTATATCTCCATTTGATCCGCTATAAGCTCTTTTCCTTTATCGACAGATTTTCTTCTATCTTTTTCGAGAATACTTCCATTGACTGTTGCCGTGTTTTCTTTTCTTCAATCTTTTCTTCCTTTCTTTCTGATAGTTTTGAGCGTTTCTATTGCTTAGATCTTCCATATTGTTGTTCATGATGGCTTGAGGTTTCTGTACTTTCCTATGAGATTATCATAACAAATACGAGAAATCTTGTTTTCTTTCTAAAAAAAACATTCGCATGATAAAAACTGAGTGTATATGGAGAGTTTAACGTTCTTCACTTCTAAGGTTTAGGCGTACATGAAAAATTTGAAGAGAAGATTCCTCAAAAAAATTGTATACAGCATTTTTCAGAGCGATTTTCATGGATTGGTGTAATTAAAAACATTTCTCATAATAAAGGTCTCAACAAGATACCATAAATTTGGTTGAGTTTCACAATAGTTATTATAAAATTGAAGTCGTTGATTATGTGTTGATATTAAGTAGTTTTAAGACCAGCACTAAACGTGTCTTCTCAATTAAATATTTATCGTCTTTTTATTGTTTAAATCATCTTTAATCATACCACTAAAAATGATGACATGCCATTGGTGAGAAGCTAATAGTCCCCAGAAGCAAAGAGAAAATCTCTGTCGAAATAAAATTCTTGCTGTTCAAGCAGACTACAGAGGTTGCTAGCTTGCGAAATGTCTGAACTTCGACAAAGAAATAAAACAAAGCAAAAACCAAAACGAAACAAAACCCATCAAAACAACAAAGATAGGTCTAATTAGTCACTCAATCGAAACTGTCATGTGACCATTGTCTTTTGACAGCATGCTATATTGGGGTGATCAGTTAGAGCACTGTAAGAAAGGATGACCAATAAATAATTTACACCGTTCGTTGGACAGTAATCACTGCAAAGTCTGGATTTTCGAAAAACAAGTGTGCACTAACTAGGGACCAATTGGAAATAAAAACAAACATTCAAAACCTATCTTGAGGGATTTAAAGAAAAAAGAAAAACAAAGAAAAAAGAAGGCCACAGAAGTTAATCGCCTCGTGCAAATCTAATTCATTACATTCATTATATTTCCGAAATGGGGTACTGCACACACTAACAAATCTCTACTCTGAAATAGTTGTCCTTGTTATAAACTAAACGTAACATCTTCTCATAAAAAGCCACAATAGTTGGTCACTCTACAAAGATCGATCTCATTATAATAATGCCTTGGTCAACTGGGTGAGCTTGTTAAGAAACTAAATCGTAAGAAAAGTACTGGGATGACTGATTAGGTGTCAGTTGCTCCATCGGCTTTGTCAGATATGAATTGAGCTGGAACTAGCTTCATTTGGGTTTAAATTCGCTTTACTGACGGGACTAAATGTATTGAGATTTGCAGCGAATACATTATTTCACATGGACCAATTAATTACAACTTTTACGTCATTACAGACAAAACAGAGATACATTCACGAATACGATTAAGAGATTAAATATACTAATTTGCATATACGGCTTTTATACCGATAGGTTCACTAGTTAATAACAGAGAAAAACGTCACAAATTTGTTTGAATCTTTATTGGTTGATTTAAAAGAAATCAACTAGCATACCTATTCCCGATGACCGTGACTGACGGGTTGACATTTCCAGCAGCGCTCGGCAGTTCATGTCCTGATTCAATATAAGTCTGAAAGAGCCAGGTTGACAACTTGTCTGAACTGCGTTTTGAGAGTAACGTCCCTCGGTAAATCTCCACTAAGTCAATGATGGAATCAAACCAGTGCATCTATGACTTCAGGCTTCTAATAGAAAGAAACTACTGATTTTTTTGAAGTAGGAGAATTCATTGTCTCGAATAGTGGCTAGGATATATCGTTATGAGCAAAATTGTTATCTTTAGATGGAAGAGTCGATTATTACAGACAGAGAAACAAAAAATATTCGTAGTATTCATTATCATATAAGCCATGAGTGAGGCTCAAACTCATTAGACAGTCGTAATGGCGGTTTTATTGGTCAGTTTAGGAAACTACGTAGTGAATTCGACTATCACTGAGTGCCCTACACAGGTAGCATTGTTCCAGACTAGGCTGGGTTTAGAAAGATATCAATGTATCTCTACCTATCTATCTGTCTCTCTCAATATATCTTTCTCTCTCTCTCTCTCTCTCTCTCTCTATATATATATATATATATATATATATATATACATATATATACATATATATATATATATATAC
>OY735234.1:23146845-23171845 GCA_963457665.1 Thysanoteuthis rhombus | reverse complement strand
AAACAATAATCAGTGGATTGATTTATGGCCATCGATTTCTGTTTCTGACGCTCTGCGATTATAAAATTGATCTAAACGGCTCCATTATTCCGTCATGCAACAAGAATGTTGACAATCAAATCATGTGGGGGCTACGACTGAGAAAATATTCCGGTCTCATAAAAATATCATTATCACACACACACGCACACACACAAAGTGAAGCAAGCAATATGTGCCGGTGTGCTTGTGCGATAGTGACTAATGTGATAAAAACTCTTTCCACGATAAATACATTTATAAATATTATTGTTTCATTGTATTACAACTCTTCAGTGTGGCTATAGACTATCCATTATCCCATCCAGCACTACGAGGCAGGATTGAAACCTTCGCTTCAGACCCGGAGGCCGATATCTTACCTCTGAAACATATATATATATATATATATATATATATATATATATATATATATATATATATATATATATATATATATAAAACACTTCAGAGTGACTACAAACTATCCAGTATCCAAACGCTGGAATATAATCATTCATAACGATGTATAAGGTAATAAGTTTTAAAATATATCAATTGCAATGATTGTTTTTGAATATTTTAGGTGATCTGTTTTTATGTAATTTCACAAAGTCATATGATTCGGATTCAAAAAACAATAACAGAGAAAGTCTTAAAAACAATATTGATATTTTTGAAAAATAAAGAAAAGAGGGTGCTAAAAATGGGGATAAGGGAAAAGGGAACAGGAAAATAAGTGGAAGGGGACAGAGGTACAGATTGAGACGAAGTGATTTTATAATTGTTTCAAGGGTTCCAAAGTTTGTTTTTTCTTCGAAATAGCAGTAAAAGATGGAAAAAAAGAGTGAGTGAGAGGTTCAAATCTCCATTCAACATGCTATTTCTTTTGCCTGTCACAATTTCACATATGATCTTGGGTGATACTCATTGTGATTTTGAAGTTATTTCCCATACATGGCCCCACCGTCTAAGTATCCCATAATCATGGACCCCCCAACAAACCCAATGCCAAGATACCTAGGCCAAAATAGAAATTACTCCCAGACCACTTCCTTGCAGGAATGACCCCTATATGGAGTTCAAACCCCTTTGACAAAATGAATATCCCCACACCACCCACTACCACACTCACAACATTCTCACCAAATTCTCAATAAATAGACCCCCCAAAACATATATAATCATTCGCCTGATGAGGGCCAGAGTGGGCTGAAACAAGAGCTAGTTTGTGTAGCGAATCCACAACTTACTTGCTATATATATATATATATATATATATATATATATATATATATAGATAGATAGATAGATAGATAGATAGATATCGATACATTGATAGAGAGATAGATTTATCCTGACTTTTTTTTGCTGAGGTTTTGCTATATATTGTAGCACTATAATGGGTTGATTTATTTGTGAAGGAAAAATCCTTTTTATCATTCTTATGAACACTACTTAGTTCTTCAAACTATGCTGCAAAGGGCAATTCGTACGGTATACATATATTTAAAACGAGAAATCAAACAGTGAACATGTAACTATAGCAATCAACTTGATTTAAAATTTAAAAACGCTTTGCATGTTTAAGGTGGATGTAGACATAAGGGAGATAACTCAACATATACATATACTCTTGCTTATGCAATTCTGTACCTTATCAAGTTTACATATATAAGAAAAAAAAAATATATATATAGGGAGAGAGAGATTGATTGATAGATAGAGAGAGAGAAAGAGAGAGAGAGAGTGAGAGATAGGAAGGAAGAGAAAGTGAAGGAGGGGACATGGTCCTCACTATCAAGAATTGATTAGTTATGGCGCGATAAATCGCCAATATCATCCACTAACTCCTTCGACGCCTCATCTAAGAATGGTAATAACTTTATTGATTTTTCCTTCACTCTGGTTCCCCTTCCCAACTAATGATTTTTGTTCAAGTATGGACATTCTATCGAAATAACAACTATTTATTTCAGTAAAGCAAAATAAAGTCTCAATTTCAAATGATCACCTTATCAATATTTGAGAATTGGATTTTATGCCGGACAATCAAAGTTTTTTTTTTCATATAGCCAATATGCATGTACAAGATCGAACCACCGTAGCTCAGCCATTGGCCTGACCAGCCAAGTGGATCACAAATTCTTTTTTCTTTGCGTGCGTGCATGTGCGTGTGTATCCAGACAGTCCTGGTCACATTTTTGAGCTACAATGTTGAAAATTAAAATTGAATGCACTACCCTAAGTATCACCAAAATTATTCTGGGGTCTTTATGGTCATTTTGGACGAACATGGCTCAAATTGTTTGCTGGTAGTTTTAAAATAATTCAAAAATTGCAAGTTCAGGTATACGCGCAGGCTGTGGTTATTAATCCGTGCAAAGTACGTTTATAATAATTCTAGTCACATATGTAACTGCTTACGCATATATGTTTTTGTGCGTGTGTGTGCATGCACGCGTGTGACATAGGTGCATATGTGTATGTGTTGTGTGAGTGGGTGTGAGTGGGTACAGAATGCGCGTATATGAACATTCGTGTGCATATTTGCGTGTGTATGTACCATGTGTGCATGTAAACTGTGTATGATACTGTGCGTGTGTGTGCTTATTTGTGGGTGTGTGCACCGGTATACGTGTATAGGTACGCGTGCACGTGTGTGTGTTTGCAAACATGAATAAGTATACGTGTGTACGTGTAGAATGTATAGATGTATGTACGCCAATACGTCTGTATGTATGGGTGGGCACGTGTGTGTGTGTGTGTGTATGTGTGTGTATGTTATTCACCATCTGCTTCCGGGAAAACATCAATTAGGTTTTCCTGATCAAGTATCACATTTCTCATTTATAGTCGTCGCCGATGGAACACATGCAAGTGCATTATAGGATGCACCATAAATATTTAATTATATTTCATAAACTGAGGTTTTGACCAGATATTTGAAGATTTTGCACGTTGCATCTGAAATGTATTTTCTTATATGTTCACAGTTTCATTCCTTCATTCCAAACTGATATCGAGCATGACATTGAAGTGTATACGCGACAAAATCATCGCCTTGAAAAAGATTGGTCAGCAACTATCACACTGAAATGTGTATGCCACCAAATCATCGCCTTGAAAAAGATTGGACAGCAGCTATCACATTGAAGAGTGTACGCGACCAAATCATCGCCATAAAAGATTGGACAGCGACTATTAATCGTGGAATGAACTGAAAACTATTCATGACGCCATGGAACTTTTTAATGAGACTGACAAAACCATAAACAAGCCAATCCCTAGCAGAAATCGCTCGGTTTGCATCATAAGGATCGTCAAAGCAGTGGAGAAAGAGCATGCAGAAAACCACAGAAGAGATTGTCGGACTGGGTCGTTGATAGTGAATGGAGATTCGGGGGGGGGGGGGCTGAGGGCATATCATATGCGACGTTGACACTTGAAGAGACTCGACAAAGGGATCAAAATTTTGGAGGGAATCCACAGGGCTGCTGACAGAATCTTCATCTGGTCTGAGGAAAACATTTTCATTGTGCAAGCTGTGACCAATTCGCCAACTAATACGGTTTATGCGCCTAATTTTGAAAGCATTTTTGAAAGCAAAAAAAAAAAACAGATGCAGGATACAGTTTCATCAGACGGGGTGAAATTTTCTTTGTTGTCCACTGAATAGCAGGTGAATATGAATAGCCAAGTTTGTCTTCCAGTACTTGTGTAAAGGTTGTTATCTTGGGTCACTGAAGCGTATGGAAAGTGTGACGTCTTCTATCAAATATTTCCTGTGAGTAATGCAAAATGCAATTTAGCAAATGATGAACAACAATCCCCTTTCAAGGCAAAATCTCAAATCTATGGATTTTGCCGTCAGGTCCATTTGGAGAGCAATGTTTCAAAGATCTCCTATAATGTTGTAACTGCTCTGAATCAAGTTCTTATCGAATTCGGGTCTAATTTAGACGAAATAACGATGCAGTCTCCGAGCGAGTTAGTCACCTCCCATGTAAAGGCCAGGATCAAGTGAAAAGGTGGTTACAACTGCTTTGGATGGACTCAGTATTGACACATGCCTCTATTTAATTATTAATAAATTGGAAAAAAAAACAATGTCTAAATCTTTATGATGCTCCCTGTACTGAACAAGCTTCTTCTATGCAATGTCTCAGAAGCAGAAGAAATGAAATAAAATCCGAAAACATCAACTTAGAAACAGTTTATCGCTGAAGCTTCTCCAGAGTCGATCCAAAGTGAGAAGCCAGTTGAGTTCCAATGCCTTCTGAGATTACGTTTTCTGCCATTTTTCTCTCTTTCTTGTAGATTAATGCCTGCCAGCATCTCATCGTGAATATTGTCCTCTTTTCGTAAACAGCCGCCTCTTAGAATCCCCGAGACCCTTAGAAGGATTGAAATGCAGAGATTTGGACCCGTCATTTCTATTGTTGATCATTTGGGATCTGTGTTTTGGGTTTCTAATCCTGGAGTTGGTTTGTGAAGCGATTGAAGAGCTAAAATAGTTCCAAAATACAATAACGGAATAGAATGTTGATTGGTGGGAAATGATCGTCTGCTTTTCTGAGAGAATTCTATCAATAATAATTATCTTTTCCTTCCCTGCAAAATCTATTTATACAATTTGACAGCATTAGGAGAGAAATGCAATCTTCTGAAACCATGCAACGTGCACAGGAGAGAATCATGCTAAACATTTAACGTGAAGATTACGATTCAACTCAATATATTAGAAAGCAAAGAAAAGTGTCAGGGATATCCTAGAAGCCATAAGGAAGCTTAAATTGTATTGGGCAGGCCATGTGAGATTATCAGATAACTCACAATGAGTATCACTCAAGATCATATGTGAAATTGTGAGAGGAAAAAAATGGTATGATAAAAAGAGATTTGAACCTTTCACTCGCTCTGTTTTCCATCGTTACTGCTATTTTGAAAAAAAAAAACAAACAACCAAACTTTGAAACTCTTGAAGCCATCATAAAATTACTTTGCCTCAATCCATACGACTCCCCTCTTCCCGTTAATTTCCTGTCCCTTTATCCCTTATCCCCATTTATTAGCACCTCCTTTCGTATAATTTTAAAAAAATATCATAATTACTTTCTCTGTTATTGTTTTGTAATTCAAATCGTATGACTTTGTGAAATTACATAAAAACATATCACCGTAATTATTCAGAAAAAATCATTGCAATTAATCTATTTTTAAACTTATTACCGTTTACATTGTTATAATTAATTATATTCTGGTGTTGGGCTAAAAAAACTGTTTTGGATTTTCCAAGTGTCTAAAACAACTCTAATGCAAAAGTGTTATTTAGCTTTCTGTATTGTCGAACGATTCTTTCGGTGTTCCTTCTGTTATTAGCGTGTGAATTGTTGCTGAATTCCTTTTTTGAATGGGATTGAACTGTATTATACAGGTTCGACACCGTGGCGCTTGGAAGTGGAAAAAATGACTGATCTTGGGGAAGATCTTTGTTGAACAATAGACTATGAAAAGGCTGAGTAATGAGAATGAGCGTGATATACGTACATATAATAAGATTTCAGTTCACAAAAGAAAAACAAAACATCAGGCTTTGAGTACCACACTGTTGAGCAGTAATTGGCTATCTCCTTTTATATGTAATTAACTAGTTTAGTAAGTTATCTATTCACCATATGCAACATACTCGAAGCCTTATGTCGAACTGAGTTAACTTTCGCAAATACCTGATTTGTTGAGCGTGCTCAGTGGTGAAGATAGTTTCATATGTCCCACCTATGCAAGGAGTCGAAGTTGATGCCCAAGCTCTGTCACTTTTCAATAAAACCCCATATAAATGGATAAGATGTCAATATTTGTTCACGCCATTTACAGCTCTGAATTCGTGAACTATTAGGTCTCAAAAGACGTAAGAGAATGAAAGAAAATCAATCAGAATCGACAGAAACACCAGTGTATATTTTTTTCGAGTGCGTCACGGTACTCATAGATACGCACCCCCCCCCACATATATATATATATATATATATATATATATATATATATATATATATATATATATATATATATATATATATACATATATATATATATATATATATATATACTTTATAGCTTTAATCACTAAACATTGAGAAAACTTTTTCAATAGATTTTTTCGTGTCACGTCAATTACCCATTTTGCGATATCTGTCGATGTAAATGCTGTGATCTTGAAAGGTATTTTTATTTCTTTATTTCTCTTATACTTTGTTATTATTGTACAATATATAGATTGTCTTTTGTTAGAATCATCAGTTGTTAACTATGTAACTCTTTCGGGAATTCTGTATATATATGATTTAATATATAAATGTAAATAGATATTTAATCATTCATATATATATATATATATATATATATATATATATACATACATATGTGTGTGTGTGTGTGTGTGTGTGTGTGTGAAATTTGCGACGATTTGTAAAATCATTTCGATGCTGTCGCATTTCTTCAAGTGCACGGGATATATATATATATATATATATATATATATATATATATATATATGCGTGTGTGTGTATGTGCGTGTGTATGTGTGTTTGTATTTGTGTGTGTGTGTATGTGTGTGTGTGGTTTGTTCTCTTAAGAGAGCGAATTGTAGACATCCCAATGTATCCGTGAATTTTAAAATGGGTAATAATTTGTTTGAATATATACATATGAAATATTCCAATGCATGGTAGAAAAAAATGGATTGCCTTGGGGAAGAAACAACGAATTTTCCCGCTTGTATGAATGTTTAATATTTTAATTGACTTGACATTTTCTGGAAGGTATTTTGAAATTTCCTAACTACAATTGAAAGCTTTTGCACATGCGTGCATGTGTAAGCAAATAAACCCTCAAGGTTGGCAAAGCTTTCGGAAGAGCAAACTCAACAATCGATAACAAAAAAATTAGTCCGAAAAGAGTTGTCCACCGTTTCGCATTGCTACTTGTCCAGCCATTTGAGTTCTCTCGTGGTTTCCATGATGTCTCTAACACCTATCTTCCCTTTAATAAACCGTTCTGCCATGTGATCCCTTCATGTGGGGTTCAGTATGATCTCTCCATTGAGGGTTGAGCATGATTTTCTTCTGTGCACGTTGCATGGTTCTCAATTTGAGGGGCCAATCTTTTCCTCAGATCCAATGTTCAGCATAAATGAGAGAAACTGTCACCCAAAACTATCAACGTGATTAATATGGGTTTCTTCAGTTTTTAAGCTTACTAGCTATCTATCTATCTATTTATCTATCCATCTATCTATCTAATCCTGTACATATATGCGTATATCTATCAATCGATCTATCTAACACTGTATGTATGTATGTATGTATGTATGTATGTATGTATCTATCTATCTATCTATCTATGTATCTATCTATCTATGTATCTATGTATGTATGTATGTATGTATGTATCTATCTATCTATCTATCTATCTATGTGGTACGTGTATAAGCTGCACAGATTGAATTTTTAACATTTACCCCTTATTATATCTACGAAAATACGTTTTTCATTCAGCCCCTTGCCAGAAAAAAATGTAGTTCAAATTACAACGTGTGTTTATGCTAAATTGGTCTTGTTTCTACCGGGTAACGTTTGCACTTGTTCATTTATTCATTTATTTAATGTCTCGGATGATTTGATTGTTTATCTATCCAACTAAAGGCGAGAGAAGTAATTCTTCCATCAATCACCAAATATCCCAATTTTCTAATTGATCATGCCCAACACGACATGCTGTCGAAACACATCGGTCGTACGACCAACCAGACCTGTTTCTAAAGTGTTTACTTAGTTTAATAGGACAGGACAACATAATTGACTTGCTGATTGGATAAAGATTTAATGGATAACAATTAAGAAGGCATTTGTAATTTGTATTTAGTGCATTTTCTTTCAATCAAATCGAAACCTTGAATTAACTCCCGTGAACGAGAGATCAAAACGTGTGAGTCTTTGTTTAATGGGGAAACTTGGTTAGAACATTCCACAATTACTCTTCCTGAACTTCTTGAATTCGATAAAAGGATTCAATAAAGTTTATTTAAGATTTGTTTCCGTCCAGGCGGCAGTTAGATATCTATATATCCACCTATCTGAAGCTGTACATATCTTTCCTTCTTTCTCTCTTTCTTTCTTTCTTTTTTTTTCTATCTATGTAATGCTGTACATGTCGGTCTATCTATCTATCTATCTATCTATCTATCTATCTATCTATCTATCTATCTATCTAGTGCTCTAATGCTGTACAAATCTATCTATCTATCTTTCTATCTTTCAAGGACTATAAATATCTGTGTATCCAAGTATCTCCGTATCTGTCTAAAAACCAATCTATGGCTTACATATGAATGTATGCATGTATATATGAATCAATATAAGGCTGTTCATATCTATCTATCTACCTATCTATCTATCTATCTAATGTTGTGCATATCTATCTATCCATCTCTCTCTCTCTAAAAGCCTCTTTGACATATGATTTAGGTACCTGTTTGCCTCCTGCGCCGGTTGTCTGTGTTCAAGCGCAGATAATATCCAGTATTTTGAATGCTGATTTTCACACTAAGCAAGCAGGCCTTTCTACTTCGAAAAACTTTCTATCTATCTACTGCAATAATAATCCTGAATCACATTTGCTTAATCGAATGATTTTTATAACGGACCTTTCTTTGATATTATATTATTTACTCACTAGTTACCTTTTTTCTCGAATTCTATATTTACAATCTGATAAAACTTGTTGTATATCAAATGATTACAATCAATGCAGAAAAAAATATCATTTACGATAAGATTTACCAGCAGTTTGGCAAAATACATCGTATGTTTACGATTCATAAAAAAAGGATCAATTGCAGATTTATTTATGATAAAGTACATTTTATTTTCATTTTATTTCAAGATATCGGTATGCAACCGTAACACGCGAGTAAAATGGCATTGAACAAAGAAAGTTCATGTAGATAAAATAAAGGCAGCAAATTCGCAAGTATCAGATAGGAAAATAAAGACAATAAAGACAAAATATCTATAAACATACGTTGGAACATTCATTTGATCACGATAAACAACGTAAATGGTACATGTGTTTTAGGCTGAAATATAGAAGGACACAAATAAACGATTGTAAGAATAGGTATGGAGTATTATCAGCTGCTAGGTTTATCCAGTGATATACTGTAGAAGTAAAACGTGGCAAAAAGTCATAAGAGAGAAAGATATGATCAAGCAAATCATATTTTACTGACGGAACTGAAAATACAGCCCTTTATAAGGTTAAGTATTGAAAAACCAAGCTAGATAATTGAAAGCTTTAAATCAAGATCAACTTCAGAGCAAACAAGGTATAAGAAAGACAATGTAAGACTCCAAATAGCTCCATAGATTCTCTTTGCTAGTGAATATTGTTGACAACATCAGTCACGTTGATTGTAAATCTCAGCAATCAATTTGCCGCTGAGCTAGACCCTTATCAGGGAGAATAGAAAAAGAATCTGACATAGCTTTGCGTGAAACTATTTCTATATTTGGGTGGAGAGACGAAGGAATATTGAACTAAGTATTTTGATAGTTCAGTAAAGGTATGGAGAAAGGAACAGTGCTCTTTAAGCTAAATATACGCACCTCGAGTATATTTGCCGAAAGCTAGTACTTTTGAAACACTATTGGCTGTAAAAGTATGATTTAATCAGAAACATATATATTACATTTTAATTGCTAAAAGTATGAAGTTTAGAAGTAAGCATTTAAGAAGTTTCAACGATAATAAGAACAATAGCATAGCTAAACGTGATATAAGTCACAGTAACGAAAGATGTCCGATCTTACGAACACGTTATTACTATCAGTTATAAAGAACCGATGAGAGATCACTGACAAACAAAAGTTGTTATTTTTATTGCTAAGAGCTTATAGGGAGTGACACAAGATGATGTACTATTTATTCGCTGTCCCACTACAGCAAAATATGACAGAAGGTCGAGCTTAACGTGGGAAAATAGGAGCGCTCCATCCAAAAATAGCTCCAGCCGACGCGGCTTTGTAATAATAGGAGAGCCGAAGGACAAGTCCAAAGGCTCCCGATGCGCTTAGCAGTGCGTAGCCTCAGTAAAACTTCATTGGCTAACGCATTGCACCGGCGCACTCGGTCTTTGACACCCACCCTCTCCGGCCCATACGACAGGCAAGTGTCAGTACTGGCTCCTTGGTCGACGCCGTGGACCAGATGCTATACTTAGATCCTGAAGAACAGGCCAGAAAAAGGGGGCGGGATAGTGGATGTCGGACAGGCTTACTACGTATTTTATATGCTGATGTATTCAGTTTCTTATTTAATTTAATAGTTTCGCATTTAGTCTCAAAATATCTTTAGTAAGTTGGAAATAATGCGCTACACGGATATGTGTATTAACATAAGTGGATCAATTAAATTGTTTAGCAGCGTAAACACACAATTTTCCAGTGGACGACGTAACTTATTTTTAACATACTTTAGCGACGATTTACGAAGTGAAGCATTAGCAATATAATTGGTGTATTCACTTGTTTTTCTCAGATGAATTATCTTATTCATTTCTTTTTTTGGTCATTTTTAATACTGGGTTGAAAAAACAAATAAACAATAAAAGCACAACATTCATTATCAACATTTTCTTTTCTCTTTAATAACGCATTAATCCAAACAACAGAAATTTCTTTTTGGCACTTCTGACATGCAACGTTACACTCTACAGAAATTGAGTAAGTTTTCCTACTTTCAATCGATTAGACAATATTTCCCTTTCGGAGTTAGTAAGTTCTGGGGGGAAAAAAGAATAAATAATGTTATGAATAAATGAAGAGTAAGTAAATAAATAATACTGGTATTTCATATTGAATTGAACAAATCATTGGTTTACCCTGTAGAGTTTTCTTCGGTAGAGTTGTCTGTATTTTGACTTTTCTCTAATCTTTTCAGTATTTCAACAATTACGGATTTTGTGCAAGCTCAATAAATGAATGGATCATAGAATTTATGAGAGAAATGAACACTCGCCATCACAGTCAATAATTGAACGACTGCAGCGTCAAATTTTGAAGTAAAATAATATCAATCGAAGAATAAATATGGTCAGAATTAATTTATGGCATTAGCGGCTTGTACCACTGGAAAACATTTGAAATAGAGTGAAAAATATCTAAAGTACATCTAAATTCTAAAGGGTTTTACTGTTAATTATTTATTCACCAAATTGAGATCCCAGGAAGGTCAGAACAGGGATTGAAAGAATAGAACGAATCTAGTGGAGTACTGCTGTAAATTTTCAAGTCAGTCGCTAAAACAGTATGCCCAGGAGTGTTGGAACACACAAGTAAACGTAAGTACTTATTGAAAAGGATAAAACCTTTCATCACCTTTTTTGGTTACAGTCGTTCAATTTACATAAAAGAGGAAGATAATTCCTTGTTGGAGCTTCAGTATGCAATGAAAGTTTTTGCTAAATTGGTTACTAATTTTTTGCCCGCTGTTTTTTTGGAAATTCAGTTCTTTTTTAGTGATTGCAGTCCAACTGCATTCATTGAACTCCTATTTTTGATTGATCACCCGTTCCTGCTGGGTCATCGGCCCAGAAAGGCCTAGCCGCATCACTTACCTTGGGCGAGAATGGTGTGCGCTCTAAAAGCGACTCCCCAAACACTTCACCAAGAGAACATACGTTCCTGACGAGAAATCGATCCAAACATGACTACCCAAACATAGCCCAAAAATCGTCATAAAAATAATGTTATACATTAGCACCTACAACATTGGAACACTTTCAACTAACATGCACCTAACCGATCTAGAAAAATGAACGGAAAAACATCAGATGGAAGATTATAGGCATTAGTGCGATGAGAAAAGTCGAAGAACCAATCAAACTGAAGAGAAAACATCTTCATTGTAGTTACAGAAATGAAAAAGAAGAACAGTGGATGATGGTGTAGTCTTTCTCATCAATAAAGACCTCAAACAATAATCTCATTGAAAAATGCAGAAGCCTCAAGCCACCGACAACAAGAGAGAAAATTGAAGAGACCGAACTGAATAAAAAATCAAAGGAACTGAGAGAAGACCGAAGAAGATACATTACAGCAATCATCGAATCAACTTTCGGGAGAGGCCGAGGCTTCAAAGCTATAAACAATAGCCTCAATCCAGGACAGAAGAAAATAACCTCCGTAACCGAGAAAAAAGAAGACTTAATCGCAGACAGAGACAGGATTATCGAACGTGCCCCCAAATTCTACCAACAGCTTTATTCCTCTAAATAAGGACTACAAAACAACTAACAGGATACGCAAAACGCTAGCAATCGAAGGTTTCCAGAAGTAACCCTGTGCGAGGTGAAACAAGCAATCAAACAAAAAATAAAAACAAAAATAGCAAAGGAAAAGCCCCCTGGAAAATAAATCACCATTACCCTACTCAGAAAAGCGGGTAAGATCATCACTAGGGAAGCTGGCCATACTATTCAACATATACCTAAAACAAAGCAAAGTAACGGAAGATTTGAACACTGTAATCATAATGCTTTTATGTGAAAAAGGAAACCCAAGAAACTTCAATAACGACAGACTTATAAGCTTATTCAACTGCATACACACACTTTTCAGAAAAATCATCACCAACTGAATCATAGGAGCACTAGATGAAAACCAATCTCAAGAATAAACTGGCTTCAGAAGAAGCCAATTGTCCATGGACCACCTGTATTCGATAAATCAACTGAAAGAAAAAGCAGCAGAATAAAAGCTGGCAATCGCTGTCGCATTTATTGACCTCAAAAAGGCCTTCGGCTCAGAGGAAATCCCTATGGTTATGAAAGCCATCACTCAGCAAGGTGTACATCCTGTATACGTCAGAGTCCTGCAACATATATACAATAGCAGCAGCGGCTTTATCAGGCTACAGAAAACCTCGGAGCCTTTCCGGCTCCAAAAAGGAGTAAGACAAGGTGATGCCAGCTCACGTGAATTCTTCACAGCCTGCCTCAAGATGATCTCCCGAAACCTAAACTGGATAAATTTGCAAGCGACATTGAAACCTTCAAAAGAAGAACAAATCAAACAAAAAATCACTCCAGGATTGTGAACCTTTGGCAGAGCAAGCCCAACTTTCAAAAACAAGACGATCCCATTAATCCTAAACCAATGCACCCCCCAATAGTCATTTATGGATTTGAAACAGAGAAGCTGACCAGAAGACAGACCCACAAACTGAGAAGCATGCAACGTGCGCATGAGAGAATCATGTTCAGCCTCACATGGAGAGATCACAAGACACCACAATGTATTGAGGAAAAAACAGGAGTCTGAGACATCATAGAATCCATTGGGAAATTCAAATGGCAATGGGCTGGCCTTGTTGCAAGAATGACTGACAAGCAATGGGCATCATGACTTACAACGTGGACCCCCACAAATTACATGAGAAACTTTGGCCAAGAGAAAATAAATTCAGATAGTAATGGCTCCGCGATATCCATGATAAAGATGTCAAGAGAATGTTTGAGAAGGTCTACGTCCAACAATGGATCCTAACAGGCTTCTGCTGCTGTTGATGATGATGATTAAGAAAATCGTAAAATAAATCAATCTTTCCTTCAAATTCACTACTAAATGAAGGAGTTTTTTTTTTCGATGAAGATAAAAGTTGAAAATCATCTCCGTTACAAGACAGCAAATATGACAGAAATGCATTCAAATCAGTTCAAGGAAGACAGTTCGATTTGAATTATTTGGACTTTTTTCTTTGATATGTTTGGACACTTTGACACTAGACACAGTATCACAGATAAGGGAAGGGTATTTCGACGAAGCCAACCCCTTTAATGAACGATGCCTTCAAAAGCTTTAAGAACAGGTCTCATTATTCATTCAATGGAAACTGTCTCGTGATCAACGTCTTTAGGCCACATTCCATGTTGGGATTGATCAAATAAACAAATCGAAATAAAGGGTGATCGACGAATGAGTTATTTCTATCGCTTTTTGTTGGGCAATGATCTGAATTGATCTCAGAAGAAACCAAGGCCGACAGAGCACAAGATGGACAGATGAACTTGACAGATTCAGGAAGTACTGGCTCCGCGATGCTCACGAGAGAGAATTGTGGGGAATCTTGGGGAAGGTCTATGTCCAACGACGGACGTTAAAAGACTGATGATGATGATGATGATGATGATGATGACGATGATGATGATCTGAATTGAAAAAAAAAAACCCCGGAGACCACATGCACAACTGAGACCGACAGAGTACTTGATGGAGGGACGAACGACACAAATTCAGAAAGTAATGGATCCGCGATGCAAACGATATAGAATTTTGACGTATCCTGGTGAAGGTCCATATCCAACGCTGGACGTTCAAAGACTGATGATGATGATAATAATGAAAAAAACAAACAAACAAATAAACAGTTTTTTGTGGGCTTATTGAAAAATACCAGATTAGATGTTCTGCCCTCTAACTGCCTGTATGGTGATGCATACATACATACATACATACATACATACATACATACATACATACATACATAACCAGTTGGACCGATTTGAAACCCAAAGAAATATATTTCCAAAATTTTGTCTGACGTTTCTTGCATCTAGGAAATTTCTTTTTTAAACTATGTATCAGCTTGAATAAAGTTTGATATTGTTATGTCTATCAACTTCATGTTTGCACAATTTCATGTTTCGATCATTATATATATATATATATATATATATATATATATATATATATATATATATGTGTGTGTGTGTACGTGCGTGTGTGTGTGTATGTGTGATTCAATGTATATGTTTAATGGTAAAATCAATCTCTAAAAATGATAAAATCTAGTTTTCCTGCGTAAATGCAAACTTAAAATTGTCCAATCAAATTACAATAACAAATCTTCAATACTAAACACTGCAAAAAAAGGTATCCCGTATCTTCAGCTACAACAAACACCGATGACTCAGCGTGGCATAAGATTCCAACTATTTTAGGGTCTGGGAATGCTGAAACGTTTTTCCATTATAAATTAATGATAATTGTCAGTTCGCCTCATGGCATTTAAGCTTACAACTGAACAATGTATTCTGGGGTCGTGGAATGCTCGAATATATTATCGATAATTGCTAGTTTGCTTTCCGCTATTTTAGCTTACAGATAAGGGGTCAATTCACGAATAGCCGAGGAGACTTGTATATCCGTGATTTTTTTCCCGGGTACCAAATAGCGTAAGAATATTCAATATTAGATATGATGAAGCTTTGAAAAAGTATGGTTCATATTTCTTTCGGTAAGGTTCGCCAATTTCTATGTCACCAAAGTTATATCTATGCTAAATTGATCGCAACAAGATGGATGTATATCGATAAATATTCGACTTTAATCTTGGTTTAGGTATTATTATACATGAATGAATAATCGATTTTCTCCCTCTTTCATTCGGACGACCTTATTGAACATCGAAGACCAAACAAAAGTTGAAGCACAGCTTCCCATTAATGGACTTGGTATTCCTTTCGGTCGTATTCGGCAACTTCCGGCAGTTTCAATGGTATAGAGACATCTAATCTAAATCAACTTTGTTCTGTATCTCCAGAGCGGCGGTAATGGACAAAAATGAATGGCTACTGAAACCAATGAATGAATAAGAATAAAATAATTTGATTTTAGTTGACAATAAGTGAAGCCCCCGGAAGAGATATGGATAAGTAATCAAATCTATATAAGGAGATTCAATGAGCTGTTTATTGTAACTTTTGGCGCAAGAAATTGATTCATCTTTCTGCAATTTCCGGCAATGTCCGTACAGTGTCGTCTATTTCAGTCATCTTAATTGCTTTATTTACACAAGTCATGACCATATTATCAACAGTATTTGCCTTTATCTACTGTAAACGGGTTGCAAATGTGTCCACTTAAAGACGCTTTTTGTCAAACCCTGCCTCCGTGTGTCTCTGTCCGTCTCTCTGCGTGTCGATTCACACAATACCTCCGACAAGTTTCAATGACATTTTATTGAAGGGTGGGGCATGGCATAAGGAAAAAGTGATTGAATTTAGGAACCAGATCCATGGATTTCTCTTAATAGTCACTCCTTCTTCCATCGTATGTATGAACTTGTTTTCATTCAGTTTTAATGACAGTGGCATTGACAGAGGTTTTTGCTCTCCGAGTTCTTCGTGAATCTCGTTTGTTAGCAAAATATTCCCGTATAAAAGCTGAATCGCAATTTTGCAAGCAGGACTTGACTCAAGGTGGATAAAGCATACAGGCTACGTTGAAACAAATGTTCCCCGAGTTTTGGCAAGGAAATCTCAGAAGTATCTTTATTGTTTATGAGTTCATAGTGTTTGTGAATCGTTTGCTTACATGCAATGGCTCTTACTTTATTTTGTCTCAAATCATAGCAGAATAAAACTGCACGAGAGACACTGGTGGATCTAAGAGGGATGCTATTCAAGCTATACAATAAATAAATGCATTCTACTGTAATTATGTAATTAGTGCAAAGAAATATTGGCAATGGTATGCAAAGTTCTTACAACATCAATTTTCAGCTCGGACACAAAAACAGCGACAAACAAACACTTAAAAAAAGTTGGAAACTAATGAGCCGGGATAATTAATGAAGGAAGAATCAGAAAAACAATTTTTGAAAAAAAAAAAAAAAATCAAAACTCTCGACGTAGTCAACATGGATTTCGTTAGTTTTTATTTGATTATAGTTTCCTGGCTATGTGACGGTTTCTAATGAGTGACTAACCAGACTTATTCTTCTTCATTAACTTTGCTAGTTCGTCAATCTATCTTACATTCGGCCAATCACGATTCCACGTACGAAAAAACGGAGATTTGTTGTGAGTCGTGATGTCCAGCGGTTGTCAGACATTCACGCTCAACGACTAGCTCATTGCCTTTTAAGTTCTTCATTCTAGGAAATTTCGGCCCTCTGTTTTCTCTCTAGTATCTCATGATCCCCTATTTGATGTTGAGCAAGATTCTTTCATGTGCACGTTGCATGGTTCTCAGCTCGTAGGTCTGTCTCTTGGTTAGGTTCCATGTTTCAGCTCCATAGGTGACTCAGGTGAAGATGAATTGATCGTTTTTTTTAAAGACTGATGGTATTTTCTTGTTCTTGAAGGTTGATTTTACTCTACCGAAATCTTGCCATCTTTAAGTGCTTATTCGCTTGATATTTTCTTCGTTCGAGGATTTCCTGGAGATTTGATGTCTTTTGCCAGTTCTGTATTTTCGATCTTGATTATTGTAACTTTGTACACAATGTTTGTTGTACATGACATTTGTTTAACTGAAGTTTTGGTGGAGATCAAGTATTTGCGAATGAATAAAAGATTACTAGATTGACTAGTAATTAATCCTCAGTAAAAGTTAAGATACAATGCTCCCTAGCTCATACAACAAGAACAATACATAATTCTTCACAATTACACGGTTAAATTGTTGTACCCGTGAACATCGTTTTTACTCATATTTTGATTTTTTTTTCGTTCATCGTCATCGACAACCTTTCAGCTTTCGTCGATAGACCTATACAGATGTAAGAAAACGTTGTTCGTGTACTGTGTTTAGCTAAGGTATTTTTGCAGTTGTGTAAGCAAAGGATACCAAAAACGATTAAGTTCAGGAAAACCCACAAGTCCCCAAGTATTGAAGACTACCACACCTGCCTGTAACATAGGTGATATATTTGAAAATAACGAACAATTGTTTGGTGAGAGCATTGTTTCTATCGTCATTAGTTTCTGAGTTCATACGCTCAAAAAAGAGAGACTAACAGACATCCTTATAATTAGCAGTTTATATACCTGGAGTTGTCTCCATTGAGAAGTTGGATCATTACAGTTTATATTATCGAGGTGGCCTCGAAATAAGAACCCAAACTTTTATCATTAAGCTGTACATTGAACTGGAAATTGCTTTGTTCCTCTCGTTGGAACAAATCAAAATGTAATTTCCTAAAAGGAATCTTGTTAAGGTTTGCCATTTTTCTTGTGTAACAGTAACAGCCTTGCCAATATACAAGGACAGGAATCAGATCATTACAATATAGATAAAAAAACGACAAAAGATACCAGATAAAGAAGTAATCAAGGGAAAGATAGAAAATTGACAAAACTGAAAAATATGATTGATGAAAAAGAGGAATAAAGGCCAGAAAAGATGAACCGAATAAGCAAACAAATTCGCCCAAGACGCAGGGGAAAGAACGGAATCCGTCCAAAAACTATGATTTTGTACGAATATTTGTTGACGGCATTTGTCAATACGTGTGTCACTTATGGAACTATCTATTTCCAGTTGGGTGTTCAAGATCATCATCATCATCATCAGTCTTTTAGCGTCCGTCGTTGGACATAGACCTTCCCCAGGATTCGCCACACTTCTCTATCATGGGCGTCACGGAGCCAGTACTTCCTGAACTTGTCTAGCTCGTCTCTGCATCTAACATTTTGCCGGCCTCGGTTGCGCATGTGGTCTCAGGGGATCCATGTTGTGAGTCGTGATGTCCATCGATTGTCTGCTATTCTTGCAGCATGGCCAGCCCACCGCCATTCGAGATTTTTTATGGATTCTATGATGTCTCTAACTCTTGTCTTTTCCCGGATGTACTGTGCTGTTTTGTGGTCTCTCCATGTGAGGCCCAGCATTATTCTTTCATGTGCACGTTGCATGGTTCTCAGCTTACGGGGCTGTCTCTTGGTTAAGTTCCAAGTTTCAGTTCCATAAGTGACTATTGGGAGGATGCATTGGTTATACACCCTTCCCTTCAACGAAACAATGATTGCAAAACATGAAATATGTCGTCCAAAATGCATATATATATATATATATATATATATATATATATATATATATATATATAATGTGTACTTTAGAGAGTGAGACAGACTCGGGAGTGAAGTTTTTGGTGGTAAGGTTTATTAATCCTTATATGTCAATAGTCCATACATGTTTCGGGATTTCTCCCATCATCAGTGGTGTGCGTTGTATGAGTGTGAATTAAAATGAACCAGAGTCCACTGCCAGGGGCTATGCATTGTGGGTAAGTTTTGTTGTCATGGCTACTAGAGGCCTCCTGCTGAATGTAAGAATGACCAGCAGGTATTGGGATTTTGGTAAAGCAGCAGCAGTTGGTCTTGGGGAGGGCAGAGTGTGTCAAGGTAGGGGGTAGTGTTGTGGAGGTGGATTTTTGGTATGTTTGGGATAGTGTAGAAGGAGGGGTGGTGGGGTCAAGGAGCTACATAGGTATCAACCTTAAAAGTTACTGAAAATGTTTTGGCTATGATTTGGACAGGGGTTATAACAGGCTAAGGTGAAGTTTATATATATATATATATCGTCCTAGGAAGTTTGACAGCTTCAAATCAAAAGCATTAAAAAACACTTTTTCAAAGATTTTTTTGCGTCATTTCAGTCAACTATTTCCTAATATCTGTCAATATGGTTTATTTGATATTTTATTACATATTTTACATTTAATTTGTCATTATGGTACAATGTGTAGATTTTTACTCGTTGGGACCATCAGTTATTAATAAGTAACCTTTTCGGCGATTTTTAAAAACAAAACAGTTATTTCAACATGGCACCCAAGTGGTGTTGGGATGATCTCCCATTATCACACAGTGAATGTATCATTCGGCCTTGACAACGTAAAAAGAATAAACATTTGAAGAAAATAGAGCTGCTGCAAGAATTGAATTCTTATTAACATAATCGTCACGTCGAAAGAAACAAATAGAGCAGATATAGACCGTGAAAATGCAAGAATAAGAATTTGGAATCAAAACAATTATTCGAATTCCCAGCGGCTGTCTAGCTCAATGGTAAGAGCAACGCCACGTAGAAGGAGCTGTCTTATCGGTAGCAGGCTCGATTCCTACAAGAGCCCCATTTTCTTTAATTGTTTATTCTATTTAAGTTCTTTTGGTCAAATGATGCATCCACCATGTGGTGACGAGAGACATTTCCAAATAAGAGTTTTTATATCATATAACGCAATTGATAATCACACATGTCCGTCTGTCTGTCTGTCTCTCTATATATGTATATATAATATGTATATATATATATAAAGAGAGAGAGAGAGAGAGAGGGAGGGAGTGCATATATTAGCATTGTATAGTTTGTTTTTTTTATCTTTTCTTTTTTTCTTGTACTTTCTTTTTTTAAATCTTTAAGATGGATTTAAAAATAAAATGCAAACGTGTGATGTAAAAAAGAAAGAAATAAGCTTCTTTTTCATTATGAACATTCTATATGGTATTTTGGTCCTCAGATTTGCAGATAACATAAACTCGACCTTTTTGCAGAAAACCTTCAGGACCTCCAATTAATATAAGATAAACTGAATAAAGAAAACAAGAAAGATGACCTTCATATGAACTTCAGCAAAATAAACGTCATATACAACAAACACGATTGAAATAAACGATATATTTTGAAATAAAAAGCCCAGAACATCATAGAATCTATTACAGAACTAAAATATCGACGGGTAGGTCATGCCATGAGAATGGTAGACAGCTGTCGAAGATCACCTGGTTAAGGTCTATATTCAACGACAGACGATGAAAGAATGATGATGTTGATGATGATATTGTATCTTTCTATCTTTACTAACACTGTAGTACGATTTAGAAAAAAGATCATTGCCTATCTATCTTCAACCATACTATCTCTCCGGGCGATTTTAATCCCTTACAAGCTCTGTTAACCGAATTCTAAAATCGTGTTAACTTGGAAATTTCGACTCTTGTTGCAGCTAAGAAAAAGATGTGAAAGGGGAAAAGACAAAAGTTAAGAAGATTGAGAAAAAAGATATACAGAGCAAGAAAGTTCAACATGAAAAAAATGGAGAAACTAGCATTCCTAGGGAAAGTATTGGTCACCGCCACCCATGTACATTGCTTTTAACCTCTTGGTAGTACTAACATTGTATTACCTTGATTAAAATACCACCAGTATGGTTTGAACTAAAAAATATGATTGAGCCCCCACCCTTTAAAAAGAATAGACATAAATAGATAGATATATAGATTATGTAATTATTATGAAGACTCAGACTATCTGGTCTGATTATATATATGCATAGATAGATAATACAGAATATACGGATAATCCAAACTCATCAACAGTGATTATACCGGCCTGACGTTGGTGGTGGTGATTAAAAATGTAAAAATGTAAAAAGAAAAGAGGAAAATGTATTTACATAGAATAAGAATAAAGACGGAAAAACGATGTGAAATAAAAATGAAAAATAACACATGCGGCGGAAGGAACATATAAGATCTGGTGAAATTATATTGTAAGAGAAACAGAAAAAAGAGACGTAAGAAAAGACGAGAAAGAGAAGAAACGGTGTGTGTGTGTGTGTGTGTGTGTGTGTGTGTGTGTGTGTGTGTGTGTGTGTGAGAGAGAGAGAGAGAGAGAGAGAGAGAGAGAGAGAGAGAGAGAGAGAGAGAGAGAGAGAGAGGACAGAAAGTTGGTCCGCAATGAAAAAGCAGAGGAAATCGGAACGAAAGACGGAAAAGAAAGGAGGGCGAGAATAGGAGAGGAAGAGGAGAGTGAGGGGTGACAGAAGCAATGAGAGGAAGGAAGATGGAAAGGAATAAGAAAAAATAAAGAAGAAAAGGAGAGAGAGAGAGAGAGAGAGAGAGAGAGAGAGAGAGAGAGAGATTGGTGCAGAACCTGTGTTGAGAAAGAAAAGCCGCCTCAAATGGTATATGTGCCAATGGCTAAGTGGAACGTAGGCTTTTCGTTAAGAAAATTGAGATTAACCAGAAAAAACACCCAAACCGCTTTAAGGAGGCACTTCAATGACAGTTTCTGGGAACGAACGACAATGTCGTGATAGATATACATCTAGCCCAACATTGATCCTGCAAGATATAATCAAACAGAATGTAAACTTGACCAGTTGGGACTTACGCCTATCATTTCTGGCAGGCGTTTCAACAAGCATCGCAACGATGAAAAAAATGAACCGTTACCGACAGATCTGTGCAAAACTATACACGTAGTCTCGATAATGTCCATATTTGTGCATGTTCAAAACAAAACAGAGGGAGGCCTTGACGCTCTAGCACACCAGGAATGTATGTGGATGTCAAGGCTAAAACCTTACAATCCAGAAGGCTTGAATAATAATTTCAGCGAACTGGGTCTTATTCACCAGAAAGGATTCGTTTAAGAAAGAAGGAAACTTCACCACGTTATAGGAGTATTCATGTGTGACTTTCAGTTTATATTTCGGTTTCCTTCACAGAACACACCTTTTACTTCATAGATTTAAAAAAAAATCATTTGTTCAACAAATTTGAAAAACGTTGAACGTATAAAGTTTGAATTACTGTTTTCATTGATGATTCCATCATCATTTTTTAATTTAAATTACTGATTGACAAAGATATATTTCATATCGGGAAACTCCAGTGTTACTACATCAATTATTTGAAAAAAATATAAAAACTTCTTTTAAGGGGAATCTTTCATCTGTATTTGCACTAACCATCAAACAACGAAACAGAACATTGAAAAACACACAAGATAATATCTCCTGCTGATCTCAATATTTTTTTGAATATTGTTGAAGGGTGTGCAATGCTCTAAGAGAAAAAAAAAACTGTTTACATTTTGGGGAGGATCTAATAATTTTCCTTTGTCATCTCCTGTTCATCGTGGCTATTTGTAGACTGCTCAGTATCTGAAATGAAATTCAAAGAGATTTATGCGGGAAGGATAGTATGAACTAAGGAAGATGTGTTTACATTTTGTGACAGATCCAAGAAGCTTTTTGAGAGGGGTTAAATCTACGATGTAACTATGCTGCAGAACTTGATCGTCTCTGTATACATCGTTCATATATATATATATATATATATATATATATATATATATAGAGAGAGAGAGAGAGAGAGAGAGAGGAAGAGAGAGAGGGAGAGATAGATAGATAGATAGATATAGATATAAATATAGATATTTCTCATGCAAACTTTTCTGCTTATGTGCTAACTTTCTGTTTGCTTTATAAATACATAAAGCTAAAATTTTGGATAGGTATATTCTACTACCCATATGATAAGCATTTAAGCAAATCTATTTTCTGTCTTTTTTAGCTCTTGCACTTATTGATTAATTCACTTTCCTATGATGACATAACATTAAGAATTACGTCATAGAAACTTTTAACAGTTCATGTAGGATCACATTTTGAAACAGCTTGAGATGAATGGAAAAAACAGAGATCAAGTTGATCTTGGATGATTAAAAAATAAAATAGCTTTAGGATCCTCAATGCTGATACATACATACAAAGCCCATCATATTTCATTAGTATATGCTGGTATATATATATATATACACACACACACACACACACATATATATATATATATATATATGTATAGTGAGAGAGAGAGAGAGAGAGTAAGAGAGAGAGAGTGGGGGGTGTGGTTGTTAATAAATATTGGGTCTCCTTAATAAATTATTATTCAAAATAATATAGTGCTGGTAAAGTGTCCTCCTCTAGTTCCTAAGATTCAAAAGGGCTCCTCGACCACGTTTGCACACATTTTTCATCTCGTTGTTTGCGATACATCAGAATATAAGTAACAGTATTCCATTTAACTTCGCACGCCTTCAACTTTTCAGTGTCCGATGCAATGCCTAAACCTCAAAAGGGATCATAAAGAAAAAACAATTAACAAAAAATGTGTTTAACGTTGTAAATGGATATTGATATTAATTTCCTTAACATTTGAAGATGGTTTTGTCAGCATTTCATCACTATTCAAAGTAAAAAAAAAGCAAAAAACCAAGAAGCCAAAATTCGGTCACCAACGTTGTCTGAACCTTTCAATACAATATAAAACCTACATCCTGCAAAAAAGATGCCAAGGAGTCCTAACAAAAAATAGATCGAGTAATACATGAAAAGAATATATATATATATATATATATATATATATATATATATATATATATATATATATATATATATATATATATATATATATACATATATATATATATATATATATATATATATATATATATACATATATACATATATATATATATATATGTATATATATATATATATATATATATATATATATATATATATATATATAGAGAGAGAGAGAGAGAGAGAGAGAGAGAGAGAGTCTAGAAAGCTCAACTACTTTAAACACTGATGATCAACGAAGATTTTCAAAAATATTCTGGTGTTACCTCCATCACTTAATACCGGTATCTGTTAAAGTAATTCATGTTATTTTCTGCAGTGTCTTTTTTTTCTTTATGTTTTACACATATTTCGATTTTATTGTCCTATGTGTAAATTTTCTCCGGTTGAAATCGTCATTTTTTTCCAACCGTGTAACCGTTTTGGGATTTCAAAAAATGAACAGTTATATCAGTATGGCACTCCAGCAGTATTGATTGAACACCACCGCCCTTTCAGATAGGATTTCAGTACATAGCATTAGTTATACATGTAGTTATTTTACATAGGGTATTATCATAATTAATTGCGTCGTTCAGAGCGTAGTATCAGTCCGAAGTGCTTTGTGACGGTGCAATGACGTGGCAGTTGACAGCCTACTGGGGCTCGTTAATGATTAGCGCAAGAGGCCTCAAGAAATAACTCGGCCCAGTCTCAGGGGAGCAGTACGCCCCACGGCAGCATCGTCCCATTGCCCGAAAAGGGATGGGTTGGGCTTGCCCTGACGCCGTCAAAACACTAGCTGCCGGAACTGTAGCAATTTTCTAAGCTTTACTCTAACTGGAAACCCACATAAGAAACGATTTTGTGCCACATCTTCCTCTCGTTGAGGAGCGAGTTAATATGGGCATTATCATATTGTATTGAATATATTATATTGTTATTT